>CM051835.1:23218185-23818185 GCA_028451465.1 Erethizon dorsatum
TGCCGCTGAGCGATATCACCGGCCCCTTTTTCGTATGTGGGATCCGGGAGTCGAACTCGGGCCCTCGTGCTTGCAAGGCAGGCGCTTACGCCGCTGAGCCATCTCACCGACCCTAAATATTAATTATTTTTAAAGCATTTTACATCTCCAATTTTCTTGCCTTAAGAAATACCCTAATCCTAATAAAAGCAAACATTTGATTAAATTCCGCCAAAAGAATCTCATGTCTATTACTAACTGTTATTAGAAAACTACACTGATAAGTTAAACTGAAAACTTGGGTGATGAAACACTGTGATTTGGAGCAAGCTTATAGCATGACAGATGTACTTTGGGAATGGATTATAAAACTTCACCCTTGATTTTCTGAGGATGTAACAGTAGAAGTAGGCTACAGGAGCATACTTCACCAGAAGGTGCTGTAAAAGCACACCACGCTTAATAGTCACAAAACAAAATAAGACTGAGCATCTACTAAGGGTAAAGCAGCTTTCCTTTAAATTTGCCATGTTAAACAGAATAAAGCAAATAAATATTTTACTTTTCTAATTTGTTAGATTTTAAACTATAGCGAATGACAGAGTTGAGATATAACCCACAAGCCATTCAAATTAAAACTAAAATTTGGTATTTTAGCAAATACAAACAAGAAACATTTCATGCGATACCTGTTTAATTATATCTTCTTTTGATGTTGAAGTAATAATTCGCATGAGCAATATTTTACAAAATTTTGATTATTACTTCATAATATTCAGTAAATATTTAGTAACAAATAATGATTAATATTATGGGGCAAAACTCATTGCATAAAGAGTATCTATCTATTAAAACATTTAAAAACTCAAGCAATCATTCAAAGAGGTAAGAAGCTGAAACAGCATGCCAAGAAGCACTATGAAAAATGTGCTGTATCAAATTTTCCATGTATCTCTTTCATGTCTATTCAAAATCTCAGAGAGTATCAAGGCGATGAGTACAAACCACTCCAGAGAAATAGAAACAACCTACAGATGGGAAAAAAAATTTTGTCAGGTACTCCTCAGACAAAGGACTAATATCTAGATGTCCATTCAAGCTACAGGCCTAATGGTGGGTGCCACCCACACCCAGGGTGGGGTTTCCCATTACTTCCCATTACTCATTATCCACACCAAGAACCATGCCACCCAATCAGTGTCCTGATCCAATTATCATACACCCTTAATCCATATTCACGCATCCTAGATCCAGCTATCTCCAAAAAGTTCCACCTATGGGCACGTGAGGCAGACATCTAGATGCAAGCCATCATTCGATACCTACCCCATGAAAGACTCATGTGCATCCCTTTACAGACCATGGACTTAGTCCACCTCTGAGAGTTGCCAAAGTCCTAACAGCTTTAGTATTGCTGAAAGTCAAGTCCAAAATCTTCTCTAAGGTTTAAGACAAACTCTGAGCTGAGAAATCCTATAAAGATGAAAAGAAAGTTAAACAGTTCCAAATTACAATGGTACAAGATAAACATTTCCATTCCAAAAGTTCCAAATACAGGAACAGAAAGGAATGGGAGCAAAGCAAGTCCAAAATCCAGTGGGGCAAGGATTAAATCCTGTGGTTCCATGTCCAGCTTCCGGTGCAATCTGTGGCAAGATATAAACTCCAAAGGGCTTGGGTGTCTCCACCCCTACAGCATTGCTAGTGGCTGGTTACAATACCCATAGCTTCTCCCTTGGCCAGCTTTGCTCACTCCTTGCACCTTTCCTCAAACAATCCATGTTTTTGGCTTCTCCAAACTTCTGAGGTCTCCACTGCACCTCTGGCTTCACACTCACAGCTTCACACACTGCCCTCTCAGGGGCACACTGCCTGGCCTCTCAGGCCTTCTTCTGAAATCTGGGCAGAAGCCTTCCTCACCCAACCCTTGTATTCTGTAAGCAACTAAAACCACCACTATGTGGATGACACCAGGATCTGCCACCAGCTGGAGCAGTAGCCAGGCTTCCTTTGTAGGGATCAAGTGCCTGGAATACTGACAGCTATAAACAGAATCCCAAGGAACAAATTCCCTGTGCTACCAGCATTCTGGACCATGGTGCTTTGGGATTCTATTCTCAAATCTAAGTCTTTCACCTTTACAGTTTTGAGACTGCAAAGGCTGGAGTTCTCCTGGTTCTTGTGATGCCCTCAGGCCATCTTTTCTATTGCCTTGTTCCTTTTCAGCAACCAAGTTCTCCTCTGTTCTATCTTTGCAGAACATAATTTTACTTGAGCTTCCTTTCTGGTCAAACTCAAAACTTTTTAAATCATTCTGCTTGGCCATTTGGTCTTAATTATCAAGGCAGAACTGGATAAAAGCCCCCAATGGTAGCCATGCCACCACCACAACATTAGACTGCCTGAAAATTTCTTCACCAGGATTAATTAGTCCACTGCCCTTAATCACAGTCTCCTGCAATGTGTGTGGACATGAACAAAATGCAGACAAATTTTTGGCAAAAGCATAATACACATAGTCTGGAGTCCAACAACCAATTAAAGCCTTGTTCCTAACTGAAACCTCCTTAGCCTGGTCCTTACCAACTGCACTTCTATTAGGATTCTGGTCTTCTAAGCTCTGACCAGTATCTCCCATCAAGTTAAGCTTACAATATTCTGCAGCTGCTTCTTCAGCCAGCAGCTCCAAATCTTTGCAACCTGGTACCATAATCTGTCTTTGTTGCTTTCTCATTGCTGAGAAAATACCCAATACCCACAGTTAAAGGAGGAAAGTTTCATTTCAGCTCAGTTTGTAGAGGTTTCAGTCCATAGTCAGATGGCTCCAAGGTGGCATGGGAGAGGGGCATGGCAAAGGAGAAACAAATCATGGCACGGCAGGCAGAAGGAAGCAATGGACTGGTATAACCACTATGGAAATCAGTATGGAGATTCCTCAAAAAAAAACAAAAATCAAACAAACAAAAAAAAACTAAAATTAGCAGTTCCATTTGACCCAGCTACTCCTTGTCTAGGTATTTTCCCAAAAGAGTTAAAGCCATCATACCACAGTGATACATGTATACCCATGTTTATAGCAACATAATGGATAATATCTAAATCTTGGAAACAGCCCATATGCCCAACGGATGAATGGATAAAGAAAATGTGGTATTTACATGGACTACTACTTTGCCATAAAGAAAGATAAACTTGAGATATTTTTAGGTAAATGGACCATAATCCTAAGTGAAGTAAATCAAAAACACAAGTTTAAATATCACGTCACATCTCTGTGCAAGAAGCCCAAAGTATAAACGTGAGCAAAACAGGTAACAGATATTAGGAAGTAGGAAGAATTTGTTCAAATGCGAAGGGGAACAAGGAACAGGGAGGGAGGTGGGAAGTGAGAGAAATAAGATTTAAAGAAAAAAAAAGAATTGATAAAAAATAAACATACAGCTTTTGTAAATGGGGAGAGGGAGAAGGTTTTGGGGAGAGAGGAATAAAACAAAAAAGAATCAATATGTGTTATGTACATGTACAAATCTCCAACACGTGTTCACTATGTACTGCAAACATGTACTAATAAAAAAAAGAAGAAATCTTGGCATTGCCTTCCAGAGCAGAGTTAAAATGTATAATCTTCCATTTAGAAAAAAAGAAAAGAAATAGATTGTAGCCAAAATGGCAGAGTAGTGAGTGCCAGCAGCTTAGCTTCTCTAGGACGAAGTGCCTACAATCTGGAAAAAATACACCTTGGAGAGGAATTGAAGGTTATCCAGAAACCATGAGGGAGATGACAGGGGAGAAGAAATAGGATTAAGTGATACAGAAGAAATAGATCACAATATGGAAGAGAGACCACACAACGCCACTGACAGCAGCTGGCTAGCCACCAGCTGGGAGGCCAAATGAATCTAACAACATTTTTGCTCAGGGAGAAGCAGAGAACTGCATCAGGACCAAAAGAATCCTCTGCAGTTGGAACCAACAAAGAAAACGCAGGACACTGCGTCCAGAGCAGCCTTCCAGAGTCAACAGCTGGTGAGCGACCTCGGTACAGCACTCGCAGCCACCATCACAAGAGCAAGAGCTGATGGGGATGCCACTGTAGGGAAGGGCTGTGTCTGAACCTGGGGCCCAGAGCAGTGCCTTGGCTGCTTCACACTGCCGAGTTCCCGGAGCGGACAGGGGAAGGACAGTCATGGGTGACCGCTGGCAGCTGGAGAGAGACTGGGGGGAGTCCCACTGCGAGACAGAGGCTGGCGAACACAGACCCTGCTCCTGTGGTTGGAGGCCAGGTTCAGCCTGCGTTACGCAGGATTGGAAGCCACACCGGCTCTCTGTTCTCCCTGTAAGCAGACCTCTACACACAGCAGGTGCTGGGGCCGACTGCCACCTTCGACTTCCAGCACGAACAGAGATGCGTCCTGGCCTGGGCTCTGCTCCTTAACTCCGGGCTGAGGAAAAGAGCCACACACCCAAAACAATAAATCTTTTTTCATTATTCTTTATTTGATTGTATATTTTTTAGTTTTTTATTTTTATTTTACTTTTAAAAGTATTTTTTAATTCTTTACTCTTTTCCTCCTTCTGTACATTTTTCCCACACTTTTATTCTATCATTTTACCCTTTTTCCTTTATCAGCATGTCTGTGTATGTGTGCTTCCCTTCCTCTTCTCTTTTTCTTCCTATATAGTTTATAGAGCATAAAGGAATTCTCCCCTGTCACTTTATATCCCTCCCACTTTTACCTGCATCTCTTTGCCTGACTTCTTTCTCCTATGTCTTACTCATTCTCAATTTTTTTCTTTCCTCTGCCCCTTTTCATTTCTCTTCCTTTAACTTTTTCTGTAATATTTATATCATGGAATCTTTCCCATCCCTATTTCTTGCTACCAGTTTTGTACCCAGTTTTCCCTGCTATGCCATTCTAAATATATAACATACCCTTACTATCATTAGGATCTTTTGCCCCCATCCTATTTCTTCCTTCTCATTCCACAAAGCAGAGGACCCCCACAAAAAAGAACTTTTTTTTCTTTTTTCTCTTTTCTTTCCCTCTCTGGTGTTACCCTAGTCCCAACACCCTGGGGTTTAAATAACTGATTCTATAAAATTACCGTTGGATGCTGTTTTTCACCAGTAGAGGAGACAGAGCCATCACATTTAGTGTACATGAAATGTGGGTGAAGAATTGGATTGTTATGATGCTTATACTATAACCGTGGATTTCTTCTCTAGGCTACAGAAAGACCCAAAACAGGGTCTCGTGGTATATTATTTCTCAACTAACCCTGACAGATAAAAATGTAATAGATTAGCCTATTACAGCTGTAGCTCATTTGATTGCATAGGAATAATCTTGACTCAGTGGACAATTTAGTTCCTAACCTAAGAAATCAGGCTCTGCAAGAATGCCTGCAACCTGGCAGAAGAAAGAAGTCCTAAGTCTAAGTTAGCTTCAGCACTGTGGTGCAGCGATCAGAGTAGGGTATGAGAAGACTCTCTGGCAAAGAAGCTACTTGGGAATAACATACGCAGTGTCTTATTGAAATATTTAATCTGTGTTCCCATCGGACATCTTACAAGTTTTTTTACGTTTTTTGATTTACTCATTAATGTGGGATTATATCATGTTCTTCCATGGTTTCTTGTTTTTGTTAGGTTGTTACTATTGTGTACTTGTTCTTTCATTGGCTCTGATTTAATAGGTGTCTAGGTTCTCTCTCTCGTTTCAGCTCCCTATCTAGTTTCTTCACCTCAAACCCCTGAGACAATATTAGTAATATATGTCTTTATTCTTTTTCCAAACACATAAACTTCTCCTCCCAAGTTTTTAAATTCCTCATACTTAGCTCCCTCACAGGCATTCCTGTCTTCTCTGGTATTATTCCTTGATCCTCCCCATCCTAAGCCTTTGGCTCTTCCATATCTTACTTAGCTAACTGCCCTACCAGCAAGTTCTAACAACAAAGCTTTCCTCAATCACAAAACAAACCCCCTTTCTCCCATATGTCACCCTTGCCCACACAAAATATCCTCTGAAAATTCTCAATACTAATCCTTCAACTCAACTAAAAATACTCCAATAAAATCAGATCCCACATCAACTTTTTCTTCTCATCTACCACTATTCCCTCCTTCAAACCTCCCCATTTGTGCCTAACACTCCATATCCAATGACCTCCCATTCTCCCCACCCCACCTCACCTACCTCATTTCAGAACAACCACAAATAATAAAGTACCACAGTGTGCATAAAGAATAGACAAAGGAGGGAAGTGTGACTACAAGGACTATCATATAGAAGTGTTGTAAGACTGAATTTGCATATAATCAGAAGTAATTCTTTTGGCAAAACATAGGGAATGAGTCCAAATCACTTAAAGTAAATAACAGAAGGAGTACATACTAGCACTGGACATACACAGTAGAAAATTATTCATAAGGAGGTAACATCCTATCAAAAATCTCCATCTAAGCCACACATTTTCCTCATTTCTCTAGTCCCTAACCTGTAGTAATCCCCCCAAAAAGGAGGGGGGAAAAGACAGGAAGATGTATAATTATATATGTATATGAAAGTGGGGAAGCAAGGTAATAGAAGATCTTTGAATATCCTCTCAACTCTCCCAAGGCAGAGCAAGGGGTCAAAAAGGGAGAAGAAAACAAATACCAGGCAGCAGAAATCTATGACAAGTTCAAAGAAGGGATAAAGAAAATAGATGTGTTCAAAGAGGAAATGAACCAAAAGTTCACAGCAGTTTCACTTAATATGCCCTTGGTGAATTTTGGGGAAATAGGTAAAAAACTGGATGAGCTAATCAAAACAGTTCAAAATTTGAATGACAGATTCAAAAAAAATATATTATACTTGAAAAGATGTCAGACAGAAACACCTGGAATAAAAAATTCTGTAGAATTTATACACTGTAGAAATGACCAATGTGAAGATAGTGTGTGATATTAAGGACAAAATAGTGAATTACGATAAAGAGCTCAAAGAAGACAGAAAGAAAATAAGAGAACAAGAGAAGACTATCCAGCAGCTACTAGATGACAAGAAGACCAATCTAAGGCTAATAGGAGTTAGAAAACAACTAGAAGATAGCACAGCTGGATTCATTAATATGGTTACAGAAATCATGGAAGAAAATTTCCCACATATAAGAAAAGAGTTTAAAATACAAGTAAGCAATGCTTATAGAACACCAAATAATTATGATAAAAGGAGAAGTTCACCAAGCCATATCCTAATTAAATTACCAGATATTCAACAAAAAATAGAATTTTAAAGCAGCCAGAAAAAAAAACAAAAAATCACATATAAAGGTAAACTAATTAGAACCACAGTGGACTTCTCAGCACAAACTCTGAGGGCCAGAAGAGCTTGGAGTGAAGTATTTAAAGCCCTAAGAGCAAGTAACTTCCTACCCAGATTAACTTAACCAGCAAAGCTATCCTTCAAAATAAATGGAGAAAAAAAGTATTTCCATGAAGAAAACCAACTCAGAAGATATATAAATGCTAAACCAGCTCTAGAGGAAATACTTAAGACTATTCTTGACAGAAACCACAAATTGGACACAACTAAAAACACAGAGGAAACTAGTGAGGTCAATGGATAAACAGCAACAAAAAACATCAAGAAAAACAAAGGATACACCAAGAGATAAAGAAGGCAATGATAGTAAAAAAACCAACACATTTCAGGAATATTGTTAATGGCCTCAACTCTCCAATTAAAATATACAGACTAGCAGATGAGATTAAAAAAAAATCCAAAAATCTGTTGCATTCAAGAGATTTATCTAATCCAAAAAGATACTCAAAGACTAAAAATTAAAGGATGGAGAATAACATTTCATGCATCAAGACCCCACGTACAAGCAGGGGTAGCAATTCTAATACCAGACATGGTAAACTTCAAGTTAAAACTGATTAGAAGAGAAGAAGAAGGTCACTCATACCAGTTAAGGGAACAATCCAACAAGAAGAGATAACATTATTTAACATATATGCACCACATACTTGAGTACCTATCTTCATAAAACAAAAAGTGCTGAAATTAAAAGATCAGTTAAACAGTCACACAGTCTTAGTAGGGGATTTTAATACCCTACTTTCCCAAAGAGATAGATCAACTAAACAAAAACCAATAAAGAAATGTCAGAGTTGAACCACACCCTTGAACATACTGACTTAACGGATATATTCCAAGTATCCCACCCCTCTACAACACGGTACGCATTCATTTCAGCAGCACATCGTACTTCTTCCAAAATAGATCACACACTAGTCCACAAAGCCTACTTAAGTAAATATAAAAGAACAGAACTTACTCCATGCATACTACCAGACCACTGTGCAATGAAAATAGAAAACAACAGAAGAAATTTCAGAAAAGGCAAAGAAAATTAACATTATAGTCCTAAACAACCAATGAATCACAGAAGTAATCAAAGAAGAAATTTAAAACTATCTGGAAGTTAATCAAAATAATGGTACAACTCGTTAAAACCTCTGAAACAATAGGAAAGCACTTCTAAGAGGAAAATTCATCACAATATCTGCTCACAATAGGAAAACTGAGCAAGCTCAAGTAGACAATCTTATGAGAAATCTTAAAATACTTGAGAAACAACCACAAACCAGCCCCAAACTGAAATTAAGGAGGGAAATAATAAAGATGAGTGGAAATCAATGAAATTGAGACTGCAAAAACAGTTAAAAAAAAAATATATATATATATGAATTGAAGAGCTGGTTCTTTGAAAAAATAAATAAAATACAAAAGCCTCTAGCCAGACTTACCAAGGGAAAGTGAGAAAAGACTCATATCAGTGTAATTAGAAATGAAAAAGGTGAAATCACAACAGACACTGTGGAGATCCAGAAGATAGTAACTACTGTGAAAAATTATATTCCAACAAATTATGAAATTTTGAAGAAGTTGAGAGATGCTTAGACACACACAAACTACCAAAACTAACTGAAGAAGAGATAAATATGCTTAACAACCCAATAATTAGCAATGAAATTGACACAGTAAACACCTGCCTGGCAAGCGCAAGGTCCTGAGTTCGATTCCTGGTACCAAAAAAAAAAATTGACACAGTAAGGAAGAATCTACCCATTAAACAAAGCTCAAGACCTGATGAATTCACTGCTAAATTCTATAAAAACTTTAAGGGTTTTATATAACCATTACTCCTCAAGCTCTTCAAAGAAATGGAAAGGAATGGAGTCTGCCTAAACTCATTTATGAAAGCCAATATCACCCTAATCCCAAAACCAGATAAAGAGCCGACTAAAAAAGAAAACCATATACCAGTCTACTTAATGAATATAGATGCAAAAATCCTCAACAAGATATTAGCAAATATTATCAAAAACATCATCTATATGCATTAAGGAACTGAACTCAGGACCTTGAGCTTGCCAGGGAGGCATTTACTGTGTCAGGTAACATGATACTCTACATAGAAGACCAAAAGAACTCCATCAAAAAACTCTTAAAACTAATAATGAACTTCAGCAATGTAGCAGAATACAAAATCACACAAAAATCATTAGCACTTGTGTACCCCAACAATGAACAGGATGAGAGGAAATTATGAAAATAATACCATTTATAGTAGCTTTAAGAAAAATGAAATGCCTAGGAATTAACCTAACCAAGGAAGTGAAAGACTCCTAAAAGAAAACTACAGTACTCTGAAAAAGGAGATTGAAGAGGATATGAGAAAATGGAAAGATGTCCCCTGCTCCTTGGATAGGTAGAATCAATATTGTCAAAATGATCATACTCGGGCCGGTGAGATGGCTCAGCGGCGTAAGCGCCTGCCTGGCAAGCGCAAGGGCCCGAGCTCGACTCCCAGAACCCACATACGAAAAAAGGGCCGGTGATATCGCTCAGCAGCACAGGCGCCTGCTGGTGCGCGAGGTCCTGAGGTCGACCCCCGCTACCCACCAAAAAAAAAAGACCATACTCTCTAACCTGTTATATAGATTCGATGCTGTCCAAATCAAAATATCAACAGCATATTTTGCAAATCTAGAAAAAACAATCCTAAAATTAATGTGGTATCAGAAGAGACCCACAATAGCAAAAGCAATTTTGGGCAACAAGAGCAAAGCAGGAGGCATAGCAACACCTGTCTTCAAGCTATACTATAAAGCAATAGTGATAAAAACAGCATGGTACTGGAACAAAAAAAAGATACATGGGTCAGTGGAACAGAACTGAGGATAGAGAAACTTCCACAGACACAGTCAGGTATTTGATCTTTGACAAAGGTGCCAAAAGCATATGTTAAAGGAAAGAGCCTATTCAACAAATGGTGCTGGGAAAACTGGCACTCTATGTGCAGAAGATTAAAACTGGACCTTTATCTCTCACCATCTACTAAATTAAAATCAAAATGGATCAAAGATCTAAACATTAAAACAGAAACACTAAGCCTGCTGGAAGATACAAGAGGTAAAACACTTGAAGACATAGGTGTAGGAAAGGATTTTCTAAACAGAACCTCAACTGCACAAGAAATAACAGCAAGAATCAACAAATGGGATCACACCAGGCTAAAAACCTTCTGTACAGCAAAAGAATCAATCTATAGAGTGAAGAGACAACCTACAAAGGAGGAAAAAAATTTTGCCAGCTACTCCTCAGAGGACTAATATCTAGAATATACAAAAAAATTCAACCACTTTAAATTAAAGATCCAGTCAAGAAATGTTCAGGACAAATGAACAGACACTTCACAGATGAAAAATTACAAATGGTCAACAAATATATGAAAAAATGCTCAACATCTCCAGTCATTAGAGAAATTTAAATTAAAACAACACCAAGATACCAACTTACTTCAGAAAGAATGGCCATCATTAGGAAATCAAACAATAACAAATGCTGGCAAAGCTGTGGTGAAAAAGGAACCCTCCTGCACTGTTGGTGGGAGTGTAAACTAGTACAACCATTATGGAAATCAGTATGGAGATTTCTCAATGAAATTCCATACGACCCAGTGATCCCTCTGACAGATATCTTCCCCAAAGAGTTTAAAACATCATACTACAGCAATACATACATACCAATGTGTGTTGCAGCACAACTTGTAATAGCTAAATCCTGGAAACAGCCTGTATACTCATCAACAGATGATTGGATAAAGAAAATATGGTATCTATGTGCAATGGAACACTACACTGCTATAAAGAATGACAGATTTGAGACACTTGTAGGAAAATGGATGCACCTAGAAAATATAATAAATCAGACACACATTCTTAAATACTGTTACTGTACCTCTCATCTAAGTGAGTCAAAGTACAAATAAAAAGAATAAAAAAGAATGGATAGAGGAACAAGGAGGTGCATCTCTCACAATAGGGAAGGGGTTCAAGAGAAAAAGCAGGAGGGGGATGGAAGAGGGGAAGGGAAAACAAATAGAATAAGGATATGCCATGTACAGGAACCTAATAATCTCAATTAATGTAAACATTATGTAAACATGCCATAACATGAGCTAAGATTAATAATAACAGTAATGAAAAAATAGGATACAGGAATTAGAAGAGGAGGGAAGGGGGAAAAAAAGGAACAAACTATAGTATGTTCATGTAAACATTGCCCAAGATGAGTGTAAACTGCCTGAACTATAAACATGTACTAATAAAGTAAAAAATTTAAAAATAAAAAGAAATAGAAACAAGAATAAAGAGAACCATTCTAATAACATATGTGTGTGTATCATTGACACACCTATGTAAAATGTAAATTTCTAAACAGTATTGTGTATGGCTTGCAAAAACATTCTTATAAACATACACAAGTAAATAAATGACCATAGAAATGTTCTTTTATTGACTGATACCTTTTAAAAGTAGAAATTTTAGCTGGGTGTGGTGGCATATGCCTATAATCCCAGTGTTCTGGAAGGCTGAGGCAGGAGGATCACAAGTCTGAGCCCAACCTGAGCAGCTCAGTAACTCAGCCATACTCTGTATTATAGGGCAAGGGTAACAAAGTGGGTTTGATACCCAGCGCCATAAATGAATAAACAAATAGAGTGGTATCTTGGTTCACAAACACTTTTCTTTGTGAACAATTTGGTTCCCCAATTGAAGCATTTGGCAAAATTTTGTTTTTGTTTGCAAAAACATGAACATGACCGCAGCCATCTTTCCATACAAACCTGAATGTGGCCATCTCTTCCAGAATCATGGAATGAATGAAGTTCGTGAACCGATGTACCACTGTAAATAGTGTGAAAATTTCTCTTTTTTGTGGTGCAGGAATCAACCTCAGGTCTTCTCAGGTGCTAGGGAAGCACAGGGCCACATCCCCAACCCAGGAGCTTCTTATTAATGTCTCCTTCACTTTACAGTGCGAAGTCGTGTTTCATTACACTAAATATTTTTTGCATATCTTAAAAATGCTGGGCCGGTGAGATGGCTCAGTGGCGTACGCGCCTGCCTGGCAAGCACGAGGAACCGAGTTCGACTCCCGGATCCCACATACGAAAAAAGGGCTGGTGATATCGCTCAGCGGCACAGGCACCTGCTGGCGCGCGAGGTCCTAAGGTCAACTCCTGGTACCCACAAAAAAAAAAAAAAATGCTATGTTCCTACATGATAGTTTTTTCAATCTAATTTAATTCTTAGAGAAAGCCCCTCTATAAATGCTTTTTAAAACGAATGAATAAAGCATTAACTATCCTTCACAACAAAGAATTGGTTTTTCCCTGTTATATTGTCTCACATGAGTAGATTCTCCCCAAGTCAACATAGTCACATGTTTATTTGCTAACATAACATTGCCTATTTATGTAATATTGTTCATCAAAAAGTTAATGACTTCTATCAATTATAAAGAAGAAAAAGATATGGAAAGATTTGGCATATAACTGTTAAGTTTTTGCTCTGTGTATAAATATATGCAGAAAATTATAGAACAAAGGTTTTAAGGAATTTTTAAATTTTTTTAGGATAAAGTTTGTATTCATAAAAATATGTTTATCATATGTTACTGAAAGAAAAAAGTGAATTAAAAAATATGATATAAGCAATTATTATAATTTTTTCTTAAATATATATATATATATATATATATGCATTGAAAAAAATCCAAAAAGATATTCAACAAAATTGTAATACTGGTTGGCCCTGAGTGGTGAGAATATGGATAGTCTGTATTTTCTGCTTTATATTTTTAGAGTAGTTTCTGACTCACAGAAAAATTAATCAAACGGTCCTGAAATGTCCCACATGAATCATACCCCCACACAGGCAAAGCCTTTGCCATTATCAACACCTCGCACCAAAGTGGTCCATTTGTGACAACCAATGAACCTACGCATAGTATCACTCAAATTTAGTACATTACATTATTCCTTCTGGGGAATTTACAATCCTGAAATTCTTCTATGACTGGCACTTTCTGCCTTGCTTTCTATAACTTCATTATTATTTCTGAAATTAGCTTATTTTCACAGGAGAAAATTTCAAAAACCATGATAGGATTTAACCATAGTCTACAAAACGACCTGTATTTCACTCTGTTGGTGGGTAAGTCAACAAATTGTGAGAGCTTGGTCATCTGTTCAACTAATTTGCTAGTGAGACATTTCAGATTCTTTACAACTAAGACTTCAAACATAATTCTGCTCTCCAGAATTAAATTTCTTACACAGCTTCATTCAACTTTTCATTTTTACTTAGTCTAAAATGAAAAGAAAAAAAGACCATTTAAGAATAACATACTCAGCTGCCTGTTTGAAGTGCTTCAAGTCTTTCTTCAAATTTTTGTTCTCATTCTCTAAAACCATAATCTGATTGTAGACATTTGGAACACTCCGACCAGGTGTAAGTTCAGTTATTCCCTTCTGTACCAATTCATACCTATGGTAAAAATAAAACAAAAGTCTTTATGTCATTTCTCTCTACTAAACCGGCTTAATTAATATAGAATTTAAAAAGATATGTCTCAGAGAATGACAGTAATTAGTTCTCATTACATTTATAAATTAAGTGGCAATATTTATCATATATTGTTAAAATTTTAATGAATATTATCATAGTGGGTAAAAATATAACTGGACATCGCCTGTGTTCCAAGCACTGGTCTAGACACTGGTGAAGTTGACAAGTTGTTCAGTTCCCTATCTCAGAGCTTCCAGTCTGGTAGGGATGGTGGTAAGTTCTATAAAGTAAAATAAACCAGGATAAGAGGGAGAGAAAGACTAAGAAGGAGAGATTGGAAGGATGTTGGTGCTATTTTATATAAAGCACCCTTGACTCGCAGGCACACTGTCAAAATGATTTGAGTAGAGATTTGAAGGACACGAGGGATGGTGCCGTGTGATCTGTGGGAGAGATGCATCCAGGGCTGCAGGAAGTAATGCCAAGCCCCTAGCACCAAGTAGTGTTTGGCAACTATGAGAAAGAGCAAAAGGCCATACAGCTGGAGTATCTGGAGCCGCAGCCATGTACGTCAACAAGGGAGAGTGGGAAGAGAAGGCAGGAAGATAGCCGGGAGCCAGAGTGAGCAAAGAAATTGTCTTCTGAATTGCATTCAAGCTAGGGATAGGTTTGGAGATGACTGACGCAGAACAGATTTATGAAGAAACAGACTCCAGAGCAGCAAGCACAGAATCAGACAGGCTAGTCAGCAAGCTGCTGCAACAGTCCAGGAGAGAAGAATGGTAGATTGAACAATGGGTCACGGCGGAGGCTGTAAGAAGTGGGCAATTTCTGGACATGCTGTAAAGAGGAGCTCAAGGATTCTGTGATGAATCAGCTGTCAGGTGTTAGCAAAAGAGAGAAGTCAAGGATGATGGCAAGGTTTTTGGCTCAGAAACAGACAGGCATTTACTGAGTGGGAACAAGAAATACAGAGGACCTGGTGGTTAGAGAAATCAAGGACTTGTGTCTGTTCACGTTAACAGCAGTGAATGTTGGAGACACATGTCAAGGGTTCAGGCAAAGAGGCAAGGAGGGAGTCTGTATTTGAGCATCCTCAGAACAGAGATGGTATTTAAAGTCATGCCCCTGCAAGAGAGCAGATAGGCAGCGAATGTAATAAGAAATAAGATTACTCGGACTAAACCATGAAACACTGTCTTGTTTCAAGGTTTAAAGGGGGAAAAAGGAAACAATGCCAAAAGCAACTAAGAAAGAAAGTCCAGTGAGGTGGTGGAAAACCTGAGAGCTCTGTAGCCCAGGGGTCAGGTGAAGGAAGGGATCCCAGAAGGAAGAGTAACTGTGACAGTGCTGCCAGGAGGATGAGTGTGTACTGAGAATCACTCACTGGAACCGGCCAGGTGACAGCCACTGAAAAGACTGTGTCAGCATGGTAATCTGAGAGAAAGCCAAACTAAAGCAGGAATGCAAGAGTAGGAAAGGACAAAGTGGCCACAAACTTTTCTCAAAGAAATATGCAGAGACCAGGAAAGAGGATGTCGGGTCCAGGTTGCTTCTATTTTTTTTCATTTTTTAAATATGTGAGATATTATGCGCATCTGTATGTTTATGAGGATGATCCAGCAGACAGAGAAAGAACTAATAACCAGGAAAGAAAGCAAAGTCCTCAAGTAGGTGAGAGGAGCTGGATCCAGTTAGCAGGAAGAAAGCTGGCTACACACGATGGTCCGGACGAGTCAACATTTGTGACAGGAGAGAAATAAGAAGGCCCAGGTCAGGAGGGGCAGCAGATGGTAAAGAGGAAGACAGAAGGCACAGAACTACTATTCTCTCTGTAAAATAAAAGGGAATACCAGAGAATCATTGACAAATTGCAAATAATTAATTTTATGTAGTGATCCATAATGCTAAATAAAAATCTCAGCACAGAAAAACATTTCACACAATGAAGTTATTAACAAAGCAATCCCTACAAAGTCTGTTTTAGGTGAGATAAATATTATACTTAAACATGTCTGAATTATTATTTTCATATTTTAAACCATTACACATATTATATATTAATGAAGTAATATTTTCTATTATATACTTAATCTAATATAAAAAACCATCAAGACAACCACTGTAGAATACCTGAAGACCAAAATAATTGAATGAATATATTGTACTACTTGACACAAATTATAAAACAGCAAATAGATAACTAGTTAGTCATAAGTTCAGTATTTTATCTGCATCTGAAATGTAATTTATACTTATCTTAGAAGAGAACACATAGGGATTGGTTTTCAGAAACATTCTTTAATGCAAAAATAAAAATTCACTGACAAAATTATAGGGCAAAAGTGATTTAGTAGTTTTTATCTAAATTAAATTCTATGTAAATAAAATAAACTGTCACAAAGGAAATACAAATCAAAACATAACATATATTACATTGTGTCCTATCTTAGAGTCTTCAAAAATCATGTCATGCAAAATTTCTGTTATCCATAAAAAAAATGATTTTAAAGCCACTGTAGGTAATTGAGGATCTTAATGTACAAATTCCATAGATACATTTCTCAGAAAATCCTGCATTTCCCTATGTAAGATATTTTCTTTTTTGATTTTGGACACATTATTTTTTACTTTTATTAGTGCATGTTTGCAGTATACAGTGATTATATTCACTATAGGGGATTTGCACATAACACATTTTAATTCCCTTCTTTTCCTCCCTCCTTACACCCCATTTTTACTTTTACTGCATCAGATTCATTTATTTGTCCTATAAGGCCTTATAAAGTTAATTATCACACAGTTTGAAAGCTCACTAATAAGCCAAAGAACATATAAAATACATAATACAATTTTACTAAGTCAAGATACACTTTTAGATACTTTGTCCACACTGAATTATAATTCCTATTTTCTCTTTTTTCCTATCGTCTGTTTTTTATTTTGTACTTCACATGTAGAGAGCTTTTCATACAAGAGAAACCACACAATATTTAAGCTTGTGTGTCTGCGTTACTTCACTTAACATTATGGTCTCAAGGTGCATTCATTTTCCTATAAATGACTCATGTATCCTTTTTATGGCAAAGTAGTACTCCACTGTGCATAAATACCACTTTTTTTATCATCTGTTGATGAAAATATAGGCTGTTTCCAATGTTTAGCTATCACAAATTGTGCTGCTATAAACATGGGTAGGTATACATCACTGTGCTGTGATGCCTTTAACTCTTTTGGGAACATACCTAGAAGGGGAATGCCTGGGTCAAATGGAATTTCTAGTTTTAGTTTTTTTAAGGAATCTCCACACTCATTTCCATAGTGGTTGTATCAGTTTATAGTCCCACCAACAATGGAGAAGGATTTCTTTCTCCCCACATTCTCACAAGCATTTGTCATTGGTTGACTTCTTGAAGGTAGCCATTCTTCCTGGAGTAAGATGGAATCTAAGTGCTGTCGTAATTTGCATTTCTCAAGTGGACAGCGATGGTGAACATTTTTTCATGTATTTATTGGCTATTTGTATTTCTTCATCTGAAAAGTGTCTATTCATTTCAGATGCCCATTTTAATCGGGTCTTTAAATTTGAAGGGTCTAATTTTTTTTAGTTCTTTATATATTCTAGATACTAGTCCTTTGCCCAAGGAATAGCTGGCAAATATTTTTTCCATTCTGTAGGCTCTTTTCACTCTGTTAGTAGTTTCCTTTGCTATGCAGAAGGTTTTTAATTTGTTGTTTCTTGGTATTCTTATGCAGCCAGGGTTTTGTTCAGAAAATCTGTGCCTACACCAATGTCTTAAAGAGTTTTAACTATTTTGGCTTCCAGCAGATTATTTCTGTTCTAATGTTTAAATTTTTGATCCATTTTGATTTTAGTTTAGAGCATGGTGAGAGATATGGGTCTAGGTTCAACCTTCGGCATGTGAATAGCCAGTTTTCCCAGCACCATTTGTTAAAAAGACTATCTTTCCTCCAACAAAGGTATTTGGCTGAGTGTGCCTGGAGTTGTTTCTGCATCTTTCTATATAGAAAACCATGCTATTTTTATCACTGTTACTTTCCTTTGTTTCCCAGAAATGCTTTGGCCATTCTGGGTCTCTTCTGATTCCCTATGAACTTTAGGATTGCTTTCTTCAGTTCTGTAAGGAATGTTACTGGTATTTTCATTGGGATTGCATTAAATTTATGGAAGTATGGCCATTTTGACTATATTGGTTCTTCCTATGTAGGAACAGGGGATATCTTTCCATTTTCTGATATCCTCTTCAGTCTCCTTTGGAAGAGTACTACAGTTTTCATTGCAGAGATCTTTAATTTCCTTGGTTAGGTTAATTCTTAAATATTTCCTTTTTCTTGATGCTATTGTGAAGGGTATTGTTTCCCTAATTTCCCTCTCATTGAGTTTGTTATTGGTGTACAGGAATGCTATTGATTTTTGAGTATTAACTTTGTATCCTGTTATACTGCCAAATTTGAATTATTTGTTCTAGGAGTCTTTTGGTGGAGTTTTTGGGGTCTTGCATGTAGAGCATCATGTCATCAGCAAATAATGATACTTTAATTTCTTCCTTCCCTATCTATATCCTTTTTATTTCTTTCTCTTATCTTAATGCTGTAGCTAATGTTTCAAAAACTATATTAAATAGGAATGGTAACAGTGGACATCCTTGTCTTGTTCTTGATTTTAGAGGGAAAGCTTTCACCTTCTCTTCATTTAGTATAATATTGACAGTTGGATTGTCATTGGTGGCTTTTATCAGGTTGAGATAAAGACCATTAATTCCTATTTTCTTCAGTATTTTTACCATGAATGGATGTTGGATTTTCAGCAAATGCTTTTTCTGCATCTACTGACATGATCATATGTTTTTTGTCCTTGATTCTGTTTATGTGTATTCTATTTATGGTTTGCATATGATGAACCATCCCTGCATCCCTGGAATGAGTACTAGTTGGTCATGATGTATGATCTTTTTATTGATTTGCTGTATTGTTTGCCAGTATCTTATTGAGGATTTTTGCATCTGTGTTTATTAAAGAGATTTTCCTGTAGTTCTCTTTTTTGTTGGGTCCTTTCTGGTTTTGGAATCAGGGTAATGCTTGTTTTCGGGAATGACTTTGGGAGTACTATTTCCCTTTCAATTTCATTAAGGAGTTTGAGGAGTACTGGCATTAGATCTTCTTTAAAGTTCTTGTGGAATTCAGTAGTGAAGCAGTGAATCCATCAGGACCTGAGCCTCTCTTAGTTAGTAGTTGTTTTTATTATTTCTTCAATTTCACTAACCGATATTGGTTTATTCAGGATTTCTGCATCTTCTTGATTAATATATTTCTGGGAATTTATCAATTTCCTCTGAATTTTCCATTTTATTAGAGTACAGGTTCTCAAAATAGTTACCAATAATCTTCTGGATTTCAGCAGAATCTGTTGTGATTTCACCTTTTTCATTTCTAATTGCATGGATTTGGCTCTTTTCTTTCCTTATTTTGGTAAGATTAGCTAAGGGCTTCCCTATTTTGCTTAATCTTTCAAAGAACCAACTATCTGAGATTCATTGCTTCTTTGTATTTTTTAGTCGATTTCATTAATTTCTGCTTTGATCTTTATAATTTCCTTCCTTGTATTAACTTTGGGTTTGAATTGTTCTTGTTTTTCTAGGACCTGAGCTGTACCATTAGTTTAGTTGAGCTTGTTCTGTTTTTCCAATGTGGGTATTCACTTCTCTGAACTTCTTTCATTGCATCCCATAGTTTGCAGTATGTTGTACTGCAACATCATTTGATTGTAGAAACTGTCTAATGTCTTTAATTTCATTTGTGACCCATTGATTATTCAAGAGAGTATTGTTTAATTTCCATGTGTTTGCATAATTTATGTAACTTCTTTTGCCATTGATTTCTAGTTTAATTGCACTATGACCTGATAATATGCATGAGATAATTTCAATTCTTTTGCATTTATTTAAGCATGCTTGGCTAATATGTGTTCTATTTTGGAGAAAGTCCCATGTGCTGTTGAGAGGAATGTGTATTCTGTTGTTGGATGGAACACTCTAGATATCGACTAAGTCCATTTGTTCAAAAGTTTGGTTCAACTCTAATATTTCCTTGTTGATTTGTCTAGTTGATCTGTCCATTTGTGACAGTGGGGTATTGAGATCCCCCATATTAACTGTACTGTTGTTTATCTGACTTTTCATGTCAGTGTTTGTTTTATGAAGTTGGGTACACCAGTATTGGTGTGTGTAATGTTTGTTAACTGTTCGCTCTTCCTGTCGAATTGGTCCCTTAACTAATATGTAGTCATTCTTTGTCTCTTCAGAATAATCTTAGCTTGAAATCCATCTCGTCTGAAATTAGGATAGTAACTCCTGCTTTTATTCTGAGTTGCTGTTGCTTGGACTATTCTTGCCCATCCTTTGATTTTTAACCTGCATCTTTTTTTAATTAAATACATTTTTTTGTATGCTGTGTATTGTTGGGTTTTCTTTCTTTTTTTTTTTTTTTTTTTTTTCTCTTTTGGGGGTACTGGGTGTCGACCTCAGGACCTCGCGCGCCAGCAGGCACCCATGCCGCTGAGCGATATCACCGGCCCTTTCTTCGTATGTGGGTTCCGGGAGTCGAACTCGGGCCCTCGCACTTGCCAGGCAGGCGCTTACGCTGCTGAGCCACCTCACCTGCCCTGGGTTTTCTTTCTTGATCCATTCTGCCAATATGTTTCTTTTTATTGGGCAATTAAGACCATTCACATTCAGAGTTATTACTGAAAGGCAGTGACTTATTCATGTCATTGCATTATTTTCCTGTGGCTGATTTCCTTACTTTCCCCCTTTTTGCTTAGCTGCTTGTCCCACCAGGTATATTCATTCTTTTTGACTTATTGATATTGCTGCTTTCATTGTCTCTTTCTAGGATATTCTTGAGAACTTTTTGTAATGCTCCTTTTTGTTCATGAATTTCTTGAGGTGCTCCTTGTTATGGAAATACCTTATTTCTCCACCAATTTTAAAGGAAAGTTTTACAGGATATATAAGTCGGAGTTGGAATTTGTTATCTTTTTGGGGCTTGAAACACCCACCTCCAAGCCCTCCTGACCATTAAGGTTTGTGTAGAAAAGTCTGCTGTAATTCTAATGGATTTACTATTTTGTTTTTAAAAATACCCTGCCCTTTGTATTTCTCCTTCATATTCCTTCATCCATAGAACAAGACTGAAAAGTGCTTAGGTGAGAAAAAAGACTATCATAACTAAATTACTAATAAGTTTACATTAATCTTTAATGCTGGGCCGGTGAGATGGCTCAGTGGCGTAAGCGCCTGCCTTGCAAGCGCGAGGGCCCGAGTTCGACTCCCGGATCCCACATACGAAAAAGGGGCCGGTGATATCGCTCAGCGGCACGGGTGCCTGTTGGTGCGCGAGGTCCTGAGGTCGACCCCCCGGTACCCACAAAAAAAAAAAAAAAAAATCTTTAATGCTTACCATCAGTCTCATAAACTACTATTTATAAAAATCATTTTAATTTACTTACACACTATCCATATTTAAAAGACAGAACATTGTTTTCCTACCACCAAACTTGCACTTTCTTAAACTATATTAACAACAATTGGTTCTCGTGACAGTTAATCTTAATTGTAAAAACTTGATTGGTTTAAGAAACTGTCTGCCCAGGAGCCTGGTGGAGCATAATTCTGGGTGTGAGTGTGTCTGAGTGAGTCATAGAGACATAACCTTGGTTATGACCTTGGTCCTTGCCCCCTTCCTCTCTGGCACTCTTCCTTGCAGTGCTTCCTGGCTACCATGAACTAAGCATCTTTCCTCTGCCACACCCTTCAACCATGATGTTTCTGCTTTTGATCCACCTACCATGGACTTATTCCCCTGAAACCATAAGCTAAATTAAATTTCTCTTCCTTTAAATTGTGGGTGTTGGGTATTGTGTCCACACAGCAGGAAAGCTGACTATACAGTTATTATTAGATTTATTAAACTTTAGATGTGCAATTAAAACTAATGAAATTGGTAATTCCTATATTCACATTCTTAGTAAATAAGAACCAAAAAGGAAAATCTAAAAATTATATCACATCTGGATTACTGAAAATTCACAAATTACCCCAATATTCAAAATTAGGATTTAATGCAAAACCTCCAAAAACACCTTTATGTATTATATGAATCCCTCTTTGTATAATATACAATGACTATTAAAGTATAAAATTATTTTATATCCAGTCATTTAATGAAATTTTTCTTTAAAGAATGTTAGGAATCCAAAAACATGAACTTATTATTATGGAAAAGGAATAAATACAACATGCCTGCTAAGTTTCATAATCAATAAGTTATTAAAATATTCAATTATAACAAGAAAATCTTGTTTATACTTAATATTTGAAAATACAAATTTACTTCGAAATAAAGAATATTACAGACAGTAAATTAATCAGTTGTATAAATAAAGACAGGCAAGCATTTTCACTATAAATAACATAAATAAAGTAGTTCTGTTAGTAAAACGTTCAATTACAGGAAATTGTGTTAATAATTATGTAAAAATGTATGAAAATAATTTTCATACATTTTTTTAAAAATAAAGAACCATAACTGTATCAGGCCCACCTAGATAATTCAGGATGATCTTTCTATCTCAAAGGAAGATCTGACTTGATCACATCTGAAAAGTTATTTTTGCCATATAAGTAACAGCAGGTCCAAGAGATTAGGATATGCATATAGTTGGCAGTGAGAGATGGGGCATTATTCAACCTACTACCCTATGAAAATTCATGAAAAGATCCCACAATTGAAGAATCTTAGTTGGAGGTTTAAAAAAAAAGATATTTCACTACTCAACTAATGAAATATTAGCAAAGCAAATCCAGTAATATATTAACAGGGTAAGACAACACTAAGGAGTTTTTTCCCAGAATTCATAGTCTTTAAGGCAGTTAAAAGAGTGTGTGCTGACTGCTGTTAGTATTGCTAGAGAACATTTATCCATGTAATTGTTTACCATTCAGACTGAAAGCAACCAAGAGTTCTGGTCATCCTCATTTTGATCAGGAAATTGCAAAGAAAATCTTCTATTACTTCCGGTTCTGCACGCCTTGAAGGAAGAACTGTTTCCTGCTCCTGAAATTTAAGTGTAAAGTTACTTATTTTGTAAATGTCAAGGCTTTCTTGAAAGGTACAGATAGGCATTTCATTATTTTTTTTAACAATTTATCTCAATTATTATATGCAGGAATGATTTTTATCACTAGGTATAAAGCATCTATTAAGACAAAAATGTCTCTGCCCTCCTGTGTAATAGCCAAGTAGAGGGAAACAGAATATGGATAACTAAAGAAAAAATACATAAAATGGCATAAAATGTTACCAAGTGCCTACAGGAGGAAAAAAAGTAGATGCATGCAGACAGGGAGAGCCAGGCCTAGAGCCCTATATGTATGGAGCTGAGTTTTGCATGTACAGTGGTAAAGGAAGATTTCATTGATAAAGTGAGTTTTGGGCCATAATCCTGAAGACACAATCCCAAATGCTGAAATCCTAAAAGATCAAAATTCCTAATTTAATATCCCAAAGAACCGAAATCCCAGAAATAAATTCTAAAACAAAATAATTTTTAAAATTCTTTAAAAGACATTTATTAACAGTTTTACAAAGGAGGTTTATTTGAGAAACATGTAAAATCTTGACAAAACATTTCATAGCCTACTATAAATGAAATAGGCAATAATAATGTACATATTTTTGTAAGTATAAGCCTCGGATATGCTAAGGATATTCACACAGGTATAAAAGTTATCAGCAAATAGTATTCATAAAGAAATAGGTCAAAAGCATAAAGTTTGAATGTATAACACTATGGTTTGTTGTGATGTACACCCAGCTCTATAATAACAGTCATCTGAAATTCCATGACAGAAAACCTAAATCTTTGACGTTGATCAAATACCAGATGGGTTACCATCACATGTGAAGTTACCCAAAGAGCTGAGCGCTCAAGAAACTTTATCTTTCACAAATACAGATGTACTAGAAGGATATCTCTTAATTTATTGAAGAAGTTTCAACATTTTCATGCACATACACATTGCTTACCCACAAAGTCAATAATGATATAAGGCACTTTTGTGGAATGAATTTGCAAAAAAAAAAAAAAAAAATGCATAAAAATCCATGAAATTCTTCATACAATTCATACCTCTAGTATTGGAAATTATGTGAAAAGAAAACATAGGTTAACAAGTTGTAAAAATTATATTAACAACTTAAAATGATAGAATTTAAAAACTACTAAGAAAATTCAACATATGAAAATATCTATTACAGTGCTACATTATGGGAAATTGGGCATGTGTCATCTACACAAGCTGGCCAAATCTCATGATCAATAACTGCATTTTGAAGTCTTGCATCATGATGAATCCATTTCTTTCAGGGCGTGGCTCTCCTTGGAGAACACACTCACATTCATTTATGTAGTGCTGTTCTTCGTTAATTTTTTCACGATTTGATATACACTGAGATCAACATTCCCTGTTTCCTCATTTCTGTGCTGTGCTTCTATGTTGTGGACTACATGAGTTAAGCTTGATTATGTCAACTTCACTGGCTTGGGAGCTTCCCAGGGGACTCACTCAGCACACTTCTGGGCACGTTTGAGTGGTCATGGAGGTGAGACCCTGGGTACTATATCTTGTTCCTGGCTCCATCTTCTCAGGCACTGCTCCCCTGCTCTTCTTGCCAGCAGCCATGAACAAAGCAGCTTTGCTCCAGCCAGGCCCTTCAGCCATGATGCTCCTGCCTTGGAGCCTGCCAATCACGTACCAAATCCCCTAAAACTGTGAGCCAAATTAAGCCTGCCCTCCTTTAGGTTGTGGGTGTCGGGTGTTGTGTCCCAGCAATGGGAAGGCTAACCTGAAGACATCCAGGAATCCTTCTGTATGCATTCCTATACAAATTGCATATTTGATGGTGGAACAACAGCACCACTGCACTGTCTTCTTATCCTGCTGTGCAAATAATTATTTTCAAGCCAGTCAGTAACTTCACTAACTTCTTCATGCATGTGTCATTTTAGTCACTGAAAGTTCTTAGAAATTCATTAGTTGGAAAGGATTGTTGATGCAGACAAATAATGCATCCTTAAACTGAAATTTTCCGTTGCTGTATAGTGCAGTGAATCCATACATCTGAATTTTCTGCCAAAGGCATTAGGCTGAATGGAAAAGCAAACTTTATTGACATTACACTGAAATTCATTTTTAGAAACTTCAATTTCACCTAATCAGTTATCTAAGTCATTCATTATGGTTTTGTGATTCAGCTGAAACCCATTTTCTTATGACAGGTCTACCAAATGTCCATATAAACCTTTATACAGGGCTTCACTTTATCCGGGCATTAATATAGAAAGAAGCAGGTAAGTTTTAAAATTTTAGGAACCAGAAGGGACATAAATTATATATACTCAAGTAAACGCACACACACACACACACACACACAGGTGGGCATGGTAGTGCACATCTGTAATCTAAGCACTCTGGAAAGCTGAGGTAAAGAATTCAAGTCCAAGCCCAGCCTAAGAAACTTAGTGACTTAAGAAGACCCTGTCTCAGAATTTAGATAAATACTAAAACAAAAAATAAGGCTGGGGATGTAGCTTAGTATAAATGCTCTGGGATCAATCCCCAGTATCGCAACAAAAAAGAAACGAAAAAACAAAGAAAGAAATGCACACAAACACACACAAAAAATAATGAGAGCCATTTTGAAAGTGGCATCCATTAGCCAAAGTGAAGGATGCACTAGTTTTCCATGTAGTATGTCTATTTGTTGATAGTATCTCTAAATGGGAACAGTTCACCATTTAATGTGCTTTGTAACACTGGAAGAACTTCTGTATCTGCGAAGGTCTTTGATATTGAAGGTTGCTGAGCCTGTCAAATTCTTTTCATTCTCTAAAGAAGAGTATCTTTTTGAGGGCAGACATCACTACTTGTAATGGGGGGTTTGTAGTACACATCTGAATAATTTGGCAACTATCTGTATATAACGCAAAACGCACTAATCCCATCTCCAGAATTCAGTTTCTATAATTCTTATACGGCCCTTTCTTTACAAGTGGAATTATGGATTTGAAGTTTTCAACATTCAAAATATAAATCTTTCAACACTGTATCATTTGTAATTATGACCATCACTGGATAAAATATCAAGCACAAATGAAGAAGAGGAGAAAGAAGAGGAGGAGGAGGAGGAAAAAGGAGGAGGAAGATAAAAAATGGAGGAAGAGGAAGAAGAGAAGGGGAGGAGGAAAAGGATAAAAAGAGGAGGAGAAGGAGGAAAAGGTAGTCAAGGAGAGAGGAGGAAGAAAAGAAGGAAGAGGAGTGATTCGTGTTACAGATACCTGAGGTAACAATGTTATTAGATACTCTGAAGGACATTAGGGAGATTAGTTTGACTTTTCCATAGCATATACAACACTAAAAAGGAAACATACAGATGGTTCAGTTGTTTTGATTATTATTATTTTAAAGAATATGATAATGGACCACAGGCATGGAAAGCCTCCCCACGCCTGACTCTGGGCAAATACATGATAAACAAGCGAACTGCACCTGCCAGGTTTACCTGGCACCCACTGAGTCCACCTGCATGCTCGGGGGAAAGAGTCCTTAAGCCAAGCCCTGCAAGCAGGTCAGATTCTGCATGCTGGCTGGAGGAGGAATTCTTGAGCCTGGGTCAGTTTTGGATATGAGTGCAAGGAAAAAGAGGGGAAACTGATGTGGATGCTTGCAATTAGACCACAACTAAAATAAGAAGGGAACTGTGTGGCCACCCAGCCTTTATGGCATAGCGGCCACATGGGAACTGCACATATATTCTCGTGGAGTGCTTGATCTGGGCCCCCATTGGATTTTTTTTTTTTTGGTTGTTAGTTTTCTTTTTTTGCTTTGGTTAGTTGTTTTTTTCTATTTTTTCTTTTCTATTCCTTTTCTTATTTGTAGCTTCTGTAGCAATATTATTTCATTATTTTTTACTTATTTCTCCCACTTTTTAATCTCTCAACTTTTTCCTCTATCCTGCTCTCTGTCATTTATTCCCATCTACTATTAACCTGTCCTCACTATTCTATCCTTTTTGCTTTTCCTTATCTTACCTAGCCCCTTGTTTTCCCTTGCCTCTTCTTCACGATACAGTTGCACAAATATATCAACTGGTTCAGACAACCTTGCAGCTCTCCTCAGTCCCAATTTACACCATCCCCCTCCTAGATGCTCTCTCCTCCAGAAATATCTTCTTAAACCCCCAACATTAACCCTTCACTCCAACTATAAAAGACCCCTAAAATAATCTGAGCCCCTGTCTAACATTATACCTGTTATTATTTCTCCCACCTAACTCTCCTACTGATTTGCACTCCTCTTTCATCCATCCCTCCAGCTCTTCACTTCTCTTTACCTTCCACATCACAGACCAACTGCTAATCACTATAACTGGTGAAGTATAAATGTAAAGTTTAACATATGAAAACAAGGCAACAAAAGGCCCCCAAAAGGTCATGACTCTCCCAAAGAAGGCAAGGGAGGTGCAGGGAGGCAACAAGGGAGAGGAAAGCAAATATCAGGTGGCTGAGATTTAGGAATTAATTAAAGAAAATGTAAAGAAACTTGACGAGTTCAAAGAGAACATGATATGGAATCATCATACAGTTCATGGAATCACATACAAAATTACCAATGTAGATATGGGAGAAACAAAAAATTGGAAGAGCTCACCAAACAGTTCAAAACATGAATGACAAATTTATCAAAGATGTAGATCCCACAAAAAGGCATCAGATAGAAAATACTGGAAATATACATTTCATAAATTGCAGAAATGGTCAACATGAAGACAGGGTTTATGAAGTCAAGGACAAAATGGTAAATTATGATGAATTATTGAGAAACCTTAAAAATGACAAGAGAACAAGAAAAAATTCATCCATCAGCTATTAGACAACATTAAGATGACCATCCTTAGGCTAATTGGAGTTAAAGAGAAACTAGAAGACAGCACAAATGGAATAAAAAAATTTGTTTAGAGAAATCATAACAGAAAACACTTGAAGTATGAGGAAAGATTTTAAGATACAAGTAAGTGAGACTTACGGAACATCAACTGCAATGAAAAAAGAAGGTGATGCATCTTTATCAAAATTCTAGGTATCCAACAAAAAGTCAGAATTTTAAAAGCTGGGCCGGTGAGATGGCTCAGCGGCGTAAGCGCCTGCCTTGCAAGCGCAAGGGCCCGAGTTCGACTCCCGGAACCCACATACGAAAAAGGGGCTGGTGATATCACTCAGCGGCACGGGTGCCTGTTGGCGTGCGAGGTCCTGAGGTCGACCCCCCGGTACCCACAAAAAAAAAAAAAAAAAAAGAATTTTAAAAGCTGTCAGAGAGAAGCAAAATATCACATACAAAGGTAAGCACATTAGGATTACAGCTGATTTCTTAACACAAAATTTATAAGCCAGGAAAGCCTAGAATGTATTATTTTAAGCCATGAACCCAAACAACTTCCAACCCAGATGTAATGGTTGACACACAGTGTCAACTTGAGAAGTTCAGAAGCTTAACTGAGTGACTCAGCAGTTCTACATCCTAGGGTATAGACATGCCCTAGGGTGGTTGTTTACACTCCAGGATATTGTAATGGTTCATACATTGTGTCAACTTGAAAAGTTCAGCAGGGGGCCAGGGTCCTCACTATGCAAACATCCTGAGCCTGTGCAAGAGAAGGGCACGAACACGGTGTGAGTGCTACACCTGCCTTAGGGCGGGTAGCCTGCATACAATATAAGGGAGGAAAACAGGCTTGCTCTCCCCTCTTTTTTGCTTTTGTTGCTTTTGCTGTCTTCCACAGCCATGAACTGTTGCCTCTCTGCCATGCCACCCTGCCTTGGAGCCAGCTGATTAAGGACTGAAACCTCCACAAACTGTGAGCTAAATAAACCTTTCCTTCCTTAATTTTGGGCATCAGGTATTTTGTCTCAGCAACAAGAGAAAAGTAACTAAGACAACAGATTAATATACATGGCAAAACTTTCTTTCAAAATAGATAAAGATATTCCATGAGAAAGAAAAACTGAAGAGAGTCATGAACACCAAACCAGCACTTCAGAAAATATACAAGAATATCCTAGACCAGTGATGGCAAATCTTTTAGAGCTTTCACTGATAACAAACAGCTGACTGCAGCATGTGTGCCATAGGTTTGCCACCACTGTCATAGGCAGAGACAATGAAACCTACAAAGCCAAAAATACACACGAAATGAATATATCAAGGGAGGCAAACAAATAAACAACAATGACCAAAAAAAAAAAAAAAAGAAAGAAAAACAATAGAGTCATCAACAGAAAAAGGAAACAATGTTAGATATAAACCAACATTTTTCATTAATAACTCTCAATGTTAATGGGTTCAACTCCCAATTAAAATACATAGATAGGCAGATTGGTTCACAAAACAGAATCCAACAGTCTGTTGCATTGAAGACACTCACTTTATCCAAAAAAAATTCGTAAATTTAAAAAATCAAAGGATGAAACACAAAATTTCACACACCAGGACCCCCAAAACAGGCAGGGGTTTCAATTTTACTTGCAGACAAAGTAAACTTCAAGCTAAAACTGATCCCAAGAAACAAAGAAGGTCACTACAAACTACATAAGGGAACAATCCAGCAAGAAGAGATACTACGGCAGAAATATATATATACTGAATATCAGAGCACATATCTTCATCAGACAAATACTGCAGGATGTTAAAGATCAAATAAACAACACATTCATAGTGGGTGACTTCAATACCTCCCTTTCACAACAGAACAGAGACACAAAGAGACAGATCAACTAAACAAAAAATCAACAAAGAAATACCAGAGCTGAACCACATCTTCGAACAAATGGACTTAACAGATACCTACGGAGCATTCTACCCTACTACAACAGAATACACATTCCCCTCATCAGCACATGGAACTTTCTCTAAAACAGACCTCATAGTAGTTCACAAAGCCTGCTTAAAAAATACAAAAGAATGGGATTCAATCCATGTTTACTGTCAGACCACTGTACAATGAACTTAGAAATCAATCAATCACTGCAGAAACCACAGAAAACTTATAAACACTAGGAAACTTAATAACACATTCCTGAACAACTAATGGGCCAGAGAAGAAATTAAGAAAGAAATTTATACAACTTCTAGAGTCAAACAACAATGCCAGGACAATACGTCAGCAACAACGTACATAATGAAAGAAGTCTTACGAAAGAAGCATAGTGCAATCAATGCTCACATTACAAAAAGAGTGTGAGCACAAATAAACAACCTAATAATGGACTTCAAGATACTTGAAAAACAATAATCCAAAACCAAACTGAATTTGAGGAGGGAAATCATATAGATTACAGAAGAAATTAAAGAAATTGAGAGCAAAAAAGTACAATCAATCAAGGAATTGAAGAGCTGACTCTTTGAAAGAGTAAACAAAATAAATAAACCCACAGTCAAAGGTACCAAAGAAAGAAAAGACTCACATCAATGCAATTAGAAGTGAAAAAGGTGAAATTTCAAATGAACATGATAGAAATTTGGAAGATAGTAACTACAATGAAAACTTGTATTCCAACAAATTGAAAATCTTGAAGAAATGGACAGATTCTAAGACTCATGTAAATTACAAAAACTAAAGCCAGAGGAAAATAAATTCTGAACAAGTGAATAACAAGGAATAAAATTGAGGCAGTAGGGGCCGGTGAGATGGCTCAGCGGCATAAGCACCTGCTTGGCAAGTGCGAGGGCCCGAGTTCAACTCCCGGAACCCACATACAAAAAAAGGGCCAGTGATATCACAGCGGCATGGGCGCCTGCTGGCTCGCGAAGTCCTGGGGTCGACCCCTGGTATCCACAAAAAAAAAAAAAAATTGAGGCAGTAATAAAAAACCTACTAACCTACCAATAACCCAGATCACTGCTGAATTCTGTAAGAACTTTAAGAACATTATTACCACAATATTCCTCAAACTTTAAAATGAAATTGAAAGTGAAGGAGTGCTTCCAGACTCATATCTGGAAGCCAGCATCAGTCTGATCCCCAAAACAAAGACCCAACTAACAAAGGAAACTACAAACTAATCTCCTTCATGAACATAAACGCAAAATTATTTGATGTAATATTGCCAAATAGAATGCAACAAATCATCAAAAGGATCATACAACATGACCAAGAAAGTTTCATACCAGGGTTGCAAGGATAGTTCAACATACACAAATCAATAAATGTAATACACCATATAAACTGAGGCAAGACAAAACCACATGATCATATCAATAGATCCAGAAAAAGCTTTTGACAAAATTGAACACCTATTCACAATAAAAAAAAAAAAAAACCTGAAGAAAATAGGTATAGAAGGACCTTATCAGAATCTGATAAAACCCATTTATGACAAATCAATGCCCCAAACCATATTATATAGGGAAAAACTGAAAGCTTTACCCTCTAAACTTAGGAACAAGATGAGACCGGCCACTATCACCACTTCTTTTCAACATAGTACTCAAAACATTAGAACAATAAGGCAAGAGAAAGAAATAAAATGGAAATGTCGGAAAGGAAGAAGGAAAATTATCATTATTTACAGATGACACAATCCTCTCCATAGAAGACCCCAAAAATTACATGAAAATACTCCTTGAATTAATAACCAAATTCAGGGCCCGTGAGATGGCTCAGCGGCTTAAGCGCCTGCCCGGCAAGCGCGAGGGCCCAAGTTCGACTCCCGGAACCCACATACAAAAAAGGGGCCGGTGATATCGCTCAGCGGCACGGGCGCCTGCTGGCACGCGAGGTCCTGAGGTCGACCCCCCGGTACCCACAAAAAAAAAAAAAAAAACCAAATTCAGCAATGTAGCAAGACATAAAATCAACACACAAAAATTAATAGCATTCCTGTATAGTAATAATGAACTCACTGCAAAAAATATTAAGAAAATGATGCCATTCACAGTAGCTTCAAGAAAAATTAAATACCTAGGAATTAACCTACCCAGGGAAGTGAAAGCCCTCTACAAAGAAAACTACAGTACTCTGAAAAAGGAGACAGAATAGGACATCAGGAAATGGAAAAATATTCCTGGTTCTTGAATGGGCAGAACCAATACTGTCAAAATGGTCATACTTCTAAAACTGATAGATTTAAAACAATCACAATAAAAATACCAACAGCATTCCTCACAGAAACTAAAGAAAACAATCCTAAAATTCATATAGAACCAGAAGAGACCCAGAACAGCAAAGCTAACCCTGGACAACAAGAGTAAAGTAGGAAGCATCACAGTATCTGACTACAAAGCTACAGTGATAAAAATGGCATAGCACTGGCATAAAAATACACGTTCCGTGTGTGAAATAGAACAGAAGATGCAGAAACAACCCCAAACACATTCAACTATTGCTCTTTGACAAAGAGGCCAAAAACATGCTATAGGAAAGATAGACTCTTTAACAAATGGTGCTGGGAAAACTGGCGATCCATATGCGGAAGACTGAATCTGGACCCATATCTTTCACCATGTACTAAACTAAAATCAAAATGCATCCAGTATCTAAATAGTAAAACAGAAACGCTTAACCTACTGGAACATAAAATAGGTAAAAATCCTTGAAGTGTAGGCAAGAACTTTCTGAACAGAACTCCAATTGCATAAGAAATAACACCAAAAATCAACACATAGATTTATATCAAATTAAAAGCAAAGCACACCAAAGGAAACAACCCACAGAGTGAAGAGACAACCTACAGGATGGCAAATAATTTTTGCCAGCTATTCTTTGGACAGAAGATTAATACCTAGAATACATAAAGAACTAAAAAAAAAAAAAAAAAAAATTAGACCACCAAAATAAAAGACCCAATCAAAACATGGGCAGCTGAAATGAACTGACACTTCTCAGAAGAATTAGGAATGGCAAATAAACACCTTAAAAAAGTTCAACATCTCTTATATTTAAAGAAATGCAAATTAATGCTGAAATTTTATCTTATGACTTAAAGAATGGCAATCAAAAAGAAATCAAATAATAACAATTGCTGGTATGGCTGCAGTGAAAAAGGAACCCCTCTACATTGTTGGTGGGAATGTTAACTAATACAAACAATACAAACATTATGGAAATCAGTAGGAAAATTTCTCAAAAAGCTAAAAACAGAAATGCCATTTGATCCAGCTATTCCCCTTTTAGGTATCTTCCCCAAAGAGCTAAAGACATCATATTACAGCAATAAATGCATACCAATGTTTACAGCAGCACAACTCACAATATCTAAATCCTGAAGCAACCTATATGCCACCAAAGACAAATGGACAAAGAAAATGTGGTATCTATACATAATGAAATACTACTATGTTATAAAGAAGGATAAATTCAAGACATTTGTAGGAAAATGGACACACCATGGAAACATAACGTTCTGTGAAATAAATCGTACACACAAGCTTAAATACCATATGGTTTCTCTCATCTGAGTAAACCAAAGTACAAATAAAGAGGAAAATAAAAGAGTGCTAATGAAAATAAGTAGATAGATCTTTTGCAAATGGGAAGAAAGCCAAGATACTGAGGGTGGAAACACGGGGGAGGGAAAGGGAAGGAGAAGTAAAAAGGTTTAAGATTTGTCCTGTACAGTTACCAAATAAACACAATAAATGTAATCATTATGTACAATAAACATGAACTAAAAAAATAGTGACAATAATATTGAAAATGGAGAAAGGGGATTTAGAGACACAGGGAGAGGAGACGGGAGGGGAGGAAAGGGAATAAAAAGAATCAAGGTATGTTAAGGACATGTATCTGTAAGATGTATGTAAACATCATGTACTGCAAGCATGTACTAATAAAAAATACAATAATGTAATAGCAGAAGAAGCTTGTATTCCTATTCCACAAAGGAAGTAGATAAGCACATAAGATATATCGGGATCAGCTCCTTGTAAATAAAGTTTACTGGAACACGATCATGCACAATTGTTTACATGGAGAATGGCTGATTTTGCACAAGACACAGCTGACTAGTTCTCATAGACACTTCCTGCCCCTCAAAACCTAAAACATTTACCATAATGAAAGACAACTTTAAATACAGGGCTAGAAAAAAACGGAGGTATTTTGGCTAGTGACATACAAAATTACATAAAAACAACCGTATCCAACAAGACCCAGTGCAAAATAAATCAAATAATGGATAGTGTCTTTCTTTAAAAATATGAAAGCATCATTATCTCTTAAGTGAATTCATTTTTTTCCTCGTTGGCAAGAACTAAATCATCTGCTGATCACTTGGATAAGCAGATCTAATGTCATCTACAGACTCTCAGCAGCAGATTTTCCTCCCTACTTCTCCCCCATAACCTGGTAACGGTTATGTACAAGGTTATGAAGAACATCTGTCTAGAAATGCACCGAGGAAAGATGACATTTGTTCCCACAAGTAGTTCTTTGCAAAAGTGTTGTAGGTAACTTAACACAGATGTTTGTTATTAGCAACTGCTATGACATTCAAAAGTGGTGAACTTAGGCAAATTCTGGAAGCTACAGAAAAGTCCTAACAAATGCACAGGGTTTTAAAATGATTGTTTAAAGCTCAAATAGATTAATCTGGACTATTCTTAAAATTATTTTAAATATGTTCAGGACCCTATATTAAATGTCATGGGAGATAGCAAACTAGCAGAGTACAGCACACATACCTTCAAGTCTTTGCAATTTGGGGTTACCACCACTGAAGATTATCTATAATTGATAGGTAGAAGCCTATTATACGGTAGCAAATCCTACCTTGGCTTTTCTTGCTCAATAAACTTGTAAACAGTACTTTAGGATAAAAAGTGGATGGCAGCTGGAAGGAATTGGGAAACAAGAAGAAAAGGACTTCTAAGTCTTCTAAGTATCCCTAAGGGCTGCTGACAAACTGTTTATATATGACTGAAGCACACCAAGTAGATTTCTGCCCTCTCAAAAACTGTTCCCTGGTTCTGTCTAGCCTTGAACATGGCTGCTGCACGCACCTTGAAACAACCATACAGAACAGAAATACAACTACCTTAAAGTGCTACGGCTCTTATTTATACATGAACAAGTACAACTCTGTCAATATACTTATGCATTAATCTACAGTCCTTCTGCATTTACACACACACACACGCACACACACATGCGCGTGCACACACACACACACACACAGTTCCAAGCTCTTTTAAATGACATGTATCATTTATTCAATGTATTTTTAGTTATTATCCCCCACGTGCCAAGCATTGTGAAAGGTGTTAGGAATAAAGTATGAAGAAAACAGTCCTATCTCAAGGAATTCAAAGGCTTCCTGAGGAAAAAAAAAAATACCATTACGATATAGAAGCTCTTCTATTTGTAATAAAGTTAGATTACAAAAACAAAAACCTGGCCATAAATCTACAGACTTCATACACAAAACCAATATGTACATTTATGTAATTTAAGTAACACTTTTATCTCAATGATGCATTAATGTACAACACTCATTATGACTTTGCAACTAAATTATAAGGTTAATAAAACACTTAAGAACAGGCACATCCACAGAAAAGCAAGTACTAGAAGCTACCAAAAATGTGCCTTACTTTACAGACTGCTGAACTATGAAAAAATATTCTCCCTACATAGACCCAGAAATCTGCTGAGGAAAAACAAAATGGTGACTGCAGTTGACATTTTCTAGGTAGAGAGGTTTCTCTCTGTGATCACAACACAGATCTGCTGGGTAAAGTGATACATAAGGAAAAAAATACTGTGCTTATCTTGGATATGTAAAGTCTTTGTGAAGGAGACTCTCAATGACTACAGAAGAAAAAGAAGCTCAACAAATAAATAAGCATAGAAGGAAATTCAAGAGAAAAAAAAAGAAGTGAGGCAAAGACAAGGCTCGACAGACAGTTCAGTCCATTAGTGTTTGGGGTTTTATGGAGAAAGGAACTAAAATAGGTTAGAAAACTGGACAAGAGTCTCATCAAAAAGGCAAAGGCAGTTGGAACGGTGGAGACAATGGAGATTTAAGGAGAGTAGTGATAAACCCTAATTTGCTCTCAAAAGTTCTTTTAGGTGGGACTAGAAGGAAGCATACACATTACCAGCAGCAGGCAATAATTCAGATGAAAGAATATGAATACGGATATAATGTAAAGTAGAGTAAGTAAGGGATGAAGATAAGGAAAAGGACCTGAGAGATGCTGACGACATAAACAGACTGCAAAGTAGTAAGTCATATATCAAAATTAAGTACCTTGATACACTTCGAACTGTGTAAATTACAGTTTGATATACTTTAAACTTTATAACACTGGAATCCAAGTGGTCCTAAACCATACGCCTTATTTAGAATTTCATTTCATCAACTCTTTAGTTCATATTAAGTCGAGTCTACTGTCTATAGGGAAGACTTTAAATATAAACACCCCAGTTCTTTAATTCAACTAAAACGTATACATCAAGAGAATGGGAACTCCTTAATGACAAACAGCTCTTTGAATTATGACTTAGTAACTGAACATATGTAAGTACTGAAAATTGTTTCATGTATCTAATTCATTTTATATGAAAGATCTCCCTTACGATTTTAGCAAGAAAAACGTCTGATATTAATTTTTTCAGTAATGGCGATCAAACTCAGGGTTTTACACACACTAGGCATTCACTCTGCCACTAAACTAAATCCTCAGCAGTAATTCTTACTATACTTGAAAATAAAATACAATTTCATAAAACTTCTCAAACTTAATGTTCTCAAAATACTTTTATACTCTTAATAATTATTGAGGACTCCAGAGAATTTTATATGTATGTGAGTATATCAATCAAGAGTTACCATATTAGAATTTAAATTTTAAAATATTTACTTACTTTAAAATAACTATAATAAAAATTTTATACATTAATACAGATGAACATATTTTTATAAAAAAATTTTTTCCAAATAGAAAAAACTGATGAAAAGAATACCATTACAAATTTTTGCAATTCTATTTAATGCTTACAGCAAAGAATCAGTACATCCATATATATGCTATTGCATTTAACCTGTTGTGATATGGTGTCTTAATTGAGCTACCAGAAGAAACCCCAACTTCAGGCAGATAAGTAACTAGAAAATAGAAGACAACAGAAAGACCCTGAGAGGAGTCTTGCGGTCCTCAGAAGCACCACCTGCAATGCTCTGAGAATTACTCATTAACATGCAAAGCAATGTGTCAGTCAATTAGTCTTCTCCAAAAATGCTTGAATATTGTAAAGAAATGCTTTACATCTAATATTCTTCGAGGTGGAATGGGCACAGGAAGAAGAGGAGAAAGACGGAAAATGTCATGAAAATTCCATTATATGACTTGAGTCTCTTAATATTTTCTTTAAAATTAAAATTCTAATTTTATAAATATTGGAAATCATTATAGAATGATACCAATATAAAGTACCTATAAGATAGTACCCCAAAAATTAAAAACCAAGAACAAAAGAGAATAAAGAATTATTCAAAATATGGCAATGATACAGTTAAAAGAAGATTCACAATTTAAACTGGGAAACCCAGCTTAAATGTAAACAGATCTTTATTTTCATAAAATGACATACAAATACCTCTAAGAAATACATACACATCCATACAGAAAAAAAATATATGTGTGTATATGCATACATATATATTCCTATCCTTACTTATATTTCAATTTGAAAGAGTCTTCAGTTTCAAGAAACAACTGAGTATAACTAAACTACCCAACTGTTAGATTAACATTTTCTATTTTCTCAACATTTTTCAAGAATCACTTTATATATAATAAAAATGCATTTTATTCTGAGTTCAGACCATTGTACCTACCAAAGAAACTGGTAGTCTATTAAATACATAATTTACGGAGAGGTTGCTCAACAGGTATTGGTTACAGTTAAATAGAACCAAGATGTTCTGGGGTGCTATGATACACTAAGGTGACTACAGACGATAACAATGTATTATACTTTTCAAAAAGCTAGAAGAAAAGATTTTGAATGTTTTTACATACAGAAATAATAAATGTTTAAGGGAAAAGGTAGGATTAACCAGACTTAAACATTAAACAACATACACATGTATCAATAAATCACATTACTCCATTAATATGTGCAATTTTAATTTTTTTAATTTATCAGTAAACCCAGGAAGAATGGCTATTATCAAGAAATCAACCAATAACAAATGCTGGAGGGGCTGTGGGGAAAAAGGAACCCTTCTCCACTGTTGGTGGGAGTGTAGACTGGTGCAACCACTGTGGAAATCAGTGTGGAGATTCCTCAAAAAGCTAGGATTAGAGGTCCCATTTGACCCAGCTATTCCCCTTCTGAGTAACTTCCCAGAAGAATTAAAAACATCATACTCAGAGATGTATGTGCATAAATGTTTATAGCAGCACAATTTGTAATAGCTAAATCCTGGAAACAACCCAAATGCCCATCAACTGAGGAATGGATAAAAAATATGTGGCATATTTATACAATGGAGCACTACTCAGCCATAAAGAAGGATAAACTGGAGACTTTTATAGGTAAATGGATGCAACTCGAGACCATACCCATAAGTGAAATAAACCAGACGCACATGTGTAAACTTCGTATTGTCTCCCTAGTGTGAGAAACTGAAAGAGTAAATAAGATCCAAAATGTACAAAAGATATTGTAAAATGGGAAGAAACTGTTCAAAATGAAAGAGAAACTGGGATGGGGGAATGGAGAAGAAAAGGAAGGGAAAAGAAAAAAAAAATATATATATATATAAGATAGTTCAGATAGATATTCTACTAATTTCTCTTAGTTCAATGAAAAGAAAGGGTTGTGCTATATTGTTTGGACAACTGAACACTGATATCTTGTACCCTGAGTAACTAATTTAAATATAATACGCAATGTATTAACCATTGTTACCCTCCTATTATGTTGTTTTGAAATTTTGTTCTATTTTTTCTCTTTAAAATAAAATTTTTAAAAAAATTATCAGTTAAAATAAACAACAGGGGCTGGTGAGATGGCTCAGCGGCGTAAGCAACAGCCTGGCAAGTGTGAGGTCCCGAGTTCGACTCCCAGTACCCACTTAAAGGAAAAAAAGGGGCCGGTGCTATCACTCAGCAGCACAAGTGCCTGCTGGCAAGCGCAAGGTCCTGAGTTCAACTCCCGGTACCCACATAAAAAAAAAAAAAATCACATGATCACAATAGATACTGAGAAAGCTTTTGACAAAATCAACATCCTTCTGTGATAAAAACCCTGATGAAAATAGGTATAAAAGGATCTTATCTCAAACTGATAAAAGCCATATAGGACAAACCCTCAGCCAATATCATACTAAAAGGAAGAAAAAAAAAAAAAAGCAGAGTATTTCCTTCGGGAATGAGACAAGGGTCCTGCGTAGTTGAGAGCTGAGCCAGAGCAATCAGGCTAATGTAAAAGAGATATTAATAGGAAAGGAAGACATGAAAGTATGCCCATTTGCAGATTATATGATTCTTTACATAAAAGACCCAAAAAAACCTGACTAAAAAACTTTAGATCTGATAAACAAATTACGTAAAGTGTCAGGACGCAAAAGCAACACACAAAAACCAAAAGTGTTCCTGTACTCTATAAACATCAATAGCATGTGTGTGCACTGTGAAAGAAATCAGGAAAGCAACTCCATTTACAACAGCTTCAAAAAAATTATATATCAAGGAATAAACTAAACCAAAAAGGAGAAAAATTTTTATAATGGAACTGCAAAACACTGAAAAAAAATTGAAGAAGATACCAGAACATGTGAAGACCTCCTCTGTTCATGCATCAGCAGAACTAACATTGCTCAAATGGCCATATTACCAAAATATATCTACAGATGCAGTGTAATTCTATTAAAATACCAACATTCTTCGCAGAGCTAGAAAAAAGAAAAAAAAATCCTAAAATTGTTATGGAATTAGAAAAGAGAGTACTGTTGAAGGCATCATGACACCATATTTTACGTTAGAATACAAAGCTGTAGTGAAAAAAAAAGACACACTATTGGCACAAAAATAGAGAATAGAACAGGAGACACACGAACAATCCCATTTGCCTAAAGCTTCCATATTTCCCAAAAATTAAGACCAGGTCTTATATTTTTGTTCCAACAGACATAATAGGGCTTATTTGCAGGGGATGTCTTATTTTTTCATGTACAACAATCTGCATTTATTCATGTACAAAAATCTACACTTATTCAAATATAGTTGTATCATCATCTTCTGGAACTTCGTCATAACTCTCCAAACTCCAAATTCCAGCCTGAATTTTTTCGACTCCATTTCCTGTAGAACCACAGGCCCCAATCTGTCACGTCCAGCAACAGAGCTCTCCTTAAATAAGCACTTCTTGTCCAGGCAACCTGCTCACAGTGCACTGGCAACACAGCTGTCAGTGTTTTCAGTACTATGAATTCTTCGCCCAAGTCGCGTCACGATCTCTTGGAGGCTAAGCTTCACCAATTTCTATTTAATCGAGTGTTAATTGAAGAGTTATGAAACAAGGGTAGCAACAAAAATGATGACAGTTAGGAATGATGATCCACACAAAAGCGACGAAAGGTTGTAGGCACCAAAATTCAGAAAATGTTTATTTCACATGCATGCATTACGTACACCCATTACAACACACAATGCAATGAACTGTGAAGATTCATATTAGACACAACCACATCCATACATTATCAGGTGCACACATTATTCGTGCATTGTGTCTACACTCTGATTGGTCACTTGAGGGTAACTCTCAAGATCATCTGTTTACAAAGAGGCCCACTTGGGTATTTATAGATACTTAATTGTAATTTATATTATCATTTACTTTAAGCATTGTCACTAACATTATTTATATTTAATTAGGCATTAATATTATTATTTTATAATTTAATATGTCCGTCATGTGTTGTAAAGGATGTACTATATGTGTCTGACTGGCTGAACATCTTAACTGAGGCTCATTTTGGGTGCAGCGTTTATATTACAAGCATCCTGAAAAATCATTCTAGGGCTTATTTTCCAGTTAGGTCTCATTTTGGGGGGAAATACAGTATGTGATATTTTCCACAGGGGCCCCAAATGTCTTGGATAGAAGACAGCCTCTTTAACAAATGGTGCTGTGAAAAAATGGACATCACTTCTAAAAGATTGAAAGTTAATCCCTATCTCTCACGCTATAGAAGAAATACATCAATATATATCACAGACTTCAATTCAAAACCAAAAATTCTGAAGCTGCTGGATGGTAACATAGTGGAAACACTTGAAGACATGAGCATTAACTTCCTGAGTATGACCCCCATAGCATAGAAAATAAGATCAAGAACAAATGGGATTACATCAAAGTAAAAGCTTCTCTACAGCAAAGGAAACAAAAGAGTGAAGAGACGACCTACAGAATGGGAAAAAATCTCTTCTAGATACTTTTCTGATAGAAGATTAATCTCTAACCATATATACCTACTCTTCTGATAGAGCACTAATATCTAATTATAAATAATATAATACATTAATATAACTATTATATTAAGTATAACATATCAGTTATAATATATTACTATATTATACTTATGTTATACCTTATAATATATAATTGTATATTATGATATAATATATAATATATTAATTTATCTATTAATAAATTAAAAACTTAACCCCCAAAAAACAATTTAAATGAAAATGGGCATACGACCTGAAGGGTCGATTATCAAAAGAAGTGCAAATAGCCAATAAGCGCATGAAAAATGTTCAATGTGTCTTTAGTCATTAAGGAAATGCAAATCAAAACTACACTGAGATTCTGTCTCACCCCAGCCAGAATTGCTATCATCAAGAATTTAAAAGCATGTAAACAAACATTAAATGCTGGCAAGAATGCAGGAAAAACAAAGCCCTCTTACATTGTTGTTGAGAATGTAAACTAGTACAACCACTGTGGAAATCAGTATGGAGATTATTCAAAAAGCTAAAAATAGAAATACCATTTGACCCCTCTATACCACTCTTGGGTATAACTTTAAAAAATTAAAGAGAGCATATTTTAGTGATATATGCATGTTTATAGTAGTACAATTCACAACAGCTAAGCTGTGGATACAACCTACATGGCCACAAACAGACAAACGGGTAATGAATATGTGGTATCACACACACTAGAATAATATTCAGCCACAAAGAAGAATGAAATTATGTCATTTGCAGAAAAATGGATGGAACTGAAGTCCATCATATCAAGTAAAATAAGCCAGACACACAAAGTCAAATATTTCATGTTTTCTCCTATTTGAGAACCATAAAGTACAAATAAACAAATGAATAAAGTAAAGGAGAGATGATACAAAACTAGAAAGTACAGTCTTAAAAAGGGGGAAGGGAACCAGAAAATGTGGGAAGAAAGGGAGGGGGGGTAAAGGAATTCAAAATGATCAAGATATGCTATACGCATGTACCCATTCCCCAAAACAAACATCACTGTTCTGTATTATAAACATCTACTAACAAAAAAAGTCTTAAAAACAAAGATTGCAAGTAAAAACTAGTCGTGAGACCATTACAAAAGTTAGACAGAAATACTGTAAGTAGAAAACTTCATTATATGAATAAAAAATATTTTCATACCTTTTTGGGGTGTGTGTGTGTGTGTGTGTGTGTATCACTACTGTACCTAAACCAAATGCTGGCTGCATACTACTTTTTCAGAATGTCTACACAACCCAGTGAGAATTTATTTGCTTAAAACTATACATATGTAAACAAAGTGTAATACAATATATTACTCTAAAACATAAAATTAAAGTCAAAATAATTTTAAAGGAAATGTTGTAAATAGTCTTATTTGTTAGGAGCAAAGACTATTTATTGAATATATGACATTCAAATAAATTCTTACCTTGTTTATAACAGATGTAATAAAAGGTCATAATAAAAGTAAACTAATTTTATAAGCAATAAATATTCTTTAAAACAGAAAGTCCACGCCACAATTCAAAGAGGCCTTTTGAAGAGTAAAATACTACAGAAATAAAATGCAAATTTAAAAATGTATAACAAATATGCTTATAATAAAATGAATCCATATTCAATTTTAACAGCTTAAGGGGAATTTTTGTGAATTTTCTACATAGCATTGTTGCTCCAAAGAACTAAAAAAACAGGTTTAGTTTAGACTGAGAATGCCCCCTAAAGCCTGGTGTGCTCAGAGGCAGGGCTTCAGGAGGGTGACTGGATTATGGGGCACCATACTCACTGGTGGGTTCATACACTGGTGAGTTCAGCAGTGAATGTGCGTTGGAAGTGGGGTCTGGCAGGAAGAGGTGGGTCACCAGGAGCTGTGATCTGTACTTAACATATACCTACAGAGTTTTCATCCAAAACCACCAGAATGCACATTTATCTCAGCAGCGCTGGTACTTTTGCCAAAATAGACCATATCTTAGGTCATAAAACATGCTTAAATACATACAAAAGGATCAGAATAATGCCCTGCATACTATGAAATCACAGAATGATGAAAATAGAAATCCACAGCCAAAAAACACAGAAATCACACAAACATATGCAGATTTAAAAATACATTATCGAATACCCAATGGATCACAAAGGAAATCAGGAAAATTAAAAAGTTCCTAGAATGTAATGACAATTGAAGCCCAACATACCAAAACCTATGGGACACAAAGAAAGTAGTTCTAAGAGAAAAGTTTTGTAGCGGTGAATGTACACAGTAAAAGAATACAGTAATGCCAAATAAATAACCTAATGGTACTTCTCAAAGTCCTAGCAAAGAAAGAGCAGTCCATACCTATAATTAACAGAAGGAAAGAAATTAAAAAGACCAGAGTGAAAATTAATTAAATTGAGAAAAAAAAAAAAATACCAAGGACTAATGATTCAAAGAGTTGGTTCTTTGAAAGGATAAACAATACTGATAAACACTTAGCCAAACTTACCAAAAGAAAAAAAAGAAAAAAATACACATAATGCAATTTGAAATTAAAAAGATGAAATCACAACAAACACCACCAAAATCCAGAACATTATAAGAAACCATTTCAAAATCTCATATTCCAATAAATTGGGGAACATAGAGAAATACCTAGACATATGAATTACAAAAATTGAACTAAGAAGATATAAAAACCATGAGTAACATGCAATGCAATAGAGACAATAATAAAAATCCTGCCAACTAAGAAAATCCCTAACAGATTCACCACAGAATTTTACCAGACCCTCAGGGATGATCTCATACTGATACTCCACAAACTCTTCCATGAAATTGAAAAAGAAGGAACACTGCCAAAATCATTCCTCGAACTTAGCATCATCCTGACACCAAACTGGACAAGGGTCTAACCAAATAAAGAAAACTATAAGCAAGTCTCCTTAATGAAGGAGTTTACAGTATGCAAAATTCATCAATGAGATACTGTAAATTAAATGAAACAAATCATTAAAAGATTATACATCGTAGCCAGCCGTGGTGGTACATATCGGTAACCCCAGCACACGAGACGCTGAGGCAGAAGGATCATGGTGAGTTCGAGGCTTGGCTACATAGTGAATCCAGGCCAGTCTGAACTACATAGCGAGACCCTGTCTCAGAAAAAAAAAAAAAAAAGATGATATATCATGACCACACTTGGCTTCATCCCAGAGATGCAAGGTAGGTTTAACATAGATAAATCAATAAACCTAATACATCATATAAAGAGAAGCAAGGACAAAAATCACACAACCATCTCAATAAATATAGACAAAGACAAAATCCAACTCAATTTATAATAAAAAGACTGACAAAAATAGGTACATAAGGGATATTTTCTGAAACTGATAAAAGCCATTAATGACAAACCCACAGCCAACTTCACACTGAATGCAAAAACTGAAAGGATTTCTTCTAAAATCAGGAACAAGTCAAGGGTATCCACTCTCACCACTTCTTTTCAATACAGTACTCAAAATTTTAGCTGGAGCAATCAGAGAAGATAAATAAATGAAAGAGATACAGCTAGGAAAGGAAGAAATCAAAACTATTTGTATTTACAGGTGACATGACCCTTTATACAGAAGACCTAAAAAACTCCACAAAAAGACTCTTAGAATAAACAAATTCAGCAAAGTAGCAGGATACAAAATCAATACACAAAAATCAATAGCATTCCTGTACACCAACAATGGCTCTACAGAGAAAGAAATCAGGAAAACAATCCCATTCACAATAGCTTCAAAAAAGAAATTCACCTAACCAAGGAGGTGAAAGATCTCTATAATGAAAACTCTGATAATCTGAAAAAGATTGAAAGAGGACATCAGAAAATCAAAAGACATCCCTTGTTCTTAGATAGGCAGAATCATTATTATCAAAATAGCCACATTAACAAAAATAATATATCTATTTAATGCAATCCCAGTCAAAGTACTGACAGCTTTCTTCACAGAACTAGAGAAACACAATTCCAAACTTCATGCAGAACCAGAGAACATCCAGGATTGCCAAAGCAATACTGAGCAACAAGAGGAAAGCAGGAGGCATCACAAGTCCAGATTTCAAATTACATTACAAAGCTAAATTGATAAAAAAAAAAAAATAGCACAGCACTAGTATAAAAACAGACATGTGGATCAATGGAATAGAAGAAAGAATGCAGAAACAACACCAGGCACATTCAACCACCTGATCTTTGACAAGAGGGACCAAACGACAAACTGGGGGAAAGACAGCCTCTTTAACAAATGGTGATGAGAAGACTGGCTATCCACACGCACGTGACTGAAGCCAGACCCACATCTCTCACCATGCACTAAACTAAAATCAAAATAGATCAAAGATCTAAATGTTAAAACAGAAGCGCTTACTTTGCTGGAAGATAAAACAGGTAAAAATTACTGAAAACATAGAAATAGGCCAGAACTTTCTGAACAGAAGCCAGTTACATAAGAAATAACATAAACAATCAACAAACAGGATTATATGAAATTAAGAGGATTCTACGCAACAAAAGAATCAAACAACAGATTGAAGAGACAAACCTACCACATTGGGAAAAAAATTTTTACCAGCTACTCCTTGGCCAGGGGACTAAATTCTAGAATACATAAAGAACTCAAAAAATTATACCCCCCAAAACAGAAGGCCCAATGAAAAAAATGGGCAACTGAAATGAATTGACACTTCTCAAATGAAGAAGTACAAACAGCCAAGAGGTATGTAAAACATGTTCAATATCTTTGGCCATTAGAGAAATGCAAATCAAAACAACATAAAATTTCATCTTACTCTAAGAATGAATGGCTTTCATCTAGAATGCAAAACAACAAATGGTTCCAAGGCTGTGAGAAAAAAGGAGCCCTTCTGCATTGCTGGTAGGAATGTAAACTCGTACAACCACCATGGAAGTCACAATTCCATTTGACACTGCTATATCTCTTCTGGGTTTCTGCCCGGAAGAGTCAGAGACATCGTATTACAGAGATACCTGCACACCCATATTCATAGCAGCACAACTCATTATGTCTAAATCTTGGAGCAACCTGTATGCCCCTCACAGACAAATGGATATATTGCTCTGCCAAAAAGAATAAATTAAGAGTGATTTGTAGGAAAATGGAAGTATCCTGAGTCCATAATGCTATCTGAAATAAATCAAGCAAAGATTATTAAATATTGCATGGTTTCTCCTATATGAGAAACCCAAAGTATAACTAATTTAAAGAGCAAAATAAAAGACAAATGATAGGAAACAGGGAGAAAGATTTAGTGGAGATGAGAAGGGGATCTACAGATGGGGGGAGATGGGAGGGCAGTGAAGAAAAAGGTAAATTTTAAAAAAGAACAAGGGGCCAACAAGATAGCTCAGAGGCATAAGCACCTGCCTGGCAAGCGCGAGGTCCTGAGTTTGACTCCCGGTACCCACATACGAAAAAAGGGCTGATGATATTGCTCAGCGGCACGGGCGCCTGCTGGTGCACAAGGTCCTGAGTTCGACCCCCGGTACCCACAAAAAAATAAAAAAAGATCAAGGTGCAATATGTATATGTATCAATATCCCATAATGAATATATTTATTATGTACTGGAAACATACTAAAAAAGTTTTAATAAAATTATTCCTATAAATGATTGCATTGAGATCTCCAACAGGTTAATCAGTCCATATAATAGACTTCACTTTATGTCTACTTAGTAAAACTTATCCATAGGATACATTAGGAAATGCAATTTATTCTTAGCTGGGGCCCTCCATTTATAATAGAATGTAATCATTTCTGACTTCATGATATTTTCCTTTTTGAGCTTTATAAAATTTTTTGAGTAGATATTTGAAAAAAGAGTTAATGAATTTCTAGACTAAAGAAGTACATGAAAAGCATAGAAAGATTAAAATAGGTGATAATATACAGTGAAGTTTCACAAAGTATTTTTCATTGAAGAGGTAAAATCTGCAGTGAATAATAATTATTCTTTTAATTAATGTTGGCATAAGAATATAAAGTTCTTTTAAAAAGATTTTTTGCTAATGTAATTAAATTATGTTCAATTTTTAATGGAGTTTTCAACTTTATTGGAAATGTGTTAGCTTTCTCTCATGGTGACAAAATATCTGAGAACAACAACTGAAAGGCAAGTTTTATTTTGGGTCATGGTTTCAGACTTTTCAGTCCACAGTCAGCTGGCTCTAAGGCAGAAACATCACGGAATGACAGAAGAAAGCTGCCACCTACCTCATGGCAGGCAGGAGGCAGGGACAGCAAGGAGGAACCAGAGAGTTAAGGGGCCAGAAACCAAATGTAGTTCCCAAGAGTTATGCCCCATGACCTACTTCCTTCAACTCATTGCCACCTGGTGCTTCCATAACCTCAATGAAGCCATCAAATTCTGACTCATCCTGAGATTAATCCACTGATAAAGTTGGAGCCCCCATGATCCAATCACCTTCCCAAAGCCCCACCTCTGAGCACAGTAGACTTTTGGGGGATATTTTAGATCTAAATCATTACAGAATGTTGTCAGTCTCATGTACTTTTAATTGGCATTATAATCAAAAAGTATGACCCATCATAATAATCCTCAACGAAATTAGTTCATATGCCTTACAAGAAAACATTATAATATATTAAATGGTCCCTGAAAGCTGAATACTTCTATGAAATAAGTGATATAAAATGTTTACAAAACTGCTTGTATAGCTGCATATGATACCAAATTCTGGGCATGAGAATTGAAGGTTTTTAATTTAATCTTGTGAGATTAATCAGGTAGAGTTCTAAGTTAAGGTGTCACTTGTTGCAAAGTGACATCAAAGTCGCCGTGACATGGAGAATGGCAATTCAAAGAATAAATATGACGGCTTACTTTAAGTAAAAGCTTGGTGACAAATAGAAGCGAAAAATTCATAGCAGGTGATAGTGTTGAATTTAATAAAATATTTAAAGTTTAAATAACTTCCAAAACTTCACATAAAAAATACAACTGGAAAATTATAGGCGACAGTAGTGTTCAAAATTCTCACCAAAATTCGAGTGTCTAAAGTCTGTTCTTGAACAATCTGGATGGCTTTTGCCAAATCCTCTTCACCTTCTGGAATGCTGACGTTATCATCTGGTATCTGGATCACAGAGGAAGGAAGAGTGAGCAGAAAAATAAAGTTTTAGTCTGTCCTTCTCTGTGGAGGACATATTCTAAGATAGCCCATAGATGTCTGACCTGCAGAGAGCAGCAAACTCTGTACCTACTGCATTTTTCCTCTATATACACATGAAGTTTCATTTTAAAATGAGATACAGTAAGAGATTAACAATAAATAAAAATGAAATACAACAATTAATCACAATATATTGCAATAAAAGATATTAAAACTTATGAATTATTTATTTCTGGGGTTTCCATTTAATATTTTTGGAGTGTAAATGACCATAAAGCCATAGAAACTGAAACCACAAATAAGGACAGACTACTGTATTTCATTTTAGAAATAGTACTTCATGACAAAGCAAACCACCAAAATAAATATACTTTCTATAAGACACCATATCATTCTAAGGATCTGTGGAAAATAGAGAACAAGCAGGCAGCTTTCTTACTTGTTAACTGTCCTTCGATGTCCATCCCTACAACTCAAGATTGGTTTATGGGCAACTGCTTTTATCCATATTGGCAAATGCAGTCTAACAATTTTGCTGAAAAAATGTTAGGCTACCTAAATGTGACCAATCTCTCTCCATCCATAGTTTTCTCCATAATTAATTTTTCGTAACAACAGGAAATCTCTAGTTTATTACAAAGCAAAATCACTAAGTGTTAAAATCAAGGGATAATGTAATGTAATTATATTACTGATAACTAACACCTATCACATTCTTACACGCTGAGAACTATTTTTACACTTAAGTCAATCCATAACTTCATTTAGTGAATACAGTACTATCTCCATTTTACCAAAAGCCTGTCCTTCAGTTTGCCCTGTCCCTTGCTTATCCAGACCACAAGTTACCAGGGTTGCTTCCACACAGTTTGATTCACAGCTTGTCACAGAAAAATGACTTTATCCTCCAAGTATCAGGAGTAATGATAGGTCTCCTGGGAACAATGAATAAATGGACAGCTTTGAGATAAGAACTATATTTTATAGCAGTACAGTTAAGCTGGAAGGAAGCAAGAGGCCTGAGCTCCAGCTGGTGAGTGGGAATCCGGGAATCCCTGAGATGAGCAGAGAGGATGATGGGAAATACTTCCTGAGCAGAGATGGCAGCCTACCGTCTGGATCCATGAAGTGAGTGAAAAGAAGCTGAATCTGAAGAAAAATTAACAGAAAAACCAAAAAAGCCAGATGTATTATCCAATCAAATACTTAAACGGAATATTCCCATCTCATTCTTAACCAGGTGATGATACCTAATATCAGCTAAAAAGCCAGTGTTGCTTAAGAAAAAAAAATGCTTACATGTTTCAGAAAATAGAACCAACAGTTCATAAGAATGACAGCAATAAATTTACAGATTAAACATCTAAAATTAACAAATTACCTCTTCATATTCAAAATCATCTTCAGATGTTTCAGTTATGGTGACCTCTGAATATTTTGTCAAGTTTTAATCTCAAAAATATAGAATATATTGTATTAAAATGTATTTAACTTTAAAATACAATATTGGGGGCCAGTAATATAGCTCAGCAGCATAAGCGCCTGCCTGGCAAGCACAAGGTCCTAAGTTCAACTCCCGGTAGCCGCATATAAAAAAAAAAAAAAAAATACAATATTGGATCTAAGTACCTCACCAGAAAGTTTGTAAATACATGTAATTTAATTTCCAAAAAAAATTTGCCTCCATATACCCTAAAACTAAAGATATAAAATAAAATATTTTAATTAGTATTTTGTACACAACCCACATCCATGAAAGCTACATTTATTTCTGTTGGACTACTATCTAATCATTTCTGGCTTGATTCTAAGAATGATTACAAAAATATACAAAATATCTTAATATAAATACAGAGAAATGTGAAGAAACAGCAAATTTTAAAGCCACACTAAGTTTTCCACTTCCTACATATATTACTCATAATATACCATGACTTTGTTTATTGTGAATGAACAAAAGGCATGCAATATTTAAATATAAGTGAAAAATACATTTATATGTTTCACCAATAAAATTTACTTAAATCTCACTAAATCATTAGACTCTCATCCTGTCTACAAGGTGGGAATTATTATTATGTCAATTTTACAAATCAATATCAAAAGCGCAAGGTGCCAGCTAGGACCAAACAGAGTTGGGGATCAATACCAAAGGGTCAGGCTTTAATATGTAATACTGCCTCTCTTTATTAGGTCTGTGATTTTGTGTTACATAAATACTTGAAGTGCTTTCCAATTGTCTTCACAGAGTTCTCGACCTCCAAATTTATTTTTGTTACTCAGCTGTCTCATAAGTAATCACTGTTCACTTTCTGCCTCATCACTTGTGGGAGAAACTTAAAGCTAGATCAGTTATGAAAAATCCTCAGATACCAGATGTCTGTCAAAAGAAAACTTAGTATTTTATGGTCAAGCTTAAATGTATCTCCTCATAATAAGGCGAAATGTAATTAGGCTAGAAAAAATAACTGCATAGAAGATCAAGCAACGACCACACGAAAAAAGTTACACACTTCCAGTCTTATCCCCTAAATTTAATTCATCCATATGAAGTACTACAAGTAGTGAAGTGCCTACTTGTGTTAGTTACCTACTGATGCAGATGTTTCCAATAGCATTTGCTTCATTCTCCTGTAATCCCTTGCCAGCAACTTCCCTAGACACAACAAGCTTCTAGTAGCAATCTGTTCAAGGTATTTAATCTTTCATTAACACACAACTTATAATACTTCCAACATCTCACCAATCACCAGTTTCAAAGCCACTCTGATAACTTTAAAACATTTCTCATGTTAGCACCCCACTCCAGGGATCAAAATCTGTATGTGTTATTACTGCTGGATAATCAACTACCCAAAACTTCAGGGTTAAAAGAATAAGCAAATACTGCCATTTGCCACAATGTGGATGAACTTAGAGGACATTATGCTAGGCGAAATAAATTAGACATGGAAAGTAAACACTGCATGATCTCACTTATATGTGGAATCTAAATGAAGTCCAACTCACACAAACAGAGTGGCTACTAGGGGTTAGTGGTTGGAGGAAATTGGGAAACGCTGGTCAAAGAGACAAACTTCCAGATATAAGATTAATAAATTCTGGAGACTTAATGTAATACATGCTGGCTATAGTTAATAATAATATGTTGCATATTTGACATTTGCAAGGAGAGTAGATTTTAAGTATTCTTACCACAAAAAAAAAACAAAGATAACAATACTACGCAGTACATTAAGTAGCCTGCTTGTGGCAATAACTTTATTTATTTTTTTTTTTTGTGGGTACCAGGGGGTCGACCTCAGGACCCCGCGTGCCAGCAGGCGCCCATGCCACTGAGCGATATCACCGGCCCCTTTTTCGTATGTGGGTTCCAGGAGTCGAACTCGGGCCCTCGCGCTTGCCGGGCAGGTGCTTAAGCCGCTGAGCCATCTCACCAGCCCCTGTGGCAATAACTTTACAATGAAATAGATATGTGTTCAAAATATTGCACTGTATACACTGAAAATACACAATTTTTGTTTATCAAGTAATCTCAATAGAGTTTAAAGAAACAATCACCATTTTTGTATCATAGTTTCTGTGAGTCAAGAATTCATCAGTCCCTTATTTGAAGATTTTGAGTTGGGGTCCCTCATTAAGTCACAGTCAAGATGACAGCAGGGTGCCAGTCATTTGAAGACTGGGCTAAAGCAGCAGGATCCACCTCCAAGATGGCTCACTGTAATTAGGCTACTTCTTGGCTGAAGACCTCAATTTTTTTTGCCATGTGGCTCTCTCCACAAGCTGCTTGAAGCAACTTCAAGATATATTAGCTAGCTACCCTCACAGTATTCCAAGGGGTGGAAGCCAGAATGTCTTCTATAACCAAGCTTTAGAAATCATTTCTTCAATATCCTATCAGTTACATAGGTCAACCTTACTCAGTAGGTAAATACTATACAAGATCATTAATGCTAGGAGGCTAGCTAGCTACCATAATACCTTATAAAGCTTCAAGAGATTTAAAAGAGGTAATATATGTAAAGCATTTAAACTGATACCTGGTTTACAGGAAATGCTAGTCAACTATTTGCTATTACTATTTTCCTGACTCTGGAAAGGGACAAGTATCTATAGAGAAATCTCGTAAGTCTCCTCTGCCCTACTTCTCCCATAGGTTAAGGTTAAGATGAACACATAAAAAAAAGACACTCTAAATTCTCTTCCAGTTCTAGATTTATATTTTTCTAATATATTTTTACTTAATGAGATAAAATTCCTGAAGTTGAGCTAAAAGAAATTAGTCTTTTTTCTATGGAGAAGTATGCCCCTTCTCAGAGACGGCTACTAGAGCATGATTTTGATAGCAGTCCCTTGTCTTTAAATCTCCAGAAAAGCAATGCCATCCTTCACATTCACACCATAATGAATTTCAAAATGAAGTAAATATTCCAAAATCACCTGGGTAAACTTCAAAGTTGTAAATAAGCCAAGCATTGATGAGAGTCTATGAGCTAGATTTGCCACAGCAGAGTTTGCTAAACATAGCAATATAGAGAAGTGATTTGTCATCAAACACTTGAAATATCATAAAACACTTTTGACTTCTATCCAGTAAGTATTTTGGGCAACAGCTTTTAATTATGCATCATATATTGTTCCCCCCAAAATCAATAAAGATTATGAGGAAAATCAACTACCATTTAGTAAAGAATGGATGCAGTTTCTCACGGATAATAACCTTTTTATTTTTATAATAACTCTGAAATTGAATGGCACATACATAGTCATCTTTAAGGTGAAAATGAAGCTGAATAAAAGAAATTAAGAGATTTGCCCTAGGTCACACAGCTATGAGTGACAAAGACAAGTTTCTCCAGACAAATTTCTCTAGTATAAACACATGAATTTTTTACTGCACCATACTGTCCCTATACTGACACAACAAAAAAGTGCAATTTTTATCAATATTCTAGTTAGTGGTGGAGACCTACAACACACATGCCACAGCAGGCTGTTTGTTATCATTGAAAGCTCAAAAAGGTTCACCATCACTGTCCTAGGTAATGAACTTACCTATTTGTTGTAACTCTCAAGGGGTATGTAACCAACAGCTTAATCAAATCACTTTGCTCAATTTGAAGACCAGTAGGAAAAACTATAAAAAGCCTAAAAGATTAATACAAAGATTAACTTAACCAAAGTTAAGAGATTAATGAGACAAAAGGTCAAGTAGAGGACAAAATACCCAAAATGAGAAAAGATTTCCTCCCTGATTGATATTACCTGAGTAGAAAACTACAGTAAAGATAAAGATGCAGCATATGCCATAGGTCACATAAACTTTTTTAACATAACCCACAGATTTCACTCCAAGCTTCCCAGCTGTCAGGAAGAGAGGACTGTAATCACATGCCAACTCAGCACCCACCCAATGAAAACAGATGAGTTTCACGCAAAACATTCTCTGATTCCAAAGCCTTGGAGAAATTATACTTTGGGTCTTCACAAGGAAAACACTGTGTGTTGTACAGGTATTAATCCCTTTGGCCTTTGGGGCAGCCTGAAAGCCAGAGTAAAGTAGGTTCTAATGGTTTGCCATGTCTGAAAAGGTTTGGAAAGCAGATCTCTCGATAGCAATCTTGCCAGAGCAGAAAAGACCAATTCATCAAAAATTGGTTCTTGATAAATAAAATCCTTTACTATGGTTCTACGCCTTTCTCATCTGTGATTTAATCTCTTAGATAATCCCACACTTCAGGAAACATCTATACAATTAAGTTAGTCAAGAATTTTGTTGCAGAGTTGTTTTTTCACTGGAAAAATAAGCTGGCATTCTGGCTCAAAATCAGTTTCATACTGCCAACCTGGCTTCATGCCCTTGCAAAACTCCCTTCCCTCTGTCTGCCTAGCATTCCTTCTAAGAACATATTTGAACTAGAGTTTCAGAATTTATTTTTTATTTGCCACATTGTCTGTTGCCCCCGCTCTGGTTCCTGCCTTTCTGTCTGCTTGACCTCAACTGTGCCTGGTTTTCTAGTCTGCTCTTGCTCAGGGTACTTTTTGTGGCTCCCCTTCCCTTCCTGCCCTAAACCACAACCGCATCACCACCTACTCCCAGAGACACGAGCTAGACACAGACCAAGGCTCGCATGCCACCACATCTCCACTTGTTACAGAAGGACTTAAGGAAGAACTGTGAGTCTGCATAGTATAAATCATTCGCTGGCACTTGCTGGTTTTTTCTGCACCAGATTATGATACTTCAAATCCTATCTGAAAAATAGCCAGTGTGACACCATTACTGCCCCCATCATGGTACTGCAGACCAGATGCCTAGGAGAAGCATTTCAGCTGGACTAATGGAGCAGAGCTTGACAATTAGCATGAGGGGTTCATAATGTTCTGCAAATTAACCCGGGCCAGAAACCAGTGAGCAATCTTGAGATCTGAGCAACTAAGTTCCTCACACACTAGTGTCTTCTGCTGCTGAATTTACAGGTAGTGATCATAGCCACCACCAAATTTACAAAGAACTAGAGGGAAACATAATTATATTTTATTTGACTTCCCAAAGTACTCCAGACAAAGTCACTTTGTCCTCTCTGCCATCTCTTCAGAGCCAGTGCACACAGAGGCAATCTAAAATCAAGACTGGTGCCTCCACCATCAACATTACACTTACTAAAGTGGAAAAGTACTATAAACAGCAAACATCAAGTCAGCTTCCCCTTTTTTAGGAATGCCATTATAAACAAAGCAAATTAACTGAATAATATCGATGGAAGATGGCAAATAACTGGCACGCTCATTGTCACCTCCCTGTCCGTGTTTGCTTCCTACAGTCTTTACCACTGAGTCTCCACAAGGTTTCAGAATTCTTATTAACATCACATACCAGGGAGTCGTTAGCAATTCAGCAGAATTGCCAAGAGTAGAAATGCACTGGCCATTCTTATCCTACATAGCTATCACATCTCTTCTACCACAGAAGCTGGAAAATAATTTTCTTTTCACATGTATAAGACTCATCATTCTCACTGTGGGTGATGGCGTATGTCTTTTCCAACTTCTAAGCCAGGAAATTCAAAGATTTGGGCTGTACATACTATACTTCTACCTAAAAATGGGAAGGGTAAAGGTCAAGGTGTTTGTCTGCAGGCTTGCTACTCCAATTACAGCCCTCAGACCAGAAGCCCAGAGTACTTGTAGTCTTGTTAGCAAGTCAGAATTGCATTAAAACCTTCATTTAAAGATATAGGGGAGATTCATAAGCACACTAAAGTTTGCCTAGACTAGAAAACAGAACAAAACACAATTTTTCTCATGAAACAGCCTTTGACTTTCATACATAGAGTATTCAGCATTCTGGATTTAGTAACATGACTCTTGGGTCTACATCCCTCATTCAGATTATTTATCCTTTTTATTGAATGTATGTAGGGTACATATATTCTAATATCTGAGCACCCATGAACAAAGTCAGTTTTCCAATGATAAGAAATACGTTATTTGAGTACACAATTATTAAAAACTTTAAAAATATCTTTTCACTTAATAGTATAAAAATTTCAGAGACGTATCATGTTATGACAAAAGAAAATGAGTTTATCTAAGGAAATCATTCATGTAAAAGAATAAGAAGACAAATAGAAAAATCTATATACCCAGCTTTTTATTATCTTCCAGGTTTCTAATTATCTTCACTTCCTATAACAATGTTTATTTTTGCCAAAAATTAATGATAATAACAAAATAATAAAAAGCAAAAATGGCAAAAGTTGAACTTCAATTAAAGTTATCAGTGAACATTACTATTTCAGTGTAAGATTGGCTGGCGATTTTACTTCTGAAGACAAACATGCATCTTAGATGCAGTGTCAGTCTAATATTAGCCCCCATTTCAGAGTGTGGAATCCTAAATTTTGCAGTTGAAAATTTGACAATTGCAACAGTTGACTTTGGGACTGTCTCCAGAGTTGGTTAGCCTCATGAGAAACTCCTGCTGGGGATAGGGAAGACTTTCTCAGTGGCCAGAAAATTTATATTCACAGTATAAGAAGCCAAATTCTTAGTGTTAGAATGCATAGAAAGATGAAATCATCAAAGGTTAATTAGAGGAGCACAGAATCAGAGTAAAGGGAGACAGGTAACTAAAACAATACTTTCAGGGCTCCATATTCCATTACACTCCCTTGAACAAATAACAACAAAATCAATTAACCTTTAGCTTTCTTAGTGCAAATTCTTTCTGGCCTGCATTGACCAGTTGGAAATGGACACTCCCAGAAGTCCCCAGTCAGGGGCAGCCCCTAACAATTACTACCAAGTTGTGTTGATTTCTTATAGAGGATTCATCCATAAAACACAATCAACCAAGTTCTGAAGATATGTACTTGGCCCTCCATATATCTCAAAGTCAAAATCTAGCCTTAAATTTTTCAATGCTGCAACTATTTTTCCAATGAAGAGCTTTACAGAGGATTCATATACTCCATTACTAGATTTCTTGAAATTCTGGTCATAAAATAAGAACTGTGTCATGTATATTTGTATCTGATGTTGTAGAAGTTTAAGACATAAAAGCAATGATACTGTGAAGTTCCTCAGAAGAGAAATAAATGCCACTGTTACAGCAAGGAGGTTACAGGGAGAAATGCTGCAGTGGTGCCAGAGTCAGAATTCTCCCCTTGAACACAGTCTCTAAGCTGTTATGAAGAAAGTGAAGTTTTTATTAATGAAGACAATCCTACCCACCCCCATTTTAGACTCTGTCTAGGTATGTAGTTTGGGCCATGTTAGTCCATTCATGTTCTTTAGGTTTGAATGAACACAGGAAAGGGGTGATGGGTTGCCTGAAAAATTTAAGCCAACCTCTTCCAAAGCTTTGTACAATATTGACAGACCATTGTCTAGTGCACTAGAAGCCTGTGCTCAGTCACAAGTAAGGGAAGTCAGGGCCAAATGCAGATTAAAAGTGATTAAGTACATATACAAAGTAGAGGACATCGGACTTCTGATTCATTTGTGCATATTATAACTTTTATTTATCCACTGAAGTAGCTCAATTAAATTACCTGAGAGCTAAAGACTTTAAACCCAAGAAAGTCTTACTTCGGCAACTATCATAATTGCCTTAAGAAACAATGTCAAATAACATACAATCAGCACTTAATTATGCATGTGAAGAGAGCCCAGGGATACAAGGATAATTGGCATTCACAAGCAATCCTCAAACTTCATTTTAACTAAGAGTTAAAGCCTCTCCCATGACTAAACCTCTTCCCTGAACACTGAATATAGCAAAATTGACTGCTTAAATGTTTAACTTTTCTACTCCCTGACTACTTTTTGATTGAAAACCAAAATAGTAATCAGTCAACCAAAGAGAGATGGAAGAAAAACAAAGGGGATAGATAATTCACAAAACCTATAATAAAATTCTGGAAAATTAGAATTGCTTATGTCTGTTAATGTGAATATATGCAGAAGTCTTTGCAAATTGCTAAACGCTGGCAGCTATGACTCCGTGACCTCCCTGCAAATTAAGGAAATCTGATTTTCATTCTTAAAAGTTTCATTATATTGGTATCACATCATTTATTTCATAAAGATATTGCACAAAGTTATTGCATTGTGCTAGTCTTATGTTAACAACTAAACTGTTTATGGAAATCATTTTAATACACACAAAATTGACAAGATCCTTGGTTACCATTCACTAGCAAGGACACTGGATAACATTATACTTGATGTAGATAAATGCAGAATATGAATTATTTTCAACTTAAAAAGGAATATTACTAGAAAAAACAGCTGTTAGAGCTATGAAGAGTATAAAACCTCATTTATGATACTAAACCACCCATGTATTTAAAATAATTTTAAGCTATTCAAACATATTCCTGTAAGAATCACTTTTGCCTTCAATAAAATATTGCATGTTTTCTGTGATCTTTCCACTACATTGTTTATGGCTTCCTAAAGCATGAATGTATAATGAACCTGAGTTGGAACAAAAATAAGGGAGATTGTGGCAGGGCACGTTGGTGCATGCCTGTAATCCCAGCACTTGCGAGGCTGAGGCAGGAGGAACTCCACAAGTTCAAGGCCAGCCTGGGCTCCATAGTGAGGTCTAGCCAGCCTGAACTACAGAGGGAGACACTGTCTGAAAAAAATAAACAACAGGTGTGTGGGGGAGTTTGTCTATTATCTTTAGAATAAAATAGATAACCATCTCTCTCTTATCTACCAAGAAAGGAGTTAGGTGTATTTTTCTGGCAAGTCTTCCCCATCTCTCAAGTATCATTAATCTATATACCTACAGGAAGGGTGCTCTACCTTTACAAAGAAATATCCACACATAGTTATTCAATTTTTCTAGTACTTGCATTAATAATTGCTCAACGCCATTTTCTTCCTGTCATCTTAGATACTTCTCAGTTCATCAGGTCGTCACTTAGTGGCACAAGAAAAACAAAAAGGAATTATTATTATCATTATTAAAAAACTAATATTGAAACTACTCAATATTAGTTGAGTAGGAAGATGATGAACCAGAGACGGACAACTGGGCCATCTACGGGATCCCAGGTGGGGTAGTCTGAAATTCAGCTCATTAAAGGCCAATGGCAGAAGTCTCCTAACATTCCCCCATTGAATTTGGAGCGAAGGTATTCTGAAAATTTGAAGACTTAGGAAAACCATTAAGTGAAAGGAGGGTTGACTCTATTGGTTGTGCTGCTTTAACATGAAAACCAACCCTCTAAGCAAAAATGTCTTGAGCGGTTACTAAGTACAAGGTCTTGGAAGGTCTCCCAATTCTTCTAAGAGAAACGAGGCAATTCCTAAAGGGAGAAATCCACTGGTGGCAACCCAGGGAAAGGTGGTGGCAAAGGCGCCGCCGTGGTCCCTCGGGCTGCAGCCGCTCAGCCGCCCCGCCTCCAAGGGCGCCCCCAAGGGGAAGCGCTCGCCTTCGCCCCGCTCCGTCCCGGCCGCCGGGCCCTGCCGGCCGCGCCACACGGGAAGGATACGCTCCAGGTAGTAGGCGCCCTCCGCGGCCTCCGCGTCCGCCGTGTCCCCGGCGGCTGTCAACCCCGTGCCCAGAGCTTCTCCCAAGACCCTCAGAGGAGAGGTGGACTGCTTCTGCGGAGCAGCCATCTGCACCGCTCCGAGGCCCGCCCCCGGCCGGCGCTCTGCTGTCCCTAAGGGCAATGGCGCCCTGGACGCTTCCAGACAGCCCCGCGCAGTTCTCGCGAGATCTCAGCACTCGCGCCCCGCCCCCTGACCTGGACTCGTCGGGGTTTCTCCCTGCCCTTCGCGCTGTCCTGGTTACCAAGGCAACGTCGTTGCCCGGTTACCCGGAGAGCCCAGGACGCAGTTTCTGGAGTGGACAAGACGCCAATCCAGTGGGCTTGGATTACATCTTCTTACCTTAGCAGCTTGTGTTCTTTCTCTTTGACCCTAACATTTCTTTCTCATTTCATTTTCTTCCCTAAATTGTCTTTCTTTGGTTCTAACATGCCCAAAGTGTAGTTGTTTATAGAGCCCCAATCATTCCCAAGGTAAACTCCTAGAAAACAGAAAGATAGTGCCTGGAGAAAATAATTAATAATAATAACAACAATAATAATAATAATGAGGAGGGAAGGTCCCGGAATCGTAACTGAGAGACTAACCCAGGAGAGCTTCCAGGTCTTCCTCAGATGCTTAGCAATGAGCGTGCTCAACTTACTCAGTTTCTTTGCTATCTTTAATGCATTTATCTGGACATCTGTTTTGACTTTGGTTTCCTGTGCTAGGACTTGAATGGTATTTGGAGCACTGGTTTTTGCCCACGTAAAGCCATTTGCATAAAATCGAGAGCTAAAAGCCAGAACATAATATTTAACAGATACCTGCCCTAGTATGTGCAAGCCTATTGCTCTAACCGAATCTTCTTCAGGTTTATATAGTGTATGTATCAGAAGCATCTTCAAGATCCTTTCCCTTGCAAGCTCCTTTTTATTTTACTCTTCTTGGTGAATGGTGCATGCTAAACAAAGACTCTAAAAGCTCCTGTTTATTACTAAAAATCAGAGGAACTTCCTAAGAAGGTGACTGAGTACCTGGGTGGTGGAGCTAAAGAGGCTGCATTTAGAGCCTAGTGCCAACACTTCCTGCCTATAAAAACTTCGACCAACTTCTTAAAATGAGGATATAACACAATAGTGCCTATCTCAGTATTGCAAGGGATAAAGCGTTAAGAACTTACTAGGCAATAGTAGTACTGAGAAATGTTGCCTATTTCTATTACATTTAATAGGTTTGAATGGTTTTTTAGAATACTCCAGGACCACAATTACATGTAATATTTCATGTCTAGTATTTATTCTTTAGTCACCTTTCTTTGTCCTCAACTTCTTACATCAAACCTGCTCTGGGTGTAGGGGGCTGAAAATACAGGAGAGGAATTCTGAAACCAAGGGATCCACTGCTTTTATAGCAAATCTGCTCTTTGTTTCTGAAGAATTCATCCCTCAAGGGTATTTCCTATAAACCTAGACCTGAAAAATGACCTGGATAAGGAGTGGTCAGGGCTGTATATTTTTGGTGTACCTCACAAGACCAGTAAAAGCTTGAGAGAACCACAGAGGGCTGTCTCTCAGAACAATTAATGTTCACTTTGATTTTTTCTTTTGTCAGAACAGCTCTTCTTTTTCTTAGTTTTTAGATGTACAGAAGTGTGTCATCTTTTGCAGAGAGGTTTGTATCCTACCTCTTCTGAATTATCTCAAATGAGGCTCTCTGAGCCTCAGTTTCCTGTTCTGTAAAAATATTTTTAATACCTATCTCACTAAATATAAAGAGCAAATGAAATAAGGGATAACGCACTTATCATTAAGTTTAATATATCAGGTACTTTCAATAACTAATTGTTCATGCATTTACTTAAAATATGGAATGAATATGCCAGGCCCAAATTGAATATTATATTTATAAGGAATTTAAATATACGGGAAGAGATTTAAGGTAAAACTCAAATATTTTTAGAAATATTCAACACTTTAAAAAAGGAAATAGTTGAAGATAGTCATAAAAATAAATAAAATATAGTCAGAATCTATTGCAAAAAGTAGAAAAGTGGTATTTCTGTCAAAAAAGCTCAAAACAGGGCCGGTGAGATGGCTCAGCGGCGTAAGCGCCTGCCTTGCAAGTGCGAGGGCCCGAGTTCGACTCCCGGATCCCACATACGAAAAAGGGGCCGGTGATATCGCTCAGTGCCACGGGTGCCTGTTGGCACGCGAGGTCCTGAGGTCGACCCCCTGGTACCCACAAAAAAAAAAAAAAGCTCAAAACAAAAATGTCTTTGTAACTCCAAGAAGTTTACCCATGAATACCACTCAAAAAAGAAATCTGTAATTCTATGACTGTTCCAAATAACCAAGACTTTAATTGAGTTACCAATTTACGTCCACAAAATAGTTTTCAAATTTATATCACCTAAGATATTTGTGGCTCAACTACAATTTGAAACTCATTCTATAGAGACCTAACCAGCAGTGCTTTTAAAATTCAAGTTAAAAGAAATGTTAATTTTTTATTTTGTAAATGTTTTGACTTCTACAATGAATAAGTCACATTTTAAAGGCAATAAATAAAAATATTTTAATAAATGTAAACAATATTGCCTTCAGATTTTAAAAAGTGATGCAAACTTTTGTGATGACTGCTTCTATCTTAGTAGTGTATCTTCACAAAGAATGAATTTGAAAAGGATCATGCTACACCTTAATTCTTAAGTTGCTTCTTTCATTTAAAAGAGGTGTGAAAGACCTAGTAAAAGAAAACAACAACAAAAAAAAACGAAAGAAAACAAAGCTTCAGATATTCATAGTAGTTTGAGTTTTAATGCATTGCATTTTTATGCTATAGTCGTTCCTTTTTGTGTCTTAAAACTTCTTTAAAATGGGGGTGGGGGAAGAAAATTCCTTAGCATTTTGATGAATGAACAGTAAGCTATTTTCCCTTTGAATGTGTCCCTTAAAAAGGTAAATAAAAGAAACCATTGAAGACAGTAAAAATGAAGCAGTAATCACAAAGGATAGCTAAGTTTATCTCATCTCTTCCCAGCCTAAATGCTCCATTTATGTAAGAGAGAAATTTTTTTTTTTTTTTGGTGGGTACCGGGGGGTCGACCTCAGGACCTCGCGCGCCAACAGGCACCCGTGCCGCTGAGCGATATTACCGGCCCCTTTTTCGTATGTGGGATCCAGGAGTCGAACTCGGGCCCTCGCGCTTGCAAGGCAGGTGCTTATACCGCTGAGCCATCTCACCGGCCTGAGAAATTATTTTTAAAAGCAAAACCATAAAGGAATGTGACAATGGATGTACTCTCTTTATAGTCTCTCTTTATAGTTTCAATGCAGAAATACTCATATGCAAATATGTAGCAAAGTACTATTCAATTTCAGAAGCTGTACCATTCATTTGCTACTAGTACAGCCCAAGCCACTTACTGATGCATCTGTTTAGAAAACTAGCTATCTTATTTTCTCTCAAAACTTCACAGTCAGTGGTAGCCAGCTTTAGAATTTATGAATTCTTAGAAATACTAATAACCGTGGAAAATTATAATTTTTCAACCATACAGTACATATTTTTCCTTTTTTCCTAACATCCATTTGAAAATTTATTTCTCCAAAACTCTCATCCCATTCAAGTCAATACACCGTCTCTAGTGAGGAATGCATAATACAGGCTTAACACAAAAGAACATCTCAATTTTCTTGACTACACTGAAATATTTTGGAATTGGCAAGTATTTTAAAAGGAGTCAAATTATATATGGTAGGAATTTGTTGGTTATTCTGGAAAAGAGATGCTTATCCTATCCCTTGGGACATAAGTTCTAGGTCTGGAGAAGCTTACAGTGCCAAAAAGTAAATAGTTTCCCCATGCTAAAACTCTCACAGTGATGTGAGTATATCAAAAGTACACAGCAGCCAATTGAAAGAACACTCAATGGACAAAGCTAGGACAATCTGGGAAACAAAATTAATGAAGTAGTATCAAAGTAAAATCTAAAGAATAAAATGAATAACTATGTGTCTGTATTGATAAAAATAAATGAACAGATGAATAGATAGGTAGATAGGTAGATAGATAGATAGATAGATAGATAGATAGATAGATAGATAGATAGATGATAAATAGATAAATGGAGAATGGACGGGCCTTCCGTGAAGAATAATCACATATAATTCACATCAGTATTTCAGGAGGTGGAGCATGATTGCCCATTCCTGAAGTGTGGACTACAATTAGTGAGTCCCTTAGGAAAAGCACATAATGAAATGGGGACCCCTATATTAGAGTGGAGAAAGGCGATAAGCACTACCTCAGCCAGATGATCAAAAACAATGTCTACAGTAGTAAGTTGTGTTGGTGATAAGCAACCTTGATACAAAGAGAATGGCACTTTGTTTCTGTGGACTTATCCCCTAAAAACCATAGTCCCACTAATCAGGAAAAAGCACCAGACAAATCTCAATTGAAAGACACTTAACATACCTTACAGTTCTCAAAAACTGTCAGCGTCACTGACAGCAAGGAAAGTATAAGAAACGATCTGAACAAAAATGCAAATTGTCATAAAGACTAAGTGTAAGGTGGGATCTTGGAACAAAAAAAGGACATTAGGTAAAAATTAAGGACATCTGAACACAGTATGCAATTTGGTTAATATTACTGTAATGTGCCAGCATTGATTCATTACATGAGACAAATATATTAATACAAGGTGTTAATAGGAAAAACTGGGTATGAGGTACTATAGAAACTTTACATACTATCTTTGGAACTTTGTGACAAATTTAAAACTATTCTAAAATTTAAATGTTGTTTGAAAAAATTACTTGACCCTTGATTCTACCGTGCCTTAAGCAGCCCCATCTTTCTTTTATTTGAAACAGTAAATTCCTTTTGAATGAGTCATTTTCTGTTGGGCTTTCTACCACCTATAACTGAACAATACCTAGCTGATAAATGGACTCCATAGAGAATTTTTGTTACTTCCATACTATTTGAAGAGATATTTTCCAGCTAAGAGTTTTTTTTTTCTAAAAATATGTGATATATAACAATGCAGTATTGTGCACTTAAAATATGTTGAGAGGGTAGATCTCATGTTAAGTGCACTTATCATACCAAAGAAAAAGAAAAAAGTCTGAGATGATGCTCCTTTTTGCATTTAGACCTGAAAGTACTTTTTGCCATATAGAGATGGAAGACATTGCTTGCTTTCACACACAGAAGAAAACTGAGTGAGCTATTTTAGAAGTCCAGTGCACCTTCCTGTATCTAATCCACTAATCACTTTTTCATCTACAGTCTGAAACAAAGGTAAAGATAAATGATAAAGGAGCAGCAACAGCAGTAGTTGGAAGGAGGGAAGCATTGTGCAGAGAACAGAGACAGGTGGGAAGCAGCAGTTAGGAAATGATGTAGCTATAAAAGGAAGTCTAATTTAGGAGAGCATCATGACAATTCTGGCAGTGAACATCTAATGTCTAATGACCACTTCAAGCAGTGGGAACTTGTCTATTGATTTTCAATGATTTCACATGGGGGAACTGCCCATCAATTTCCAAGACAGCCTTCTTAGATGAAGCCTTCTTCCAGGTGTCATAGGTATGGTATTATCCCATACATGAAGCAAGACAGCATATTACCTGAAGTGTTTTATAATTCTTGATTGGCTGTAACATTTCTTCACATGTCCATAATTGTCCACGCCTCCAGAAAGAATGAGGGGAGGGAGAACTCTTACTCTAAAACATATGATGCAATATTCAATTCATTTGAGGTGATGAGAAACAGAGTTTGACTTTTTCTCTTTTTAAAACATAAATCTCTAGTTGCATCCCTTCTCCTTGGTGGGAAACTATGTCTGGTAGTGGAAAGGCCAGTGAATACATTGAATCTAGGATAGTCAGTTCCTGGAACTGTTGTCGTACAGTTGTATCTCAAAGGATTTATAAAGGCAAAGACCCATAAATTTATGTATCCAGTGACAGAGCTCACCACAGAAGTCACAGATGCATGGAAAATGAGAGTAATGCAGAAAATAGTAGGTAACAGGGAATACTCTAAGACCCACGTGTGAAACAGAAGAGGGTTAAATTATAATAACTATAATGAAAAAAGTTGCAATTTTTCTGTTAATCTATTTCCTTAGTTCTGTATCAGCACTTTCAGTAAACCCTACTTTAAATCTAAATTACCACTTTGGTGCTAAACATGCTTTCCTCCAACCTGACACAGATATACCTGAATTTCCAGGATTTATACATTTGGTAAATCCTTATCAACAATGTTGTAAATTAATTGAGCACAAGCAGAAGTTTCTATGGTTTGGGTAAAATCCCTAGGAAAAAAATAATCTGTGATTTACAAGAACGTCACAGGGATTTCAGAGAAAAGATTCTAATGACAAATAAAAGTAAGAGAAAAGTTTCTGGAGGTGAGGATGTTACAAATATTCCAACCATTATGGAGGCTCCAATTTCCCAACATTAACAACAAATTTTGAAAAATGACTGTCAATATTCCCTAGCATTACTTTTGCATTTAGAGCAGAATATTATCTTTAAATTCTTTAATAACTCTAATATCCAGACAAAGTTCACTTATGTAAATCTTATTCATTCATATTTTTATATCTGCATACTTTAACAGTTAATGCAATCTCTTACAGTTAATGTTGGATCTCTTTCCTATGGTTAAGGGTAGTACATTATTGGTTTTTATGGTATGTCAATATTTAGTTTGTCCTAGGTGATATTATACTTGCTGATTTGCTAGCTATTGACAGGGTGGCATAGTTATTGCTATCAATGGGTTTTCTGTGTAGGCCAGTATCTGGATTACATTTGTGTCATTAACAATACTGTGGTCTATTCCCAAAGGAGTAAGTGCTGGGCCAATTACACTGCATCCTCTCCTCCTAAATTAATGGATGTGATTGGATATTAGGAGAGGCAAAGGATGATAGCCATGTCCAGAGTGCATCACTGAAAAATAGACACTGAAGAAATTTCCACACTAGCAACAAAGTCTTTCCACTATATACACCTGCAAAACATAGCACAAAACAAAAATAAAAATAGAAACGTGAGAAAACAAGGCAACAAAATGTTTCCCAAAATTCCCAATACCCCAAAGTCAACCCATGAGTTATCAAGGAGAAGGAAAGCAAAAGCAAAAAGTCAAATTATTCCAAAGGAGAAGAGAGATTAAAAAACAGATCAATAAGTTTCTCAGCAAGCTCAGAAATAATTAAGCGGATAATGGATATAACAAATAAAATCATCAGGGAGTTCAATAAACTAATTATAAACTAATAACAGGCACTAATAAAAAGCTAGCTGAGCTAAACAAAATGATATAAACCATGAGTGACCCATTTAACAAAGAATTAGAGTCCATTTAAAGGTTCCAAAAAGAAATCCAGGAGACTAAAAATTTTATTGAAAGTATGAGCAGAAGAAATGATCACGTGAGGACAGAGGGCAGAACTAGAAAACAGGTCTGCTCTCAGAGATTATTCAGAGACCTTAAAAACAACAAGAAAAAATGCAGAATGGACCCAATAGCTGCTACGTGACACAAAACAAGACTAACCTAAGATTAATTGGAATTATTGAAAAATCAGAAGACAGCACAAATAGCAGTAAGGAAAAACCTGTTTACAGAAATATTTGCAGAAAAAACATACAGAAAAGTGAAGCACATAGAACCTCAAATAACCACAGTCAGAAAAGAAACCCTTCGTGACCGACCGTACTCAAAATCTCACAAGTCCAACACATCAAGAAACTCCAGATCATCAAATGAGCACTACAAAAATTTCTCAAGTATATCCTAGAAGAAGACGAATACAAAAATGCCAAAAATTCTAATAGAATGAATGCACCAGCCAAGATGAGAGATTAGGCAGAAGGAAAAGCAAAAGGGAAATCAGCAACAGGAAAAAATCCCATGATAGGAAAAAGTCAATACCTTTCAGGAATAACTCTCCATGTGAATGGTCTCAGTTCCCCAGTCAAAAGACACAGACTGGCAGAATGGATCAAGAAACAAAATCTAATGATGTGCTGTATGCAAGAAACACATTTAGTCCAAAAAGAAATTCTCAGGTTAAAAATCAAAATACAGAAAATAATATTCTATGCATCAGGAACCCAGAAAAAAGCAGGAGTAGCTATACTAATTTCAAGGGGAAAAAAATGAACCTTAACGCAATACAAATCAGAAAAGGCAAAGAATGTCATTAAATATTTGTTAAAGGAACAATTCAACTGGAAGAGACAACAATTACTAACATGATTGCCTCAGAAAGTGGCACATAAAACTTCATAAAATAAACACTACTTGATATAAAAAATCAGATAAACTCAACACTATTATAATGGGAGAACTCAATATCCCACCGTCACAAATACACAGATTAATAAGACAAAAAATAGAAAAATTTCAGAGTAGAACCAAATGTTCAAATTAATGAATCATATATATTAGCGTTCTTGAATAACAAATCACAGAATAAATCAAGGAAGAATTCAACAGTTCCTAGAATCAAACAATAATGCCCATAGAAGATACTAGAACCTATGGAACACATTGAAAGCAGTCCTAAGAGGGAAGTTTAAAGCTGTGAAGACTGAGAAAATCAGAGTGAGTCCAAATAAGTTACCCAACAATGCACTTCAAGGTCCTATGCAAACAAGAATAATTGGAGTCCAAAGCTAGTATAAGCAAGCAAATTACAAAGATCAGAAGAGAAATTAATGAAATTGAGACCAAAAAAAAAATAGAATCAATGAAATTAAGACATTCTTACCAAAAAAAAAAAAAAAAAGAAAGAAAGAAAAGAAAGACCAAAATAAATGCAATTATAAATGAAAGAGATGAAATCACAATGGACACTACTGAAATCCAGAATATTATTAGTAACTACTTTAGAAACCTGTACTCAAATTAGAGAATTCAGAAGAAATAGATCCCTAGGTATATAAATTACCAAATTTAAACAAAAACGATATAAAAACCTTGAACAGTGCCAAACAGGCAATGAAATACAAGTTGTAATAAATTTTTTAAAAACCTACCAACTGGGCCGGTGAGATGGCTCAGAGGCATAAGCGCCTGCCTTGCAAGTGCAAGGGCCCAAGTTTGACTCCCAGATCCCACATACAAAAAAAGGGGCCGGTGATATCGCTCAGTGGCACGGGCGCCTGCTGGCGCGCAAGGTCCTGAGGTCGACCCCCGGTACCCACCAAAAAAAAAACCTACCAACTAAGAAAAGCCCATGTCCTGATAGATTCACTGTTGAATTCTACAAGATTTGAGGGATGATCTCATGCCAGTACTTTTCAAACTCTTTATGAAATTGAAAGAAAAGGAGTACTCCCAAAGTCATTCCCAGAAGCTATAATTAACTTGATTCCAAAAACAGAAAAGGACCCCCAAAAAGATAACTTCAGGCCAATCACTTTAATGATTAGAAGCAGAAATTCTCAACAAGATACTGGCAAACAGAATGCAACAAATCATCAAAAAGATCAGATATTATGACCGTGTAGGCTTCATCCTGTGTATACAAGGATGGTTCGACATACACAAATTAATAAAGATAATACAATGACATAAACAGAAGTACCAACAAAAATCACATGAACATCTCAATTGATGCAGAAAAAGTCTATGAAAAAGCCAGCATTCTTCATGAAAAAAAAAAACCTGAATAAAATAGGTATAGATGGGCATTATCTCAATCTACTAGAAGCCATTTATGAGAAATCAATGGTCAACTATTGATATGCGATTATATCGCATATAAGAGAAACCACGTGATATTTTAGTTCTTTACATAAGTGGGGAAAAATTGAAAACTTTCCTCCTAAAATCTGAAACAAAACTAGGATGACAAATATCATTCCTCTTGTTCAATATAGATCTTGAAATATTAGACAGAGTATTTAGGCAAGAGAAAGAAATAAAAACGAAATATAGGACAAGAAGTCAAATTATCATTATTGATACATGATGTGATCCTCTACATAAAAGACACAAAAAAAATCCACCCAAAAATGCCTAAAATTAATAACCAAGTTCAACAACATAGCAGGATACAAAATCAACACACAAAATTCAACAGCATTCCTGCACACCAATAATGAACTCATGAAGAAATAAAGTAGGAAATCAATGTCATTCAAAATAGTGTTTAAAAATGAAATACTTAGAGATTAAACAAACCAAAGCAGTGAAAGAATTCCAAAATGAAAACTACATCACCATGAAGAGGAGATCAAATAAGGCATCAGAAAACAGAAAGATATGCCCTGTTCCTAGATAGCCAAAAAATTTTTTTCAAAATGGCCATACTTCCAAAACTGATATACAGATTGATAAAATCCAATCAAAATACCAACAGCATTCCTCACAGAGCTAGAGCAAAAAAAAATCCAAAAATTCATGTGGAACCTTAAGAAGCTTAGAATAGCGAAAACAGTCCTGGGCAGCAAGAGCAAAACATGTCCCAACCCTGGACTTTGAGTTATACTACAAAGCTACAGTGATAAAAACAGCATGGTACTGGCAAAAACAAACATGCAGATCACTAGAACAGAACAGAGGATCTACAAACTACTTTAAACTCACTCAGCTAATTGATCTTTGAAAACAGGGCCCAAAAACATACTATAGAGGAAAGATAGCCTCTTTAAAAACTGGTGCTGGGAAATCTGGCCATCCATATGCAGAAGATTGAATTGAGACCCATATCTCTCACAATGCACTAAACTAAAATCAAAATGGATCAAAGATCTATATGTTAGAACAGAATCACTTAATCTGCTGGAAGATAAAATAGGTACAACTCTTAAAGACATAGTTGTGGGCAAGGACTTTTTGAACAAATGTGAATTTCACAAGAAATAATACCAAGAATCAGCAAATGGGATTGTAACACACTAACAAGCTTTTGCACAGCAAAAGAAACAACAAACAGAGTGAAGAGACAGCCTACAGAATGGGAAATAATTTTTGCCAGCTATTCCCTGGACAGAGGACAATTATCTAGAATATGTAAAGAACTCAAAAAAATCAGACACACCAAAATAAAAGACCCCATCAAAAAATGGGTAAATGAAATTAATAGACACTTCTCAGAAGTACAAATAGTTAATAAATACATGAAAAATTGTTCAACATTTCTCCCCATTAGAAAAATATAAATTAAACAACACCGAAATTTCACCTTTTTCCAGAAAGAATGGCTATCAACAAAAAAATAAGAAATGCTGGTGAAGATGCAGGGAAAAAGTAACCCTTTTACATTGTTGATGGAAATGTAAACTAGTACAACCATTATGGGAATCAGTATGGAGATTCCTCAGAAAACTAAAACTAGAAATTCTATTTGACCCAGGCATTCCCCTTCTGCAGTGATAGATGCATACCCTTATTTATAGTAACAAAATTCACAATAGGTAAATCTTGGAAATAGATTATGTGTCCATCAGTAGATGAATGGATAAAGAAAATGTGGTATTTATACACAGTGGAGTACTACTCTGACAAAAAGAAGGATAAATTTCAATCATTTGTAGAAAAATGGATGTACTTTGGTGCATAAAAAGTCCAGTGTGAGGAAGTAACCACTTCAGCTAAAGCTGACCCAAATAGGTGCACTTTGAGACCATAATATAAAGAGAAATAAAGCAGACACACAAGCTTAAATATTATAGTTTCTCTATTTGCAGTGTTTTATTTATTTATTTTTATTTTAATGTAATATAAGTAGATACTAATAAAGAAAATATAAAAAGCACACTTCTATGAAAAAAATAAAACAAAATTTCATAACAAAATAGAGACTAACAATAGTTAACATACTGTGTATCATCGTGTTAAAGGAATGGCCAAAATGTTACTTGGAGTACAAGTCATAGGCTAAAGAAGGCTCTCTTATAAAGAAGAAATGAACAAATGAAAGGGCAAAACATTCTTTTCAATGAAAAAAGAGAAACTAGTAGTATAAATGAAACAAATTAGCGTGTATCTTAAAAATTTTGAAACAATGAAATAGGTAACTTTTTTTTTTTTTAATGTGGGTACCGGGAGTCAACCTCAGGACCCCGCACTTGCCAGCAAGCACTTGTGCCGCTGAGCAATATCACCGGCCCTTTTTTTTTCCTTTATGTGGGTTCCGGGAGTTGAACTCAGGACCTCGCGCTAGCCGAGCAGGTGCTTATGCCGCTGAGCTAGCTCACCGGCCTGAAGGAATTATTTGAACTTCTCTCTACTTCCTATTTGTCTATCGTCTATTTTGCATATAAGAGAAACCACGCGATATTTTAGTTTGTGTGTCTGACTTATTTCACTTAATATGATGTTCTCAAGTTGTAAAAAATTGCCTACAAATGCCTCAAGTTTATCTTTCTCTATGGCACAATAAATAGTACTCTATTGTGTATAAATACCACTTTTTCTTTATCCATCTGTTGATGAACATGTGTGCTTTTTCTAAGATCTAGCTATTATAAATTGTGCTCTATAAACATGGATATGCATGTATCCCTGTAATTTGATGACTTTGACTTTCTTGGGAAAATAACTAGAAGGGATTTCTACTTTTAGTTTTTTTGAGGAATCTCCACACTGATTTCCACAGTGGCTGTACTAGTTTACGTGCCCACTGACAATGTAGAAGTGCTCCTTTTACCACAAATCCTCTCCAGCATTTGTTAGTATCTGATTTTTTGATGATAGCCATTCTTACTGGAGTAAGATGGTATCCCAGTGTAGTTTTAATTTGCATTTCTCTAATGGCCAGTGATGTTGAATATTGTTTTATGAATTTCTTGGTCCCTTGTACTTTGAGAAATGTCTACTCACTTCCCTTGCCCATTTTTTGACTGGGTCTTTTATTTTGGGGGCAGTCTAATTTTTTTGAGTTCTTTACATAATCTAGATGTTAGTCCTCCATCTCAGGAATAGCTGAAAAATTTTTTCCCCATTCTGTAGGTTGTCTACTCACTCTGTTGGTTGTTTCCTTTGTTATGCAGAAGCTTTTTAATTTGATAAGATCCCATTTGTTTATTTGCAATATTTTTTTGTGTGACATTGGGGTTCTGTTCAGAGAGTGGTTTGGTGCATATATGTTTATAATTATCTCTTCCTGTTGAATAGTTCTGTTAACAAATATAGCATTCTTCTTTGTTTCTTTTGATCAGCGTTGATTTAAAGTCACATTGATCACTTCCGCTGCCCATACTTTCAATTGTAGTTTTAATTCCCTGGATTTCTATTTGGAAAGTTTTTATGGATTCCCATTCTTTTCTACACTGGGTGTTCATGTTTTGCATCTCTTTTTTTTTTAGCTCCACTAGATTTTTATTAGTGTCTTCTCCAGACTCACTGATCATTTTTTCACTGGGATCATTCTGTTTAGTTATGTCTTCTTTGAATTTGCCAAGCATCTTATTGAACCGGTTTTTTTTTAAACCTCCATTGATACCCTTTTAGACTTTTCTGCTGTGTGGGCTTATGACTTCCTCCCCCTCAATCCCCCGTACTGGCTTTGGGGGAGTTGGGAGTTTCCGGAGGCATTTTGTTGCCTTGTTTTCTCTTGTTTATATTGTTTGTTTGTTTTCTGTGCTGAAGTTCGCAGCTTCTTTGGCTTAGTGCTCAGTTCTTCCAAAATGACCCACAGTATTGTTTATGGCCACCAGGAAGTCCAGATATTGGCCTGCCGAGAAAACCAATTGAGAGCACCAACTATGTCACTGTGGCTATAGTAGTAAAGTCAGTGACAACGGTGGCGTCAAATATAAATTAGATACTGAAAAACCCTAAGAACCACTCATGAACCACAGTTAACCAAACCAAAGGGGCCTATGATTTTAGTGTAAACGCTTAGGGAACCTAGATCATGACCACTAGGTAAATCAGACCATTACTTTCTGCTGGATGTCAGCAGCAGAGCAAAAGCTCAAGCAGACCCCTGGACTAAACGCCATCTCCTTCAAATCCTCCCAATCTACCTCCTCTGAAGGTTACGCCCACAAAACCTGTCCTCCCACGCAGAACACACGCCCTGCGATCCTTGTGCCCAGTGTGAGCTTCCAGGGGACTCTCAGGAGATCTCTGCCTAGCTCTCACCCTGTCTAAGCCTGTCTCTCGCCTGGTCTCCGCGGTAGGCAACGCTTCCATTCTGGACTGAAACTCTCCTCCTGGTGTTGGTCTTGAGGCTTTTGCTTGTAACATCTGCTGCCCTGTGCTGAGGAGAACCCAAGTGCAGAGCTGGCTAGCATTTGTCAGTTTGGCCACTCTTCTCTTCTCCCACACAGGGTGCACAAGGCAGCCAGTGCTGGGGGGCGAGGGCTCCCTCCTCCTCTTAGGAGGTGTGAGGTGAACAGACAGGGCGGCTGGTGTCAGCAGAGGGGGCGGGTCTTCCTAGCCAGCTGCACTGGGCGTGGCCTGGGCCTCGCCTCTACCAGGAGGCACACACTGCAGCCAGCCTGGGCGGCAGGGGCAGGGCGACACGTGCTTTCTCTCTTTCTCTTACAGGAGAAACTCAAAATATAAAGAAAGAGCAAAATAAAAAATAGATAATAAGAAGTAGGGAGATAGATGTTTCTCAAAAGGGAAGGGGATCAAGAGATGGAGGGAGGGGGGATGGGGAGAGGAAGATGATACAAAAAAAGAATTACGATGTGTGGTGTACATGTATCACTCCCCGCGAGGAATGTGATCATCATACACTACGAATATCTACCAATAACGAAGGAAAAATAAATGCGAAACTTTCCAGTGGTCTACTCTTATCCAAGGCCTCCTTTTAGCCATTATTTTTCTTTATGATTGGTTTGTATTAGGGTGCTGAATGAGATATCGATACACAGTTTTGTATGATAAAGTACTTGTAACAAAAAAAATAATTGCAAATAAATGTATTGCACAAATACATATATATATATATATATATATATATATATATATATGGAATCATCTGTATGTTTATTAAATGTAGTCTTATCCATTTCTCTTTCATTTGCCTCTCTCTTCCTCATCTTTTCACTCTTCCCCCCATAGCCACTTCCTCCCTCAAGGTTAGCCGTGTTGAAAATATGATACATGTTCTTTTGTATTTCTCTCCAGGCTCATTTTCAGCCCACCATGGCCCCTGAGCATCTTCTCATGGCGTGCTGAGTGTGCCAGACTATAAGACTTCACTCTCCTGATACTGAGAAGTTTCTCTACTCACAAATATAATTAAATAGACCAAGGAGACCCCAACTTGACTGCCTACAATAGCTGACTGCATGCTGAGTAACTCCTTGCTTCCGGGAAGAGGACGCTGGTTTTTTGCTATATACCACAGTGTTTTCTGCTTGCTCAGTGTTGTAGCTCATATCTAGAGGTCCCCCCAAAGCCCCACCCTGGGCTTCCATTATCCACACCCTTAAGCCCAGTGTCACACCCTAATCCAGCCACCTTCGAAACTCCCCACCTATGACTGCAGGAAGCTTTGGGGGGATATTTAAATTTAAATTTCAGACTAATCAAAACTCTCTGGTCTTTGGAAGAAAAAAATAGGCTAAAAATCTAATAGTATTTGATATAGTACATACCTACTGATTTCTGAGAATATTACTCAGCGTTATGCCTTGGTGATAGGCGGACAGTGAAGATTCAAAGAAAAACAGTATATAGTTCCTTGTATCCGGGCTTAAAATTCTGTAGTTGACTCTAATGTGAAAAACTATATACAGAAGAATTACTCTTCCGTAATATACAGTACCCACAAAAATCAGAACAAGTTCCTAAAAGAGAAGAGAAAAAAAGTTACAGGTTGGGTTAAGAATAAAATGGAGTCTAATAAGCAAAACATTCAAAATATTAAAAGAGGAAAAGTGGATTCTATAATACATGATAGTATATATAACTGTACAAAATACATTTTGAAAACACACAATTGTCCTTCTTTTAGGTGGTTCTCTAAATGCAGAGCTCAGACCTGCAGCAGCAGCATCAATTGCAAACTTGTTAGAAATGCAAGTTCCGGTGCCCAACTGAATTTACTGATTCAGAATCCCCCACGTGGGGCGCTATAGTCTGTGTTTTCACAAATTTTCCAGGTGATTCTGATGGTTACTGAAGTTTGAGAACCCCTAACCTGTCATATATTTTTCCTACTACAGTTGCCCTTAGGATGTGCATAGGTAAAGGATACCAAACAGTGCTTGTAAACGGATGTTTGGTATAGCACATTCTCCTAATGGTTAACAGATATTTGAGTTTTCTCTGGCCAAACATTCAATATATGCATAATAGCTGGTTAATGAACTTTGATCTCTAAACAGTCCTGCTCATTTCTTATTTCCTGGCAAAAGCTCTTCCCAAAATGCCACTATGCCCATGTCACTCTACCACCCAAAAGAGGTGAGTTGAATTGTTGCAGTGATGTGGTGACATTAATTCCACCTTCAAAATGGCCATTATTTTTACTTCCCTGCCTTAAGACTATCTGCAGAAGACAAAAATAGCAATGAGTAGTCTTAAAAAAAAAAAAAAAAAGGAAAGAAAGAAAGAAACCTTCTATAGCCTTGTCTCACACTCCTAAATAACTGGGAACTTAAGCAACACAGCTAAATGATCAACCCTACTTTTACTGCTGAAATGATAAACATAGCTGAATTGGAAATATTTGTATGGGCTTTATTTTAAATTTATGTGCATTAGGCAAAAGGATACACCCTTAAAGTTCAAAAAATACTGACATATCAATATGTCAGATGCTCCAGTTTGATTGCTCCCCCATCACTCATGTTGATATTTAATTATCATCGTGGCAGAGGTGGGGGCTTTAAGAAGTAACCAGGTCTGGGGGGGTTGGAACCTCGTGAATGGATTAATGCTATACCTGAAGGAGATGTGGCTCCATGCTCTCGGAATTCCCAGCCTCCATGAGCCAAATAAACTTCTATTGTTTACCCAGTACGCGTATCCTACAACAGAAAATGAACCAAGACACAAGAGTTTACTTATTGATGCCACAGACTTTTAGATAAAAGTATCATAGGCAAACATGCCTATTAAAGAGACCACTGCTTCATTGTCATTGCCACCTGGCAGGTGAAGTCAGTAAAGACAAAGGAAGATCTAGAAATGACCTTTTGAACTGACATTTGATGCTTGTTGGGGTACAGCATAGTCATAAATAGTGCAATCTCTGTGCAATGATTTATACTCAGGCTGACATCAGAAAAGTCAATTAACTCTTGTGGTCCTCAAATACTCATCTATAAAATGGTATTATAAAATAGTTTATATGGAGTTGTGGCAAAGTTTCTGGAATGCTGTAAGAACTCATAAATTCTTATATATTATTAATTGTTTTTATAGACTAATCCAAGACTGGGATGCTTTGTAAGACTTAGCAGATCTGCCAAATTTCAGCAACTTGCATAATGATAAAGCTGAACAGTTTCCTTTGCATTACTCCCTATGGGTTTTTGTTGCCCTGTAATTTCTCTTAACTTTTTAAGGAATTGAACAGGCAAGAATAGTAAGCCTGAGGCCAGTAATTTTCTAAATGGGTTCAAGTTATGGTAAAGTTCACTAAAATAATTCATATATTACCTATTTTTAAATGAAGATAATTATCCCCAATTGAGCTGAATCTAGTGAAGAGAGTTCAATGACTGTTCTCCAGAGAAATCTTACAATCTCTCAAATAAGTATCTCCAAGTTCAGCGAAATTGACAAAGAATTGCCAAATTCACTGAGTTTAAACTGGATTTAATCACACTCAACACATTTGAGAGCACTCTGTCATCTAATCATTAAATTAGAATTGTGAATTTAATGTCGCTGCTAATCAACTCATAGTGTTGGATTTACAAAACCTCAGAAAGCATCCATTTATTTAGCTAATAATCTAATTCTAAAAACAGTATTTTTTCTACATAATTTCAACTTGATATTTACATAAATGTGTGAACCTAAATGATATTTTCATTTTAAAAGAATAAAATAGGGGAGAGGAAAGGAAGGGAAAAGGGATGAAAAAGGAATTAAGTTGTACATGTACCTACTTCCCACACAAGGAATGTAAGCAATATGTACTACAGTCACGTACTAATAAACTAAAATAAAAAATAATAAATAAAAAAGTAAACATGAAAAAATTCTAAAATATGGAAAAAGTCCTATGACACCATCCAAATGTGGGAAATAGTGCTTGATTTTGTAGGTATTAGTATGTTGTTTCACTTTAAGATATATTTGCCCTCAAACTCAACAATATAGCTGTAATGATGCTTATAAGGTAGTTTTGTTATTTGTCAGCCTGCTAGAAAATATTTAATAATCAGTGAATTTGAAAAGTAAATCAATTTCCCAAACCATTGTTAACTGAAAAAAATCAGTCAAGGAATAAGTATACTTTCTGTCAGAAATATAACCATAATTTCTCCAATCGATGCATTTTACTACTGAACACAAACAACCATCATTATTGCAACAGGAAATGTCCTTATTAACTTAAAAATGTTACTTGTAAATTTAAAAATATAACATCTTTCTTTCTTCATTCATATAATCTACCATCTGTTTGAGGGTACAAAATTTTTTCTTTACCTCATTTTTTTATCCATTTCTATATTAATCTTCACAACGCTAAGTTAAGCACTAAAAAGTTTGAATTTCTTACTATGTGAAAGCTTTTTAAAAATTGAACACCCTAGTTATTTCACATATGGAAGATTTTTCACTTAAGCTGCCAAAAATGTTGAAAGAAGGCAACACTGGCCTTCAAAGTGACTTTCTAATGTGACCTCCCTCCAAAGAAACTAGATTTTTTCTCTAAGGTGATGGAATCATTACAATGAGAGCATAAGGTATAATCAATCTATATCTTACTTATAAGAAATGAAAGTTTTCAACTTAGAAGGAAAAAAATCTCTCACAATTGAATTTACTTCCGCACCAAAAACAGAATAAATCAAAACTGTAACATTTTCCTAGAGTTGACCTTTACTCAGTAAATCACTTATAAGATCATTCAGGTATACTTGAAATAATGAGTTTTGAAAGGAAATAAGAAAGCAGAAATAAAACAAAGGTGGAACTGAAAAATAAAAGACAAAATTTAGTTCTCGACTTTGTGAAAATATTGTTTATAAAATATTAAATATATGATAAAAGCTCGAATGAAAATAATTAGTATAGAACTAAAAGAAAGTAAAATCAGGAAACAAAGAATATTACTAAGTATCATAAAACATTAACCAAACGTTTTGAGTAATGTATTATTTTGGATAGTCAGATTTTACAGCCATAGGATATGTTACCTATATATATTAAAAAGAAACAAATGTTGGCATATAAATGTTTCTAAAATGTATTACATGTTTCTCTGACTACTCTAAAGAATTCTGAAAAAAAAAGAATTCTGAGATTTTAAATATTCATGCAGATGGTGGAACATCCTTATTATGAATATCTGCTATTGCACGATCTATATCAGATATATAAGACACTTAGGGCTATTTTTAATTTTTCAAGATGATAACTACTCTCTCTTACTTCTATGCTCATCAATGTGCCTGTATACTGGATCACTTTTAGAATTTATTTTATTGTTTCTAATTTGTAGGGAACATGCTAGAATTATGTGCAAAATAATATCTTCCGGAAAAAGATCACACAATGAAACATTGTGTGATTAAGCTAAGCAGTATTTCTTTGGCAGAAATGTTTTTGCTTGCATCCTAAAGATAGGTAGAACGTCTATTTGCGGTAGGCAATATTGTTTGCCAGTGAACTCTAAATGGATGAAATGTTATCATTTCAAGAGAATACAGCTAGCATAAGAAAAATAATATATTTAGTCTCAGATTATTAATATAAACCAACTTATAAATCAAAAACTTTTAATTTAAAGAATAAATTATACCAGGCTGGTGAGATAACTCAGCAACATAAGTGCCTGCCTGGCAAGTGCAAGGTCCTGAGTTCAACATAAAAAAATAATAATAATAAATTATGACAATATTTTTAAAATTTCTTAGATTAAAAAGCAATAATAAAATCATCATATTTAAATAATTGCAATTTGTATGTTTCCTACTAAGAGATATCAAAAACAAACAAACAACAATAAAATTATACCTGTTTCAGTCATTGATGTATTTGAAAACCTCAGAACCTTAGCTTCATAAGAGTTTACGACTTGGAAACTTTGAAGATGATCTTTCTGATCTCTTTCCTTTGTAAATGACAGCCTGATGCATAGACCAATGTGTAAATCCTTGTTAGTGCACAGAGAACTGGAACCCAATAAACTCCTACTTAGGCCTTTTATTTTGCTATTCTTACTAACAAATGTATTTAATGTTCAATGGAATAATTCTAATGTAAATCAACTGTCAACTCTTACACAAAGACAGTCAAAAAAACTGTTGATCAGGCAAAGCTGAACGCATTAATTCTACTTCAGCAAGAGATAAAATCATCTTGAGAGTCTTAGTAATATTTCAAAGGTAGATGTTAAGGAAGAACCTTAGAGACTTTTAGAATCTTTGAGACTGTGCTCAAAAGGGTTTAACAGGTCTTTCAAGAGGGGAACTAGTTACAGTTAGCAAAGTTAACATCCTAATAGTTTAGAATGAGAAAGATGAACATCTTAAAGTAAGACTTGATGAACTAATCAATGCCCCACTGAGTTAATTGTTATTCAAGCAAATTGGGTGTTGTGACTAGATAGCTATTTGCCCAGATGAGCAAACTGTTTGCCTCCAAAAAATACTTTCCAAAACTTTGCTTGAAGCAAATAGCCAAGATGTTTATTGATTTGGATCCTGATTTAAAATGTCTCAGTTTAAAGTAATGGTGACACAGGTACTTTCAGATTACTTTCTAATTTTCAGGAAGATAACTTTGTCCGTTCATGTCTCTCTCTCTCACTTTTTTTATTAACAAAAGTAAGGCAAACCTTTCACTAAGCAATAAGAACATTGTGAACATTTAATCAATCAGCTATCGCTACAAATAATGTGATCTCATGAACTACTCCAAAACTTAGGGCAGACAAATAAGACTTTATTTTTTTGTATATGCATGTGTAAGTCAGCTGGAGCTGACTCAGGTGATGTAGGTTGGCTCCCGTTGGCCTTGACTCCAACGTTGAACTCAATCAAACTTTTTAACATGTTTCTTTCATCCTCCTTGAACAAAATGTCACACAAAGCATGCCTTTCTTGGGCAAACAAGAACCTAAAAGGGCAAATCCAGCTACTCAAGCATATTTCAGTTCTTTCTACCTGGCACATCTACTTAAATCTGCACTGGCCAAAGTGGAACCAAAAAATGAAGTCCACAAGTGAACCCAGAATCAAGCCAAAAAACCTACCTGCCCTGAGGCTGTACTAAGACTGAAGAATGGGGCCCCATCATTCCATCCACCAAATCCTTTAAAAGAAATGCTGTTAAATATAACCTTCAGAGATACAAGAATATTAACTAATGCGACACTGTTTGACAAATTAGGAAGCCTCTGTGCAAGCACGGAAAAGTTTTAAATCTGACTCACCTGGATAGTTTCTACCCATGTCATCCATTGTAATTCCCACAAATCAGTTTATAGCTCATTAGAGTTAGAATGTAATAAAAAATTTTATGGCATTGGATCAATCAAAGAAAACAAAATACCGAAATTCTGATTTTTCATGAGATTATTCTATGTTTAATCACTTAAATGCACCAACTTAAAATAAGTCTATGAGAATCTTACAGAATTTATAACTCTGGGGCTGGCGAGATGGCTCAGCAGCGTAAGCGCCTGCCTTGCAAGCGCGAGGGCCCGAGTTCAACTCCCGGAACCCACATACGAAAAAAGGGCCAGTGATATCGCTCAGTGGCACGGGCGCCTGCTGGTGCGCGAGGTCCTGAGGTCGACCCCCGGCACCCACAAAAAAAAAAAAGAAAAAAGAATTTATAACTCTGTCTGAGATAAAGCAATTCCAATGCCCCTTGACAGAGTATTCTGAAAACAACTATCACTGTTCAAGTTATAGGCTTCATTCTTTATTTCCAACCTCTCAATTGCTATTTCCAAAACTATAATGTCCTTTTACTTCTGAGAGAATACACCATGTTTCTGGTATAACTACTATAAAAAACAAATGAGTATGAATTATAAGCTGCAACATATTTAACATTCACAATAAAGTAACTTAATAACTCAAGTCAAATTATCAGCATAGAGTTAAAGTTTAGTTCTCATTTTTAAAAGAGATAATCCTGAAATAGTTTTGGCCATAAGGCCAAATATTAGCCAAAAAAAAAAAAAAAAAAAAAAAATGAGGGCGTCAGATGATTAGCCACAGTTGACCGTCAGTCAAGTTCCTAGAGGAGAACCACCTATGACCTGTTGATCCAGTGCCTTTTCACTTTCATGACAATGCCAATAATTTATTAATCCTATTAAATGAATAAATGATAAGGCTGAAAATAGGAAGAACAAGCAATATTACTAAGACTCAATATCACATTAAGAAACTATTCAGAAGCTAAATTTTAATTCTAAAAGTTTGCCCAGAGTTAATAGCTCTACAAAACAATGCCATCAATATTCCCATGCTATACCAGACTACTACACACTTATTAAAATTACCCATACTAAATATGAAAACGAAGAAGTACAGTATATTACAACTATTTTTTACTCTCTCCATGTTGTTATTTTTAAATATTAAAAAATGTTTCTATGAAACTTTAATATTACTACTAATAAAATATGCCCTTATACCTGTTTGGATGGTTATTATTTTTTTAAAAATGGTAAGTTTTGTCTTTAATGTTGAGAATTGAAACTTTGTACACTATTGGTGGGACTATAAAATGGTATGGCCACAACATAAAACTGTATAGTGTTTCCTCCAAAAATTAAAAATAGAACAACCACATGATCTAGCAATTTTATTCCTGAGTACACGTCCAAAAGAAATAAAATCACTAACTCCAAGAAATATCTACATGTCCATACTGCAGTATCATTCACAGCGGCTAACTATAGAGGGAAAAACTAAGTGTTCACCAATGAATTGTGTGTGAATACACATAGAAAGGTAATTCACACTTAAAAAGAAATTCTGCCATTTGAGACACCATGGAAGACCCTAGAGAAGATTATACTAAATGAAATAAGCAGACACAAAAAGACAACTATTGAATGATCTGTCTTAACCTCAACTCATAAAAACAGACAGTAGGATGATTACCAGGGGTCAAGCAGGGAAATATTGGCCAAAGAGCACTAGATTCAGTTATAAAAGGAATTCTGGAGACCTAACATATTGTATGTAATTATTATATGCAATAATAATTATTGCATATTGAAATTTGCAGAGCGGATCCTAAATATTCTCAATCATAAATGTAACTATGTGAAGTGATAATATATTAATTAGCTTGATTGTGGTAATAATTTTACAATGTATATATGTGTGTGCACATGTGTAAGTGTCAAAACACCATGTTGTACCCCTTAAATCTTTATAGCTTTTATTTGTTGAGGTTATTTAGTAAGTCATCCACAACCAGATTTTGAAACCATATCCATTTAAGTGTATATTATCTAGTTATATCTAGAACACTCTATGAGTTTAATACACTTAAAACTTTATATAAGTACTCAGTTCAGGTATGTTTATTACTAAAATTAGGCCCACATCTACTTTTTGTACCTGTGTTAATAAAATGAAGACAGAGACATTCTGGCTTGCTAATGCTAAGAATATTTTTACTCACTTTGTGATTTGCAAAAGCCACCTAGGACTGGTTTCTGCAATGTCTGTATTCTTGCTGAAAGAAATAACTTTCCATGGAAGCTTGTATCAGCAAGGTTATTTTTTGTATCATAGCAGTTCCTTGGCTCTCTCTCAGTCCAATCTCTTTCAGTACAATAACAACCTATATTCAGGCAGTGTCATTACCAAGTGAGGAGAAATGAAGCTTTAGGTATTTTATGTTCTTCAGCAGTTTAGCTCTAAAAACTCTAGATGCACCATAGCTCTTGACTAGTTCATATCTGAGTGTGCTGTTACAATTCCATGTCCTCCCCAGGTGTCAGGAACCTTGCAGCAGACTCCTAAATTATATAAATCTCACAGAGAAGCTAAAACTAAAAAGTTCTCCATTAACTTATACTCATAAACATTAACTAGGCTGTGGGAAACAAAATCTCCTCGAGGGAATGCTTTGATTGAGGGAGACCGGGAAAATATCTGATCTTGGGGAAAATTTCTCCAGCATAAAGGCAAAAGGAAATGGAGGAAGACAGTCCCCCAAAGTTATAAAACAGCTTTACTAGGCAAGTGAATTACCAAAGGCTATTTTGTTTGACTATCAGGCTACAGAAAATCTACTTAAACATAGATTGCCAACATAATGAGTTCCTTTAAATATGAATATTGTATTGTAATGACTGTAAGAGGAATATTAAAAATGGAAAAGCCTATGAAACACAGTTTTCTCCGGTTTTGCAGACAATGAAATTGCAGAGGTGATAAGAACTTTCCTAAGGACAGCAAGTAGCCAAATGATGATGCTGGGATTAGATAAGATCAGGTTCATTCAGCGTGGTGTGGTTTTAGACTCCGCTTGGATTAGAACACCAAGAGTTGCTCCAAAAAACGTACTTCTTCTTTTGCATGTAAGAAGTAACCAAAACTCCCAGTGACTGTTGTCTCAGTCCTCATTTGTCCTAGAGAATGTCCTTGGCTAATAATTCTCATTATTCCATGCATCGAGTGTTCATTATATTCCAGGCATTGCACTAAACACTTTGTTCCGACTAGACTAGTGTTATGGCTTGTGTCTAGATGTCCCCACAAAGCCTCCTGTGCTCATAGGTGGGGCTTTTTGGAGGTGGATGGATCTAGGGTGTGTGGATATGGATTAAGGGTGTGTGATAACTAAATCAGTTCACTGACTGGTTTAGCAGAGTTCTGGATATGGATCATGGAAAGGCCCACACTGGGTGTAGGTGGCACCTTCAAGTGGGCTTGTAGCCTAGGTGGGGTGAAAGGAAAGGGAGGCTCACTGCTTTACTACTTTCTGCCTGCCTTGCCATGGACTGTTTCTCCTCTGCTTTGCACCTCTGCCATGCCACTCTGCCTTGGAGCCAACCGACGGAAACCTCTACAAACTGTGAGCTAAAATAAACCTTTCCTCCTTTAACTTTGGGTGTTGGATATTTTATCCCAGCAACAAGAAAAGTAATTACAACTAGTTTTATCCTGTAATTTACATGCTAATATCTGTTTTATAGATGAGAAATGAGGTAAAGAAAAATTCAGTAATTTACCTGTGACATTCCCTTCAGTATATGTTTACCATATGACTCAAATTAGGAACTGATCCAAGTGAAATTCAAAGGTTTAGTCACACAAGAACTTACATATAAAAGTTCATGGCAGTTTTACTTATAATACATGAGACCTGGAATTACTCCAAATGTTCATGAACAGATGAACAGAAAAACACATCATGGCTGAACATTCAGAACTGCAACAGCATGGATAAAGCTCCAAAATATTCTTCTGAGAAAAAGAACAAAATTGTGCATACTGGATGATTATATCTATATGTAAGGGTGGGTAACAAGGGCATGAATATGTTTAAAATACTTTATGCACACCAAAACTTCCTCAAAAAATATGTGACATGGGGGGGGCAGTGAGAGCAGTAAAGGAGGGGAATTATTAAAGTATGTTATAGTCATGTACAACTCTGCCAAAATGAAGCCCATTAATGTGTATAAACAAGAGGCACTAAGAAAAAGTGTGAGAAAATAAAGTGTTGCATAAATGGTGTGTGTACAATAAAAAAAAAACAAAAAAGAAGAGGGATCCAGCTAGGATACCCAGGATAGGTTGAGAGGTTTGAAAACAGATTCTAGGAATTTTACAATAATCTGGAAGATAATAGTGAGGGGTTAGTGACAGGAGAGAGAGAGAGAGACTGATTTCCATGAAAACTTACTGAAAGTCTGGAGCAAAGAGATGCACCATTTATGTTTTTTCTATGCTTTCTATCAAATGAGCAATTGCTTGGTTAAAGTATATTTGCCTCTCAAAAACAAAAATAAACAAATTCTTTTTTCTTTCTTTTTTAAACTAATTTTATTGGTACATTTTGTCATACATATTGATCACATTTATCATAGGGAATTTGTACCCATATATAGTATATCTTAATTTTCTTTTCCATTCCCTTCCTTTCCCTTCAACTCTTCTTTCCATCCCCATTTACTAAACTTTATTTCCGTTCTTTTTATTAATTCTTGTTCCTTTCCCTCCCTTCTCCCTACCCTCTCTTGTTCCTCTTCCCATTTGAACATTTTCATCCTATTTCCCAATATCTATCTTCTATTTTGCTCCTTATTCACTCTTTGGGTTTCTCACACAAAAGAAACAATGCAATATATAAACTTGTGTGTCCAATGTATTTCACGTAAAAGTATGGTGTTGTGGTGCATCCGTTTACCTAAAAATATCTCAAGTTTATCCTTCTTTATGGCAGAGTAGTACTCTATTGTATATAAAAACCACATTTTCTTTATCCATTCATCCATTGATAGCCTGTTTCCAAGATTTAGCTATTATAAATTAGGCTGCCATAAACATGGGTGTGTGTATATTGCTGGGGTATGATGCTTTAACTCTTTGGGGATGATTCTTAGAGGGAAATAGCTGGGTCAAATGAAAACTCTAGTTTTAGTTGTTTTTTTTTTTTTTTTTGTGGGTACCGGGGGGTCGACCTCAGGACCTCGCGCACCAGGAGGCGCCCGTGCCGCTGAGCGATATCACCGGCCCCTTTTTCGTATGTGGGATCCGGGAGTCGAACTCGGGCCCTCGTGCTTGCAAGGCAGGCGCTTACGCCGCTGAGCCATCTCACTGGCCCCTAGTTTTAGTTTTTTGAGAAATATCCACACTGATTTACACAGTGGTTGCACCAGTCTACACTCCCACCAACAGTGGAGAAGGGTTCCTTTCTCCCCGCAGCCCCTCCAGCATTTGTTTTTGGTTGATTTCTTGATAATAGCCTTCTTTCTGGGGTGAAATGGAATCTCAGTGTTGTTTTAATTTGCATTCCTTGAATGACCAGTGATGTTGAACATTTTTTCATATATTATTTTGCTGTTTTTACTTCTTTATCTGAGAAGTATCTATTCATTTCATTTTTTGATTGGGTCTTTAAATTTGTGGGGGTCTGGTTATTTGTTTGTTTGGTTGGTTGGTTCTTTTATATATTCTAGATATTAGTCCTTGTCTGAAGACCAGCTGGTAAAATTTTTTTCCCATTCTGTGGGTTGTCTTTTCACTCTCTTGGTGGTGTCTTTTGCTGTGCAAAAGCTTTTTAATAAGATGAAATCTCAGTTGTTGATTCTTTTGTAACATTTCCTGTGCAATATATGTCTTCAAGACCTTTAGCTATTCTATCTTCCAGAAGATTGAGTGTTTCTGTTTTAATATTCAGATATTTCATCTCCTAAGATTTTAGTGCATGGTAAGAGATATGGGTCTATGTTTAATCTTTGGCATGTGGAAAGCCAGTTTTTCCAACACCACTTATTAAAGAGGCTATCCTTCTTCCTGTGAAGGTGTTTGGCCCCTTTGTCAAAGATAAGGTAGATGAGTGTATTTGGAATTGTTTCTGCATTTCTGGTCCTTTGATACTCAAGTCTGTTTTTTTCTTTTTCTTTTTTTATTTTATTTATTTATTTATTTATTTATTTATTTTGCTAGTACCATACTGTTTTTAGCTTTGTAGCTTTGTAGTATAATTTCAAGTCAAGGGTTGTGATTCCCCCTGCCTTACCTTGCTGCCTAGAATTGCTCTTGGTATTCTAGGTCTCTTCTGGTTCTATATGAATTTTAGATTGTTTTCTCTAATTCTGTGAGTTATGCTATTGGTATTTTGATCAGAATTGCATTAAGTCTGTATAACAATTTTGGAAGTATGGCCATTTTCACTATACTGGTTCTGCCTATCCAAGAATAAGAGATATCTTTCCATTTTGTGATATCCTCTTCGGTTTCCCTTTTTCAGAGTACTGTACTTTTCAATGTAAAGGTTAAAGAAAGAAATTCTAAAACAAGTAAAACTAAAGAAAAATTCTCTTATTTCAATGGAAATAAACCCTGTATGCCATCAGTGCTACAAAATACTTTTTTGTTTATATATGTGGTGGAATGAGGCTTTCCTGGCATTACAATGTAAAAGTACAGCTTCCGTATTGACTATTGCCAAGAAATTTTCCTACTTTTTTTGAAAATATGAACAATAATCCTCTGTTTGTTTCTTATGACCCAATATAAGTCTCCTGCCTCAGTCTTCCCTCCTCCACCATCTCCCATACCATCTTCCTCTGTAGCAGCAGCTGTGATTAAATGTTTTATTCTTAACTTAGCCCCGTAGCCATCACGGCAAATTTTTAGAAAAGGTGTGTTATGGGGGTGTGTAATGCCCACATTTATTTTTTAGGAGTATTTCTATTGATAAATTATTAATTTTATGAGTTTCATTATATTAAACAATGTGCAATTAACAGGAAAATAAAGTATCAATAAATTATTAAATTTTAATAGGTAATATATGTAGAATAAGCATCAACATTTTCATCAACTGTTTACCTCCTTACAAGATTTAAAAAATAACAGCAGAAATAAAAATTCCTATGTGAACTACAATGAAACTACAAACAAATCTCTACCACAGAAATAATCGTTGCTTCAGTTATCACTCTGAGGCAGTCTTCATACATGATAAGTACGTGTTCCATACACAAGTCTCTCTTACACTGACAGCACGTGTGCTCAGCTTTTCTTTCCTGTTTAGCAGGCCATACTTGTCACCTCTCTTGTCTTCCTCTTTTGTCAGGAGCTTCCTATTATAGTATACAATGTGCATTTAGCAGGAAAATGAAATATCAATAAAATAAAATACCAAATATATACTGAGTGTTTAGAATAAACATCAACATTTTCCACATCAACTGTTTGCTTACTAAATCTAAAAAATAACAGCAGAAATAAATTCCTAAGTGAACTACCATGAAAATACAAATAAAACTCTACCATAAAAATAATCTTTGCTTCAATTATCACACCTAAGGCAGTTTTCACACATGAGAACAGCATGTTCCATACACAAGTATCACTTACACTGCCAGCGCATGTGTTTCATTTTCCTGTCTTCTTTGGCAGGATGTACTTGACATCTTGCTGGTCTTCCTATTTTCTTAGGAGGTTCTTCTCATGTTTCACCTTTCTGTTCACCTGTCTGCTCCAGAATTCTTTTGAGGAGTTCTTTGGACAGGTACATACTGTTCTTCCTCTGTCATAATTAATCATTTATCAATTCCAGTCCCAGTTCTCTGAGAAAATTTCTCCATGATATTTTGTGCTTGTTATTTTCTTTGTAAACTTTGAAACTATTTATGCCTGACATGTTTAGGATCAAGTAAAATGTAACCATTGGCCAATGCTTTGTGTTTCAAGTGACGTCATAGTTGCTGCATAACTCATCAACAACATCTACTCTGCCTTTTGTTTTGTTGTAAAATGTGATCATTTTTGACTTTATTTGTGTTGAGGATTCACTATCAGTCTTTTGGTTTGTTCATTTTGAGACAAGGTCTCCCTATGTAATCCAGGCTAGCCTTGAACTCACGGGATCCTCCTGCCTTAGTCTCCCGAGTGCTGGGATTACAGACAAGCACCACCACGCCCACTCTCACTATTAATCTTATCATCATGGTGTAACATTGAGAGTATCAATGCTACTTTCATCCTGGTATAATGTTGACAGTATCAATACTACTTTGTTTTTCTTGTCCATATAGGAGGCCAATGTTATGTCTTTCTGAAATCTAAAGATTGTACTATACATTTCTCTCTTGTGAATTTGCACCATTTTTTTCAAGAATCTAGGCTTTGTTCTTGCAAATAGTTCTTGTACTGGTCAACTGGTGTTCTTTTAGCAAATTTAACATCAATGAGTAGCTAGTGAATCAACTGTCAAATGTGACATTTGGGTCACTTTGTGAAATAGGTACAACAAATCTGTTTACAAAGTCAGATGGTATATTATTTATTATTCCACGAAGAAAGACCTGGTGGCTGAGTTCCAGGATACATTTCCAAATCCAAGGTGTAAAATGTCTTCACATCTACCAGGGCATATACTTTTATGACATATTTGGAAGGATTATTTGGCATATATTGACAAAAGCTTTAACAACCATGAAATGATGCAAATTGTTCATCAATTGTCATTGGACAGTGCATAAATTGCTTGACAGTTTGAAACAAAGCTTTCAAGAAATGAGCAAATTGCAGCTAAACTGTTGGATTTTTTCCTTTTTGGGGGCATCTTTTAGTCTTCAAAATGGAGGCAATTTTGAAGGAAACCAAATTTCTTGAGTGTCATTATTGTTCTAAAAATCTCAATGCCACATCTATCACTTCTTCATAAATCCTTTAGATTCTGTTGATTAGAATGACAAAGTCCTGTTATGAATGCTTTTAATTCAGATAATGTGGTGTCATGATAAATATATTTTTGAGTATTACTATTGATGTATATAGAATGCTTTCTTGTATTTCATTATTAGTGTATTTCAAAACATCTTGTAGCATATCATCTGTTACAAACAATTTCCAACACTGAATCCCAGTATTGGCATTCCATCCAATAGGTTTCACCCCTGGCAAGAACCTAATAACATTTTCCAACCTAGATCTAACATTGCATTGTTCAGGTATACATAGTCATGTTGTAGCATTTTGACTAGTCAAATATTTATTTACATTATTGTTTTCTTCCTCATCTGAATCAAGGTCTTCATTCTGCACTTCTCTGTCATATCTGTCATATATTTCTGACTTCTTTGCTTTACATAATCCAAGTCATCATAGGTAGCTGAGTCACCTGATGATTCACTTTCAACTTCCTCCCAAAGTTGTAAAAGTGGATTTTCATGAGACATTGTACCAAATTGGGCTAATTCTATAAGAGAAATCAAAAGAAAACATTTCATAAAAAAATCATAGATATACAAAAGTGTAACATGGAGCATAACATAGGTAAAACTGACCCATTTACACTTTGGCACATGTGTATACACTTTGCCATTTGTTTTATCAAGTGGGTGAACATACTTGCTTCCTGTAATCCCTCAGCATAGCTACTGAGATACACAGCTGGCTGCCATTATGCTAATGTACATATTTTCATTAGAAAGTATGGTATGGGCGTATGGTATAGGTGTATGCTATGGGTGTATGGTATGGCATGGTATGATATGTCATGGTATGGGTGTATGGCATGGCATGATATGGTATGTCATGGTATGGTATGGCTGTGTGGTATGGGATGGGATGGGTATGAGGTATGGAATGGGATGGGATGGGATGGATGGGATGGGATGAGGAACCATTAATGAAGTTAATGTTTCAAGGATCTTTGTTGCATATTATTTCCAAGCCCCTAGGGAAAGCCCTAGGAATGTATTTATACTGGGATAAATGTTCCTGAGTTTTTCAAAAAAGTTGTTATTTTCACTGTCATCAAGTAAGACATCTATATTTTCATTTTAATGCCCTCCCATCATATTTTTTTCTGAATAAAAGGAAATTGAAATAGCCACCAGCATTTTTTTGTTTTGTGTCCATTGGGTCCTCTTATTAAGTTACCCAGGATTGTGACAGCAATGTGAAATGGTAGAAGTTGTATTTCTATACAAAAAGGTTTCATGCTAATTGGAACTGAAAGAAGGTGTGGAATGGAATAAGAAAAAAGGCTTGAAATATGTGGATCTAGAAGCTAGTCTGTAAAAATTCTATACAACTGCGAGCAAAGGATTCCACTCTCAAGTTTGACAAGTCAAAACTGAAATATTCTCCAGCCAGCATAAACTCAATAAAGCAACATTTCCTGTTATAAGCATGTCCCACATTTCATCTATTTTTTGACGGGAATCATATGAAATGTAATTTATAATTTATTGGAATTCCTTCCCAGGACCAACTTATTATAACACTACCTTCAGAGAGATGTCCATGTATAAAACCACATTTTACTTGTTATAATATCAAATTATAACAAGCTGTGAGACTGAAATCGACTTTTCTGAAATACCAGTAATAGCAAACAAATTCATCTTCACCATCACAGAGAAAACCTAAATTACCTATGCCCTTTATAAAAGTAATGTTAAGAAATCATAAAATGAGGTCATCAAAGAATAGGCAGCCAGAAATATAGGCCAAAATGAGTGTTATAAACAGCTAATTAATGAAAATGTTGTGGGGTTTTTTTTCCTAGGTGTTATATTTGAATTTGTCTGCTTTTCAAAATTTATGATTTATTATCACTCCTCTTTTGTCATCCAAAATAATTTTTAAATGTTGTGCTTAATTTTATTTTCATAATTTTGTATTCTTTTTCTTAAAGGAGGACCCCAAAATGATAGAAACTTTAAGTCCTATGAAGCTGAACTTTGAAGTAAAGAACAGAAGTAATAGAGAAAGAACATAATTACAGGTAAGAAGGCTATGTACTTGCTGTCTCTGGAGGATGGACACTTTTGCCACCAGGGCCCATTTGGTGATGTCTAGGGACATGTTAGTTTGGCAGTATCAGAAGGAGTAATACTGATCCCTGGGAAGAAGAGGTCAGCTATGCTGCTCAAATACCCAGGATGGTCCTCCATGATGAAGGATTACTTGGTTTGTTATAGTTTCTATTGAGAATGTCACCCCCAAGGCCTCCCACCTGGGCACTAAAGCTGACTTGCTGTTAGGAGGTGGGGCGTGGTCAGGAAAGAAAGGTGACTGAGGGTGGGACCTGGAACCGTGCGTCTCCCTCCCTGGCTCCTCCTTTGGCTCTCTGCCTCCTGGATGCTCTGATGTGAGCAGCTTTCCTCTACTGTGCACCTCTGTCATGCTGTTTCCCACCAGTGACTCAAACCCACCAACCATTTCCTGTATCTGTGAGCCAAAATAAATCTCTCCTCCTTTAAGTTGTGGGTATCAGGTGTCATGTCACAGCAATGAAAAAGTGACTAATGCCTGATACCGAGGTTGAAAAATTCTAGCCTGTACTAAGAATGCCAGACGTAAGATGAAAATGCAATTATATCCGTTCTGATACAAGGAAATGGACATTCTAACATGGATCAATGTGGATCAAAATGAGAGGTGGACCATCCCAAATTGTAGAAGCTAATACTATGGAATTGGAATGATTACAAGAGGCAATAGAAGAAGAATTAGAAAACCTACTTCTCTGGCAAGCATGCCTAAAAATTTCACTATCTTAATGAGAAAAGGCTGACAGGTAACGGTGAATTCACATTGCCACTGTGCCATTCTGTAGTTGGTGATTGCTACACCCTTAACTTTCTAAATCTCATGTTTCTTACCTGCAAAGAGGAGAGAAATATTCTTTGTAGCATTAGTATAAAGATTTGGATGTGCCTAGAGCCCCTTCCTTCTGGAGTTCCTTCCCTGTGTTAGAACTGGAGTAGTACGAGAAGCATTAGCTGATGTACCTCCTTCCCATCTCCTACTCTCCCCACCCAACATTTCCCCGGAAGATCAACATTACCAGAAAGAGAGATGTCAATGGAAAAAACAGAAAACAGAATAAATTCTTAGTTTTTACGTTTCAAAAAACACTTCTAGGTGTGAAGTATTTAGAAGAACGCCTGGTGAAGAAGGTATTTGTTTGGCTTTTCTTTGATCTTCGCCTTCCTTGCACATCAGATAAGAACTTCGGTACTGGGGGTAAGAAGAGAATCAAAGCAGGTCAAAATGATGCAATGGCACCCTGGTCTAGAAAGTCCTAATTTTTGTTCTCCTTTAGATCAAGTATGTAGGGGTGAAGCAAAGGAAGGTAGAAGACTGCTAAATAAACGTGGTGATCAAAAAGGAAGACCTACTGCTCATGAGGAATTCCTGCAGGTAGGGGCCTGTCATGTTACCATGATGCCATAGATCGGAAGAGTACAGATGACTGCAGGATACAGGATACAGTTGGATAACCTGGGGCAGCCTTCACAACATTCCCTGGCCCCATGATTTAAAATCATATTTAGATAGAAGAAAGGAAGAGAGATAAAGTCCTGAATTTAACTGAGTCTGTATTATTCTACTTTCAGATACTATGATTAAATACCTGAGACTGGATACCTTATAAAGAAAGGAGGTTTATTTAGCACATAATAAAAGGAATCTTATGTCCAAGACTGGGAAGTCACATTGACTCAGTTTCTGGTAAAGGTCCCATGGCTAGGTCACATGACAGCAGGTGGGATCACGGAGGGAGTACATACAAAAGGGACAGATCATATGGTGAGACAGGAAGCCAGAGGAAGGGGCACAGAGGTCCCTCTAATTACCTCACATCTCTTAAATGTCTCACCATCTCTCACATTACCCCCAAGCAAACAAGCCAATAACACATGAGTGCTCTGAGACCACACTTAAGGAGAATCCAAACCATGACAGAGTTCTAACCACAAATGTCTGAAAGAAATCTCAGAAATGACTAAAATTGACTGCATGTAACTAGATCCCATTTTATAAGTTTAGTTATAGGATTGTCTGCCTCCCAACTAATCATATCACTTTATGAAGTTTCCAATTAAAAAATAAATGCAACCCAGTAACAAGAACCTACAGGTACTTTTTAAGTAAAGACATATGAACCAAGTAGGACAGACTAATGTTTTTAGAAAACTTCTTGATCCCTAGAGAGGGCAGAAGAGAGGATCAATTAACTGCTTAAAAGACAGGTGGGTTGGGTAGCACCCGACAGATTAAAGCTTGAAGAGAAAACTGGCAAACTTATCAGATAGCCAGCTGTCCTGTTTAAAGCTTCAATAAAAAATTTACTGAGCAATGTCCTAGCCTGTATCATGGGGCACAAAGAGAGGTAACAATATTCTTTGACTCTAAGCAACACACACGGACCTTTCCTATCTAACTTACAGTATAGCACCTAAAACATCTACAGAGTTTAAAGGCCACATCTTACAGGGAATATATTGAAAACAAAGAGGTCGAAGACTCGAACTTGATTGGCTTGAGCCAACTTGAAATGGAAATTAGAGATAATTTTGTCTTGATAGCTCTAATTAGCAATAAGGCTGAATCATTCAGTACCAGCTACAGGCTATTTGGCCTCTTTGTAAATAAAAAGAATGGCAGTTATTTGGTCCTAATTCAGCAATAACTACATACTATGGTCAAATGCCAGGCATCTAAATAAAACACAAAGTTGGACCTCTTTGAATCTTATAAAGTGTTTCACTTTTGTTCATACTATTTCTGTTTAAGTATGAAATTATCAAATTATATATCTAAAATGTAGGTGTTTTTGACTTTGTGGTATACGAGATATAATAAGTAGGGAAAATCATAGTAGCTATAACCACATTCCTTGGAATAAAAATAGCAGATGAAAGACATCCCAAATATTTTGAAGAAAATCACATACATATTTTCAGGACCAAATGTAACAGATATCTGTAAATTTTCTGAGTTGGAGGGAAGCAAAATGTCAAACAAAATGAAAACAGCTAATGCCCCTTGTGTTGCTTCCAAATTATTTTCGATGCATTATATCGCACTCTCAATTAACTATGAAAACCCTAGCAAGGCAAACTAGGTCCCCAAGATTGAAGCAAAATGAAAACCCTAGGATGGCAAACACCATCTTTTTTGATTGGACCAAAACCAAAACCAGCAAGAAGGGATTGACATGCTTCACTGCACCTGTGAAAGCAGCATTAGAAAGAAGTTTTAGACAAATGCTTAGAAATCCGTTTGAGCCTGTAGATAACACCCACCTTTCAAGCTACTAATCCATTCGTGACTAACAGCTGACTCAGGATGAAGCTGGACAATAGAAACGGCACATTCATTGCAGGGAAAAAAACAGTGAAGTAAGTTTTTAGTGTTGTTGCTAATATTGTTTTGTTTGTTTTAGAGTAAAAATTAGCAGTAAATGGATTTGAATTGACAAAAATACTGGTGGGAAGTAATTTTAACAATTTGCAAGGGAGCGTAAATACACGTAATCTTTCCAATGAAAACTGAGTTGACCCTATCCTTCATTATCACTGCCGTGCTATACCTGCAGTGCTATTGAAGAAGGATAATAAAATATCAAAGATAAGAAAAGAGATGAATGTTTCTTAGCATCATTTAGGTGAGACTTTGTTCTGTTGTGCCAGCAAAACCACAGAAATCATTTAAAAAAAAATCATTACCCATAGAAAGGTCTTAGGCTACCCCAAATGAGCAGTTTACAGCAAAGGTGTGAGAGGCAAGGAGTGGCAAAAGAATGAAACCATGACATCATTTCAAACTCCTACTGACTTTTAAGATTGATGCTTGGATGGTAGTCCTTCTCTTTGTGAAAAAAATGTCTGCATCATGTGAACTTGCTCTGACGCAGCACATTAGTAGAAAATGACAACAGTGACATCTACTGTCCCAGCACAGGAACACACGTTTCAAATTGACTTCTTAAATAGGCTTTTCCACACTACAACCAAAATCTTAAAATATGCAACGATAAGTATAACTTCTCTAAAATATTTAATAAATGAAGAGATTCTTTAACTGTAGACCAGTTCACTCAATACTTTCTAATATCATTTGTTTTTGTGTGCACTTACGTATTATTTAAAGCAGTTTTTACAAACATTATGAAAAAATTGAAATGTACTTTGTATGGCAGCAGTAAAGACTTCATGGATAATTTTGAACTAATTGATCCCCTTCTTAAATTTATTTTTCCATTAGTTTCCAGACTGTTTTCTAAATCTAATTAGCAATGAAATTTTCCTAGTTAAATTTGGAGAATTTGTTTTTGGAGACAACTGCACAAAGCAGGATAATAAAAGAAAGACATAGATGTGTTTATAACTTTACCATATTACTGCTAAGCATTGCCAATAACAACTTTTAAATGGTAATTGTGAATTCCTTGATGTACTTTATATATTAACTATCCTATAGACCAGATAAAGTTTGTAGTCCCTGAGTAAATAGACCATACACGGCTTTCTAATTAAAAGGCATATAGATTAATTGCATTTGTTATGCAAGTGAGAAAGTCCTCATAGACTTAGACAAGGCAATAATTAAATATGCCCAGAAGAAAATAGGCTTTTGTCAAATAATTCTTCCTTTAAAAATATACTGCAAGACCTAAAGTAGTGCCTACGCTGACTAAAGCAATTGATACCATAAGTTTTAAAATTGAGCAATTGTTAAGAAAATTCATTGGTAAGCCTTAAACCTGTTTTAACTAATTTGGAGTCAATTATTTATGCTGTGCCATATTTTTAAATACAGAGTATTTTTTAAGGACACCAAGCTATCAAGAGATGCTATTGGGATTAGAACCTCAAGAATCAGCTCCAAACAACTTGCTTCTACTTTGGCATCCAAGAAGTAACCAACAGCTGCGGTGACCGGAGCCCCAGCCTTCATTTGTCTTGCAGAATGTCCTTGGCTAATAATGACTCTCACGATCTCATGTGCTGAATGCTGCTTCCGCAACAGACATTGCACTAAATGCTTTGCTGCTCCTCATATCCTGTAAGTTAGATGCTGCTATGTCCATTTTACAGATTAGGAAATACAAGTATCAAAAAACTAAAGCAACTTACCACAGTATTCCCTTATGCTTGCCATATGAGCCAACTGAGTACTGACCCAAGTGCAATAAGATCACATATCCACGTGAGCTGTAAACCCACAGGTAAGCTCATGATTTAGGCCAGTCCTCTTTGTCAGTAATATGCCAATATAAACACCATAAGAATTAATTATTATGAAAGTTAATAACTTTCTCACTGTTGAAGAGCAAATGTAGAGGCGGACGGGGGGGGAGGTATAACCACACAAGGATGATGATGACATAAAACAGAAAGTGCTGCGTTTCAGTCCTGCTGCCTGAAGATATGTATTACTTGGATATCCTAAAAGTGATAAAATCTCTCCATCCATTTCAGATAAGTTTTTACCTTTCTCATGGATTCTTAAAAGCCATTTTCTGACTTTATTTCATTCTGATGACTCCAATCCTAAGCAAATTATTACTCAGCAATGTTAGACTAGTAAAAATTAATAGTTGGTACACACTTGCAATCCCAGCACTGTCAGAAGATGAGGCATTAGGACCACAAGTTCAAGCTCAGCCTGTGCAACCTAGCAGCTTAGTGACACCCTAAATCAAAATAAAAAATAAAGAAGGGTGGGGGGTGTAGCTCATTGTGAAGCCCCTGGCTTCAGTCCCCCATACCACAAAGAAATTAAGATTGATTTTTGAGGGTCCTCTCAAGACTCTCCCCTGGCCCACACAGATCAATGAAACTTAGTGTGTTAAGTTTCATTTATTCTTCATCTCATTTTCTGCCTACATTTTTGCTCCTTCAAATTCTGTGGTCACATATATCTGTTTGGAAGTACAGTAGAAACTGCAGTTGCCCTCCTAGATTTTGTTTCCTATTCAGTCAGGTTTTGCCACTAAAAAGTTATGTAGTATCTTATTCTTGGTGCATTCCCTCACTGGGAATATGACTGCAACTGGCAACTTATTTAAAATGAGTATCATTTCCATAAAATCAAAAGCAGGCAGCAGACTTAATTCTCAGAGCAGATCATAACTGGCACTTGTTAATAACTGTATCCTCAACTGATACTAAGATGAGATTCTCAGCTCCAGAAAACAACAAAGAAAAGATCTTCTTCAAAAATGGATGACACAGGGGGCTGGTGATATAGCTCAGCGGCATAAGCTCCTGCCTGGCAAGCGCGACGTCCTGAGTTTGACTCCCGGTACCCACAAAAAAAATAAAAATAAAAAAAATGGACAACACAGTGGTAGACTGTATGCTTAGAAGCCCTGGGTTCAATCCCTAGTACCAGGAAAATAAAACAAAGCAAAACAAAACAAAAAAAAACAAAACACAGTAGGCAACAAAGAAATAGTCAAGATATGAAAAGACAATAATGATTCATAAATAGGTCAGAACAAAATTCTGATAACAAAGAAAGATCCTAGAGAAAGTGGAAATGGTGTTTTCTGTGTTAGGTTTTCCATAGATAACAAAGGGTAACAGCACAGAACACAGTCAGGAATATGAATGGCCCCATCGCACTGGACACGCGGAAAAGCCTGGCTCAGCAGGGTGGAGCAGCCACACCGGGGGACAAGAGTGGCCACGTAGTGAAGCAGGAATCAGAGTCATGTGGACGTGGTGGACGTCCCACATCCCAGCAAGACTGGGTAATCGATTAGAAGTGGTCTGGGAAGTGTCTGCAGCCCTGCGATGATTCACATTAAAGTTATGCGAGTATCAGAACCCAGGGCCCAGTGAACAGGAGGTGAAGCAGGTTAGCGAGGTCAGAAGACACAGGCCTCAGCAGCGCGGGGAACTCCATCTACACGACTGATGCTATAATACGCCTGGCTCAGGAATGGCCACGGCAGGAGAGACCAGAGGCAGGTCTGAAGAGCGGAGTGACCGATACTCACGCAACTCTTTCTGCGATAGTCACAGAACATCAGCACCACGTAAATCCTGGTTTAAACAGAGATACCAACTGCATTCTGCCTCAACTCCGAAGACGTCTAACTACTTTGCACCTCCTGATACACAGATGGATTTCAGAGAGAGTCCAACCCAGGTCCCCACAAATGAAAATGCATTCAGGTTTTTATGTAATAGTATGAAGTAGAGACAAATGCGGCTGTGATGGAAGTATGCTCTGGAGAGTTTTGAAATCTGAGAGAGAAGTTCTTCCAAGGTCTTTGACGGGAAGCAGTATGTGAGGAACTCAGTCTCCTGCTGGCACTGCTTGGAAACAGGAGCGCTAGAATGTGATACTAGCGTCAGCAAAAACTAGTCTTGGATTACTAAAAATCACGGTATCATGGCTTAGCTCACCGCTGTGCTTCACTGATAGCTGTCTTTTACAAAAGAGCCAGATATCCCTTAAGTAGGAATATGGGAAGACAGAACTCACACTGGCCTTACAGGGTGCCCATGATGCATGCAAATTCTACGGCTCCAGATGCAGGATGCTTTCACCCTCACCGCTTGGGAAGACATTTAACCCAAAGGCCTAATAGTATGGCATGGGTGCAGGGAAGAGCCGGAATAACAAATCCATTAATCTGCAGATAGCGACACCTTTACTTTCATTAAATTGTACATTTATTGAGCATAAAGAACATGTCTTTATAAAATCTCTGCACTTTTCATCTAAAAATAAAAGGCACACCTGATGTTTATTGGATTAAATGGGGGGGCGGGAATCAAACTCATAACCTCGCACTTGCCAGGCAGGCCCTGTGCCGCTGAGCTATATCCCCGGCTCTGGATTAAATTTTATAGATGGTTTCTCTATTTTATATTAGAATGTTCTTTCATTACAAACTTAAATTTTGAAAATAGTTATTTAAAATCTAAACCAAGGGCTGGTGAGATAGCTCAGCGGCATAAGCACCTGCCTGGCAAGCGCGAGGTCCTGAGTTCGACTCCTGGAACCCACATAAAGGACAAAAAAAAAAAGGGCCAGTGATATCACTCAGCAGCACAAGTGCTTGCTGGCAAGTGCGGGGTCCTGAGGTTGACTCCAGGTACCCATATTAAAAAAAAAAAAAAAATCTAAACCAAGCACTATAATATATTTTATCTCCTCAACTTCTGAAAAACTGCTAGAAAATTATTTTGACATTTGTCACCTTTAAGCATAGTCTAACTCAGAAATTCATAAATTAAAGAAAAATCAGGAATTAGGTCTGTTCAGAGTCATCAATGGTCATTAGAGAAAATGTTATTTTTGTTTTGATAAAACTGTAATGTGTTATGGAGAATAATTAGACATCAGAAAACATTTTAAAATTAGACATTAGATACATTTATCTGTCCCTTTAAAATAGGTTTATTTAATTTGTACTATAACAACAGCCAGGAATTTAAATTGGAAAATGTAAGAGACTTCTCTACAGGAAAATATTTTCCAAATTGTGGACATTTTGAAATTATTTATATGGCATAGAAGGAAATTTATAAAATTGTCACTGTGACAACATTTATTTCTGAAAAAAATTTGCTAAGAGCAAATTTTAACATGCATGTATAATTGCCAATTTGTTGCTCCATTTACATTCACAGATCCTTTGCGCCGCCTTGTGGTCATGTATGAAAATTTCTCTTTCAAGGGGCTTGCATACCCGAGAAAACTTTTAAGGTTTGAAGTACCTTGTTATGAAGAGATTATTTGAAACTCAGTTCAAATATAGTATTTATTTCTATATAAATATGAGGTTTACATCCACGTATGTGTGTATTTGTGCATACAAATATGTAAATATTGTACAATATACATATGTAAATAGATCTCAAAATGTCATGATGTTCATATAAATATCCATAGAATTTGTGGTAGACTCATTCACATTTCCTTTCTTTTCCACTACTTGCAAAACAGTACAAAGGATTTTCAGCTCCCAAAAACCTTGATCTACAAGTGGTTCTCAACCCCAACTGCATATTAAAATTACCAGGGTTATTCATAAGAGCAGCAATAATATTAATATCATATCTGAGTGTCACCATTGAGACTACATCAGAATTCCTTAGCGTAGGTCTGGTTTTATAGCCAGAGTTTCAAGTCTCTGATCTAAAAGTTGTATATACAGTTTTTTCATTTGGAAGAGGATATATAAGATGGAGAGAAAAGATGAGCCTGTTACCCGAAAGTGTGAGAACAGTGAAATGTTGAATCATTCTGTATTACCTGGTTCCACACAGGGACACCTGTGGAGGCCTTGCAAGAATGAGAACAAGTGTTTTGTCTCTTAGAGACTTCAAAACTATTCTACAAATGCATCAGGTCCCCAACACAAATATACAGTTCTGCAAAATAAACAGGGACCACACAGAAAGAAGTGTGGAGGGTCTACATTTTGTTGGGAAAAATCATTGCCTGATTTGGAGACGGTCTGTCCTGACATTTTAAGCAGGCTCTGGGCATGTGAACATATTTATTTTTAAGGTTCTAAGGAATTAGTCTTAAGTTTGAAACATTTCAAAATAATCAGCATTTGTATCTTGGATCTTTAAAAGTGTTATATGAACTTCTGGGCCATGTGTGAAAGCCGAGATTTTCTAATGAAGAAGATAGTTTTATTGCCAGTAGACACTTAAAAATACACTGCAGTTCATATTAATAAGACTGAATGTAATTGAACGTCAGCAGATACAGCGATTTATAAAGTACTTCACACCCTATGTATAATGAAAACCCTTGGCACCAAGTCCTAATATTTGATGAAACATGATAGTGGCTTTATTTCCAATAGCCAGCTTGATCTAGAACCTTCTGTCATTTTTATATTGATCTACTTCATCTCCTTTCTACCTATGCCTCAGGCTTTCATCTTAAATTAAGGGAAAGAAAAAAAAAATAAGGGAAAGAATTATAAAATTTGAACTTTAGCTTCCTTCCTTCCTTCCTTCAGTTATTTGGTACATTTTCAGTTTTTTTTTTTTTTTTGTGGGTACCGGGGGGTCGACCTCAGGACCTCGCGCGCCAACAGGCACCCGTGCCGCTGAGCGATATCACCAGCCCGTTTTTCGTATGTGGGATCCGGGAGTCGAACTCGGTCCCTCGCGCTTGCAAGGCAGGCGCTTACACCGCTGAGCCATCTCACCGGCCCTATTTGGTACATTTTCAAGGCAATTAAATAAATATTTTAGCATATGTATTGGAATTATATATGTTTAAATTAATGGTGAACTTTTTCCAGAGAAGCACCCGAGAAAAATCAAACATTCATCTCACTGATACTCCCTTTGCCCAAAATATTTTTGGGATTCATATTTGGAAATGGCTTTCTGTGCATGTAGCATATATTTTTAGTATCATTTCTATGACAAAACTGCTTTCGGGGATGGATTTGAATTTTGGAACAACATTAAAAAGGCATTTCCATCCAAGACTAATGGGTAATTGTGTTAAGACTAATGGGTAAAAAATAAAATAAAACAAAACAAAGCAAAATTAAGTTAAAAAGGTATGTGGAGCTATAATGTATTAAGCATGATGCAGGGAGTATGGGAGATGTAAATTAACTGTACGCTGTTTAGAAATAATCCTTAAACCACTAAAGAGATGTTTCCCAAATAATCAGCAATTTCAGCACTTAGGGAATGTGCATAAAGTCTCACAAGAGCCCTGTTTTAAGGGTAGCAGATGTGCTCCACTGGTATAGATTTTTTTCTATAATTGAAATGTTTATTGAAGTTTTATTAAATATTTATTAAATTGAAATGTTTATTGAATTGAAAAACAATATAATTGAAATTTTTATACATACCCTCACAGAATTGAATGTAGGAGCATGTAATTCAGTTAATTTTCACAAACTGAACATGCTCATGGAACTAGTACCCAGGTTAAGAAAATGCTACCATATAAGTTGAGTTTTTAAAGCAATCTCAGTGCTGTGTATTTTCGTGTTTTCCCAAAATAATGTGAAAGAAAATACATCATGCAACAACACAATTTGGGAAATTGTAGTGAAATTTATAAAGCTAATTCATAGTTCATTGCAATACATCAGAAATTCAAATGTATTAACATTATAATAAAACACTGAAGGGGATGCTTTAAGCATACTTCATAAATATCTTGGCAATATCCAGGCATGGTGGTGCACACCTGTAATCCCAGCACTCGGGAGGCTGAGGCAGAGGATCGTTGCAAATTCAAGACCAGCGTGGGCTACAAAGTGAGCTCAAGCCCAGCCTGAATTGCATAGCAAGACCCTGTCTCAAAAAGACAAAAAAAGAAAAAAAAAAATCGTAGCAAGTAAATATTTTATTAAAAGAAATTTGAGAGGAAATGGGTGGCAAAAATTAACTTTGGTGAGATCTTCAACATTTTCCACCTTTTAAAAGATAAGAGTTGAAGTTGAAAAAATGTCATGAGTAATTTTGATGACATTTGAACGTACATTTTTTAACCTTTTTGTGTCAGAAACAGAGTCTCTGACTTTAATAACAACTTTGGTTCAGTTGATGTAGTCAGGAGGGCATTTCTAAGCTTCCCGTTGGTGTTAGTGTGGCCAGTTCTTGAATCACACCTTCAGGAACAAGGGCATAGACGTCAACCTGAATACAGATATTACTACATAATATTTTGTCTTTCTCTTTCTTTTTCCCAACATCTGGATTTGTCATTCATTTTTCACCTTTTTTGCTTTCCTGGATGGCAAAAAATAAAAAATGTCCATTGTTAATGAATTGCCTGATCCTGTATTATCAGTAGTAGCAAATCTCTCAACAACTTCTTCCCACTTCTTGCCCTGGCCCACTCTCCTTCCCCTGCCCTCCCCCACCACTTCCTGTAGGCATGTTCATTTCAGAACTCTGTCCGAGCTCCTTCCGGTACTCACCTTCGTTCTTCAGTGTGGCCTCGATGTAAAATGGAACTCTCGTCAATGCCATGGGTCTTGGGAGGTCAGAAAGCTCAAGAATCCATCAATTTTAAAAATCTATTTTGCTTAAAAACAAGCAAAACCCAGCTATATCCCAGGCAGTTATGCAGTAATTCTGCAATTCATGATCAAATATTGTTTTCTGATAAATTTTGTACAAGTTTGAAATGGTACTTGACTTTATGATTTGGTCAATTTTTTTTTTTTTTTTGTGGGTACCGGGGGTCGACCTCAGGACCTCGTGCGCCAGCAGGTGCCCGTGCCACTGAGCGATATCACCGGCCCCTTTTTCGTATGTGGGTTCCGGGAGTCGAACTCAGGCCCTCGCGCTTGCTGGGCAGGCACTTAAGCCGCTGAGCCATCTCACCGGCCCCCGATTTGGTCAATTTTAAAAATCAGTTCCCTTTATATCAATTCTGCAATGGAAAAAATTCATGAATGGAAAAAATTAAGAGAAGGGCCTATGAGTTTTAGTATGAAAAGAGAAGTCTTTTAACTTTAGAGGTTTTAAGGCAAAAACAGTACATACAACAATAAATACAGTTGACAAGAAAGAGTGTAAATGGCCTTGAATAAATGGTTGACTTTTCAAATAGTATAGAAACTTATCTTGAATAAACATTTAATTCAAACTTTAGTAATTAGAGTAATAAAAACAATAAGTAAACCATGCCAAAAGGGAAAAATAGTCTTGAGAACTTTCTTTAAGGCCAAGTTTTGAGAATGAAAAAAAAGAAAAATATTTCAGTCGAACACATGGAATTATGTATTATTTGCTAATTTATTTAGAATGGAATTTTTCCCTTTAGAAATCCTACAAAAACAAGTCAGGAAAAATCAGTTAATTCTGAGTCTTTCCAAGACAAATTCATGAATATAGTCTACATATGCCAATGAATTCCTTAATTTATCTCTTTAGTAAACTGACCCTAATTATTAATTCTCCTTGTAGCTATGAAACTATAGTGACAACATGTTAAATACAATTAAATATATTGATCTGCACCTCTGGTTCATAAAGAGACCTAGTCTGAGAAAACCTGGGACTTAGTTTTGTTCCCAGCCATAATTAGCTTATGATTTTGACTGGTCAGTTAAATTCTGACTTCTGGTATCTGATTCTGGGACAAATCTTTGAATGCCACACAGGAAGATTTTAAGAAGCACAGAAGTAAGCTCAGAATCAAGTCTTATCGTGACCGCAAGCCCAGCTTCTAAAAAGCAGGTTCTTTGTGTAACTCTTAGGACTGGACAAGACTGTCTCCCCTCCTGGCCTCTCCCTTGCTGTTCCTGCATCTGCTTTGTTTCTCCTGCATGATGGAAATTGTTCTAGTACTAAAATGCCACCTTCTTCCACCAACACTCTTCTAATACTTGAGACTTTCTTCTAAATCCTTGGGCTTAAATGCCCTTCTCCACTCTGTCTCCCAGAGTTTCTGGACTTCTGGCCCATGCTTCTCACCAAAACCCTCTTGTTCTCAGACTGGGCCTCACCTGCTGCCAGGCCTCTCCTCACTACGGGGCCAGTCTACCTTCATTTTGTAGGGTCTCCAGGCCTCACCCCAGGCCTAGTTTGCGAGAACAACAAAGGTGTGGAAATGACACTGACTGGAAATGTCAGGGGGTAGGGCTGGGAATGGCTGTCTGAAGGTGACAAACTGAAGACGCTGCTGTGAGAAGGCAAATAGGTCAGGTGGAAAAAAGAAGAAAAGTAAGTGCTCTTCTTTCATTGCTTCCGCAGAATGCTTTCTTTACAGAGTACAATTGTCATGAAGAGTAGCAGATTAAGAGAATAAATATAGCATGAACAACAGCCTATTAATACCTGTCTTGCAAGTCATAGCAAACAGAAGTTTATGTTCCACAGGTCATGCAAGGAACACTTCAGTTACGTGTCAGTACAGTATCTGTAACCAATGTCTCTTCTAGAAAACCGTCATTTAAATAAATGCTAATACACTGACAGGAGGAGCTCAAATCAGGACTGACCATCCAGGATGTATTTGTACTAATTCACGTCCTCAGGTTATTTTCTTTTCTGTCCTGTATTCTGTATCTGTCTCTGTTTTATAGGACTAAAAGCCAACATGGAACAAATGTGTTAACCAATAATGAGACACGAGGACTGCCTCCCATCTGGGTGACTCTCAGCAAACCCTGTTTCTTCAATCACTTGTGATCCCTTCTGATAACTGATTATTTTTTAGATATCTCGTTTTGACAATTTGCTTGTCTCTAACAAGTTCGTAAGATATAAACTTGTCTGTGCTTAAAAATATGGGTTTCAAGGCCGGTGAGATGGCTCAGTGGCGTAAGTGCCTGCCTGGCAAGCGCGAGGGCCCGAGTTCGACTCCCGGAACCCACATACGAAAAAGGGGCCGGTGATATCGCTCAGTGGCACGGGCGCCTGCTGGCATGCGAGGTCCTGAGGTCGACCCCCGGTACCCACAAAAAAAAAAAAAAAAAAATGGGTTCCAGAGACTAGAGAGTTAGAATTTCCCAGCGTGAACTAGAATTTGTCTTCACAAACTAACCACCTCATCCTAGCACTGCCCTTCACAGGACAACTGCTGCAGATTCAGTTAAATTTAGCCCCTTTGTGCAAAGTCTTGAGAGTCAGTGGTTTTGTCGATGAGCAGAGTGTTTTGAAAGCGGAAGACAACTTAGATACATTTAAGCAGAATATGCCAGCCTCTCGTCCCACTTCCCATACCAAGGCAGCAGCTCCAGTAGGAATTTGCTGCCCTTGACCTAAGTTTTGGGAAAATAATTATCATTATCAGTTGCAATATGATATTAAGCAAATACAGTAGATGCAGAACTCTGTTAATTTATGTTGCTTAGTTCAACTAAGTTTTCTTTTTTTTCTGTTCAATAACCAATAGCCAATGTTACTTAAATCTAAAAATAAGGATCATCTTTCAATAAAAATAGTTTTAAAATTCTCAATAGACTGAGCTATATTTTCACAATAGTTTTTTTGTTTTTTTATGTGAGTACCACGAGTCGACCTCAGGATCTCGCACTTGCCGGCAAGTGCTTGTGCCACTGAGCGATATCACAGGCCCCTTTTTTCCTTTATGTGGGTTCTGGGAGTCGAACTCAGGATCTTGTGTTTGCCAGGCAGGCCCTTACGCCACTGAGCTATCTCACCGGCCCTGCACAATAGTTTTATAGTACAGGTAACACACTTTAAAAAAATAATCCATGATACATGAAGTCATTCTCAAATACTGGACATTATTTTAAGTACATGAAATAGTAATTTTGAAAATCCAACTAATGTTTATTGAATATCTACTATTTTTTCAATAGTCCATAGCCAACATAGAATAGTAATAAATTAAGATGAAAACACATAGTATTTCTAATCTTCCTTGGGTTAATGAAAGCTTACATATACATACATATATATTTATATATATATATATATATATATATATATATATATATAAAATATGTTATCTGTATGTGTGTCCATGTACCTATGTGCATGTATATTATAAAGAGATAATTTTACTTTTAAATGACTAAAATATTCACTTCACAAAGATTTCTCTAATTATAAACATTTTATAGGGCCGGTGAGATGGCTTAGTGGCATAAGTGCCTGCCTGGCAAGCGCGAGGTCCTAAGTTCAACTCCCGAAACCCACGTAAAGGAAAAAAAAGGGCCAGTGATATTGCTCAGCGGCATGGGTGCCTGCTGGCCTGCGAAGTCCTGAGGTCGACCCCCGGTACCCACATACACACACACAAAAAAAGCATTTTACAATGTCTTGACACTATTTTTATATTTTATTCAGTATAAAGGAGCAGAAGCTTTACAAAATAACCATGTTTTAAAGTAGAAATGCAGAAAGAATAGGCAGTGAGTACTAAACAGTGGTCTCTCTCACATCAGAGATTTAGTTCTTATTTTACAGGCTCTGTATTTTTAAAATTAAATAATAATATATCATATAAAATGGAATCAACAAGGAAGCAATAGTTTTTAACTGTCTTTTTTATTCCACTTTTTAATATATACTTATCCTTAAAACTACAATGCTCACTACAAACATCATTTTGCTACTAAAAACAAGCCTTCAGCAGGGCATGGAAGAGCATACCTGTAATCCTAGCACTCGAGGAGGCTGAGGCAAGAGAACTGCAAAGTCCAGTCCAGCCTGGGCAATTTAGCAACTTGGCAAAGGCCCTGGGTTCAATCCCCACAACAGGGCGAGGGGGGAGGGGGCTTTGTCCAAATCCTTCATACAAAGCCTTCATACAAACACTTTGTACAAGTGTTTCCAACATATAGAATAGGAAAGCTACCTCGTTTTTGCAACTTTATGAAGACTTGGCATTTACAGTTATTTCTTTCAATTATTACCCAAGTGTATACTAGAAACAAACTACCTCTCCTGTCATCAGGATAGTTCATTATAACTTGGGAGATAAAAATTACCATTACATTCCATCTCATTCCATAATACAGTATTTTGAAACAATCTCTGTTTTTTATGTGAATGGTGATTGTTCTTGTACCAGTAGGGCACAAGACATCCTAGTTTTAAAAAACTGAAATTTCCAGTTTAAAGTTATCTCAGGAGAAGGAATTGTATATTTTCACAGCTCATGGGCCTTGAATATAAGTGAGTCTGATATTCTGGTTCTTTAATATTGTGGCACTAACTCTTGAACTCTCGAAACTGCTTTGGCAGCACTCCAAGCCCCAGTGTAAAGCATATCACACGTTTATCTGTTCAACCCAGGTTGAGCAACAAAACGACTTTTGTTCAAAGAATAACTAACAGATGAGTAATGAAATCATTTACCCAAAGCCAAATTCTATTGTCAAGAAGGGGTGATTCAGATCACACAGTTCCATTTAACAGCTATGTTGAAATTTAGCTTTTCTAGCAGAAGTCAGAAAGCAATTGTTCTTTCAACGAGACTAGTTTTTTTCTCAAGAATATGCTAGAAACCCACGTCAAGAATATACTGGCAACCCATGTAATATTTTCAATGGTTCAGCTTTTTTAAAGGGGATCTTGGACTTGGGTTATATCATCAGTTTAATCCCTGAAAGAAACTGGTGTTTTCCCTGTTTGTTATCAGCAAAAGGCTTATGTTGTGTTATTTCAGTAGACTTTTTGAAAGCTGCAAGAACTTCTCTGATTTTGTTTTGTTTTCATAACTTTCTGAAGAGCTTTCAATGCTTATTTAACAAAGGAGTCGAAGTGGAAGTAGGAAGACAATTATTTAAGAAAATTTATCCAAACTTAAAATTCCTGTGATTACTCTGTTGTGTAATAATTTTGCCCTTAAAGCATGATGCAAATTTCGTTAGAACACATGCTCAAAGTATAGAAATTCAGCCTCAGTGAGAAGTGAACTTCCGTGGAGGTTTGCAGCTAAGGATCTAAATTTATTTATTTATTTGTTCTTGCAATACTGGGGATTGAATTTAAAGCCTTCACACTAAGCTACATCCCCAGCACTGTGTGTGTGTGTGTGTGTGTGTGTGTGTGTGTGTGTGTGTTTTCTTTTCTTTTTTCTTTTTTGAGACAAGGTCTCACTAAACCACTAAATTGCCCAGGTTGGGCTTGAACTTTCCGTCCTCCTGCCTTAGCTTCCCAGAGCACTGGCATGGGCCAAAGTGCCCCTTTCCCTTTCTTTTCATTTCCTTTCCTTCCTTTCCTTTCCCTTCCTCTCCCCTCCCCTCCCCTCCCCTCCCCTCCCCTCCTCTCCTCTCCTCTCCTCTCCTCTCCTCTCCTCTCCTTTCTCAGTTTACCTCTGCTCATCGTGGAAATGCCTACTGCGTAGATAGGGCTATGTTAACATTAACTTCAGTGCAGCTCCACGACAGATTCCTCCCAGTTCCACAGATGTAATGTTTCTAGATACAGGAATAAATTTTAAAATAGATAATAATATATCCTTCCTTCTATCATAGAAATACCCACAATGTTATTCATAAAAAAGGTAGTTATACACATATTTTTAAAAGGTTTCTGTTTGACCTTTTTTAACTTGAAAATAACAGCGTCCCAGCCACAAACTTAATTCCTTATTTCCTTTGCAGTTTTTCAAAACAGCTTTGCTTACTTTGGCACACATTTTCTATTACCTTTCTCATCATTTTTCTTTTTTTCCAGCAACCACTCTTTCTACTGTATTTTGACTTTCACATAATGATGTTAATTTTGGGCAACATGTTTCGATAAGGTCCCTTTCTTTTTTAGAAATTTGTATAGCATATGTTTGTGATATATAATGAATATATTCATTGTGGGGTATTGGTACATATATATGGAGTTCACAAAAAAATGTAGACACACTTCAGGAAAAGAAAAACTTGTATAAGTATTTTAATACTAAATGTATTGAGACATCATGAGATTGAAACAAGTTACCTTTTGCCTCTACAATTACAAGCAGTGCTCAAAGTGGTGGTCATGAGCTTCCAGGCATTTATAACTACGGCGAACTGCTGCTTGGGTAACCTTGGTCATTGAGATTGCCACACATGCATTTTCAATTTCTTCTTTAAGGGCTGGCAGTGTAGTGGGTTTTCTGTGATATACGACACCCTCTAGGGTCCCCCATATGAAGGTAACACCATCTGTTGAAAAAAATCATACTATTTTTCTTTTCCTGAAGTGTGTATACATTTTTTTGATGGACATCTTGATTCTTTTTAATTCCACTTTTTCTCCCCTCCTTCCCATCTCCCCTGTCCCCCTATCCCCTTCCTGTCTCCTCAAAGTCTATCTAAGGTTCTTTTCTTGTGAATGCCAACATTAATATATTAGTGTTTCTTAATTTTGAACCTTTTCCCATTCCCCAAAGGCTTATGTCTAGTTTCTAGTGATAGGAACGCTGCTTACTTGCATATTACACAAGGCATTTTAGCACCAGTGTGAAATATGAAAATAATCTTGTCTTCAATCTATAAACTTTTCCAAGACCAGCACAATGCAATAGTGACTGGTAAAATTTATATCGAGGGTCATAAAAGGTGGATCAATGTATGAGTAACAGTGTATGCCTTTCTTTTTATTCCCAATAACCACAGCGGTTAATCTAACGGTTTTTCACTGTTCTTTGAACCCCCAGGTGATGACTATAGCTAAAGACAGGATATTAGGTCATCCAATTATCTGATTTACTGTTAGATGTTCTACATGGTTATATTTTCAGATTTGTCACTGTGATGACCTGGAGGAAGCTGTTGTATAATGTTTCTGTAACATTCAGTAAATGTATGTTTAAGGACTCTAACAGGTACTTTCCATGTGGTCTCTCTTAAGTTTATTGAAATTCAAACCAATTAATTGAAGTGGAGCTGTGTATTTGTGCATGCGTTCTGAGAAATTAACTGAAGTGAAACACATGTATTGCTAATCTTGCATGCTGTGATTAAGACAGAAATGAAGACATCCGTCAAACTAGATTACTTCTTCATCAGCCAGGCTCAGAAATATCTCTACAGCTGTTTGGCTCGTTTTAATTGTATCAAAGCCTCTCATTTCATGGGTTTAAGTTAGGCACTATTTCACCCTATTTAAAAAAAAAAAAAAGAGAATATTGAAATGAGCTGTGTTAGCATGGGAAAGGAATCACAATGCATTAAAGGTTTCTCCAGTAGTAAAATTAAAGTCACTTTAAAAAAAAAGGCATTTTTGTGTTTCTGGGTCTATTTTTTTTTTTTTTTTTTTTTTTTGCACTGGCTGAAATTCTTTTTTTTTTTTTTTTATTTTAAAGAGAAGAAAAAACAAAACAAATCAAAAGAAGAACAAATTTTCAAACAAACATAATAGGAGGGTAACAATGGTTAATACATTACGTATTACTATCTTTAAGTTAGTTATTCAGGACACCAGACATTAGCATTCAATTGTCCAAACATTATTGGCACAAACCTTACTCTTCAATGAACTAAGTAAAAATGGTAGTGTATCTATCTTAACCATCTTATATATATATATATACAATTTTTTTCCCTTTCCCTTCTTTCTTTTCCCTATTCCAGTCTCTCTTTCCTTTTGACCAGTTTCTTTTTGATTCACCATGTCTATTGTACATTTTGGATCTTATTTACTCTTTCAGTTTCTCATACTAGAGAGATAATACGATGCTTACACATGTGCTTCTGGTTTATTTCACTTATGAGTATTTTCTCGAGTTGCATCCATTTACCTATAAAAGTCTCCAGTTTATCCTTCTTTATGGCTGAATAGTACTCCATTGTATAAAAATACCACATCTTTCTTATCCATTCCTCAGTTGATGGGCATTTGGGTTGTTTCCAAGATCTGGCTATTACAAATTGTGCTGCTATAAACATGGGTGCACATATATCGCTGTGGTACGATGTTTTTAATTCTTCTGGGAAGATGCCCAGAAGGGGAATAGCTGGGTCAAATGGGACCTCCAACCCTAGTTTTCTGAGGAATCTCCACACTGACTTCCACAGTGGCTGTACCAGTCGACACTCCCACCAACAGTGAAGAAGGGTTCCTTTTTCCCCACAGCCCCTCCAGCATTTGTTATTAGTTGATTTCTTAATAGTAGCCATTCTTTCTGGGGTGAGATGGTATCTCAGTGTTGTTTTAATTTGCATCTCTCGAATGACTAGTGATGTTGCACATTTTTTTGTATATTTATTTGCCATTAGTATTTCTTCATCTGAGAAATGTGTATTCATCTCAGATGCCCATTTATGGAGTGGGTCTTTAAATTTGGGAGGTCTGATTTTTTTGAGTTCTTTATATGTTCTCGATAGTAATCCTTTGTCTGAGGAACAGCTGGCAAACATTTTTCCCACATTGTGGGTTGTCTCTTCACTCTGTTGGTGGTTTCTCTTGCTGTGCAAAAGCTTTTTAATAAGATGAGATCCCAGTTATTGATTCTTTGGGATAGTTCCCGTGCGGTTGAGTTTTTATTCATAAAGTCTTTGCCTACACCAATGTCTCCAAGGGTTTTACCTATCCTACCTTCCAGCAGATTTAATGTTTCTGTTTTAATATTTAGATCTCTGATCCATTTTGAATTTAGTTTAGTGCATGGTGAAAGATATGGATCTAGTTTTAATCTTCGGCATGTGTAGAGCCAGTTTTTCCAGCACCATTTATTAAAGAGGCTATCTTTCTTCCAGCGAATGTGTTTGGCACCTTTGTCAAAGATAAGGTGGCTTAGTATGTCTGGGGTTGTTTCAGCATCTTCTAATCTGTTCCATTGATCTTCAGGTCTGTTTTTTTGCCAGTACCACACTGTTTTTATCACAGTAGCTTTATAGTATAATTTCAAGTCGGGGATAGTGATGCCCCCTGCCTTGCCTTTGTTGCCCAGAATTGCCTTTGCTATTCTAGGTCTCTTCTGATTCCAAATGAATTTTAGGATTGTTTTCTCTAATTCTGTGAGATATGCTGTTGGAATTTTGATTGGAATTGCATTAAATCTGTATAACAATTTTGGAAGTATGGCCATTTTCACTATATTGGTTCTTCCTATCCAGGAGCAAGGGATATCTTTCCATTTTCTGATATCCTCTTCAATCTCCTTTTTCAGAGTACTGTAGTTTTCAGTATAGAGGTCTTTTACATCCTTCGTGAGGTTGATTCCTAGGTATTTCATTTTTTTGGATGTTATTGTGAAAGGTATTGTTTCCCTAATTTCTCTTTCAGTAAGTTTGTTATTTGTGTACAGAAAGGCTATTGACTTTTGAGTATTGACTTTGTATCCAGCTACACTACTGAATTTGCTTATTAAATCTAGCAGTTTTTTAGTGGAGTTTTTGGGGTCTTCTGTGTAGAGTATCATGTCATCTGCAAATAATGATAATTTAACTTCTTCCTTTCCAATCATTATTCCTTTTATTTCTTTCTCTTGTCTAATCGCTCTGGCTTTTCTGGGTCTATTTTGACACTTGTGTGCATGAACACAACATGGGAGGGACCAGCTGTACCTTGGTTTCCATTATCAGAGGTGCCCACATGACTCCTTCTGGCCACTTATCTTGTATTTGAATAAAAGAACAGAGAATGTTACTATCTTCCCTATGTAAAAAATAAATTGAGGGCCGGTGATATAGCTCAGCAGCATAAGCGCCTGCCTGGCAAGCGCGAGCTCCTGAGTTCGGTTCCCAGTACCCGCATAAAGAAAATAAATAAATAAATTGAATTGGTGGCCCACAAGAAATGCTGCTTGTTATTTTTCCCTTGAATTAACATTCTTTGTTCCAATAGGAAAATGGGGCTTTAAAGCAGTTAATTATTCCAAAAAGAAAACTAACTCTATGAATTTTTTGGGTCCATTGCTCAGAATTGCCCCTAGTAACACAAACATAGAGTTTGGGTCACTCAAAAGGACCAGAGCATAGCAGAATATGACTAGAAGTTGCTTCAGAGTAATGAATGATTTGACATATAGTGATTTTTTTAAAAGCTAAAGTCACCACTGCGGGGAATTCGTTCTCCTGTGGTTCGGTGAGGCTGAGGGAAGTGGACCAAGCAGAATGAGAATAAATCAGATTTGGACAATTCCTGGATATGGAGCCCTTTTCTTGGATATCTCGAAATGCTGTGAGAAGCACCAATTCTCTCCGCTCTCATGCGCTTTATCTACTGAGTTTCATCTTAAAAACTAAGTCAGTGAAAAACTGCACTTAGTGATTTAAAACTGAAATTTTATATATTCATAATCATAAAAGCTTCAACCAACCAAAATACCTTCCGATTTAACTATAATTACTTTAGCAATTAGCTGTGCCAAAGACAAATTTTGTTTTAGTTGACGTTCATTTTTTTCTCTACTTTTTTATTTAAGGATTTGTATTTTATTTAAGGATTCAAATTGAACAGAAAACAAACGTGACTCTAGACTTTCAGACTTTAGGAGTCAGAGTGGCTCAACTGAGAACTCAGAGACATAAGCAGATTTACGGTGACAAAATGGCTAAACCTACACTTTACTAAAATTGGAAAAGTAAATACTTATATCCCTGCCAACACACACAGCTGGACCAAGCATTCAGTAGTGATACTGAAAATTGCGTGCATGGATTGAATAGGATTTGTATATTGAAAAGAATATCTGTATGCGTTACAACTTTATTACAATTGCTGGATTAAATTACAGTATTAATGACAAATAAATAGAAAAATATATGTTAAAGTGGGAAAAGCAAAAACAATAGGATATTGGAATATTCTATAATAACTAAAATTACTGTTATTAGGAATATTCTATAATAACTAAAATTACTCTTATTAAAATGAATTTATTGCCATAGATGTTTATAGTATGCTAAATTTTAAAGTCAGTTAGAAGTCAGTTTCTGTATTACACATTATAGCATATAGACATAAATAATATATAACAATATCAAATAGGTAAGATTATCTAATATCCTATAAAGTATATATTGTAAAAGAATGTACATTAAAATCTTACATACAGCCATATAAGATGGCAAGAATGTATTCATGAAGCCTTTTAATTAATTCTATGCCTTCTAATTTTCCTCCAAAAACGTGTACTATTTGTAGAAAAATGATTTTCATTCAATTCTAGAGCCTTGGGTTCGTCCTGGCAGTTAACCACATGTGACCGTCTCTCCTGCCTTTCCAATGAAATATTTGCCACTTAAATATCCATGGAAACACAACAAATAAAATTTCTCCACAGCGCAGAAGACAGCAAAGCTCTACCACCTAACTGAGGTTCCCTTGAGGTTCCCTTGTACCTAGGAATCGCTCCTAAGTAGAGGAGGAACGAAATAAATTGAGCAATGCGAGGAAGCAGCAGTCATACGGAGACGTCTCCCCACTTGCTTTCCCCGCCTCCAAGGACTCCTACAACCGAGTAGGGGCTTCAGATGGACCAGAAAAACCTAAATATAAAAATATTCACGAATTGCCTGCTAGGAGTGTCAGAGTCATCTCCTATTCTTGTATCAAGCCTTCCCTTTGTACAAGAATTTGGAAGTTCGTGGTCACAATCCAGCAGTGCCCAGGGCACATGATGAACACTGTGGGAAGAGGGAAGAAACAGGAAAGAGCACCAGGAGCCTAAAAATGGGGAATCTCAACAATGAATCTAAGGAAGAGAAATCCAGACCAATCAAAACAGTCTCTCCTCCTTGGAACGGAAGCAAAACTGGAGACAGAAGTTGTAACCCTTTCAGAGAGAAAGGGACACAAGAGCCTTCCTCCCCTGCCCAAAAGTCTTCATGTTGGTTTTTTTTTTTTTAATTTTAGTTATTAGTCCATGTGTACAGTACATAATCTTTATATTTGTTGTGGGAAGTTGGTGTATATAACGCATTTTTATTCCTTTTCCCACTCCCTTTCCCTGTTCTCCCTCCCCTTTTCACCCATCCCTTCATCCCTTCCTCCTTTTTTTGTATATGTTCACAGTTTATTATTCTTAAGCAAATCCAATGAGATAGAAATCATTTCTCTCTTTTAGAAGAAGACCTACAGACCCCCAAAAGATACCTATTTGGCCCAAAATCATAAAAAAATATAAAATTTTGAAACTTCAACTTTATTAGCACTGTAAATAATGAGGTCAGTGTTTTCAATTACAAATGCCAAAGATAAAACTCATCAAATGGAAGTCATCAATGACTGATAAGTTGAAAAAACTATGCTTTGATTCTGTTTCTTGTCAGACTAATAGATTCTTTATTTAACCTGGGGTTCCTGTGTCTCTTGAACCAGTAAAAGTGATAAAATTATTATTAGTAGTACTCTTCTAATTTCATTTTTTCAAGGATTATGGTTTATAATGCTATTATGATTTATTAATAGAAAGACAACAAAGCCAATAGTCTACTAGCAGTAGCTCATTGCCTTCATACTCTTTGATGGTGGGATTTTATTTGTCTCTATTGGTTTATTAACTTCTTCAGAAGAGAAATGATACCTATAAGTGTACAAATTTTTCAATATTATGTTTTCTGTACAATCTGAATTTCAAGTATTTCTAGTAGAAAATTAATTAGTCCTAGATAGTTTAGGGATAAAGGCTGCAGGATCACTTTTTCTCATATGACTTTTGCACTCCTCCTAAAATTTCTACTGTAAATAAAAATTTTACCTAAATTCTACTTGATAGAAAAATCAATGTTTTCAACCAGGAAAACATTCTTTTAATTCACACCAAATAGGATTTTGTGTCACTATATCCAGCCCATCTTAGAACAAACATAGATAAGCTACTTTCCACTAACTACTGACTATTTTTATTTGAAATAGGATAATCTTTTACTGGTAACCTAAGATACAAGCTCAGAAGACAATTTATGCAATTATGTCATTATAAAACATCTCGTATCTTTTGTAGATTAGTAAATACGTATCCTTATATAGCAATCAGCAACCTGTAAAGAAGATATGTTTTTTCCGTGAGAGAGGTAGAAAAGCTCTTTAATTTGGTTTCTACATCAAATAGCCTTTGATAATCTACTTGATATTAATTGTTTTTAACTGTGTGAATGTTATGTTATTTAGTGTGTGTGAACCACAAATGGCTGTGCCAAGCCCTCATACCATTACAAAGAGATTAGCAGAGGAAAATTCAAAAACACTCATGGGGATTGTTTGCACTGGTTTTTTTGTTGTTGTTGGGTATGTTTTTGCTCTGTGGGACAGAAGACAGTTTAAAACAGCACTGGATGAAAAGAGAAGTGACTGACCGCAGGTTCCAAGTATGCCTCAGTGAAGCACAGGTTTCTACAGCTCCTCTCAGCGAAGGGGAGGCTTCTAACGGTCCCCTGCTGACTTCAAATGTGCTCACAGCCAGCACGCAGCAGCCGCAGTGGAAATTTACCGGTGTGATAATAATCACTTAGAGTGAGACTGTGGTGCAGACCCTCTTCCTCCAACCAGAAATCCCCCGGGTGAAAGCTTCACCCCCTGGGGAGACACAGCGATGCAGAGACGTGGAAACAGGTGTACCCTGCCCCGACATTCAGAGAAACTTGGTACGAGCAGCGACCTACTCTTGATATTGGCAGACTCCAGAAATTAGTAAAGAACTGTTACCTGCTCTTTAGGCATCCCATTTAAAAATGCCTTGAAACGTTTGCTGAGACCATTTTTAATATATAAAAAGGGCAAGTTTTGTTAAAAGAAAGTAAGTTTCAAGTGAGACAGAAACACTCTGTGTGTGTTCATGTATATAAATGGAATCTTGGAATATTATACTACTGAACATTCATAGTTCTTGCCTCTGAAACAAAAAGTGCTGGATAGAGTAGGAACAATTCTTTTTATTTTTTACATTTCTGCATTGTTTGAATTCATTACATATAGTACTTTTAAAATTATTTTTAAAGTCTTCTTCTAATTAATTTGAATAATATTGTCTGATGAAGGTGAACTATGTTCTCTTAGAAAGTTGTCTTAATTTTTCAGAAAAGGTGTGCTAGAGGTAAATACACATAATAAGATGTCCTTCAAGGATCAACATCTTTTTTTTTTTTTAAGGATCCATATCTTAAAGATCACCAAATTCATTAAAGTAGTTTTTCATTAGATTGAGCATTTATTTATGTTGCTTTCCCGATTACAAAGTCCTTTCCACATTCATGGTGACATTTTATGCAACAACAGCCCTGTAGGTAGATGTCACTTAAGATTATGATACTAAACACTTACATTCAGATATTATAATACTTATATTTAAGGAGCAGTACAATAAAAGCAAACTCCAAAATATCAGACTCCAAGAAAATACTCCACACAATAAGCATATTTTTTGCTCCCTCAACATGAGATATAACAGAAAGCTAACAAGAACCCTAATTGCTGGCGCTTCACAGTATAAAAAACTCAGAAGTTGAGGAACAAAGGACAGAATAACACAGAAGTTTCTCTACTTCACACATAGTTGGACGTGGCGATACTCCTCATGAATCTAAATGTTTTATTCATTCTCTCGCACTTCCTTATTTTCCATTCTAACCAAGAGTCAGAATACTGGAGAACAAAATTTCAATAGCATGGATTCAATGCATATTCTTGCTACAGCACCGGCTGACAAATGCCCAGGAAAGCTAAACTTACCTTTAGATTGAAAACGTCTGTGAAGGCATAAAGACAGCTTAATTAGGAACACATTTTAGAATCACCTGGGGATCATTTTACACCACTATCTCCCAGGGCAGGCTAAACCAAATAGAATCTCTGGGGTTTGGGGGAAAACTTCGCATGCATATGCATTTTAATATATGTTTATATTTAATCCTCCATAGGCAACTAGAATGCCCTGAGTATGGTGCATTTGCAAAGGAACCTAGGATAGTAAGAAGAAAATTTTAAAAATCTAGTGTCAAAACAATTTAAAAATGTATACCCCATTCAATTCTAAATTTCAAAATTAAGAATATTTACCTACATTCAATAAATTGGAGGTAACAATCAATTTCATTTGTGCCCTTACATAATGTTAACTTGTGTCTGCCTTAGTATTAGGCCACCATGGTGAAGTGGATTTTTGCTAAATGTCTTTTGTCAGTGTTCAATAATTTTGAATATTATAAAAGTTAAATGTCAGAAACCTTTTCTTTTAAAAACAAAACTTGAAAAACTCATCAAGAAAGTAAATTCTAATTAAATGAACACTGTTTCCTGATTATACCCATATGGAACCCACCCCCTTTCTATCACCAAAACACTTTCTAATCAAAGCAAATGTCACTTACTATGATAAACTTTGCTCATACACATTGCTTACTGCAAAATAACTCAGAGCTCAGGGGTTACGGATGTTCAGTCATCACTTCGAACTTTCTGTAAGTAGGAAAGAGTTCTCTCTCTCCCTCTCTCTCCATAATATATATGGAATTGAGGCATATATATATATGGAATTGAGGCATACACATATTAATAAGTTAACAGAAATCTGTAGCTAGGCCAGGAATAGAATCCAGGTTACATATTTTTAGACCAGTGCCTCTTTGATTTTCACACACAATATGATACTTACCCATATGCTTTAAAAGGACACAGCTTTCAGCAAGGAGAGTAGCAAGAAAGAGAATATGAATAACCCCAGAACTGAATTAAAATCTGCATGGTGAGCATAAGTGAGCATAAGTCTTCTCTTTCAACCACTCATGCATTTCTGAAAAATCTCTTTTTTTTCTCCCTCTTAAGATCCACTCCCCACTTTTCCTGACTCTAAGGCAACATATAACTTTCACGGATGTAACAATGATGACTACTATTATACTTGAAGCACCACATTAGGTAATTGACAAATAATATTTCATGTAGTGGTCACAACAACGCTACAGGACAGGCATTGTTCCCAGTTTACAGATGACAAAATTGAGGCTCCATAATTTACAAAATGAAAACTTGAAGTTTTTGAAAAAATTCCTGCAGATAATGAAAATTCATTTCTCAGCCTTTTTTGTTCAATTTGGGTTTAAAGTTCCTTCATAACGAGGGAAGGATATCACAATGGTGACCAACAGTGACTTTTGGTTTCAGTCCTAGTGCATATGTTAGAGAAGAAAATGTTCAGGAGTTCATCACCACGAAGGGAAAGAACATAAAAGTAGGGACTCTGGGATTGACTGACAGATTTAAATACTAGCTCTACAATTTATTACCTTTCTTATCTTGGGCAAATTACTTAAGTCTCTGTTAACATTTACACTTCTTTCAAAATGAAATCAATTTTTCCTATCGCAAAGGATTGTCGTGAGGATAAAAACAGACAACAGTGCACGTAAATATTAAGTTTTTCACCTGGCACATAACCAGTGCTTAATAAGGAGCAGTCGCTGCTATTTCAGAAAGCCTAACGCTGTTTGTAGTTCTGGGGCCAATCGCTTCCATTATGAAAAATAACAAGCAGCCAATCACAGAGTCATCTCTCATCAATCACATGTCCTCAAACGACAGTATTTAACGTGACATAAGAAGGGTTGTCTGCATATCTTATTTATGTCTAAACTGGTTTTACCTAATACTCATTGACACTATTATCCAGGCACTAATTTTAATTCTAAAATAACACTACGAAAATAATTATCATTACAGATAAGAAACAGAAGCACAAGGAGGTTAAATATATTGACTGTTCCATATATAAAAGGTAATAAGTGATGAAGCCGGGACTCAGACTGAGGTATTTAGGTCACAGAGCGCACATGCTTACCCATGTTACCGTAGTGCTTCCCACCGTGCTACAGGTTTGACTATTTTATTGCCCTCACGCTGCTTCCCAGCGGCATCTATAAACTTGCTTTATTGCTCCCCATTCCCAGTATTTTAAAGCCTTTGTAATATTGGGTAGGAAGCATCCAAGCTGAGTCATGGAAGAAGATAAAGGAAGATCTGATTTCTTATTACCTGACATGACCTTTGCTTTTGGATTACAGCACCGCCGAGTTCCGCACCTGATCACACCATTTGCTGCACTGTGCGCCTTATGTCAAGTCAGCGCATTACCAATGTCCTTTGAGTATTAAAAATTGAAAAACAGTGACCATAAAATTTGATATCGCTCATTAAATTAAATGTAAAATGAAAATCTTGCATAAATAAAATTTAGTGTTAATTTTTTTTAACATGAAGGGTAATATATTAAGAACCGTGTGTTTTAATAGGATGAAAGAATTTCAACATTATAAGTCAGATTCCTTGTTGGGTTTTATGCCAGCATCTTGGTAATATCATAGTAAAGATTCTTCATGAAAGAGCTCTCTCTGTATTTGCAAGTTAACCCAAGTTTCCAGCCACCTGCATCATACGGAACATGGTGTGTTTCAAGTCTTACAACATCATCTGCTGTTAATCACAGAGCATGAGGCTTTCTGTAAATAAGGATTCAATAAAGTGTATTTTCTTATGAAGTACGTGCATATGTGTGAGCACATACAGAGAGAGAGAGAGAGAGAAAGAGAGGGACAGAGACAGAGAGAGAGACAGAGAGAGAGAGAGAGAGAGAGAGAGAGAGAGAGAGAACCAGAGAACCTTTCTTTCAATATATTCTTTACATGACTACATGGACTCAGCCTTATTTCTTTCCTCAAGCTGAAAGGTGTGTCTCAGCCCTGGGATAGTCAAATATTCATGGTGGCCTAAGAAGTCTCCTCTATTCCCTCCACAGCACTGTGCATATATTGTCATTTTCAATATCAAATATGTCCCAAGGTTGGAAAGCACCACGTAATATACCATGCAGTGCTCTAGATCAGCATGGAAATAGGATATACATCAATCACTTTTGCACACACTTTCAGTGAACAACCAGTAAAATCTGTAGTTACAGATTATATGTGTGTGTCTGTGTAGTCTTGGTTCGCTGTTCTTTGATTTGATGTTTCAAATAATTTACTCTTATTATTTACAAAGCTCTCTATCCATAATGGAGAGAGTTCGGGGGAACGGTCTTTCAGTGTAGCTAGAGAAGGACTCACTCTAGGCTATACCTAATTAAACAGAAAGGAAATCGAGACTCTTCATCTCCTCCACGGCTGGATCCTCCTGACGTCTTTACGAATATTCAAAGGGTCCCACTCGATTTGACCCTCTCAACATTCAAACGAGAACTCATACCTGCCCCAGTAAGGCTGGAGGAATTATAACCACTTTTGGATGGCAACTGCTCTAGAGCTTGCTGCCACGGTCCTGAGAGGGTGACTGTGGTGGATTGACAATTGGTGGTCAACTTGTAAAACCCAGCTGAATTGAATCAGTGTGGTGCCTGGTGTGGAGGGCCCACCTGAGGACTGTTGCCAACAACATAAAAAGGAGAACTGGAGAGGAAGAGTTGCTGCTGTCGGTTCTCCTTGAGGAGCTTGTCACGCTGGCTTTCCTGATAGGAACTTGGCTGTTCTCATCGTCGGAGGAGCTCGGGACCTCACTGTTGCTGAGGATGGCTGTGGTGACTTTCGGGGAAGCTCCGGTTCTTACTCTGAGCGTCGCTTCCTGGCTCCAGGGTAGATCCCTCAATCTGCTGGCACAGGTCCTTCATCCCGCTGGTGCAGTTTTTCTAGCTTCCACCGCTGACCTTTGGGCCTTCCCGGTGCAGATCCATGAAATATACTTGCATGAGACATTGTTGTGGGCCCTAGGCCTTCAGCTGGACTCATGAGGGCATGGCCATGGGCTTTAGGTCTTCAGCTGGACTCATGCAGGACACTGCTGTAGGATCCAGGCCCTCAGCTGGATTCTTTGGATCTTTAGTGTGTGGACAGATTTCCTGCACTCTTTTGTATATGACTCTTCGGGTGACTATTACAAAATAACTCTATAAGTTATGTGTCCTGTATTGTATTGTTTCCCTTGCAAACCCTGACTACAACAGTGACCAAACTCAAAGGCCTGCTGTTGTGTGACAGTGTTCGGAAGATGACATCCTCTCATTTAGTTAGTGATGGAGGCCTTTTTCCTTGACTGCTGAAACCTTACCAGGGCTGCCATGCCACTTCTGTGCATTAGAGTTTTCTGAAACCTTGACTGTCAAAGCCCTTTATTCCTTGTTACCTAAAATGCCACTGTTGGAGCTGCTGGAAGGCCTAATGTAGCCCGCTGAAAGACCAGTAGGGACACGGTGTGTTCGCAATTCCCAGTGGAATCTATCGCCTCCCTGGTGCAGAATCGTCTTTCTAACTCACTCTCCTGACCTAGTATAAAGCTCAGCCCAGCAGCCACTTTTCTCTTATGGTGACTTTATCTAAAGAGAAACTGCCTTTAAATGCTGCAAGAACTAGGTTAAGGCTTCTCTAGCTCCCCTCCCCAAATATTAACAACCTTGAACCTCATTGTGGAAGGATTTGGGGGTCTTGATTCATTTTCTACTAAATAACAACCAGCCCTGATCCCCTTCTTCACTAGCAAGCTTCAAACTTTGCTCATTAGTAACCCTCGCCAAAGAATGTACCTCATTTACATTAATTCTGCTTCTCTAGAAACCTCTTTAGTATTTTAAAATTTTTGTTAACCTTAACATTTTTTATACATCACAGTTCATTTTAAACTTCGGCACCTCTGACACAATCTTGACAGTCAGTATCTCATAATATTTAAGTATGTGACCTTTCTTCTTATGTCTCACCAATGTAAAAATCTGTTCGTGTCAGTAATTTCCTGGGAAGTTACACTGGTTTCTTTCAATACTTTGTTCTGGATTTTTTTTTTTTTTCATTCAGCTAATGGGAGAATGCATAGGTTCATAATCACAATTTCCCCAATATTTTTTTTTTAACCTTTCACTTCATGAAACTATCATTGAAGTAAGACAGGAACTTACCAAATCCTCTGCTTTCAAAAAGTGAAATTTTCAGCTAAAAACATACTTAAGGCCCAGCTTTGTCATTTGTACCAGGTGAATACAGTCATTTGCACAGTCAGTTTTTTTTATCATGTTCTCTCTAACACACTCCTACAGCAACAATGCTAGTTAATATTTATTGAAGATCCCTGTTACGCCAGGAAATTTACATGTAAGTTCATTTAATCGTCTTAACAAACCTGTGAGGTTGATATGATAACCCATGTGCTACAGATGAAGAATTTGAAGCAAGAGGGACTAAACGGGTTCTTAGGGTCCCAAGCTTTAAATGACCTATTTAAAATAGAAGCTCGGGCAATCTGACTTCACCACTGAGCTTGGTAAACATTGACACACTGCTTAATTTTGCCTCAGATCTCCTTTTGGTTTCACAGAAACACTTTCTACAATTCTACAGATTTTCATGAAGGAATATATCTTTTTAGCACCAACTTTACCCTATCTTTCTTAATAATATTTACTTTTAAACCAAGGATCCTTTCCTTTTGTTATATATTCCAGTAGTGAATGCCCTTCTTAGCCCTTCAGCTCATATTTATTTCCTTACGTCACAAGCGCAGTTTCACTGTTTATTAATCATTTTTATCAACTACTCTGGCCCCCAGGTAATACAAATAAAACAGACAACATGACCATATTAATCTAATGTATTTCCCTCAAAGTAAATTGGGTGGAGAGGAGAATATATCCCTTTTTCTTATTACTTACCTTAGATATTATCTAAGTGAGAACTTTGAAAGAATGGTCATTGATAAGGTCAAAGTTGAAAGAGCTATTGAAATGCATCTAATTCAATACCTTCTTTGACCTTTGGAAAAAATGATGCTTGGATATGTTAAATGACCTACCTATATTCAAAATAGCTACTTCCTTAAATTGTTTTTTCATAATAAATGACTTCGGTAAGTGGTCAGTAGTTAAAATCATACTACACTTTAAACTTACTTACATTAACTTCATCAACTCTCCAACATTTCCAATTTTTTTTTTGTACCAGGAATTGAACTCAGGACCTTGCGCTTGCCAGGCAGGCACTTGTGCCACTGAGCTATCTCCCAGGCCCTCCCCCAATTTAACATATACTAAATGAAGGTGTAGTTGTTTCAGTTATATGTATCACTGTAAGTTCAGAATAGATAAAAGACTCGAACTTTTGACATATAAAGTTTTACTTTAATTAGGAAACACATATTCTGGAAAATACAAGTGATTACAGTGTGTGCAAAAATCTATAGCATTTCTGATGAAGAAGAGGTTCTGAAAATTCAAAATGGGCAAAAGGAAAATAACAAAAATAGTACACAGGTTCTAAGAGTATCTCAACAATAGAGAAGCACACAGCCAACTTTTCCTCTATTTTACTAACTTCCTTCCACCATTCAAAATACATCTTTCTTTTCTCATCGTAGTCACATTGTGTTTGATAAGCTTTACAGCAGTTACCTGTGGTTGCTTAATTTATTATTTTCCTAAAAGTGTTATTTACTGGCATACTTCATTTTGAAAATTCTATTTCAAACAAAAAAAATAGAGCATTATGAAAAAAAGTTTCAAAGTCTACAATTTGATGATAAAAAATGCATGATCGTTCAAACTGGATATCCAGGAAGTCTGAGAAAATTAAAAATTGTGGGAAAACGCTGATGTTTCAAATGTGATATATCTTTAATTATAGCCAAACTCATATCCTGTCATACATCTGATCTTCCTATTAAAAATGAAATTCAAAGATAACGGGGAAACTAAATCCCATTGTATGTTATGAGAATACGCATTTGTAAATAGGGTCTTGTAGGGAAGTGCGACAGTGATTTAATGGAAAAGTAATAATATCAGTACAAAGGAGCCCTCTCCCCTTTTAATAACAGTCAACTCTCTAACAAGGATCTCCTCCTCCTCAGCTGCTTCATAGGAAGGAGTTCACCTGGCTACTCCTGGTCCATGAAGGGCTCATCCTTGGTAAGGAAGACACTGGTAGCAGACTTAAGCGCACCATCTACTTTCGAGAACTTTGGTTGCAAAGTGGGCAGGGATGTTTCAGAAAGTGAGCATTTTGCTTTTTCAAATAAAAATGAAAACAGTATTCTGGTCACTACAAACAACCTCGTTTCATAGACATCCTCAGAAAAGGCAGGCATAGGGGGAATTCTATTGAAAAGAATACCGAGTCCCCAGTCACAAGTGCTGGAGCTCTAGGTACTCATTTGTAACTAGAAAAACTGCTATATTCATTAAAGAAACTTAGTTACTCTCTTTGTTCTAGGATGTTTTCATTCATGAAACTGAAACGATGCAAATTGATGCAGTCATTTATCATTTTAGTTTTATTTATTTATCCATACCTTCATTTCACCTCAAACAGATTTGAGACAGTTTCCAAATTAAACGGAAAATATTATGTTAAAAAATAAGGTAGGAAAATCACAATAAGTGGAAAATAAAGGGAATAAACATGAAAGGAAATCCAGAAAAGGGTTGGTAGACAGTTTGCCTCACATATTTGAGCTCTGTGTAGCAGTGACTCTCGGTGTGAATTCACGTCTGTGCTTTCAGAGACGAGTCTTTTCTAGTGGAAAGCAACAGAGGAAGCATAAAAATCCTTCGCAGTTTCAGGAGCATAGGATAAATAAGCATTCTTTAATTATTTTATAGTTTTGCCTGCAGTGGTACATTCCTGAAAAGAAAGGAACACATTTCTAAAATGTAATGTGAGCCAATACTGTTTGCATGTGGCAATGCATTCAAATAATCATATAATTTTTAAAATAAAATACACATAATTCCAGAAGAAACATGTTTTACTGATACTAGCATAGAAAATAAACCTATAAAATGTTTGTTTTTCTGACATAACCACAATTAAAACGCATAGAATCTTCATGTGTAACTAAGGCTTGCAAATATTTTCTTTCTTTCTTTCTTTCTTTCTTTCTTTCTTTCTTTCTTTCTTTCTTTTCTTTTTTTTTTTTTTTTTTTTTTTGCCACTCTCCAAATTATAGAAGCAGTTTTCAATGTCTGTCACGTGCATTTCCTTCCAATCCAAAGCGAGCTTTGATAAGTCCGCGCTAGACACTAGTTGCATAGCAACTGTTACAGGATCTTTTACATAGAGAAATTATGTTTGTTACAACAGTACAAAGAAACTTACAGCAACATTATCTTCTGCTGCTGGTAGGAGAAACAGGAGTGCTTGGAAGATCTTGAGGTTGTTTCCTAAGAACTCTTCCTAGGTCAATTAAATTGTATTATTTTGTAGCTAGGCTGGGGTCTTTTTAAAGCACAACTCCAGCCTGAATGTGACACTAACCTCTTCTAGTAAAGTGATTTAAATCATGATGGTTTTCAAAAGGTTTAAAAAAAAAAAAAAAAGGAAAATTTTGCAACTATGTTTTATAATGTCCTTTCTTACATATAAAATAATTTTATTCCTCTAAGAAACCCTGCTGAGTTAATATGGAAGACATTTCCATTACAGGTACTAAAAAATCCGTCACCCTTACAGTTTATAGAAAGAAAATCAAATTCTATTTTAGTGAAGTTTTCATAACAGCCTTTTGGTAATAATGTTGAAGAATCATGATATATTTAAGAGATATTAATTCTAGTAATAGTCATTTATCTTTGATGTCACAGAGAAACAAAGTCTTGGGAAATAGAAGATTTATGATGACATATTATAGACTCACTCAGACATTAGAGTTTTTACTCTTCCTCTGAAATGACAGATAATGAAGCTTTATCAACTTCCTTATATTAAGGCTAAAAATATACCTTATAATAGGATCATAAACATTTAATGAAACTCACAGCTGTACTGAATTTTAAAATTAGGTGAGATGGGCAAGTAGTTCATAGAAAAGTAAATCAACATAACTCACACATTACGAGTTTACAACCCTGCTTGCTTTAACTCAATATACCTCTGGGTCTCACTTATCCCCTAAAGTCCAGGCATTCATTGCCAATTTCCTAATTGAACCTGGATGTCTAAAATGGCTGATTTTTTTCCCCCAGCACATTAGAGATATGTCAGTCGGGGAAAACTCAAATTCAAGAAGATAGAAGAGGCTGCCTAATCTTGCTTTTCTTCTGGCCACTATTTTCTAGGCAGAAGCTCATCATTCTTGTTATCTCTCTGTCTTAAATTGGGATCCCCAGAAATAGACTCTGAGAGGAGGCTGCATGCGAGTATGACTGATAGGAAGTACTGCCCAGGACAAGCAGGGTAAGGAGACTAAACACAGGTATTTTACAAATAGTTTCCCGGTGGGTACCTTTGGCTTTATCCCACAGTGGCTATCTGAAGACAGATTTATCTAATCAAGCCAAGGTGGTGGAATATTTAAATCCCTGTGCCTGTCAGTGACTTGTTAAAAACTGACTCTGTAGGTATATAAGTGCCCAGGTTCTTCTAATAAAGTGGATCCAAAAAGTTTCGGGCAAGCAGAGGTCAGTCTTCCAATACAGAGATACAGGCAGGCGATTTAAGAGAAAAAATATGGGGAGCCAGAGTGTCTAAGAACATAGAAAGATCGAGGGATGCTAAGTGTGTCCGCCGCAGTCTTCATACAGCTCAGTATATAAACTTAACGCCCGTGCCTGTCTTAATTCTTCTCCTATTTATTTACTCAGATACTTTCTTCTCCTTAATTCTCTACATTTCCTAGGGGAAATCAGTTGCTGACAGTAGAGTGCTAATTTATGGGTCAGTGTTCCAGTTTTCTTCCATTTTGTTTCGTAGCTCAATAAGACCAGTGAAGGTATATTTTTGGCCCGTTCAGAATTTTAAAAACTTAAATAAGTATATTTCTTTAGTTCAGCACATTCTTCTAACATTATCAGTGAGGATTTTGTTCACCTACATATCACTGTCCAATGTCATGGTGGTTTTTAAAGTACAGTTCAGCAAACCAGTGATATCCACATTATCTGGCTATCAACAGGTGATTTGGTCCCCCTGCCAAGTTGTCCAGGACTCGTCTCCTCCTAGCTTTGTGGTATAAGAAGGGGGCTTTAGCAGCAGCCATCACCTCCCCCGTTGCAAGCAGCAGGTCTGGAGGAAGAAGCAAAGGAGAAGATGGAAGGGGTTTAGGAAAGGTGATTTTTTTTAAGAAAAGTCATGCAGCTTACTGTTTGTTGGCTCCGTGTCAAGGACCAGTAATAAGCTAGTAAATGTCTAACAAACAGCCCTCCAGTCTTTACTGTGTAGATAAGCCCACTGTGGCTGACTTCAAGCTCGCAACTTGATCTCACTGCAAAGCCACCGGGAGAGATGCAGACAAATGGCCCTTCCAAGCCCAGCCAGCTCCGAAGAACTACTGTCCAGAACCCCTAGAGCTGCCCCCAGCTATAGAGAAGCTGCAGCATGAAGGCGTTATTCCACAGAATCACGACCTCAGAGTGAAGTTAGGATTATATTGTTGCGGATGAAGGAAGAGTGCATAACATGCTCTCCTCCCATGACAATATTCCCTTCTGTCCCACACCCAACTCACTTACATACATTTACATTCATCCTTCGTGGGTCCTGTAGAAATAAATCTGCCTGAGATGGGCCAAATTCTATCAGATGGCTTTCAGCAAGTAGCAATTCACAAAAAAAGAGCAAGTAAATGTATTATAGGTGTCAAAAAAGCTCAACATGCATGAAGAACAGCACATATCTATAGACAGACAAAACTAAACTAACTAAAAAAAAAAAATGTCCATTTTGTGACACTGTGAGGAGCCACGTGGTGACTTAGAGAAGCACAGGCTCTGTTGACTCACAGACCTGGTTTCAAACCACAACTTTTCTTAAGCTTTGTAAAGGTTTGTTCGTATTTTTTATTTTATTTTGCTTTTTAGTACATGTTTGCAATGCATAATGATTACATTCATTGTGGGAAGTTGGTGCATGTATGTCACACATCTTAACATTTTTATCCCCTTTCCTTCCCTCCCTCCTCCTCCCTTAATCTCTTGGTCCCCCTCCCTTTCACAAAAGTTCAAACTGTATCCTCATATGTAAGTGTGTATGTAGTGGTGTTCTGATTTCAGTTCTGCTATGGGTGTCCAGTGAAATTTTGGATAGTTTTGTAACTACACTTACTTCACATTTGGTCACGTTCTTTACCTTCAGAGTATGGAAAATGATCAGATACGGAACCTGCCCTAATGAAGAAACAGCCTCTTCAAGAGACAGTGCTATTTTCGTCATGTGAAATGTAAATAGAAAAGATGATCTTGAAACAATTTCTTGTCAGGAAATAGCTGTTAGTTTAATATATGCATCAATACTGTGACATGAAGATAAAATGTTCTACAGTAAGAGGTAGTTCTATCTTGCTTCTTGGAATGATAAAACTTTGTTTGACCCTGAAACAGACCTAAATGGAAAACAATCAGTTATTAAAAAAAAAAAAAAAAAAAAAGATAAGTATTGTGGCTTCTGATGATTCACTTAGCAATGGAACTTGCCCAAACTGGTTCTGGCTATTCTATTCTCTGCACAGCCAGCCAAACCCAAGGAAGCTGGTCTTCACTTCCAATATAGTCTAAACCTGTTATATTTTTAGTTCTATAAATGCATTCGTACTCATTCATCTACAATTTCTCCCAAGAACAACTTATATGTATTTGTGAGTCATATAGCCTGAACTGGAAAAAACATTCCGTTAAAATTTTACTAAATCATTTTGTAAGGCCAGCCTCAAATTAAAACAATTTCACATTTCTGAGAAAATCCATTAAAAACGTTTTGCTTATTTTACTATGTTTGAAGCCTATAATTCTTTTTAAAACATAATTTATCTTACTTAAGCAATTAACTGTTTCTTTGATGCAAATACTTTGAAGTTACTGTGTTAAACTATGATAACTTATGAACAATTTAGCTAATTATATTTTTCAATTGTGTGATTTATTGATTTAAGTGTTTGTCAGAGGAGAAAATGACTAAGTACAATAGAAACTGAGAATGAAAGTCAGTGGACTGGCCTTTCAATACTAGAATAAAGGTATCATGAAAGATTATGTAAATGGCAAAGGAATTACAGAACCTCATGTACCAAAAGAGAGAGAGAAAAAGCACAACGGTTTAACAACTGCCTTAGTTTGGGCTGCTATAACAGAACACCAGAGTTTGGATGAGGTAGAAAATATAAGTTTATTTCTCATGTTCTGGAGGCTGGAAAGACCAAAATCAAAGTGAGGGACCCCTCCTAGTTTACAGATGGCAATTTTCTCCTTCATGCTCACATGGAAGAAAGTGTGTCTCCTATCTCTTGTATAAGGGCACTAATCCCATTCATAAGCGTTCCACCCTCATAATCCCACCTCCTAACATCATCTCATTGGAGGTTAGGATTTCAACATATGAATTTAGTGCAGTGGGTGCAAACATTAGGTCCATAGCAGCATTTGTCCCTGTGTCAATACAGAATCTCAACTACCCTATATTACACTTTTGAAGTACATGAAGTTTTTGAAAATATATCACAATACAACACTAATTTGTGTATTCAAAAGGGCTCTATGGTGTTTTATCATGAGCATTAATACAGTTCTTCATAGTTTCAAAACAAGCAGGGATCCACCAGAAATAGTATAGAAGAATCTAGTAAAAGACATTATTTTTTAATTCTATCTTCACATACCTCCTTCATTGTTCTAGTTATGTGCCGATTTTCAACATTAACACTGGTTGTTTGTACCTTATGTTTTTGTTTGTAATAAATTTTGCCAGCCTCAACTAGCTTCTAGATTTTTTTTGGTGTTGATCATCAGTTTTTATATTTTAATTTGTTACCTTGTACATTTACTCTGTTTGCTACTTCAACTCCTTTTCTTCTATCCTGTTATCTCCTAGACCTCTACAAAGTACTATATATAAAGAGTTAAATATGCCTCACTAAAAACATAGGGCCGGTGAGATGGCTCAGTGGCATAAGCGCCTGCCTTGCAAGCGGGAGGGCCCGAGTTCGACTCCCGGAACCCACATACGAAAAAGGGGCCGGTGATATCGCTCAGCGGCACGGGCTCCTGTTGGCGCACGAGGTCCTGAGGTTGACCCCCCGGTACCCACAAAAAAAAAATAAATAAAAACAACAGTTCTACAAATTTCTAATCTAATACACTTACTGAAATCCAGTTCTAATTTTCACACTTTGCATTATTTCTTCCCACAAATTGTTTAGAATTTCTGGTTTTGTTTTTTGTTTTGTTTCATTTTGTTTTAGTTTACTAAGACTCAGAACTTTTTTCTACTTTTATAAATTAATTGGATTTTGGTGCATTAGTTTTACAAGTAGTCTATGCGTTTTTGAAAGAATGTAGTTTCCAATTGTTTTGAGATGCTACACTGATAAATAGGTTAGGATTTTAAATATTTATTCAAATTTTCTTTACCATTACTTTCACTTAGCTTGAAATTACTAACTTTGGAGGATTGTGTTCAATTGTCCAATTCTGATTTATGTCCACTTTTACCTCATATATTTTGAGACAATAAAAAATATTTTGTTTTATGCTTACAAACTGAGAAATGTTTTAACCTTCTGTTGAGTTGAAAGTTATAATTCTATACATTATTGCATATAATACTTTTTCTTAATATCTAGCTTCTCTGGTATTATTATACCTATGTCAGATTACTTTTGATAATTATTTTATGATATCTTTTTTATTCCTATACATTCAGTCATTTTTTAAGCAAACCTTTCATAAACACCATATATATGTGTTTATATATATATATATATATGTGCTTCCAAAAACCTATAATTTGAGAATATTAATCCTTTAACTGGAAAATATTACCAAAATACCAAAATGCCTCACAGAGATGATACTCGGTATATTTGGAATTTTTTCTACCATATTATTTGAATTTTCTGTTTACCATGCATTTTCTTTCTTCCTTTTTTCTACCATTTTGTCTTCTAATGGGCCAATGATTTATCTGTCTTTCCTTTACTGGTTTAGATGTGTATTTCTATACTTGTAATTCACTTGGCTAATAATATTTAAAGGTAATCATTATACTACATATGCAGGGTCTAATTAAATAATTCCTAATATTTCAAGCAACATGTTATCAGGTAGTCCTATGTGTACTAAACTTACACAGTCTACATGTACTGGTGCAGAACACTCTCCAGTTATGTAGTTTAATACCCAAGGAACATTCGAGTGTGTGTAATATGTTGCTATTATTGCATATATATTGCATATACATATACCTAATCATATTTGCAAATAAGGGAAATGTACAAAATATCTCTGGAAGTGTATGTGTGAAACTGGTAACAGTGGTGGCTTCTGAAGAAAGCAAATAGGCACATGTGGAACAAGTATGAGACAAAATACTTCCCACTGAGTACCCTTTGTACATTTTGAATTTTGTATTATATATGTATATTACATTTACGACGAAGGTAATAATAATTTTTAAAAAGGTAATACCTCTCCTCCAAAACAATCCAAGGAACTTAGAATGTTTTAAACCCTTTTCCCTTTGTTTTAGCTTCCTTTTAACATTGACTATATTTGCTTCTTAGCTGACACCAAAAAAATCCCAGAGGCATTCAATAACAAACAGACATTTCTCAGTGTGTATTTTTGGATCAGCTGGGTGCATAGGGTAGGCTGGGTGTAGCTACACTAAATATTCAGTCCAAACTGTGCTTTGGGTCCAGATCCGCTTCTGCTATCTCTCCTCTTCCTTGAATAGTGGCTACCTGAAGCACACACTTCTCATCGCAAAAAAATAGGAGAGCAAGAGCAAACACAGCAAGCATGCACATTTCAGAACTTTTCTTAGTACATCTGTTAAAACAACATTGGCCAAAGCAAGTCTGAGTCTAATGGAGGTGGAGAAGTACATCGCCCTGATGGATGTGAAAAGTATGAATGCTTACTGAATAGTAATCAAATCTATCACACCTAGCATTTTAATTCTCCTTTTCTTTGAAATGTTCCCCAAATTAGGCTCTTTTAAACATTCAGTATTTACGTGGATTTGCTTAAGACCTCATGAATTTCTTTGACAAACACTGCTCCTTGCATTACAGTTTTACTTAGTTCAATTTTCCTCTTAGTAAAATAAATATTTTAGTGCATAGTTCTTTCTGAGAGTCCTTGAGTAGGAAACTTTCACTCTTTGGCTAGAAATGTGTGGTGAATGAGAACTTGGCCAGCTATAGAGCAGAAGCAGCTAGAACTTACACTTAATAATTAAGTGGGTAGTTAATAGTATTAAAGCATAACTTGAATCACCCCTGGCAAATCTTCTGTGCAACGATCAAAAATAGGAAATGAATGGGCCCTAAAACATGAAGTAAGCACATCTGGGTATCCTCAGACAAATCAGAGAACCAGAGCTGTAAAATCCTCACCCTCCCTTATGAGCAGAATCATTTACTTCCCCAACAACTCTGTAATAACCTCACAAAGGCAGTTACTTTGCAAAGTAAATCCTGTTCTCAACACTTACTCCCCAACACCCTTCATGGCCGCTATACCTAAAACCAAAGTCAATTCCAAGTTTGCCCCAAGGGAATGTGTAAAGTCTTACTTCATCTAATGAACAGTGATAATTTACGTCAACAAATTTCTGAGGAATACTAATTGTAACAATTTCAGACAAGTGAATTGGAACACAACAACGAACTGTGCCAAATTTAGCAGTATAATATATTTATCAGAAACTGGGCTTTTACATAAGATCCAATAGCTGAATCTAAAATTTAGAGGTTTTTGCTTCACCGAAATCTAAATTCAGTGATGGATTATGGTTAATGAGGGGTGAGATTTCAGAACATCACTAGCAAAATGTAGAAAAAAATATCATAAAGTTGAGGAAGATAGGAAAGTCAAGGTATGTGTATGTGTCTTGAATACCCACCTTCCCTCCATGTCTGGTAGGAGGGCCCAAATTATATTCTCTTTTTAAGACATTGAGAGGTGCAAGAGAGGGGACCATAAGCATCTTTAAATTAAACTCTAAATCCTGATTTTTGTAGGTCAGGAAATATGGTGAGAAATACCATCACTGAAATGCACTTTCTCATTTCAGGGGAAATGATGGGATGTTGAAGAGCCAATGATGAGATCTTAATGTGCAAATACCTGCATTACCTAATAGCAAAGGTATAAATTGTTTAGCCAATAGTAGATATTTGCATCGTATGTTCTACGTCAAGACACCTGAAAGGTTTTCTTAATCAAGAGAGTGTCCCCCTAAGACCTCAACACACACATGTGCACAATCTTCAGACATTAACTCTTAAAATAACCGCTTGATCCTATGGGTGTGGAAAATACTTTGAAAGAAATATCAAAACAATTTGGCAACTCTTAATAGGTTCTTAAATGGGAGCCTCTCTGTTAGTTACTGAGTACTAATAACTAAGCCACAAAGTTTAGGAAAAAGAAGCCTTAAGTAACCTCATTTTCTAAATATAGTAGCAAGTAGTTGAGTAAATCATAGAAGCTAGATACCCACTTTGGAGATAAAGAGGCAGCTGGACTGGCAATCTTTTTCTCCTCAACTATCATGCCAGCTGCACCCTGCCTCACTGTCTATAAAAACAGAGAAAATAGAAGTGAAGTACTGTGGTCGGTGGGGTGGGCTTGGTGCTTCCCTTCCCAAATACCAATAAGAGAATAACTTCATCGCTCATTAAAAATTGGAAATACCTGCCAGAAATAGAGAGTGACATATATCCAGTTTAACCAATGGGTTTGTTTTTTGTGTCTGAGCCCACCAGAGCCAAGAAAAATATAGTTGAAGAATCATAACTGCTACTTATCATGGCAGGAAGGTCTAACGGCTTTGTACATCAAGGAACACAAGTAGAAAATAGCCAAATTTTAGCAGCCAACTGGTCTATAAGAGGAAAACCTGCCAGGTAAGGAAAACATCAGCAGAAAATAGCCGTAGGGGATAACCATGGGAACTTAAGAGATGGAAAAAACCTGACCAATGTCAGTGCAAGGAGGTCCAGAGAATAGAAACTTTTCTGAATGCCATTATGTAATGGTAAAGTTTTGACTGTTAGCTGAAAGCTATGATTCAACAAAAGAAAAGCACTTTTATGTTTGCTTTATATTGAGTTTGAAAGTTTCAGTAAATGGATTGTAATTCCATAGAATGTTGAAAGTGGGTGAGCCAAAGAAGAAATAAGGAAGATTCCAAGGAGTCAACTTTGGATGACTTCGAAAATGATGACTCTCTTGATCAAAAGAAAGGGAGCAACAGGACTAGTTAGTTGGGAAGGGGCTGGAAGTAATGGAAGTGCGGGCTTCAGACTTTTAAATTCTGTGGATTCTGGGATTTCCAAATGGAAATAAGCAGTAGGTAGCTAGAAATGTATACAAGAAGGTACAAAGGGGGGCAAAAAGAACAGATATAACTGTCATGCAGAGAGACATTACCAAACACTGTGTGTGAAATATTTCCCGTGGCAGGGTGCTCATTAAGGACACTCAGACATCTCACTAAGTCTTCTTTAAGATGCAACAGACAATTAAAACATTTATATATTGCATTAAAATAATGATGAAAATATCAGAGCAGACTGGCCTGTCTTTCAGCTATTCTTATTGCTTCACTAATGAAACACTAAACTCATACGTTTAATGATAGTATTGTGTGTAAAATAAAGTCTCTTCTACTTTTTATGAAAAAGACCTGCTTTTCATTTCAAGAAAGCCAAACTTTGTTGAAAGATCTTGTCACTTAATAAGTCCAGCTTTGCTATTTAAACAGCCAGGATTTGTCCTTAATGACCAGACAAGTTTCTGTCACTGTAAAATTAGCCAAGTCAAGCTTCTTAACTTTTGCAAAGCTACAGTTAACTTTCTGAGGACCATGCTTCAGAAGACTAAGGAGACAAAGTCGTTCTCAAGCAAAAATAAATGTTATATTTATTTTCTCCTGGAAGCTTTATATCACTTGGACTTCATTCATAAAATCTGAAACAGATTAGGCTGTGCATTTTAAACAGAACAAGTGTGTGTATCCAGATGTTCCTGCTGTTTAATAAAGCATACCCTAATATGAATAAAGAAAAGAAAAAAAAACAATTTTCATTTGAAAGCAAGGGAGTTTCCCCCCCTGTGGCACTTCATGACACTTGGCAGCTCATTATCACACTTCACAGAATCTCGTGTCAGCATGTCAAATTCCTCTAAATTTTGACAGAATTAAAGCAGTGCCATTTGATATAATTGATATTGTACAGTTAATCAGGCGGTGGCCCATCGCGGAGTAACATTCTCAAAAGGCTTAATTACTGAACTGTGAAAATTTACTGCCATCTGGAAGTTCCTTCCCAAAGTTCTGTTCCTGAATTTTATGTAGGGTTCACAAAAATAACTTGGTCCATTTAGAAATCATGCCCTCGATTTGGAAATTAAAACTGTTATTTTTGGAATCTCTTCGGGCCTAGAGATCACAGAAACCTTATGAAAAATAAAGGCGCAATGGCAAATGAGAAAAAGAGGAAATAAAAGTGGAAGCTCTAGAAATTATTTTCTTTATATTATAATGTCGAAGAGTGCACATTTTGGACCCGGAAGGCCAGATGTCACACCCCATTTCTGTCCCTTGCTGATCATGTCACCCGGAACAAGTTGTGTGAATTCTTTGGCCTCAATTTCTTCTTTTGTAAAATGAAGATACCAACAACACCTGAGTGAGAACAAGGATTAAATGTGCTAAAAATTGAAAAGGGCTTAGAACTGTGCCTGACGCGTTATAAGAGCAATGTAAGTGCTTCTTATTATTAAGATTTTAAAATAATTCTGTCCTCACAATCGGTCCCATTTAAAGAGACAAATACGGTATACCTTTTAAAAAGCTCCTTCTGGGTAGTAAACTTCCTAAGGCTGAACATTAATTACGAAAGTATAAAGTAGCATCTACATTTCTCAGGATTCCTATACTGGGACCCCTTTAGAGTGAAAACGTTTGAATTGGATTCCCTCTCAATTCCATCCTATTGTACATCCACACACTCTATCACATCGAGTTTAATGGGTGATGTAACTGATAAGAAATTCAGAAGTGGAGGCCTCGATCCAGAAGAAACAAATTCACCACCTTCTATCTGGCCAATAAAATACTTATGAAAAAGAAGGAAGAGGAAAAAGAGGAGGAAGAAAGGGGAGAAAGGGGAGGGAGAAAGGGGAGGAGCGGAATCAGTATTATAATGGGAGTTCTTTATCGGTAGGGATTTAGAAATAATTCCTAGAGAGTAAATAAAGTCTTTGGTAGTTTGAGTGGTGCTCCTCAGGACAATATAACAACATATATAGGAAGATAAGAAAATACAAAACAAGTATATTCTCAAGAATGAGAAAATTATTGATTGAGACAAAAAAATAATTGATTTTTATAAAATCAGTTTATATATTGCCAATTTAACCAGATTTCCCTATCTAAAATTTATTGTGAATATTTTACTTCATTACATATTTTTATTACTGTATTTTTGTTACAGATTCAGGGTTTTGCTGAACAAACATGCCATCACTTCTTTAACAAATCCCAAATGAATGGAAATTTACATTGTTTTCTCTAGTTTCAGGATATGATGTTCTTAGGACTACAACATTGGACACTTTTTAAGAACTCCTTTAGATCCCCTTGGTCATATATGTGTGTGTGTGTGTGTCCTTATTTTATGACACTCCCACAGGCACTGACCAGCTTTACATAGATGCAACCAGATAGCTTCTTGGCTCAGGTACCTGTGATAAACCTCTCATCTTTCATTCCAGGAATTCTTCATTGATTCCAAGGCATTAGATTCCAAGAACCAGTTGGTGTGTACACCTTGGGTAAAATTTTGACCAGTGAGATTGAAAACTGTTGGATTATTGCTTATCACCTCTCTCTCCTTGGATGAATAGATTGTACATGCATTTTATTTGATTTCTCAGATTTTCACACAGGATTTAGTAACCAGGTGTCTAGAGGTTTCTCTGTTTCTTTGTTTTGCTTCCAAATGGTCTAAATACTGAGGAATTATGATACAGGAATAATATGTATTAGCAGGATCCAGGAGAACATGTAGTAATGGATCATAGGTGTAGATAAATAAGGGTGTTGAAATAAAAATCTGAATAGGGGAGAATTTTTTTTTTCTTTTTTTTTGTGGGTACCAGGGGTCGAACTCAGGACCTCATGCACCAGCAGGCGCCCATGCCGCTGAGCGATATCACCAGCCCTTTTTTTCCTTTATGTGGATACTGGAAGTCGAACTCAGGACCTCGTGCTTGCCAGGCAGGCGCTTATGCCGCTGAGCTATTGAATAGGGGAGAATTTTTTGATGTGACAGTATTTATTTATAATTCAGGATTCAAGGCCCTATCAGGAATATGTGGCTAATTCTTAATATTCTACTGGTATAGGTTCCTTAAAATTTGACCTAGGAAAGTGATATTACTGTAAATGCCAGAAATTCCTTGGAATAATATTGAGGAAGTAGACAAAAGATTCATGGAGCTAGGAATATAAGAATGGCTATATTTTGTGGTGGTCAACTTGTAACACCCAGCTGAACTGAATCAGCATGGTTCTGGGTGTGGGAGGCCCACCTGAGGACTGTTGCCAACATCATAAAAGAACTGAAGAGGAAGATGGTGTGCTGTTGATTCTCCTGGAGAAGTTGTCATGCTGGTTTTCCTGATATGGACTCAGGTGTCCTCACTGTCAGAGGAGCTTGGGTTCTCACTGTCACTGAGGATGGCTGCAGTTCTCTTTGGGCGAGCTCTGGTCCTTACCTTGAGTGTTGTTTCCTGGCTCCAGTGCAGATTCCTCAGCCTGCTGGCACAGACTTTCCAGCTTCCACCACTGACCTTTGGGCCTTCCCAGTGCAGATCGTTGATAGAGACTTGCATGACACATTGTCGTGGGCTCTAGGCCTCCAGCTGGATTCGTGGAGGACATTGCCGTGGACTCTAGGTCTTCAGCTGGACTCTTGCAGGACACTGCTGTGGGATCCAGGCCCTCAGCTGGATTCCTTGGGTCTCTAGTGTGTGGACTGATTTCCTGCATTCTTTTGCATTTGACTCTTTAGGTGAATATTATAAAATAATCCTATAAATTATGTGTCCTGTCTTAAACCTGTTCCCCTATAAACCCTGACTAGAACATATTATGTGAGTCCAGAAAATGCATGAGATGATTATATTTTCCAAAGAGAACCAAAACACCATCTTTTACCCCACTATCCCAGAAACTTAGCACTGTCCTATCAAGAGGGAGAGTTTGACTCTCCTTCCATTGAGTCTAAACAGCCTTGCGACCCTTTCTGTGAGTAGAAGGCAGCAGAACTGACAGCACAGGGTTTCTGAGTTAGGTTGCAGGTTGATGTGCTGCACAGGTGACATCACACTAACTGGAACTTGTTAGCAGCAGATAGCAGGTGTTCTTCATTCCTCTGAAAGACCAAAGGTGTCAAAAGTAGAGTGATAAATCCTATGAAAATTCAAGATCCTGCCACATCTGAAAAATGTGTGTGGACCCATTGACCTAGGCAGGATAAGGCATTCTTCATAAGTACAATGTCAGCATAGCGCCCAAACACCCCACCTACAGTTCTGTTACAAGGTTTTCATTTCAAATATGGCTTCAAGGGGGGAGAAAACCTTCTCCGTAGCCCAACTAGCGGAGAAGGAAAGCAATTGGGCCTGATTTACAGATAGTTCAGCGAGATATTTTGGTGTTAGCTAAAAATGGACCCGTGGTGCCTTCTAGCAAGACTCAGTGGTATCGTGAATGACAATGGTTATGAGAAATTCTCTCAGCAAGAAGACCGTGAGCAGTACATGTGGTATCCAATTCACAGGAAAGGAAACGTGACCTAGGGTAAGCATATACTTGCACATAGAGCCCTAGGCAATGACAAGTCATTTTTCAATGATCTGAAAAGAACAAAGTGTAAAAAGTGATGACAAGGAGATCTGTGAAGAAGGCATGTGACGGCACCTATCATACTGGGCGCAAAGCACGAAGATTTGTGTTTACCATCTGCACCCACTCAGCACACAAACTACAAAGAACAGTAGGACATCCTGTGGACATCCACTTGACTCTATTCTTAGCCATATTAGTGCAAGAATGCCGTGGCTTTAGTGACAGTTTGCAGACCATACGCAAACTCCAAAATAGAGCTTCCCTCTTCTCTGTTTAGCCTAACGGCTACCACTGCTGAATGGCCAACCCGTCAGCAGGACAGCTCGAGATGATCCGGCATCGTTCCCGTAGGAGATGAGCCAGGCAGTGTGTGGCTGGTTGATTACCTTGGATCCCCTCCTCTCTGGGGACCACGTACTGGACAAAGGTGAGAGAAATCTTGAATTGGTGTTAAACGAGGGAAATTAATAATAAATAATAATTGCAAGCTCAGGACCAGCTTTATCAATGCGTATTGCAGGGCTTCTTATTTTGTTGTTTGTTTCTCATTCATCTTATATTGTCTTTTTAGAGACTCTGTGGCCTCCACCTTGAAGAAGTTGCTGTCATCTTTCATTTGTGCCTTTCTCTTTCAGGAAAGAGTAAGACCAAATGATTCTCACAAAAGAAGATAAAAGGGGTCGGTGAGATGGCTCAGCGGTGTAAGCGCCTGCCCGGCAAGCGCGAGGGCCCGAGTTCGACTCCCGGAACCCACGTACGAAAAAAGGGCCGGTGATATCGCTCAGCGGCACGGGTGCCTGCTGGCGCGCAAGGTCCTGAGTTCGACCACTGGTACCCACAAAAAAAAAAAGTACATTGTTAAACCTTCAGTGCACATTGCCAAAATTTTTCTCCAGAAAGAGTTTGCAAGTCACTCTCACATATTTTTGCTCCTGAGGGACATATGAAGTAGCCATTTCCCCACATTCTCGTTAATGATTGGCATTATGTTTTCCACCATTCTATAGTTCAATATGTAAAAATGGCATATCCTTTTTCTATAAAAGAATACATTTTAAGTTTATTTAATGAGAATATGCTTATTGCTTATGTATTTATATATGAAGAAGTTTACATGCTCTACCATTCTTACAACTATTTTTATGAAATTTCAAGTAACCATTCAATATGGTTATCAATAAACATATTATCCTTCCTACGTGTTAAATGTACCTGTCCAATTTGTCATTTGCATTTTAATTGTGCTTATGATGTTTTTGGATATTCAAAAACTTATTGTTATTGTTGTTTTAGAGCCAATTAAGCTGGCTCTTCTTGTTAGAATCAAATTGCTTTATTATGATAGTTTTGAACTGTTTTAATGCAATGCAAACTTTTTCTTTTCTATTTAAGAAATATTCTTGACTATTTTTATACAGTCATTCATGCCAAAATCCTGCGGGTATGCTGAGTTTTAACAAATGATTCTGGATACCTGATGTAGTTATTCACATGTCTTTTTACAATGTCTTTCTTGACCCAATTTCTAATTTATTTTCTTTGCTATATTTTCCTCACATACCCCAAACATACTGCTATTTTTATAATGTTCATATTGTACGGTCAATGTTAATAAATCTTTGGAGTTAAAAATAATGGCCACTTTTGTATTCCCAGAACTTAATACACTGTCTGGCATATAAAAATCAGTTAATACATGGTGGTAGATAGAATGAACCACCCCCATGAAAATAGTATTGAATAACATTATATAATGGCAGAGTTAAATAAATACATAAGAAAGCTTTGAATCCTGTGAATTGATATAAAAATATAAGGCAAGAATCAAAGATATAAAGTTATATCCCCAAATGGTTAAATTGATGGAGTTGTCACTTCATAGATTTAAGATGAAAATAATAAATTTGGTTACTGTTTTCATTATGTGAAACAATCTGACACTTTTACATTTTTGCTCATCTTTTGTACTACATATGATGAAATCTAAGAAATGTCCATTCTTTTAATATGTGACAAATAGGCATATTGCTCTGCGTAGAATCTATATCCATGTACTATACTTTCCTACCAACAGTGGGCTCTATCAATTTTTTAAAAAATAAAGTTAGGGCCGGTGAGATGGCTCAGTGGAGTAAGCGCCTGCCCGGCAAGCGCGAGGGCCCGAGTTCGACTCCCAGAACCCACATACGAGAAAGGGGCCGGTGATATCGCTCAGCGGCACAGGCGCCTGCTGGCATGCGAGGTCCTGAGGTCGACCCCCCGGTACCCACAAAAAAATAAAAAAATTAAAAAAAGTAAAGTTAATGAAAAATGACATTTTCATTATTTTAGTTATTTGAATTCCTTTAATTTCCAGTGAAATTATTGACATTTTTGGCCTTGAAATAATGCTTAGAAAATATTTCAAGGACTGAATGGCATTCTCCAAAATTCATATTTTGAAGACCTACTACCAATGCAGCTCAGTGCGAAGGCCCTGGATTCAGTCCCCGGTAGTGGAATTACTCTAGTGGAAAAAAAAATCATAAATTAAGAAAACACGTTCCTCAGTGAAATGCACTTCTGTAGCGTGTGCATCGGGGGAATGATTGGGTAGCGGTTGCTCTAAGAAGCTTCCAAATACTAAATTTCCCTTGCAATTACCCATTCTCACCCTTAAAGCCTCTCCTTTGTTGTATTCATCCTGTTTCTTGCTTCCAAGGTTTGATGCGCACCTTTCCCAGGGTAGGTGTCCCTTTTCAAGCTTAATTTCCTCTTCAGCTTGTATTTGCTGCACCCTTCATAATATGCTTCATCTAAAAAAATCTGAAAGCAAACTTCAAGGTGTGGCTGCATCTCTGCATATGGCTTTCATTAGCAAGATCGAGGCGCCGGCCAATTCTGAAGCTTTCTCCACACTGTGTCTTCATGTGGCCCCACGCATGGACGCTCCTCCTGTTTCTTCCTCTTCCTCAAAAGACGCCAGTCATGCCCCACCCACGACCTCGGTTAACCTTAATCACCTTTTAATTGTCTCTCTCTCCAAATACAGCCATATTTTTTGGTGAAGAAAGTAAGGTAGGACAGTGGGAGTACGATGTGTAAGCAAAACTCCCAAATCGTTTCTTTCTTGTCAATATTCTTTTCAACACTGAATGAAATCATAGGAGCAAAATGGACTCACAATAAGTGAAAATATATTTTTCATCATTCGGCACAAGGCTGGTTGAAAATAGCTCAGTATGCTGCTTCACTTCCATTTGAAATGCCAGCAAGGAAGCTTCAGGATCATGGGTAGACTGTGAGAGCAACACGACAGACTGAGTACTGAGGCAGGAGAAAGAAAAGGTTTAAAGTTTCAAAATGTACTTTTTACTCATTGGAAGAAAAAAGGAAAAATGATAAAAAATAATATTGGCAAAATTTATGTAATATCAGATATAATGCGGATTGTCAACAAAGAACTTCTATATATAGTATGGACATATTCGATCTTTTAAAATACATCCATTAAAAATATCGCATATCCATTTTATTTTATTTATTTATTTTTTATGTGGGTACCAGGGGTCAAACTCAGGACCTTGAGCTTGCCAGCAGGCGCTTATACCACTGAGCCACCTCACTGGCCCACATATTCATTTTAAAAAGAGCAAATCAAAAGTAATGCTTCATGTTGTAATTAACCAACACTTCATGTATTACGAAAGAGAAAAATTACATTTTTCTTCATCAAGAGATGTGTTATCAGTATTGAAAATCTGATGCACACTTTCCCGTATAAGGAATAGACTTACATTTTAAAAGAAATATTTGGGAAACAAACTTTTAGTTGGTAGCAGAGCGCCTCACTTCTACTACCTATGTTTCTGAACTCCTTCTCACCCGTGTCGGGGGCCCTTTTCACTTAAAACACTACATTTTCAGACACTATAAAACTTTCACAGCAAAGGTGTAAGTCTGTATGTCCCAAAATTTTAAATTCCTAGACATTATAAAGATTTTTCCCTCTCATCAAGCAAAAGTATTTTACCTATTTTCATTTTCTGCTATTTTTAAAATATGCTTTTCTGTATGTGGAATGTTTTTTATTTTGCAAATGCTTGTTTTTCAAAATGAAAACAGCTTGCTTTTCTAATTAGCAAGATATTGCATTTTTAATTAAATAACTCAGACCATATATAAACACTTTTCAGCATATGTACTTCCATTTATATTTTGCATATAAATGGGAACTCACTATAACCTACTTTGCTCACTTAACATTACATTGTAGAGCTTCTATGTTCATAGCCAGTAAGCTTATCTACTATTTCGTATATTTTGTAATGACTGAAAAGTATTCCATTGTATAATTAGTATCTTAATGACTCATTCAATTGTCTATTTATAAATATTAAAATTTGGATACTGTTTTCTTTATGTGAAATAATGAGACACTTTTACATACATTTTTGCTCACCTATTGGACTATGTATGATGAAGTCTAAGCATGTCCATTCTTTTAATATGCGACAAATAGGCACATTGCCCTGTACAGAGTCCATATCCATGTACTGTACTTTCCTACCAACAGTGGGATCTATCAATTTTTTAAAAAATAAAACTAATGAAAAATGACATTTTCATTATTTTACTTATTTGAATTCCTTTAATATCCAGTGAAATTATTGACTTTTTTGGCTTTGAAATAATGTTTAGAAAATATTTCCAAGGACTGAATGGAATTCTCCAATATTCATATTTTGACGGCCTACTGCCAATGTGGCTATATTTGGAGATAGAGACATTTCCAAGGTGATTAAGTTTAAATGAAGTCGTGGGTGGGGTATGACTGGTGTCTTTTGAGGAAGAGGAAGAAACAGGAGGAGCGCCCATACGTGGGGCCACATGAAGACACAGCATGGAGAAAAGGCTTCAAAATCTGTCAGTACCTTGATCTTGGACTTCCAGGTTCCAGACCTGAGAAAATAAATTCTTATTGTTTAATAGGAATTTTGCTGTAGCAGCCTAGCAGACTAATATACTGCTCTACCTCAAAATTATGTTATTAATCTAAATATTCTTCTCTTATTTTATTTGTTTGTTGAGACAGGGTCTCCCTATGTATTCCAGGCTGGCCTTGAACTCATTATGCAGCACAGGCTGTCTTTGAACATGTGGCGATTCTCCTGCCTCAGCCTCCAGAGTGCTGGGATTCCAGGCATATGCCACCATGGGGGCTCTCTTATTTTATGATCTTATTTTTTTCCACTTAAAGCTCTTACTTTAAATTTCAGAATATAGTCAAGTGAGAAGTAGGGTTCCAACAATTTAGTTTTGTAAACACTAGCCATTTTTTTCCAATGCATGTTTTGGAAAATCCACTCAATGCATTGATTTACAATGTCACCTACGGTGTTTGCCAGATTCCCGTGATGTAATGTGTGCATTTGCTTCTGGACTCTTTCAGCGCTTCCTCTGCACTGTCCGTTTATCATACAGCTGGAATAACACACTGTCGCAGTGTGTGCTGTCACACCTTAACAACATGGTTTAATACATCACAGGTAAACTCCCACTCCTTACTCTTCTCAGAATATTTCTAGATAGTCCTACATATTTAACTTGCCAAATAAATGAAGATTATGTTGCCACATCAAAAAAGCAGGAATTCTGTGTCATACAGGCAAGTGACTTTGTAGGTACCTCACATCTTTACAGCATCTGTCCTCCCAACACGTCCGCCCATTCATTCTCAAATTTTTATGTCCTCCATCGGGTTGATTTGTTTGTGTTTTCCTTCATACAAATTCTATATCTTTCTTGTGACATTTATTCTTAGCATCCTTTGTAGGGGGCCTGGGCCTTGTAGGGAAAGATAAGATGCCCTGGTATGTTAGTTTAGGCCTGAAATTTATCCCTCTTTCTCTGCTTTGACTTATTTCTAAAAACATCATCTTTGAAGAACTTTGATGAGGTTCCTGTCCATTTTGTTCTTGAGAACTCTGAGGTCTGAAATACAGAACCAGAAATCTTGAAATGAGAGGCTTCTGCCTGCCTGGCTACATCCACCTTGTCACTGATTCTCAGTAGCAGCAGAGAGACCTGGGAAAGCTTTGGTCGCTTGGCAACAAATGGGACCAGCGCCTCCCCTCCTCATTCTTCCAGAAATAAAGGCTTAAGTGTCAGGGCCCTGAAGGGAAACATCAGTTTGAAATCGCAGTAAAGAGCCTTTCTTCCTTAATCTGCCTTTGCTTATTTCCAAATGCCCGCGCTGCATTCCAAGTTCTGGTCACAGGAAGAATTTATCAAAGCAGGTCTCATCACAGAGGAGAAGGGGCTTGCTCTGGAAAGTGCTTCCGAGAGACCAGAATGCCAAGAATCCCCAGCGGGCCCATCCTCTAGGATAACCTCACTCCCTGTCAGGATCCCACCCTTACCCATAGAAACAGTAGAGGAGGACAGGAGAATCAGAAATTATATATATATATAATATATATATATTATATATATATATATATAAATTTCCCCAAACGAATGCAATTATTATGTACTGTAAACATACACTAATAAAATTTTTTAAGACAGTTCCTCGCTATTTTCCTCTCTGTCTCTCCCCCAGCCACCTAGGGCAGATGTGAATCTCTGTGTCCATCGTCCTGCTGTATTTCAGTTAAGACTGCAAGAAGTTACCGGTTCAATCCATGACCACCCTTCCATTCAGCTCCTTTATTTTGTTTCCCAAATATAAAAGATAAATTCATCCTCTTCCAAACCCTTCCAAAGCCAGACACAAAGCAGAGGCTGCTAGGGTGTTCCTGAGTCAGGTGTCTATCCCTGAATAAGTCAGCTATGTTCAAGGGTGGGCCGGAGTCAGGTGACAGAGAATGTGGCCTTCATTCCTGCGCCTGGGAAGTCTTGCGAGGAGTGGACGTCATAGCGATTAGGTCTTCTAGCACCCGGCCTTGGCCTTTGACTTCTGAGTCTTTTGCTTCTGTTATCCCATTTACACACCATGCAGACTGCTTTTTGGTCAAATTTGAGGGTTTATCTATTAAGTAAGTGAGTTAGTCTCATTTCATTTAGATTTAATAATCTAAATATTTAAGTTATTTAATAAAAGCAATCAACATTTATGGAACACTTGGCATATGCTAAGTAATGTCATAATCCCTTTGTGTATAAATGGCATATTATCATTTAATCCCCAAATAAGGTTGTTCATTATCCTGATTTTACAAAGGAGGAAACCGAGGCACAAAGAAAGAAATCTGCCCTATAGCACACATGTAGGAACCAGTGGTCGAGAATTGGCACCTAGGCTAACAACCTTTCCTCTTGGTTTCAATTTTCCATGCTTTCTGCTCTTTCTCAGTTTCAAAGTCCTTCTCCCCGTGTCAGCACTCTCCTCTGGCGTTCTCATTCCTATTCCTCTCCACGCCAGACCTCTGCTCTTCTTGGGAGGGGGAGTCCCCGCCTTCCCCTGAGGAAACTGGGTAACTATCAGCAAGCCAGATCAGAGAAGCAGCGAGAACGGGGCTGGGCGCTCACTTTGCATTCCAGAGATGCCAGCCTGGCCTTGGAATGTTGAGCTGCGGTGGGAAAGCGGCTGGGAGACTCCATCATTTCTCCAAGCCTGCCTGCAGCTCAGAACCGTGTTCCTCCAGTGCTAGCAGCTTGAATTTCCTCCACTTCCCTTAAGACCCTTGTCTTCTCTAAAACTAAGGCTTCTTCCTTTAATTTAGTCCTGACCCCTACTCTGTTTGGTTCGTGGTGTGTTTTTGTATCATTCCCCAAATCAGCATTACCCCCCTTTCCACTTTACCATACCTGTCCCTGCCATTGCTTTACTTTGATCAAAGAGGTATTTTCTTGGTCGGGGTAGATTTGTGTCCTTATGCTGCCATCATTACAAAATTGTTAACTTCCCGCGATTCACTCTATTTTAGGTAATCTTTAATTCATTCCATTTACGTGAGGAAAAAAAAATTCAGCTATCCATTATCAGCGTTAAACTATGCCTAAATATTTTAGAAATAAATAACCAGCAAAACTTTATTGTTTCTGTACATAGACTTCGTTTAAACAGAATGCCTAAAAAGTAAATTTGAAGAAAAATGATAAATGGTAATGTTAATATTTGATACAATAAAATCATTAAGTATATGTACATATTAGAAGTTTGTATTTATCTACCAGGAACCTGTCATTATAAATGTACATATTTATCAAAAAAATCCCACTGAGACCAGAAAAAATACTAACAGAGCATTACTGTGCTATATGGCACGAAGTTCACCAGTTTCTCGATTGTAGTTTTGTATTCTGGGATGTAGCAACAAATTTGATTCTGGATGTCTGACAGAATTTCACCGACTCCAGTAAAAGCCAATGGAAGTTTGGCGTAAGTCACATAATGTCCTTTAAGTTATTTAAACACTAAGTAGGAATTTGGACTGATAGAAGAGAAATTGATTAAGTTCAAGCAGTTTATAATTAATGTGTGGGTCAATTAGCATTACAGAAAGTTTAATTCCAGAAGTTATGCCAAAGTAGAACAAAATAATCTAAAAACTAACTGAAAGCTTCTTGAAGCTTACATTTTATTGCACAAAGTAAACATAGAGGTGCGATGATGTCTTCTTTTAAAAGTATTTTAATTCCTGGCTGAAAACTGCTCATATTCCATGTGAAATCATCCGCCACATCATTCTAGGAATTCTACTAATAAAAGCAGAAATACATGTATGTCTTATTAATGTTTCACAAACTGCTGTAAAAAAATCCTTTTTGTTTTACCTCTGCTCCAGAAATACAGCAGTGAAAAAGACTGAATATACTATTTACTAAATCTCATAAAATACAGACTACCACTTTTAAAGTCCCATAAAAAGGATACAACATGGTCAGACTTATTTCTGGTTTTGCAAACATCGATTATGAAAACCATTAGGATTATGTCTTTACCAGCAATTGGTTACTACATATCTGGGAATTTGGTAAAATTTTCATAAATGAGGCAGCTAATGTAGTTTGATATAGTAACTTAACTCAAAATAGTACCAGACCTTAAAAGGAGTTTCCTAGGTCTTGGGCATATTGAGTCCACCCAGAAAGCCCTATGTGTGCTCTATGGGAAAAAGAAAAACATCAATAGACTTGTAAAACGATGAAAAGGAAGGGAAGTGGACCCGAAAGGAAGAACAAAGAGAATAGAGAAAAGGAAAATATTTTAAAAGAAAATTACAACTGCTGTTTTGCTATAATGCAGCCTTTTGGGTTTTAATGTGAAATATTTTTCATTGCTTTTAGACAGCATCACATATCTTCCAGAGGGAAAAAAATCACTTAAAAATCATGACATATGGTTGAAAGCTTACCTTATGCCCTCAGTGAGAAGACAATTAACTCAAGACAGGGTTTAGTATCCAAATATGACCCCATAGTCCTTACGCTCACCTACCGACAAATCTAATGTGTGGCTACTCACATATATAATTCACATATATAATTTTTCTACACAAAATTATTTACATAATTAATTATTTTTGTAGCTCTTTTTATTACATCTGAAATTATTGCTTTACTTTAAAAATTAATGAGTTTTCTTTACCATATTTTGAAAATGATTTTTAAAATCTCTTTTGACCAGTTAGTCTCAACATTGAGGACTTCTCAAATCTAAGATGTTAATATTCCTTATATATCAATAATGTCTTATACACCAACACATCTAAGAAGGTATCCAAAAGATGTCTTTTATTATTCAAGGTAATCTGATAATTTCCCTTGAAAGCACAACTCCTGAGATACCCATATTGCAGCAGCAGTGTGTTGATTTCTCAGTCCAACAAGAAGAAATTAAAGGGCCGGTGAGATAGCTCAGTGGCATAAGTGCCTGCCTGGCAAGCACGAGGTCCCGAGTTCGACTCCCGGCACCCACATACGAAAAAAGGGCAGGTGATATCGCTCAGCAGCACGGGCGCCTGCTGGCGCACGAGGTCCTGAGTTTGACCCCTGGTACCCACAAAAAAAAAAGAAGAAGAAATTAAAGAATTCCAAGTTGATGAAGAATAACCTATATATGCATTAAGAAAAACTATTTAGAAAGTAGAGTATTTCTGACTTGTCCTTTTGCTGCCATGACTGACATTGGCCTGGATCTAAAGAAGCCAGAACTAATAGTACACTGATTTCACCAGTGATGTGGTATTTGAGAAAACAAATAGCATGAGATACAGCATGGAGTAAATAAGCTAATCGGAAAGGATTCAGATAAAAGGCTACTGCTGGTTAACAAACTCCAATGTTAAAAGGGCCAGGCATGTAATACAGATAAGTGAATAGAGCTTATGTAAGTGTAGATATAGCAGGGTGGGTAGAGGGAAAAGGTGGCAAATTAGAGACAGCAAGTCGTGTCAAAAAAAGGTAGACTAAGTGCTGGTCTATATATGCACATACTTTTTTTTTTTCTTTTTTTTACAGAAGAGAGCCATCCATGAGGTATTTCTTAGCATATCCCTGATCTACACTCATCCCCAACTATCTTCTTTCAGTCCCATGGCTTTAAAACTGTATACACAAATGACAGATAAAGTTATATCCCAGCCCAAACTATCCAACTGAAGTCCATACCATCATAGCCAGCTTCCTATTCAACAATTCCACTTGGATATGTACTAGGCATATCAAAAATAACAGATTCCTGAGTCTTCCCTCTGAAAGCTAAACAGGGTCTTGGTTTTTCTTCATTCCAGTGAATATGGTCCCATAATTTGCAGTTTCTTGAGTCAGAACCTTAAGATAATTCTTTTTTCTTCTTTTTGAGACAGGGTTTCACTGTGCAGTTCAGGCTGGCCTTGAACTTCACTTTGTAGCCCAGTAGCCCAGGCTGGCCTCGAACTCACAGCAATCCTTCTACCTCAGCCTCCCGAGTGCTGCGGTTACATGCACCACCACGCCTGGCAGTAATTCTTGACACTTCTCATTTTCCTGTCCTCAAATCCATCAGGAAGATCTACAGACTCTATTTCATTCAAAAATGCTCAGTGTGAGAACACTCCTCACCATGTCCACCGTTACAGCTCTAGTTTTGTCTCTGCCATAGACATCTGCTAAGAACCTCTTAGCTGCCTCTGTACTTACACTCTTGTCTCTTCATAGTCTCAGCATAGCAGCTAGAGTTCCTTTTAGGTAATAAGATAAATAAAATTAGTAAACATAAAGTGCCCCCAGAAACTTTTAAGTGCCAAGATGACCCTAGTGAAAAGAAAAGGATCCTCAAAAATGTGCAACATCACTAGTCATTCGAGAGATGCAAATTAAAACAACACTGAGATACCATCTCACCCCAGAAAGAATGGCTACTATAAAGAAATCAACTAATAACAAATGCTGGAGGGGATGTGGGGAAAAAGGAACCCTTCTTCACTGTTGGTGGGAGTGTCGACTGGTACAGCCACTGTAGAAGTCAGTGTGGAGATTCCTCAAAAAACTAGGGTTGGAGGTCCCATTTGACCCAGCTATTCCCCTTCTGGGCATCTTCCCAGAAGAATTAAAAACATCGTACCACAGTTATATATGTGCACCCATGTTTATAGCAGCACAGTTTGTAATAGCCAGATCTTGGAAACAACCCAAATGCCCATCAACTGAGGAATGGATAAGAAAGATGTGGTATTTTTGTACAATGGAGTACTATTCAGCCATAAAGAAAGATTAAACTGGAGACTTTTATAGGTAAATGGATGCAACTCGAGAAAATACTCATAAGTGAAATAAACCGGACGCACATGTGTAAACATCGTATTGTCTCTCTAGTATGAGAAACTGAAAGAGTAAATAAGATCCAAAATGTACAATAGACACAGTGAATCAAAAAGAAACTGGTCAATAGGAAAGAGAGACTGGAATAGGGAAAAGAAAGAAGGGGAAGGGAAAAAAAACTGTATATATATATAAGATGGTTAAGATAGATACACTACCAATTTTACTTAGTTCATTGAAGAGTAAGGTTTGAGCCAATAATGTTTGGACAATTGAATGCTAATGTCTGGTATCCTGAATAACTAACTTAAAGATAATAATATGTAATGCACTAACCATTGTTAACCTCATATTATGTTGTTTTGAAAATTTGTTCTTTTTTTGATTTGTTTTGTTTTTTCTTCTCTTTAAAATAAAAAAAAAAAGAAAAGGCTCCTCGATACTCTTGTACATTGGAAACTTACTCTCTTTTTTCCATCTCTTGAATACTGCTAAATATGCATATTAATCTCATCACAGCCACTACTCTAGAGCACATCATAGTCATCTGACATACTATACCTGCTCTTTTACTGTTCATCATATCCCTCTAGAATGAAAGCTCCAACCGGGCAAGTTTTATTATTCATGGATATATCCACAAAGGCAAAAAGTGTGCCAGGCACACAATTCAAAAACGGTTGGATGGATGGATGCATGGATGGATGCATGGATAGATGCATGGATGGATGCACAGATGGATGGATAATTAAGACTGAATTCTAGGTATATAGTTTCAAAAGTTATATTTTTGCCACTAAGTAGGTTGACTTCTGGAATGATGCTATGTCAAGAAGGGCCTCAGGAGTCACAACAATGTGTTTCAATTCTATTTTCAGGGTAAGAGGCTCTTGAAGGGTTTTGCATGGAAGAATGACTTAGATTTCCTCGTAAGGAAGAATGCTTTGATAGCATCCTGAAGAATATTTTTAATGGAGGGAAACTATTTAGGGAGATTGGCAATATCTAAATAAGAGATGCTGGTGGCCAAGAACAGAGGTGGAAAGAAAAGGGCCAATTAGAAAATTATTTATAAGACAGATTCATCAGGAATGGTGACTGATTAACAGGAGAAAGGAAGAACCAAATGAGTGAGGAATTAAGGATAACTCACAGGTGTCATTCTTTGCAGTACTAGAAGGTTTGGAGAGATGATTACTCCAGTGTGGACATAATGAGTTTAGATGCTAGTAGAACATGCACATGGAGATATCATAAGGCCAGTTAGATATATCCAATGTAGAGATGTAGCCTGGGTTTTTAGATTTTGGAATAGTTTAGTAAATAGCTTATAATTGGAGCTATTGAAGAAGAGGTCATCTAAGCAGGCTACAAGGATTAGTGATCAAATAAAAACTAAGTTAGAATCATGAAGAAAACATGCAAGATACAGGCAAAGTAACAAAAGCTTGCAAAGGAGAGTAAGAAGGAGTAGTTTATGGTCCTATGCAAAATCTAGTATTGTTTACCCACAAAAAAGTAAAGCAGCTTACTGAAGTGCCTAATATATTCTTAAGAAGTAGTGTGTACCAGGAGACTGAATCAAATTACATCATTCAAAAGAGCTAATGTGTAAAGCCATCAGAACAGTAGAAAGACAAGCTGGAAAGACATAATGGGTTGATCAATACAATGTCATGCTTTGTATTAAAAATGGTATATGATAAATAAACAATAACTGATGGCAAGGTGCTGGGAAATGTCAAGAAGAGAAATGATGACAGAAGAAAGAAAAGAAAAGGAAATGAAATACCACAAGACCAACAGCTTGTATACCCCTTTTGCCTCAATCAACATACTGTGTACTTGTAAAGTTTTGCAACACTTCGAAATCTCTGGTGATTGTTTTTTCTCAACATGTATGAAAAGAAGACGCTCATTTTAGTCAGCAAACTTTTATGTGTTTCGATGTAATTGTATTGTACACAGCCAGTCAGATTTCTGTTAAGTCTTATGATAAAGAAGTAGTGATTCTAAAGGCATAAAAGTTGAGATTAATAATGAAAAAATATGTTGTTTAGTAACAACTCACATTTATTAAGTAGTTATTATAGCTTTGGGAATTTTTAAGTGTATATATGTATAAAATAATTTAACCTTCACAGCAATCCTAGAAGCCCAGACCTTAGATCCTGCTATTATTGCCATTTTGCAAATGGCAAAGCTGAGGTCCAGAGAATTTCAATGTTTTACTTGTCTAGTGCCAGAGCCAGGAATTCCTGCAGTCTGATTCTAGCACCCACGGTCATCTCCACTTCCATTATTTTGTCTCCAATATTTCATCACGTTGGCCATTCACTTACCAACATTTATTTTTGTCATTAGGGCTAAATCTCAGTCAGAAAGTCATCTCTATCATCTTATATGTTACAGCATTAATTTTTTTATATTTACAGTAGAAGAAAATTCTCTGCTGGTATTGTCTGACCTACACAATCATACAGAAATTAAACTCAATAATGAAGCACTTACATATAGATTTTAATGTGAAATAAATATAAAATTGTGATCAATATTTAATCTCTTACAAATGATGGGCTTATTTCCATTTCCTGGTGAGAAAACCTCTAGATACCTGATCAGCTGACAGAGCCAATGACTGGGAATTGAACACAGCTAAGTCAAGTTATCTCCAAAGCAGTTCCTGAATGTCTACGCTCTCGGCACTGAGATTATTTAAAGGACATGCAGTGTACCTTCTGAGTTCATCTTGCTATATATCCCTTTTGTTGTCATAAATTTTCAATTCTCTGTCATTATTTACATTTTAGTCAACCTACTTACTGGCTGATCAGCACGTTTCTGACCATAATTTTCCCCTTTGAGGATATTAAGAATGTAGATACCATATTTATTTTAAACATTATTTTATTTTAGCATTTTATATTTAAAATAATATTTAAATGTCTTATATTTAAAACAAAAATAAAATTCAACGTGTATGGGGGCCGGTGAGATGGCTCAGCGGCGTAAGCGCCTGCCTTGCAAGCGCGAGGGCCCGAGTTCGACTCCCGGAACCCACATACAAAAAAGGGGCCGGTGATATCGCTCAGTGGCACGGGTGCCTGTTGGCGCACGAGGTCCTGAGGTCGTCCCCCCAGTACCCACAAAAAAAAAAAAAAAAAAAAATTCAACGTGTATGACTATTTTTCACAAACAGATTTTAAAATCACATACATCTGATTAGCCTGGGCTAAACGTTTTATATAAAAGGTGAAATTAGATCTTGGAGTGCCTATGCCAGATGGCAAATGATTTTAATAATAATGAATAGATCCCTTGTAATTCAAATAAATGACAATTGAATATGAAATAAATACATGAATCAGACCTTATATTCTCAATTCTATTTTAGACAGATAAATGTATGTAGAGTTGCTAGAAATGTACGTAAATCACAAATACAGACCGATGTGTCTGTTAGTGAGGGCAGCTCAGCGAACTCCACTTCAGAAGTATGTGACCATGAGCAAGGGCACCCGGTTCTTTATACGCTCCTAGTGAAAATAGCATGTTGTATAGGGGTGACTGATTCATAGATTTATTTATGTGGTTTGTTTTTTTAAAAGTAATTTTTAGTTGAGAAAGTCAATATAGGCCGGAGATGGGTGTGGTGTTGGAACTGTTCAGTATCTTGACTACAGTGATAGATGCAGGGATGAACACAGTGATAAAATTGTAAAGAACATCACACACATGCATGTACACACCCTTATGCATATAGCGTGCTCACACAGGAATACAAATAAAACCAAGATGCCTGAATAAAATTATTTGGATTGTATTAATGTAAGTATCCTGTTTGAAATATTATATTGTGGTCTTGCATAATGTTACCTTTGGGAGAACTAAACGAGGTAAAAAGAGATCTTTCTGTATCACTTCTGACAATGGCATGTGAGTATACAATTATCTCCATGAAAATTTAATAAAAAGTAGTTATGTAAATGAAATTAACTTTGCTAAACAGTGAATTAAAATAAAAATCAAATTAATTTTTTAAAAACAACTTTTACTTATTAAATTCATTTTAAAGGCCAATGTGTCCACCTTGTTTTAAAAGCATTTTATATACATAATTATTTTATTTTTGATAACTTTTTAACATAGTCACTTCTACAGCAGGTCACTTTTTAATTTACCACATGTACATATACATATTTGTCACATGAGCATGTGACTGAAAAAGAGACCAACCAGATTGCATGCATACCAGGTACATGAAAAGATTTGTTTTTATTATGAAACAGAAAATGTTTTATTATACCTCAAAGTAAAAAATAAAAGAAGTTTTACATAAAATATATAAATATTTCCCAATCTGAATGGTCATAACAATAGTAACAGAACAATATTGTAAGTATTTATTATATCTGGTATTAATCTAAGTACTTTGATTTCATTAACACATTTAAACCTTACACCAATATTAAAAGATTAATATATTTTCCCGTGCTATAGCTGAGAAAACTGAGACTAAGAGATGTGAAATATTCTGCCAAAATCAAGAATCAAATATAGAAAGTTGATATATATGATATATAAGATAAATATAGTTATAGACATATCAAGAGTAAATATACTAAGTGTCAAGACTTGAATTAAAAGCAAGGTAGATTTCTTTTGGCTGTTAGCTAGCTTCAATGTAGCCAAATCCTGTTGCAAAAGAAACAAGCATGCAGACAAACAAAATAAAAACAATGATGCCTCCATATTCAATTTATTCAACAGCTGTGAAATCATTAATGTGTGTTAACTACCTTATAGCGCTAATGAGATCAAATGCACAAGTTCACAAGTTTGATTAATTCATTGTAAAAATATTTGGTAAGCTTTGCAGCACAAGAAAAGAAGTATTTTGAAATCTGGATGAAACATGGAAATACGTAAATGGCAAGTATGTAAATTCCTTGCTCTTAAGAAGCTCAAGTCTGCAAGGATAGTTAAATTCAGTGCAAGGCAGCATGCATTAAGGTGAAAATAAGTGGGAAAAATAAAATATTTAGTAGATAAGGATAAACGTAACTCAGAAAGGTATCTCAGTTATGATATAGTACTAACCATTTAAAGCTAATTTAAAGCTAAAAGGTAATAATTGATTTATGAACTCAAAAGTTTCCTAGTTGTGGAACTTAAGGCAAAAGTTCAGTAGCTATATAGTATTCACCAAGGAGAAGTTTTGTTTCTCCAAATTTTTTCTACTGTGGCAAATTTATTCCAGGGTTGATTAATCTTGGGATTACAGAACATCTATCAGTAATCATAAAAGGGTGGATTGATTGATTAAATTGGTTGATTTCTTACTGATTGATTAAATTTCTTACTCCAGGCATCAGCTCAAGTCTTAGGCTTCCTTCTAAGTGGACTACTCACAACTGCTACTGACCGTGGGTCAGTCTCTCTGACCAGAGGAATTCCCTGTAGTAAACTGGCCACACCTTGATTCCATGAACAGATCTCTGCTGTGACTGTGAGTGTGGGGACCTGTGACTGTGTCATTCTCATTGACATCAGCTAATCAGGATCCAATTGCAGGGAAGCTAGATCAACCTACTTTTCTCAAAACATGTGGCTGTTAGACAACAAAATAGTGTAGAAAGAATACTTAGGGGTAATCAGCTATGTCTACTGCAGTTTACTACATGTATCTCTACATACCAGGTAGCAGCTGAGGTGGCCATTGAAAAACAGGAAATAAATATACAACAATTCACTTCGTGATGTTCTTCAGAGGCCTCTGAACCAACTTCTTCCTCTAAATTCTGTTAGTCACACTAGCTATTTGAGGTCTAAAACTCCCCTCCTACTGCTTCTCAGTTCTCAAATTTGATTCTACTCACCTATGTTTCCCTCTCCCATAGTCAGTCCATTTTTGCCTACTATGTCTTGTAAAATTTGTGCTTTTTTACTATTGTAAACTCCTCTTGCACAGTTCCTTGTTTATAACTGCCACAAAACAAATGTTAAGTAGATTCCTCACATTCTGACATTATTTCACTTCTCTTAAGTGAGACCGTATTTCTTGAAAAAGTACCACAGCACATATTTAAGCTTTATTAAAGACTACAAAGGGGTAATGAGCTATGAATCCCTACATGTCCCCTTCCCACTATAAAAGCTTGAAGAGGTAGCATCTAAGGCGGCCACTGAAGCACAGGAAATAAATACACATTCTTTAGTGAAGACTAAATCTTTGATTGCCCTTCTCATATCTACTTAATCTCATATCTACTTAAGGGAGAAAAGAGAAAATGATTGATTTTTTTGGTCTCCAGATCCTTAACTCACCATTAGTGTACCACTTTCTTTCTTTGATATTTAGACATCTAGATATGCCAGTTATTTCTTTTTCCTTTTTGCATTTCTGTTTTTCTCTCTTTATCTGCCTCTCAGGAAAGATTGGCCCTTTCTTATTATTTTCAAAACTTCAGAATCTGAGCCAGGTGTAGTGATGCATGCCTGTAATCCCAGCACTCTGGGAAGCTGTGGCAGGAGAACTGCAAATCCAAGCCCAGTCTGGACAACTTAGTGACTTAGTGTGACTCTGTCTCAAAATAAAGACTAAAGAGGCTGGGGATGTAGCTCAGTACAAAGGCCCTGGGTTCAATTCCCAGTACTGAAAAAAATTTTTTTTTTCAGAATACGTATACCTCATATTTTTTTCCTAGTATTTAAAATTTGGGTGCTATCCTTCGAAACCTTTGTTGAATGCTCCCTAGGACATAATTAATTTAAAATTATGAACTTTCTTCAAATCCACAGGTCTCTATGTCCTCTCCATCATCGCTCCCCATCATGACCAACTTTGCAGATGATATCCTCAAATGTTCAGACCCAGTAAGATTTCAGCCTGAATCCTTACTCTCTTAAAGCATAAACTTGCTTTTCATTTGCCCAGATACCAGGCAAAACATTATTTCTGAGTGTGTTTGTAAGAGTGTTTCCAGAAGAAATTAGTATTTGAACCAGTAGACCAAGTAAAGCAGACCACCCTCACTAATAATCCTTTGATGATCTGAAAAGAGCAGAAATGCAAAGGTGAATTTTCTCTAATCTCTCTCTTCCTGGACTGGAACACCTATCTTCTCTAACCCTGGGACATCAGAGCTCCTTGTCGTTAAGCGTTCGAACTCTGAAACTTATATCCCAGCCCTACCCAATTCCATCGCTCCATTCCTCCACCTCCTCCCATCCTGAGACCCCCCATTCTCAGGCCTTCAGATTCAGACTGAATTGCATCGCTGGTTTTCCTGGCTCTGCAGCTTGCAGACAGCAGATGGAAGAACTTCTCAGCCCCCATAACTGCACGAGCCAATTCCCATACTAAATGCATTCACAGACATATGTGTGCATACGCATATATTATATGTGTGTTTATGTGTGTTTATATATGTATATATAAATTTATGTATCCTACTTGTTCTGTTTTCTCTGGAGAACCTTGACTAGAACCAATCATGAATTTCCTCCTCCTAACGTTTCGTTTCTCTCTTCTGTTGCCAACTCAGTAGCCCCTTCTTACTCTTCATGAAAAGTATAAATCACCACGTATTCTCAGAATCAACCAGTCACCAAATCCTTGAGTGCTAACTATGTGCCAGGCATAGTCTCTATGCAGAATTGAGACCTCTGCTTTTAAGAGGCTTTATATGCTAAAGGCATCGGGTTTAAGTGGCAAAGAGACAGTCACATTCATACATTCTGAGTTCATGCATTCTCTTCTTTGTGCTATCGGGCAACAAGCTTCTAATCTACTATAATTCATCTGCAGACTAGCGCCCTTCCTAGCCTTTCAAATATTGGTCTGCTCCACAAGACGTGGCACTTTTCCTAGGTTTGACAATGAACTTTAGTGGACTCCAGCTTCACACTCATTGAACAGTAGACAGAAATCGTCAGTCACTTGGGTATGTTAATGCCAAGCTGTATCTTAAATGAAGCTGAATGCTCATCAGCCCCTAAAATATTTGCCCAAGCAGCAGCTTTAAACTCTGTGATATTGACTTAAGAGGTCTAGAGGTCATGGCTCTGAATTTTTATTCTAACTAAACACAGGTTTTATTATCCTAAATCACTGGATATGGCAGTGGTATCTCCTTACACAAATCTTGGAATTATTTTCTTGACCTATTGAAGTAACATTAAATGTACATGATTTCAAAAAGCAAAAAGTAAACCAATCCCACCAACCAAAAAAAAAAAAAATTTAAAAGAGGTTTTGTAACTGATTTTGAATTATTTTGGAATTTTGTAAGATCTTTGCAAACTTTTTCCTGTAAATTTAAATCTATTTTAAAGTTAAAAGTTTATTTTTAAAATGGTTTCTGACAAAGAAGGTTAAAAAAGAACACTGAAGCCATTTGTCTTCCACTTTAGTCTTTCTATTACTTCATATTCTCTTCTTACTATGAGGCTATTGGGCAGAAACATAAAATCCTATTCAGTGTATAAACTAAATTTAAGATATACATCTCTTTTTTTCTTTTTAAAATCTCTTGCTTTATTTGCTGAGTCAACCAGATTAAAAAATAAAAGTGATTCTAAACTTCGTACCAGATACAGAAAAGACTTAAATGCATCGACATAGTGTGTTGTCCCTCGTATATAACCATAAGGCTTACATCCTGTTAGTAGCACTCAGCTTTGAACTGTGCAGGGATGACGGGTTGATCTGAGCTATGCACAAAGTGCCACGAACATATTCATCAGAAGACGGGTCTGAAGCTCAGCTAGAAGTGGGACTGGGGCTAACCCAGATTTGGGTACACATGGATTAGTGTCAAAACAGTGTGACATGCAAACTTTGCTCTAGGTGTGAAATTCTTCCCGCCTTTGGCCACGATTATTGGGAACTGAACATACAATTATTGGGAACTTGTCAGTAGTGGTCCAATATCCTACGCTTTACTGCAATGGCTTCAAAAGTGGTTTAGGGGCATCTTATTAAGAAGTCTTCTGAAAAATTATTCATTGTGTTAAGAACAAAATATTAGATCTTGCCCAATAACTTATAATTGTTTTTATCGAAAAAGAAATAGGGCTGGTGAGATGGCTCAGCGGCTTAAGCGCCTGCCCGGCAAGCGCGAGGGCCCGAGTTCGACTCCCGGAACCCACATATGAAAAAAGGGGCCGGTGATATCGCTCAGCGGCACGGGCGCCTCCTGGTGCACGAGGTCCTGAGGTCGACCCCCCGGTACCCACAAAAAAAAAAAAAAGAAATAAATTAACCTTTACTGATATTTAAATATGAATTAACTCTAGTACTGACTTCAGTGGGCTACAGCCAAGGGTTCCGCTATGAGCTTCTAGTTGTGACATTTTCTGTTAACTATGGCTATACTGCCTAAGAGAAACCTGTGAAGAGACAAATCGGCAGTAGCAAATCTGGTACTGGTAATATCTTAACAATGAGTCACATACTAATTACCTTTTAAAAGAATATCATGCTATTTGGAAAATACAATGCTTTCTATTGTAGTTTGTGTTTTGCTTGTTTGTTTGTTTGTTTTCTTTTGGTCTTTTTGAGACAGGGTTTCACTATACAGTTCAGGCTGGCCTTGAATTCACTTTGTAGCCCAGGCTGGCCTCAAACTCTCAGCAATCCTCCTGTCTCAGCCTCCAGAGTACTGGGATTACAGGCATGTAACCACCACGCCTGGCTATTGTAGTGTATTTTTGTAGTTGAAACAGTATAAGTAAATGTGCCATTTAAAAAAATGTCTTTAAGATAGCTCAGTGGCACAAGCGCCTGCTTGCAAGTGTGAGGTCCTGAGTTCGAGCCCTGAGACCCACAAAATAAATAAATAAATAAATAAATAATAAAAAATAAAAAAATGTCTTTTATATCTTGGTAGCTAGAAAATTTTAAACCAGAATTTTCTGATGTGCTTAATGATAGTTCAGTGAGTTTAAAAAGCATTTATGGAAAACAAAATAATCAATTCTTTGATTACTTTTGTGAGAATTACTAATTGCTATCAGAAAAGATGGAACTTTAACAAATAAAGCTTCATCAAAATCTATATAATTTTACAGACAGGATTGAAAAGTGAGTATAAATTTTCCAGTGCAAATAAATATATCTTTAATTTGCCTTTACCTCTGATTTTAGGAGGTTTTTTGTAACTGTGACAAGCATCAAATCTGGTTGATGACATTTCAAGTGTTACAATAAATAGAATTTCCATACAGATCTTCTAAATGCTTCAACAGAAAGCTTTAAACCAAGATTTTCAAAAATGTGTTTTGGTAATAGAGAATAAAATAATTTATAATAGAAGGAGGCTTTTGTCTTAATCACTGAGTAGTATATTCTTCATCATAGAAGTAAAGATAAACTTTTAGTATATGGAGACATTGAGGTTTTAGTGTTATTTCCAGCAGTTCTACCACCCAGACCAGTAGGGAAATTGGTAATTTGTGCTACTAATGTAACAAAACCCCAAAATAGGGCCTGGTCAGCAGAAAGTGAGAACAAAATATAGTGGGCTGGGTGGGATGGTTAAGCTTAATTTTCAACTAGACTGGATGAAGAGAGTCGTGGAAGGGTGATTAAATTATGTGGGTACTGTACTCATCAGTAGATGAATCCACTGATGTTCGTACTAAATATGATATTAGGAAGTGGAACCCAGTTTGGGATGGTGTGTGTTTGGAAGGTGTCCACTTTGGACTCAGTCCACCTGGACAGAAACTGTGTGTAAACAGACCTCTCCTTTAAGTTGAAGGTATTGAGTTCTTTGTCCCAGCTGACGAATACCCTGGGTGTCTGCAAAGTTCTACTGTGTGTGCCTCAGCATATTTTCAGTAAAGCTATCAAAGGAGAATGTGGAAGTCAGACCACGTACCTGCCAACTCTATAGCTCTAGGAGAAGTAGCTGGAAGTCTCAGAGTGATTCTATGTGGACCACAACTTTAGTAATAAGGAGACAATCAGATGAGTTTGGGTTAATTTCTAAGCAGAGAACAAGAGAAAGAAAGTTCAGGAATTGAGGGATGTATGTGGTTCAGAAGATGAGAGCTTTTGGACCCAGAATAAAAAGTCAGCTCAGAGTAACAAAGGACCAGTGAAATTCTTAAACAACTCAGCCCTTCTATAAACATTGGATTAAGAGCGGACTTTTCTATTGCAGCATATTGTTTCAGATAGCCTCAAGGCTCCTGCTATTAAATTGAAGGAAAAACATGGGAGACTGGAAAACAAAGAGTAAGGCAAGATTAATAATATGTCTAGTGAAAACTCTGGCACTGGAAGTAACTGGAATCAAATGGATCAAAAGCTTACTAAGAAATTTTTTAGGAATTGTGGTGCTAAAAAAACATGAGCTACAGCTTAAAACAACCCTTAGGAAGGAAGATAAATATGAAAGCTGCCCAACACATAGGAGAGGATATTCCTCAACAACCAGTTCAGTTATTGCCACGGAGGGTAATAGTTAAGGAAAGAGTAGCCAGGTAGTTAAGGAAAGAAGCATTGGGAACAGATAAGAAAATTCTTCCAAATCTTGGGTGGTCAAACTACACACCAGAAGGATTTAATGATTTCTATGGGTCATTCACTGCTATGTATTATCTTTTCTGCCCTTTTCTGAGTGAATCTTTTATACAGTTACACTGGGTAGATAATATAGCTCACCACATCTAGGGCTAGCTACATAATTTGTAAAGCCCAATACAAAACGAAAGAGTGGGACCGCTTGTTCAAAAAATGAACAAAATGTGTCATTAAAAGTACTAACTATAAAGATTTTTCCTTCGTTCTATAGTATGTTTAGACTTATTGTGTTTTATATTTGCTATTTAATGCTCCTCTAAATAACAAGAAGTGTAATTTTATTATTTATCTTTGTATCAAGCAATGCCAATTTTAAATGCAGACATAACAGTGTTTAACTTATATGCAGAATTACCAAAATGATGTAATTCATGGCCTGTACATGCATATATATTTTGTTCTTCTGGCAACATGGAAGTGCTGCACACAACTAATTCACTTACTTTTATTTTTCCTCTCAGTGTGTGCACATCCTAGCAATACTCTCTTACTTATGAGTAGGGAAGATTTAAAAGGAGGAATTATGGCTGCTCTATCATTCTCTTTCTTTCTATGGCTTAATTTTAGTGCAAGCCATGGACTAACACAGGGAAAGACAGCACAACAAAAAGGGTATAATAGGTTTCTTTGGTATTTCCTGCTTCTTAGAACATCATGTGTCCAAAACAGGTTTTGTTTTAAATAGGAAATGTGGTTTCTTAGAATAGTCAGCCCGCTGCGTACTCAGCCTGAGGAATAACATGGTTCTTTTGTGCTAACTTTGAGTCTTGCTGACTCCCAATCATCATAGGTGTACAGGAATTCTGTGCTCATGGGGTATCATGAATCTGTATGTGAAAGCAGCAGCAAGGAACAGAGGCCAGATACACTGCACGTCCCTCCACCTACATGCATGCATGCACTACTACCCTGTCAGACTTAATATTTAAGACACAAATGCAAAGATAAAATTATTAGTAATTTTAAGATAGTAATAAGAGACTATTAAAGCAATCTCAGGGGCTGTGTAAGTGTGAGTCCTCACACAACTCTACAGATAACACATTCGTGAAACCTGTACCAACTGGACCCAGGAAACCCACAGAAAACACGACCTGGAGATCGTAGAGTTGGAGGTAGATTCCGAGACTGAATGAGGCATTGGATGCCCTTGCTTGGGTTGAGGATGAGTAAATTCTTTGCATGGGAAAAGAGTAAAATTATTGGACTTTTTGCTGAATAAGACTATTGATTTACCAAAACCTATTTCTTTTTTCCTTCGGGGCACACCTTTAGACTGTATTCCCTATGCACTCTCACAGTGACTGAGTTCTGCCTAATGGAATTTGGACGAACGTGATGGACATGATAGTAAGTATCTCAAAGCATTTGGAAAGATTCAGGACTTTCCTAGACTGTCACTTGATCATGACTTTGGGCAATTCGAATCCTCTGCTGCATTTCTTACATATACCTGAGATACAAGAGGAGGAAGAGAGCATGTTATGGTTTGTATCTCGATGTCCCCCCAAAGCCTCATGCAGTAATGGTTGGAGCTTTTGGGGGTAGATGGATCTAGTGTGTAATGCTGGGATTATGGGTGCTTCGCCCTGGGTGTGGGTGCTACCCGCCATAAGGGCAGGCAGGTAGCTTGGATGGAATGCAAGGGACAGAAAGAAGGCTGCTGCTTCATTGCTTCGCTGCTTTGCTACCTTCTGCCTGCCCTGCTTTTCCATGGACTGTTTCTCCTCTGCCATGCCTCTCTGCCATTCGACCCTGCTTTGGAGCCAGCTCACTATGGACCAAAACGTCTACAAACTGTAACCCAAAAGAAACTTTTCCCCTTTTAACTTTAGGTGTTGGGTATTTTGTCTCATGAATGAGAAAAGTAACTAAAACAGAGCAGAAGATCATCGGGGAAGTTTCTATAGGTCATGTGCAGTATTCAACACAGAGCAGCTTACTTAGCTCAGCTAGTCCACTCTCCTGAACTAATTGTGATTCATATAAAAAATGTACACTTTTTAAAATAAAATGGACCTGCTGAATAAAAGGAAAAAGGAGTTAATTAAAAAATTTTTTTTTTTGTGGGTACTGGGGTCGAACTCAGGACCTCACGTGTCAGCAGGTGCCCGTGCCCCTGAGCGATATCACCGGCCCTTTTTTCATATGTGGGTACCGGGAGTCAAACTCAGGACCTTGCGCTTGCCAGGCAGGTGCTTATGCCACTGAGCTATCTCACCGGCCCTAAAAATATTTTAATAGTGCTAAAAAAGTGTTAACTAATAATTAGGTACTGATCCTTGAGAGGTCAAGGATTTTACCTTTACTACCTTATCTCATTCATGATCTCCAGTAGAGTACAATACATTTAACAAGCACTCAATAAATATTTCTTTGTGGATTGCCTTGTTATCGTGTATAAAAGTTCTTAATTTTGACAAATAGTTGTGTACTAAAACGTGTCACAAACGTTCTGTCCCTACTTCCAGTCCTCTTTAGCAGCCTTGGCTCTCTATCCAAATGATTATGTTCTGAGGTCCCTTGGAGCCACATTTCATCACAGCAATGACAGCAGTGAAGTGGCTGAGTGAATGTACTGCCTGTTCATAAAATTATTTCAAAGAAAGGGCTTCAACATCCTTCCAGATGTTATTCAAATCTATACCATTATTTACTGTAGGATATAAAACACTAGGACTTTAAGGAAATTAAATGCAATAGGGTAAAGTTTTAGTGCTTTGAAAGGTAAGGGCCACGTGCAGCGGGTACAGATCACTGAGAAGTTAGTGTGAAATAAACACTCCACTGCCGCTAACATTCTGTAACTTTGTACTACATTTTCAAAAAAAGTAAGCTGAACTGGTTGCCAAGGAAATGATTGTGATGTCACAGAGGATGATGACTTTTCTTAATCTATAAGCAGCAAGAGCAGATGTGCTTGTAAGAAACAAAGATCTTGTTTCCATACAAATGTTCTCAAAATAAAACACAAAGGAAGAAAAATACCCAGAGCATATAATGCAAAGAAAAAGAATTGCTTCTAAATAGAATGTTTTACAAAGTTTTCCATAAAGCCTCAGCTGCTTCTCAAAGCACAACCAGCTTGAGCATGGGTGGATAGCAGACGTGAAATTACAGTATTCACAAAATCAGTATTCAGCTTACAGAATCTCTTTTCAAAGACTTCATGCATACTTTATGTATGCATAATTATAGAAGCAGGTAATGAAAGAGATTCTGATTTTCCCCCTATTGTTGTTATTGTACTTAGCTAGATAATTCTTAATAAAAATTTCCTTGTTAAAATTAAATCTAAGCAATTTTTTTAAATTCTATTAAAAAGATCTTTTGGCTCTTATTATAAAATATATTGGACACTTTCTCTAAAACACACATTCTGTCCATAGAGATAAGTAGTAACGTATCTACTTTTACTAAAGAATCAAAATTCAGTAACAATGACTAATCTGCAAGCTACAATAATTTTCTACAGTTTTATTATTTCATATCACAATTAATTTTACTTCAATTACAAGAGATTTTTATAAAGTATATTTAAAGTTTATGACTGTGACATCCTGAAATATAATAGATATGATAAACACTATATCAAATGAATGGGTTGTGTCAAATATATTATGTTTTCATTACATCATTTTGAATTTAAGCCTATATACTTTGCTGGTAATTGATAGCCTCCTAAGTTAATTCTTTAGATTCTCAAATATCTCTCTCAGTAACCTCAAGTATTTCTTAGAATTAATCAAAGTTTATGTAATAAAAATGAGTTAATTGTAATAAAATCCTCACTGCCTACAATAAAAAAAACCTGTACATGCAACTTGCAGCATGAATGTGCCAATAAAAATGTTAAGTTCATATATAATCAAATGAGCAATATGAACAGTGGCAAGGAGATAACTATTTTGACAATTCCTAGGATGTTCTGCTCCTAAAGAAATCTATCATAGAATTTTTTTACATGAAAACATTAAGACTAAGACATACTGGGTTAGAATTCTGCATTGCTATGAAATATATTTTTCTTTTCAATTTAATGTCCAAGTTAGCTTTTTATTTTTCATTGCATAATGTAAAATACTAAATGAATTACAGGAAAACAAGTAAAAGTCAGCAAAGAATAAAAAGTAAAACTTCACTATGCTTTCTAGCCCGAGTGAAAGGAAATTGAGAATAAGTTAACAGGTGTTTCTGAAAGCTTGACTTTAATCCTAGTTTTTGTCCTGTCATCATACTGAAGTCATATGCTATTTTAAAACATAGCTCACTTTTTAAAAGTACATAATACAAATACTCTAAATGGACACCAACATTTGAAGTGTATATTAAAAACTGAAAGATTAAGATAATATAATTTTCAAAAGAGAGGGCTAAAAGTATGGGGCAGGATTTTTATGGACACTGAAGAAAACCAACGAGATGTTTGGGTTGTTTTTTATTTTGTTTGTTTGTTTGTTTGGTACCTGAAATCAAACTCACAACCTTGTGCTTGACAGGCGGGCACTGTGCTGCTGAGCTATACCCTGGGCCTCCAAGGAGATGTTTGTCTAAGAGCTGCAGAAGACAAGAATACTTAGGTTGATCTAGGCAGAGTGTAGAGGTCTAAGTAAAAACATAGGAATTGGAATATATAAAAAGGGAAGAAAAATTGCATTTCATGTTTTTAATGCATGAATGACTACGCAGCTTTAGAATACTTCAAAATAATTTCTTTTTTTTTTTTTTTTTTTTTTTATTTTAAAGAGAAGAAAAAACAAAACAAATCAAAAGAAGAACAAATTTTCAAACAAACATAATAGGAGGGTAACAATGGTTAATACATTACGTATTACTATCTTTAAGTTAGTTATTCAGGACACCAGACATTAGCATTCAATTGTCCAAACATTATTGGCACAAACCTTACTCTTCAATGAACTAAGTAAAAATGGTAGTGTATCTATCTTAACCATCTTATATATATATATATATATATATATATATATACAATTTTTTTCCCTTTCCCTTCTTTCTTTTCACTATTCCAGTCTCTCTTTCCTTTTGACCAGTTTCTTTTTGATTCACCATGTCTATTGTACATTTTGGATCTTATTTACTCTTTCAGTTTCTCATACTAGAGAGACAATACGATGCTTACACATGTGCTTCTGGTTTATTTCACTTATGAGTATTTTCTCGAGTTGCATCCATTTACCTATAAAAGTCTCCAGTTTATCCTTCTTTATGGCTGAATAGTACTCCATTGTATAAAAATACCACATCTTTCTTATCCATTCCTCAGTTGATGGGCATTTGGGTTGTTTCCAAGATCTGGCTATTACAAATTGTGCTGCTATAAACATGGGTGCACATATATCGCTGTGGTATGATGTTTTTAATTCTTCTGGGAAGATGCCCAGAAGGGGAATAGCTGGGTCAAATGGGACCTCCAACCCTAGTTTTCTGAGGAATCTCCACACTGACTTCCACAGTGGCTGTACCAGTCGACACTCCCACCAACAGTGAAGAAGGGTTCCTTTTTCCCCACAGCCCCTCCAGCATTTGTTATTAGTTGATTTCTTAATAGTAGCCATTCTTTCTGGGGTGAGATGGTATCTCAGTGTTGTTTTAATTTGCATCTCTCGAATGACTAGTGATGTTGCACATTTTTTTGTATATTTATTTGCCATTAGTATTTCTTCATCTGAGAAATGTGTATTCATCTCAGATGCCCATTTTTGGAGTGGGTCTTTAAATTTGGGAGGTCTGATTTTTTTGAGTTCTTTATATGTTCTCGATAGTAATCCTTTGTCTGAGGAACAGCTGGCAAACATTTTTTCCCACATTGTGGGTTGTCTCTTCACTCTGTTGGTGGTTTCTCTTGCTGTGCAAAAGCTTTTTAATAAGATGAGATCCCAGTTATTGATTCTTTGGGATAGTTCCCGTGCGGTTGAGTTTTTATTCATAAAGTCTTTGCCTACACCAATGTCTCCAAGGGTTTTACCTATCCTACCTTCCAGCAGATTTAATGTTTCTGTTTTAATATTTAGATCTCTGATCCATTTTGAATTTAGTTTAGTGCATGGTGAAAGATATGGATCTAGTTTTAATCTTCGGCATGTGTAGAGCCAGTTTTTCCAGCACCATTTATTAAAGAGGCTATCTTTCTTCCAGCGAGTGTGTTTGGCACCTTTGTCAAAGATAAGGTGGCTTAGTATGTCTGGGGTTGTTTCAGCATCTTCTAATCTGTTCCATTGATCTTCAGGTCTGTTTTTTTGCCAGTACCACACTGTTTTTATCACAGTAGCTTTATAGTATAATTTCAAGTCGGGGATAGTGATGCCCCCTGCCTTGCCTTTGTTGCCCAGAATTGCCTTTGCTATTCTAGGTCTCTTCTGATTCCAAATGAATTTTAGGATTGTTTTCTCTAATTCTGTGAGATATGCTGTTGGAATTTTGATTGGAATTGCATTAAATCTGTATAACAATTTTGGAAGTATGGCCATTTTCACTATATTGGTTCTTCCTATCCAGGAGCAAGGGATATCTTTCCATTTTCTGATATCCTCTTCAATCTCCTTTTTCAGAGTACTGTAGTTTTCAGTATAGAGGTCTTTTACATCCTTCGTGAGGTTGATTCCTAGGTATTTCATTTTTTTGGATGTTATTGTGAAAGGTATTGTTTCCCTAATTTCTCTTTCAGTAAGTTTGTTATTTGTGTACAGGAAGGCTATTGACTTTTGAGTATTGACTTTATATCCAGCTACACTACTGAATTTGCTTATTAAATCTAGCAGTTTTTTAGTGGAGTTTTTGGGGTCTTCTGTGTAGAGTATCATGTCATCTGCAAATAATGATAATTTAACTTCTTCCTTTCCAATCATTATTCCTTTTATTTCTTTCTCTTGTCTAATCGCTCTGGCTAAAGTTTCCAGAACTATGTTGAATAAGAGTGGGGACAGTGGACATCCTTGTCTTGTTCCTGATTTTAGAGGGAAGGCTTTCAGTTTTTGGCCATTTAGTATAATATTGGCTGTTGGTTTGTCATAGATAGCTTTTACCAGATTGAGATAAAGACCCTCTATTCCAATTTTCTGTAGGGTTTTTATCATGAAAAGGTGCTGGACTTTGTCAAAAGCTTTTTCTGCATCTATTGAGATGATCATGTGATTTTTGTCTTTGGTTCTGTTAATATGCTGTATTACATTTATTGATTTACGTATGTTGAACCATCCCTGCATCCCTGGGATGAATCCAACTTGGTCATGGTGTATAATCTTCTTGATGATTTGTTGGATTCTGTTTGCCAGTATCTTATTAAGGATTTTTGCATCTATGTTCATTAGGGAGATTGGCCTGTAGTTCTCTTTCTTAGTTGGGTCCTTCTCTGGTTTTGGTATCAGGGTAATGCTTGCTTCCAGGAATGAATTTGGGAGTATTGCTTCCCTTTCAATTTCATTGAAAAGTTTGAGAAGTAGGGGCGTTAGGTCTTCTCTAAATTTCTTGTAGAATTCGGCAGTGAATCCATCAGGGCCTGGGCTTTTCTTTGTTGGGAGGTTTTTAATTACATCTTCAATTTCATTGGCTGATATTGGTTTATTTAGGATTTTTAAATCTTCTTGATTCAGCTTTGGTAATTCATACGAATCTAGGAATCTGTCCATTTCTTCTGCATTTTCCATCTTAGTAGAATATAAATTTTCAAAATAGGTATAGATGATCTTCTGGATTTCTGCAGGGTCTGTCGTGATATCACCCTTTTCATTTTCAATTGCATGGATTTGAGTCTTTTCTTTTCTTTTTTTAATAAGGTTGGATAAGGGTTTGTCAATCTTATTTATTCTTTCAAAGAACCAACTTTTTGCTTCATTGATTCTTTGTATTGTTTTTTTATTCTCCAATACGTTAATTTCTGCTCTGATCTTTATAATTTCCTCCCTTGTACGGGCTTTTGGCTTAACCTGCTCTTCTTTTTCTAGAAGCTCGAGGTTCACCCTTAAGTTGTTTATTTGCGCTTGCTCTATTTTCCTGATATAAGTGTTTAATGCTATAAATTTCCCTCTTAGGACTGCTTTCATTGTATCCCATAAGTTCCGGTATGTTGTACTGTCATTATCATTCAGTTGTAGAAAGTGACTAATTTCTTCTTTAATTTCATCTGTCACCCATTGGTTGTTCAGGAGGATGCTGTTTAATTTCCATGTGTTTAGGGAGTTTTTGTGGGATCTTTTGCCATTGATTTCCAATTTCATTGCACTATGGTCTGATAATATGCATGGGATAATTTCAATTCCTTTGCATTTACTTAAGCAGGTTTTATGAGCTAGTATGTGGTCTATTTTGGAGAACGTCCCATGTGCAGCTGAGAAAAATGTGTATTCTGATGTTGTGGGATGGAACACTCTGTAGACATCTACTAAGTCCATTTGTTCAAAAGTTTGGTTCAGTTCTACTATTTCATTATTGATTTTCTGTCCAGTTGATCTATCTTTTTGTGACAGTGGAGTATTGAGATCTCCCAATATAATTGTATTAGTGCTTATTTGATTTTTCATGTCCTTTAGTACTTGTTTTATATAGCTGGGTGCATTGGTATTTGATGCATATATATTTATGATCGTTATCTCTTCCTCTTGGATTGTTCCCTTTACAAGGATGTAATGACCATCTTTATCTCTCTGAATCCTTCTTGGCTTGAAGTTCACTTTGTCTGCAAAAAGAATAGCTACCCCTGCTTTTTTCTGGGTTCCTGTGGCATGGAGTATTGTTTTCCATCCTTTGACTTTCAGTCTATGAATTTCTTTCTGAATTAAATGTGTTTCTTGTATACAGCATATTGTTGGATCTTGCTTCTTGATCCATTTCGCCAGTCTGTGCCTTTTGATTGGTGAATTGAGACCGTTAACATTGATGGTTAAAACTGATATGTATTGACTTGTCATGATATTTTCCTGTTGTTGGTTCCCACTCTTTGTTTTTCCGCTTTCCGGCTATTTAATTATTTGCCCTGCCTGGTGGATTCCTTCTGTTGGGGTTCCTATCTCTTTCTAGAATGTCCTTCAGAACGTTTTGGAGTGCTGGTTTGGTGGTCATAAATTTTCTCAGATGTTCTTTGTCATGGAAGTATTTTATTTCTCCATCAATTTTGAAAGATAGTTTTGCAGGGTACATCAATCTGGGCTGAAAATTATTTTCCTTTAGAGCTTGCAATACATCATTCCAAGCTCTTCTTGAATTGAGGGTTTGTGCTGAAAAGTCAGCTGTGATTCTGATGGGTTTTCCTTCATAGGTGATTTGTCTCTTCTCCCTAACAGCTTTTAAGATTCTGCCCTTCTGTTGAATTTCTGGGATCTTGACTATAATATGTCTGGCTGAAGTTTTTTTTTGATCATGTCTAGTTGGTGTTCTAAAAGCTTCACTTATAGGGGTGTCAAATTCCTTTTCTCTTCCAGGAAAGTTCTCCCTGATTATGTCTTTGAACAAGGTTTTAATGTCGTTGATGCTATCTCCTGCTTTTTCATTTATTCCAATTATTCTTAAGTTGTTTATCTTTGAGTCATCTAGCAGCTGCTGAATTGATTTTTCATGGTCCCTTGCTATTTTTAAGAATTTTTCCATTTCATGATCACTAATTGCAAGCCTGTCTTCTATATCTGAGATCCTGTCCTCGCATTGGCTTATTCTGCTACAAATACTTTCAATGGAATTTTTTATCTCTTGGATATCTGCTTGAATCTGCCTTATAGATTCCATTTCTTTCCTATGCTGAGCATTCATGGTTTCTATAGTTTTCTTAAGTTCATCTATTTTTTTGTCTGTATCAGCTATAGTGTCTTTAAGCATGGTCTTCATTGTAGACATTATCTCTGCAGTTATCTGTGAGATTATTTCTGTTTTAATTTTTTCCAGAACCTCATTCAGTTGCTTTGTTGTTACCACTTCAGATAGGCCAGGTGGGTGGCTTTCGGATTGTCCCACCTCGTTGCTCCCTAGGTTTGCCTTTGGTGAATTGGATGTGTGTGGTTGCATCTTGTTTAAGTGTCGTCTCATTTTTTCTTTCTTTAATTCCTGGGGTGATGTTTGCAAATTACCTATAGTAGGTTACTTTATTGCTAGTGTTTAAGATCTTTAGAAGATGACTACTTCTCTGCAGTATCTTCCAAGTGGAGCTTGCTTTTAGGTTTTGAGCTTTCTGCCAGATCCTACCTCTTCAGTTCGTTGGGTATGCGAAGTTGCTACCTGTTTGGCCCAGTCCTTGATTCTTTGGTACTGTGCCACTGTATTTTCTGTGTCCCTTAGTCAATCTCAATCATGAAATATCAGGAAGGAAAGATGTTTAGAACAATTATTTCACATTTGGCTATAATGTTAACTAAAGCATCAAACACAGCCTAAAAAATGACAGACTGAGCTAACCAGTTATTTACCACTTTTAGCTGTATAGAGTTGCGGTTATATAACAAAATCTAAAACACACCAGAAAAATTATATGCAGTATACAAGTCCTATGTATGTCAATTTTTCCTTGAGGAGTTTAAATTTAAGATGACTTAAGGAGGAAATAGAGTATTGGGAGAAGAGGAAGGAATTAGATGTAAGGTTAGAGGACCAAGAGGGATCCCACTAAAATTGGGACACTAGTGCAGAGGACAGGTGGTAAAAAGAGAAGGAAGGGATAAAAGGAAGAACAGATCACAACCACAATCACAAAGAAGTTAGAGGCGCTGTTTACACTCATATAAAAAACCAGAGAGAATAATGAAGGAAAGAGCAAATACACATACAGAAATAAAAACAAAGATAAAAACAATAAAACAGACAGATCAAAAATAAAACCCCACCAAAAAACAAAACAAAACAAAACAAAAACAAAAAAACCCTTCGCCAGAACAAAAAAACAAATCAGTGAGAAAAAAAATAAAAATAAAAATAAAAAATAAAAATAAAAATAAAAAATATAAAAAGAATCAGTTCCAGGTGTTGACTCTGTTGTAGGCAGGTACCTTGTGACAAAGTCCTGTTCTGTGCAGGTCCGTCCCAGTAAGCCAGGAGCGCCCTCTGGTGGGTGGTGAGCAGAGGCGCGTACTTTCAGGCAGAGACCAGTCTAGCTCGCCTCCGCTCTCGCCGCCCTTTCACGGTCCCTGGGCCTGAGAGGCTCAGCGTGCTGTCCGGAGCGCGGGTTCCCTGCACTGGTTCCCGCCGCTCTGGTTTTTCCGCCACGCCCCCCACAATGGCGCCGGGCCAGTCGCTCTCTGGCGCGGGACAGGTGTGGCTGAGAGTCCAGTCTCGTTCGCCTGCTGACCTCAGCACACTTTCGTGGGCTCAATTGAGAGGCCCTGTGCTGCCCTGTCCGGAGCACAAGTTCCCAGAGCAGTTTCCGAGCCGCTCTGAGTTTCGCCACACCCCCCACAATGGCGCCCGGCCGGTCGCTCTCTGGCGCGGGGCAGCTGTGGCTGAGAGACACTCACCGCCGGTCAGCGCCGTTCTCCGCCGCTCCCCTGCCCCGCCGCTGTCTCAGGATCCTCCGTGCGGGCTCCCTGGGCGCCAGCTGCCACCGTGTGTCCGTAGAATTGAGCCTCCGCCGGCGCTCCAACTCCCGGGATATTAGAAGGTGCACGCGCGCGGTCTGCTCCTTCTTTCCTTCTTCTTTGTTGGAAGTCACCCGTCACTGGTGCCGGGGGTCCCAGATTGCGCTTCAGAACTTTTCTGGGTTTCGGGGAGGCATCTCCCCCCCTCCTGCGCTTTCTGGGTTGCTATATTCCCGTGTTCCAATGGTAACTTTTAGAGAGAGTTTTGCTGCCTGCTTCTTACTCATCCGCCATCTTGAGGTCTCTCCAAAATAATTTCTTGATGAAGAATTTCATTTCTGTGATAATTTTTAACACAGTACCAAATCTGTGTAAAGCACTATATTAAGAAATAAGAAGATTATCAAAAGATGACTCAGTCTTTCTCTAAAATTGCTCTAACATAGTATAGTAGAAAAAGCACACATTATACAAAAATCTATATTTTTTGTGAGCTTAACGATAACATAATTGCCATTAGATAGTAGGTGCTAAGTAAGGTAAATGAAATTACAGAGCATGCATTTATTTTTTTATTTTTATTCTTTGTGGGTACCGGGGGTCAACCTCAGGACCTCATGCGCCAGCAGGCGCCTGTGCTGCTGAGCGATATCACTGGCCCATTTTTTTGTATGTGGGATCCTGGAGTCAAAATCGGGCCCTTGAGCTTGCCAGGCAGGCGCTTATGCCACTGAGCCATCTCACCGGCCCAGAGCGTGCATTTATAATACACGATATCAGCACTATTGGAGGGCAGAAAAATTGTGTTGCAGTGATGCAGCAGAATGAAAGCTATGTAAGGGTATGGTGTGATGGAACTTGTTGGCTTTTCATATGGGAAGTTTTTGTTTATAAATAATGTTTTGGTATCTTTGAATTGACTTCATTAAAAACGTTTAAGCCAAAATTTCCCACTGTAAAGAGTCTCAACAAGAGGAAATGAATAAAAACTGTACAGGCTTTTGTCTTTGAGGGAGACAACTTAGTTGGTAAATTGTCCTAAACTGTGTACTTTCTCCATGAGCATAGGTTAATTTAGCGGACTGTTGCCATGTGAAGTCTTCTAGACAAGGCTACAGATGATTTAGTTTACAGCTAGCTGAGGTCTGGATAGAAAAATCTTGAATGGGACATATTTTATTAGAAGTATTGTTTTTTGAAGTGTAATCATGAGAAATGGATATTCTTATCTATGTGGCAGAAAATGATTTTTATATTTGAATTTCATTTTTTATAAATGACATTGTATATTTGGGAAAAGATTAAAAACAAATAATGGGAAGGAAGTCAATAGAAACATTAGGTACAAAGCAATGCTCAGCTTTTATGTCACTGCCATAATTAATTGCAATAACTTTAATCACACTAACTGTGACTTACAAATTGTGATTTACAAAGAATGTCCTTTGTAAAACTGCTATCCAGAATATTTACTTGCTTACTTTGTTAAAGAAACATAATATAGCCCTTACCAAGGAGCAGACATTATCCTCAGTCTCGATAATTTAAGAATATTAATTTATTTAATCCTTTTTTAAAAAATGTATTATTTCTATCTACTTTTAACAGTTGAGGAAGTAGAGATTAAGAATTTGTCCAACTATGGAGTAGCACGGTAAGTGGTAGAACTGGCATTTAACCCCAGGCTTTCTGACTTGAAAGTTCTTGATCCATATACTACCAGTAATAGTTTGTCAGTATTCCCTGGGTCAAAGTTCTCTTGGAGCACAGAACTGGGTAGGGGGCGCGCGCGCGCGCGCACACACACACACACACACACACACACACGTTTCAAAACATGCATATTTAACACATAGGTGCAGATACGTAGTTATTGTTATTTAGGCTAATAATTTCACAGGCTTCCTATACGAGTAGATCTATGTAACCTACAGTGTATTTCCTCTTTTGCCTGGTTGCTATGATTTCCAAATCCTTGTGTTTTCTTGTAATGTTTTTCATAATCAGAATTTCTTGACATTTTTCTTTCTCCTTTGCTTAATTGCTTTTCTAAATGCACAGCTAATTAATGGGTTATAAATCAGCTCTTTGAAAAACATGATTCTAGAGGGACATTTTTCAAACTGCTACAGCATTTCAAATACTCTGCTATTCCTATAGGATGGAGTGGGAAGCTAGGAGAGGGGTGAGTCCAGCTTAGAATTTTACAGCCACAAAAATACAATATGCTAAATGCATGCAGCTAATATGTTAATAGGAATATATTAAGCCTGTGAATGTTTTAGTACAGAAAACAAATTTGTGAACCAGTTTCTTGGCTGATTTCTTTTTTTTTTTTTGTGGGTACCAGGGGTTGAACTCAGGACCTTGCGCGCCAGCAAGCGCCCGTGCCCCTGAGCAATATCACCGGCCCTTTTTTTGTACATGGGTACCAGGAGTCGAACTCAGGACCTCGCGCTTGCCAGGCAGGTGCTTATGCTGCTGAGCCATCTCACCGGCCCTCTTGGCTGATTTCTTATCAAGGTAATTCTGAACAATTGCATTTATAAATACATGATTCATAAAATGAACTTCATATATAAAATAGATTTTTAAATATGACTCCTATTTTGAATTGGTACTGCAGTCACGCTACTTCAAGGATATCCATGGACAGTCTATTTGTAAATTTGAATAAATGTTTTCAGAAAGTGAATGCAAATCACTCATTTTAACTTAATATATTTATTTGCCATGTCAACTGAAGAATATTGATAGCTCATGAAAAGGACTTTACCTACATTTTTACAGATCACATTGATGAGCTTTAGGTCTCAGTTGCATTGCAATATATTATTTGTAGACTTAAATATGAATGACTTCATTGATTTAAATGGTGTTGTAATAGGGATTTCTATGTTTAGTGGGAGGGAATCATCCCTATTTAAAAAAAAAAAAAAAGAATCTTCAGTTCCAATATGGGTACATTATACTGATCTTGGAGTTGCATTTCAGCCTATGCTGTAACTAGACACATAAGAATCTTTTGCTTTGAAACGGAAGTGGTAATTTCTACTTACTTTTTACATTGCCATCTGACTTAAGTATGATAGTCCTTTGTCATCAGATTTCAGTATACAATGCTTGGCAAAATCTAGTGACTTTGATGAATAAATCAAAGTCTTCATGAGGTCCAGAGACTTTTCCTTAAACTGCCTTGTTTTCTTACCCTGAATTTGAAGGAAGTGATAGAGTTGAGTTGGCAGAAAGAGCTGAATATGCCAAAGCTCATAATAAAGAACATGCAGTAGGTCAGTGCAGGGGAAAGCAAGTAGGATGATAGGAAGCTATCATCCCAGTCTGGAGCCATTGGATGGTCGTCTACAGGAACTTGGACTCTGGTAAACTTTTATGAAGGTCTCCTACCTGAATCTTTCATCTTCTGGTACAATAGCTGCTGCAATCACTGGCTACAATGTAAAGATATAAATAAGAATGGGCACATTAACTTCTGAAGGCTTGGCTGTCCCACTTCAGTTGAGAGTGAAAAAGTTGATATGGAGGTAAAAATGTAATATGGGAGCTCTAGCCGAGGTCACTCAGTCTCAGTTCCAGCACTGCCTGGTACCTCTTTTTCCCTAAACCAAGTGGATACTGTGGGATACCCTCACAAGTTCTTCAGACTATGCCCTCTAGAGCCTTGTCTCAAGCAAAATAAACACGCAAATCCATCCTACATCCTCCCACTTCCTTAAAAACACATTTATTTTCTAAATAAAATAACTCTTCCTTGAGGCTACCACTTCATTCTAAGCTATGGAAAGTAGGTATTTTGATATAGAAACTAGGAAACTTTTAAAGAGCAGAAGAGAGCACTAGTACTAATTATATTAGGACCACCAGTGTAATTTGAGACTGTTCTTGGCAAACCAGCTCTCTAGGTCACCCTTCATAGAGTCCTCCAAGATGAAGACTATTTATTTTCCTGTGATTCACCTTGCTTTCGATTAGAAGACCAGGTCAGCTTTCCCTAAACAATCTAAAGACATATGCAGAGTAATTCACTTTCATGTAAAACCCAGTTCCTCTCAAGTTCACTCTTCCCTGCTCCCATCTTACGACTTTTCCTCCTTGCTGTTATTCATCTGCCTTCCAGGGATTCGTTCTTCATAGATTTCTACATTTTGTTCCATATTTCCCTCTGTTCTCCTTCCTAAGAACTACATCTCCTGATTATCCTATCACTTTTTTGATAATCCAACCCTTACTGGCCATGACTTCTTAATCTCTATTCAGCATCTTGGCACCTTGTCCTCCATCAGAAATACCAAATTTCTGTACAGTCTTCTATACTTTCCTATCTCTTAGTCAATATTCCCTCATACACAATTTTTTTGACTTATTGGGACCCAAGGTCTCCATATCCCCCTATTTCTTCCTATCTGCCAGCTTCTATTTTTATAGCTTATATAGCTTAATCCATGGTATATTACTCCAGTATTATTTCTTTAAATTAAACTCAACTTTGATTCAGTGTCTTGGGGCTCCTCACCTGGCAAATTTTTTACTTTGAGTCAATGCTGTAGTTCATACTTCTCCACCTCATATCTGGGTTGTGAGTTTACTTATCACTACAATGTTGAGCCTATTGTGGTCACCAGCTTCTATGCAGTCTTCTCTGCTCACCAATTTTTCTGTTGCTTTAGTTAGCCTCTCTCCCATCCTTTAGAGCAACTAATTCAGGTTTAGTCAAGTGGCTCTTCCTCCATCTTTAGTAAATAACACTGGTACCTTTCCTCAATGTCCTATCATGAGAACTAACAAATTTACTTGCATCTCTACCCATCCTTTCCTACTTCTCAAATTCAATGTGAATGTCTTCTCCTGTCTAAAGCTAATCAAGCCACCCATATAATAGATCCTTTTCCCCAAATCCCTCATGGAGCTCCCTTCACCGATTTTCTTCTGTCTTCAATTTCTTTTTTTTTTTTTTTTTTTTTTTTTTTTTTTTTTGTGGGTACCAGGGGGACGACCTCAGGACCTCGCGCGCCAACAGGCACCCGTGCCACTGAGTGATATCACCGGCCCCTTTTTCGTATGTGGGTTCCGGGAGTCGAACTCGGGCCCTCGCGCTTGCAAGGCAGGCGCTTACGCCGCTGAGCCATCTCACCGGCTCTCTTCAATTTCTTAATTGCTATTATTGACACTTTCATGTCAGCATTGGGACATACTGAAGTCTTATTTGAAAAACAAAAGAAATACCTTCCCTCAACTCCATATTATCCTCTAGCTACTAGCTTCTACCTTTCTTCTTATAGCTAATCTCTTTTTATGTGTGTCTTTTTGAGACAGGGTTTCACTCTGCAGTTCAGGCTGGCCTTGAACTCACTATGTAGCCCAGGCTGGCCTCGAACTCACAGCAAGCCTCCTACCTCAGCCTCCCAAGTGCTGGGATTACAGGCCTGTGCCATCACACCCAGCTATTTTATAGCTAATTTTTTTAAAAGCATTGCCCTGTATTCATAGCTTCCATTCCCTCATTTATTTTTTCCTCAACAAGTCTTCTGCCGTCATCATTACAGGCAGCATTTAATATTCTTAATCTCTCTTTTCTCATTCTTAGGTCTCCTGGTTTTCCTCTCAGAACCCTGGAGTACACCATTTAGATATTCTATTTCAAAAATATTGCTGTCCCTCATGAGTTTTAAGTAGGTTGGCTTGACTGAGTTTGAACTATCCATCAAAGTTCTAAAGCAGGAAAGGAGTCTATTCGATTCTCAAGACAGCACAATGACACATTTAGTGAGCTCTGAGGTCCAGGGCCTGGTGATTAGCTTTTAGGGGTTATAGGAACCCAAGTTCACAGTTATACTACTGTACTGTTCTTAGAAAGCACAACTATAGATTTCTAAACTCATAAGAAATGGGTGTAAAAAACCCAGAAACATAATTTACAAAGAAAAATATAAATGTGAAATATATTCTTTCATCATAGGAGAATCATATGGAAAGTGAAACTATCAGAAAGTTGCTAATGTCGGGGTTAGAACTGACCAGGGGGTTTTAGGTATGATAAACTGCCTAATGGCAATAGACTGTACAGCCTGCAGTGTCCAGCTCCACATTTGGAATGACCTCTGAAAGAAATATTTCCAAAGACTTGCAAAGGGTTTATCCTGCTGTCATCCATACTATATTGTGAAGAAGTATGATGCTTGTCCTAATATTCAATTAGACTGATATTAAGCATCTAATTCTCTAAACCAAATATTGGGAAATTAAACTTTGAAAAAGAATATCTTATGAACATACCAGATACTATGTTTGTTTGTTTTTCTTGGTTACTTCATGACTGTGAAGCTCTTCTGGATTAGAATAGGTAATTCAAAATGTCTTAAAGCAAAGTTACCCCAAAACCATTGAAAAGTTTCCTTCATAAATTGGGTCTGTTATCAACTAACAGCATTATGTCAGTACACCGCTATATATGTTCAAATTGACCTTTACTGTAAACTAAGTGCTTCTCTCCATTAGGAAAAAATCTGTCTTGTGCGAGATCCCAAGTATCATTTAATAATATCATAACCATTTAAAATTATGATGTTTACTAAGAAGATCATTCGTTTTTTGCACATGTAGGTGAAGCAAGTCTACAAATGGAGCAGTGTGGTGTATATGTTTCTGGAAGCGATGAATCAGAAAGGATTTCCTTTGAAATGAAATGTGCAAATGTGCTTGGTGACCTGAACTTAAAGTTACATACTTGACTATATCTCTTTCTCATCATTAATTTTTACTCAGTTCTTTATGGGGAGGTTAATTTATTCCCAGTAGTTATTCTCATGTTATTCACTAATTCAGAAGGGCTCAAGAAAGGTACGAACGAATATCTGATATTAAAATACTAAATAGCAGATAGGCTTTTCATGTATTTGTTTGCATTGTATTTGGCAGAGTTCCACACTGATTTCACACTGGACTGACCACCTAAGAACACACTTTCTTTCAGGAGATTTAACATTAGCCATTATGTGACTCAAAGTGTAGGATTTAAAGTACAGCAACAGGTTTGTATGATTGATAAAGATATTTGGCTACATAAGAGACAGTATAGTATGGTTATAAGTATGAACTTTCTAGAATTTAAAATGTGTTCAACAATGTCTAGTTCCTACACTATGGCACTCAGAACATTAAAGTCCCTAAACTTCAATTTCTTCATGTGAAAAACATTCATAATATTATCCCTTTTAAAATGACTGTGGGTGTTAAGTGAGATAATGAATATAACATGCTTGCCCTGGTGTCTGGCATAAAGTGTCTATAATGACGATGATGGTAGATAGAGCTTTCCTGGTCCACAGATACTTGTTTCGTTGAAACCAGATCTGTCATCAATCTAACATACTATAGAGTCTGTATATGGATTATTTCTCAACAATCATACACTTCTGGGATATAGTTTACAGGACTTTCAGAGATATTCTTAGTCTACTGGGTGGGACTTTCCCAGGTGTCTAGTCCCTCAGCATGATGTCATTTGAAGTTTTGAAGCTGGAGTGTAGCTGCTAGGGGAAAGACACTGATGGTGTTATTCTTTCTTCTATCGTGTCTTGAGATAGGTCAGAATGCCACGCTAACTTCTATATTAAGCTAACCTTTTTCTAAACCACAGGTCTTGAGAACTGGAATGAGATGACATTTGACATTACTACCTGTAAATGACCTTTCTTTGATTCTAATCCCTGTTTCATCACATACACCATCTTTCTGAATTATCAAACAGCAAATGGCTCTCCAGTTTTATCCCCATAGGGCTCTTGTCAGGTTGCCAACTATCTGATTATAAGAGGAGGAAGGTAAAATCCTGGATTCTTTCCTTTATTTTGGCAATGCATTCCTCTATTTTCTTCAGCCAACACTGGATTGTTTAAGCAAGTAATTAGACTTTGCCATACTGTCAAAGAATGTTGGTTTACAGAGTTGAACCATGTCACAAACAGTGGACATGCACTTCCATGAGCTTTTTACAAAGTTAAAAAGGATCATAGTGCTCTTGGCACTGGTTTAACTATCAAATGTTAGCCTTCAATGGAACTTGTCCTCAATCTTCAAGAGTATGGATCCATCTACAGAATCCAACCTTTGGTATTACCCTCTTAATCTGACCTCTTTTCTCCTACTAATTCCAAAGTCAAAGGATCCCTTTGGGTTTTCCTTCTTTTCTCCAGCAAAATAAGTCTCTTAATCAGTTTCGCATTTAGTTGCTAAAAATATCTGGATCATAAAGTGTGGTTTTTATCCTTATTAACACTCCCTGGACAATGGCGGCTCATTTTATTGTTATTCTCTACCCATAAACTATGTTTTCACAAAGTTGAATACCATTTCCTTTTGTTGAATTAACACTTTACTGGGGATTTCAATAACTTTGCAGTATTTTTTGTATTTAAATTTTAGTTTCCTAGAACTTTCTTCACAATGATTTTTAGACAGGGTTTTTGAACATCACCGTTTGATTCAGCTGAAAGTTCCATTTTTGTATGAATGGAACTAGTTTCCTCAAATGCTAAACACATCTGCATTTTAAAAGCAACTATGATGAACTTTAACACCATTAAAAATATGTGCTTACATTTTTATTCTGAAACCTCTCTGGTCCTCAAACCCTTTGTCTAACTCCTTCAATTTGTAATTCTCATCTGGATATAGTTAGCTTATCATCTGCTCTACACCAAAACATGTTCTCTAGAAGAAATCTGGTATTATTCTATCGAAGTGTGAATGTAAGTCGTAATGTTAACTTTCTAGGACATGAGTATTTGGAGAGCCATACCTCTAATTAGAAAGGTACACTAACAGATTGTTAGAAGATATTGTTCAATATGGATGGAATGAAATTCTTACCATGTAGGATGCACTTGCCAGCCAGAAAGATCCCAGATTATCAGTGTACTCGGGGAAGCAAAGTTGGGAGGTATTAACATGCTTATTTATGAAATGGATTTGGGATCTTAAGAGTGTTTTCTTTTGAAACTGTGTTTCTATTTCTGGCTTCCTTGATTCTTTAGTACCAATCTAAGTTGATAGGAGAAAGTAAGAGCATAGTTCCATATTCTACTTAAAAAGATAACGCTACTTCAAAGACAAGAACACCACCACCTGACAAAAATAAAGCAAGTTATTAGTTTTAAAACATTGTGACTATGTATGCTTCTTAATATTGATTGTTCCAGAGATTCAAGTTATTTTAGAGCACCTACTCTAAGTATGCTCTATAACTAGCACTATAAAAGCCATCTAAATAAAAAATACACAATTGGCTCCCAAAAATTTCTTCTTTGATATTAGGAAAGAATTGCAATTTTCTAAATCTCCCCCCAACACAACCAAAACTCAAAAACATGGAGTTAATTGCTTGAGCAAACAAAAATGAAATTTTATCCAAGTTCCTTTAAAGGGAATTGCTTTTAAATCTAAAACAATTAATGCAAACCATACCAAAAAAAAAAAAAAACACAAACAACCAATACTCCATAATGTACCCTTCAGCTACACTGACTTGTAAATTTTTCTTTTGCTAATTACACTCCCTGATTATAAAATTAAATGTTGCATTCCTTGATAGTCTGGCTCTTGAGTTGTCAGGAAGTGAGATGAAGTGACTTGCTTATGAAACAAAAGAGTCCCAAGTGTATTTTAATCAAAATTGCATTTTCTATATAATTTTAGTCACTTTTGCAATTTATATTTGTAAATTTTATTTGATATCTACAAAGAGGTTCACATTCTTTATGTGGACCATAAGCCATAGCTGCAATGTTAAGGATATATGTAACATGACTTATAAACCAAGATCTGTCCAAAATCTTTATGGAATCAGAATATATCACTGATATATTTGTCCCCCAAAAACCACTTAATATAGGGAAGGTGGATATGTGATTTCTTCCATATTCACTCATTCAATAAATGTACTCACTGCCAATTTATGGCAAATACTGTTAGTTTTGAGACAACAATGATTAACAGGACAGACATAATCCTTGCCCTTAAAAAGATCCTATTCTGGGCCGGTGAGATGGCTCAGTGGCATAAGCGCCTGCCTTGCAAGCGCGAGGGCCCGAGTTCGACTCCCGGATCCCACATACGAAAAAGGGGCCGGTGATATCGCTCAGCAACACGGGTGCCTGCTGGCGCGCGAGGTCCTGAGGTCGACCCCCCCGGTACCCACCAAAAAAAAAAAAAAAAAAAAAAAAAAAAAGATCCTATTCCAGTGGGGAAGACAGATTTTAAAACTCGATATATAAAATATTTATAATTGTGTTATGAAGGAAGTAGCCAAGGTGCTAAGTTAGTAGGAGGTGGTGGTTGGAAGGAGCAATTTCTGTAGGCTGGGATAGAAAGGATGAAAAAGAACCAGCTAGGTGAAAAATGGCAAAGGTGGGGTATGTTTTCTTCCTGTCACCCACTTTCTAAAGTGAAAATTTAACTCTCCAACTGGATACAGTGGCTAAAGAATACGGTATTCCACTTCTCCGGTGGTATAGTTCTATGCACAGTATAACCACATATGTACTTAACGAAATGCGTGCAGTGTAGTTATGGCAAAGGACACCAATGCATCTTTTAATTACCATCAAAATATGGTCGAGTGAGATTCTGAACGCAGTGAATTACGTTTATACAAAGGTTCCTTCCCATGAGTGGATTTCATTGAGTCTTAGTGCCAGGATGAGACTTCAGAGGCATGAAACAGAACCCCCAGCCTTAGTATACGAACACGATCTTCACTTCTCCGGATGAGTTGGACACATCAAGATCTGCAAATCAGAAGGTAACATGCATGGAAATGCGTTCCAAGAGGTCTTTCACAGTTGGTAATGGATCTCCGCTACTCTAAAATCTGGGATCCATCACTCTGGCCAAATATTTCACTCCGGGGGAGACAGGGTGACCGAGGTAAACCATCTGAAGACTTAACCACTAGAGGGAGAAAGTGTGCCTCTGCTGACTGGAGAGCCAATGAAAGGACAGGATTCAAGGGAGCTAAATTAAGCTCTAGTCCGCCAGGGCCAAGGACTATGTCAACTATGGTAGCCTTGGAAACTTGAGGATGAATTCTTCAAATTGCACAACGGTCCTCTTATACCAAATAATTAAAGTATGAAGATATTTCATCTTAATTTTGAATATGTTGCACTTCATGTTTTCTAAGGCCCTCCATAACTTTGCAAAGACTGTAACACATAAGCTTAGTTTTCAGGAGAGGTTTCTGACAATTTTGAGACATTATGTTATCCTTTTTATATTGGCAATTTATATATTATAGACAATATTTCAATTTTTCCAGGTAATTTAAGATATAAAGCTTTGCTGTCTATTGGAACGATCTGAATAATATGTGAGTTCTATTTAGTCTTTAAAATATTACTTCAGGAAAATTAATTTTACTCAGGTAACGGGCAGGTCAGAAAATGTGCTTTACCAACACATCACTCAGGGAAACTGTAACTTCAAAAAAAAAAGCATCAGACAGTTGTTACAAGCCTCAGCCCAAATGATTTCGTCCAATGAAAATTGTTTAATCTTGCTTGTTGTATAGCACTGTCATTTTCCATAATTAAAAAATAAAACCGAGCCAACTGGTACAACTGTTTAATAAATACAATGTACAGAATACACTTTGAAAAAGTAACTCAGTATAAAATTTAAACATAGTATTATGCAAGTTATAGCACATCCTCTATCAGTGTGTGTCACGGTGAACGAATTCTTTTCTCACACCAAAAGCTAAAGAAATTACCCCAAATCTCCTAGACATGGAGTGGTGCTTAAGATACAGTGGATGATTTTGTTTCAATGTGTCATTTCACTTTCCTCAGCGGGGGGGGGGGGGGATAAAACTTTCAGCAACCATTCCTGGGATTCTTAGAGTAGCAGGAGCACGGTGCCCACTTCTCCACTCCCCGAGCACCGATTTTCTTCACAATCCGCGATAGTTTCTCAGAAATGCCGTCTGGCAGTCCCGATAATTCATGTGTTTCCCAAGTTCAGTCCAGCCGGACTGCACAGCGCCGTACTTCCAGCGCCTTTCATCTGCCTTTCCCTCTAATTACCGACGTCTCCGTCCCTCCCGCACTCGCGGTCCAGAGGCGCCCGGAGCCCCGCGCGCGGCAGCCCACGCCGCGTCTCCCGGGGCCCCGCAGGGCTCCTCCCGCGCGACGCGGCCGCGAGGGGACGCGGCGCCCGGGCCTCGCCCGCTGCGCTGACGCCGGCGGAGGCGGCTCCGGCCGCTCCAATCTTAACGTGCGCGGGGAAGCGCTCTCCGAGCAGCCCGGCGCCCGTACACGGCTCCCGGCTCCGTCCCGCGCCGCGCGGCCCCGTCTGAAAGAAAACTTCACGCGGCCGAAATGCGCCTCCCTTCCCGGCCGGCAGAAAACGTGAGCGCGGCTGCGACTCGCGAGCGCGGGCGGGGGCGGCCGGGGCCCTCGGGGTCCGCGACCGCGCCGCCCCCCTCCCCTGCGCCGGGGGCGGGGTCGCCGTCCGAGACGGCGCGCGGGGGGCGCGAGAGTGCGCGCGGGGGGCGCGAAAGAGTGCGCGCGTCGCGGAGCCGCCGGGGCAGCACTTGTCCTGTAATCGATTGCCGAGCGCGCCGAGCGGCTGAGCGCGCAGACACGCGCACCCGGCGAGGACACAGACACACAGACACACGCGCGCACTCACTCACACACTGACACCCGCACCGGCGCTCGGGCCCCGCACACACGCACGCACGCCCGCCCCCGCGCGCACGCACGCACGCCCGCCGCCGCCGCCGCCGCCAACCCGCCTCCGCCCGCGGGCGTCTGCGCGAGCCCGGCCGGCGGGGAGATGTGCTCGGGCTCCGCCGGATCGGTTTCTCGGGGTTTGACCAGCTGTCCCGGGCTAACCCTGCTCCTCGCTGAAGATGGAGGAAGTAAAAACAGGATTACCCTTAGCTCCAGATCCACTGCCTTAGTTTCCACCAACTGCAGTGCACAAACACACGTTAGGCACAGGAAAGAGAGAGAGAGGACACACTAACAGTAAACACAAACAAAAGGGTGATGGGATTGTTTTACTGCATGCACTGCTGAGGTAAATCTCCGCTTGGCTTTGGCTTGGGGAAGAACAGCTCTTGCTTTATTTGTCTTCTGATTCATAGATTATATATAAAAATGTGTATGATTTGCAAAGGGGGGAGTGTTTACAAAGTTAAGTGTAATTATATAGCATCTCGTTGTGCACCGTGATGTGATCAAATGACTTGTTGCTATTAACCAGGAATAATAGTAATAATATAGGTTTTTGCGGGGAGGGATGGATTGTGGTTATGATTTAGAGTAACGATTTCTGTAAAGGACGCTCAGGGAATCGGGTTGGAGATGATGTCCTCTGCCTTAATTTATCGTCCCCTCCTTGTAATCTGTTTCTGGGATGTTAATCGATTAATCAGTTCTCATCTGTATGGCTGTCATGGATTTGGACTTGTTTTGCTTTGTTTTAACTTGAATTCCAAGAAGAAAGATTGGATAGCCTGGAATAAATTGCAGCTGTCCAGATAGAAGGTGATATACAGATCCTGTTGGGATTGAAAAAGCGAAAAAACAAAGACCAAAAAACCTGGTATGACACATGTAAAAAAGGCAGCAGTTAAATCACTTTGACAGATTCTGGTATGGGTGAGAGAGATGGAATTAAGATTTAATTTTTTTCCTTCCTTTTTCTTTCTTTTTTAAATTTCTTGTTCTTTTTTTCTTTTGCTTTCTTTTCTTTCTTTCTTTTTTTTTTTTTCCTGCCAAAGGCCAAAAGCAGTCCTGTGAAGTTGGCCTAGGTTCCTTCTTGGGTTCTGCCTGAGTGTCCCTCCCCTCCTATGCCCCCTCTTTTTTCTTTCAGTTTTCTTGTCTTAGCTTTTGGTCGATTCTTAAGGAACCGGTGGATCAAGTTTTTCTCTTCTTGTTAATCGCATTGCTGTAGCACTGACTGACCTCTCTCTCTCTCTTTTTTTCCTCTTTCCTGAAAGTACGTGGTGCCATTCCTGAGTGACTTTTCCTACTAGACCATCCCAAAGGGACGAGGGGGAGGGGTGGGAGGAGGAGGAGAAGGGGGGTGTTCCTTCTCTCTCATTTCTTGGTTTTGTTTATCAGCCGATCTGTTTGCTGGATTTGGAAGCTTGGAATGACCCACCTGTAAAGTGCTTTTCCTTCCTCCTCGCCTTGAACTCTGTAGGGGGCTTGGCTTGAAGGGAGCCAGGGAGGAAAAGAGAGAAGGGGGACACAAAAAACTTCTTTCTTTCTCCGTTTATCTTCAGCCCGACATTGTCACCTCCTCTTTGAGGGGTTAGAAGAAGCTGAGATCTCCCGACAGAGCTGGAAATGGTGATGAATCTTTTTTAATCAAAGGACAATTTCTTTTGTATGTACATTTCGTTTCTCTTTCTCTTTTTTCTTTCTTTCCTTCTCTGAGGGTTAATAACCATTTCATTGATGGAGCAGACTACTTTCGCTTCTCCCTGATGTTTCTTTCTTTTTAATATGTGTATGTTAAATGTGTACATTTTTAAAGAGATAAACTCATTTGTAAAATATCCGAGGAAACTGCTCTCCTTCTAAACTTTATGGATCCCTTTCTTTAAAGCCTTATGTAATAATTTGGAAGAATTTGATAACAGTGCAGCAGGTTGAAATATAAGTGCTATGTAGTGACTGAGTTGGGAATTTGATCTGATATTCCATAAAGAAAGAAAGAAAAGTTTTTTGGGGGGTGGGGGCTAGGGAGGATGGTGGTGAAAGAGGGGAGGGGAGGGAGAAGGGAAGTGGTTTTGGAGACAAGAAGTGAAGCTGCCTGTTTTCCAGTAAGTAATGGAGAAATTCCAGGAGCCCAGGCTAAATATACTTGGCGATCAATACAGAAATGGCTCATTGTGAATAATTTAGCTGCTGGTGCTGTGAGAGTTTTGAAACTAAAGGCAAAAAGGACCGGGGCCAAAGGAAAAAAAAAAAATAAGTAAAAATTTCTTCAGCACTTGTCAGTTCTTAAACTTTTTCCTTCAAAGAATACAGTTAGATTATCGATCTTTTCATTATGTGAATCAAAGCTAGGGGGTGTCATCTCATACAGCTTTACTTTTATTTCTGTGAGTTAAGTTCTGGTTCATGTCATTGGTGCCTAAGAAAAATGCCCTAAACTTGAAAAAAGTGATTCCCTCCTGCACAGCTGAATGTAGCTGAAATTTTCAGAATCACAACGTATTAAGTAGGCTTGGCATTTATATCCAACCATGGTCTGGCAGGAAATTAAGGTTACATTGAACAGGTGCTTACCCAGAACCTTAGGGTAGGCTAAAATGCCAATAACCGCTGCTGCAGCAGTCTTCTAAACACAGTTGGGCAAGAAGTTGTTTTGTTTTCTTGTGTTTGTTTGTCCTCCCCCTCCCTCTTAGAACATGATGAACCAACTTGCAACAATTGTGAATAGAGCTATCTGTATACTGGGGAAGTCCTCAAACTGCAGTGTGATTGTGGGAAGTGGTGAATGGTAAAATACTTAAATCCCGTTAAAAGTGGCAAATTCGAGGTGTAATTTCCGCCCATTTATTTTCTTCAGTAAAACAAGTCAATTTTGATTAAGACAAGCCATTCCTTTCTCGCTAGAGCCCATCTCACAGTACACTTATCTTTCCTATCCTATCTCCAGCAGGAATCAGATCATTTGCAGAAAGAGTTCAGTGACTTGCAAATGAGCACATGCAGTACTCAGGAGTATGTTTCTTGGGCGCAGGTTGCAGCAATAGCATGGACTAACTGCTTGGAGCTTCAAATAAGCTAAGAATTTAATGGCAGATACCAAAAGGAATCACTGTGTTAAGGGTAAAACATTTTGTTTTGCAGCACTGCACTTTGACTATGGAAACAGAGGCTATTGATGGCTATATAACATGTAAGTATTCATTTTCATTAATTTGTTATTGGTAATAAAGCTAACCTTTGTATTACCTGTATTTTAATTTCTGAATTATAGATCATATTAAGAATTCTGTGTTCTTATTTTCTGTGCACAATTTTATCTTTAAATTGGAGAAAATAATAGCACAAAAGTGAAATAAAAAGGAAATATATTTACTTGCTGCTTATTAAGTTAAGGATATTTAAATCAACCATATCTTATCAACACTTTTCTACTTGATTTTTTTCTATTTATTTAAATTTTGAATATGTCAGGATAAATATATCTATAAGTATGGTATATACTGAATATTTTCTACTCTGTAATCTAATTCTTCCAGATACATAATGTGAAAGAATTAGATTCTATAAGTTGACTTTTTTTAGCAAGCTCTCTTTTCAAGCATCTAACTTTCTAATAGCCTGCATTTTCAGAACTGCTCGTTATACTTTGTTTAATAATTAAATTAGATGTTAAACAAAACTTACTCTTTTCAACTAAAAGATTCTTTAGAAATAAGCTGCTTCATTTCCCTTATTTTGCTTAAAAAGTTTTGTTAATTTCTTTATTGTGGGCTGATTGTGGTTTTGTCATTTTGTACATTTGGTATATATTTTTGAAAGATATTTCCTTATGGCTTCTTTTATAGTGAAAAATGTATGACTTAAAAATTCCAGACTGCATGCCATTGTGTATAAGAAAAAATGTTAGTAATTTGAGTTTATGTGACAATGAACAGAAACCAAAAGATTTTATTTTGTGAAAGCAGGTGACAATGAGCTTTCACCTGAAAGGGAGCACTCTAATATGGCAATTGACCTCACCTCAAGCACACCCAATGGACAGCATGCCTCACCAAGTCACATGACAAGCAGTAAGTCTTCATTTTATGATATTTTTTTCTGTTTCTCTAGCGACAAGATTTGAATTGGTTAGGTCTGTGGGGGTCTGCTCATGTTATGGTATAGCTATTGCTATAGATTTTGCTAGAGAAAGAACAACACAGATTTATTCCTGTTCTTTCTAGTATCATAAAACGTGAGCCTGATTACTAGTCTGAACTTTCCCAAGGTGGCATTTGGGAGCTGGTGCTTACCTGTATCAGGTAAGAAATGGTAGGGTTTGCTGGTTATTGTTTGGACTTGCCAGGTTTATGACTGGATTTGTTGTTGTTGTTGGATAAAAAATACGGAAACATGTCACTTCCAAAGGACTCTTCGTAGTGAAAAAATTAAGTAATTTTATACTGCGTTGGTACAAAGCTAAGCCATCAGGGTTGGGATTGTAGTGTTATTTGTATTAGAAAAAATGTGACAGTTTCTCCTTCAGACCATTGGAGTGAAGTGTAATTGAAAAATTATGAAACCCATTTACATCCTTTTCTCTGACAAAGTTGGAATCATTTTATTTTAGAATGCATAGAGGAGAACTGAGAAAATTTGGAAGGATGTTTTTGGCTATAGGAATAGACAGTTTTGCTACTGTTTTTAATACAGGGTTGTTCATTGGTATAGTCAATGCTTTTGTGTAATGAGAAAGCAACTTACATGCTGTCAGTGACAGAAGACAAAATACTTCTGTTTATTAAGAAAGTAGTATATCTTCTCTTAATTATAATGTTGTGTCAGGTTTGTTATCAAATGCAAGTATTCTCCTATTCCTACTCAGAAATATTGGTAATCTTGTTTCCATATATTTTTGTTACATATTTTTTTCTTACATAGAAAGGACATGTGATTTATATGTAAATAAAATTTTTCTGTTTCGGTGACATGTGAAGGAAAGTCACAGTTTTTCCTTTCTTTTTTGAAGATTTAACAAAGACACCGAATCATCTACTTAATTATAAGTGTATTTTGAAGTGAATCCTCATCATCCGAGGGAACTTTTCCTTTCCACTTCCTCTTAGAGCCTTCAAAACTTAAGTTATTGGAAAACTGTAAGCTTTGTAATTAGTGAAGACTGGTGAACTATAAGCAAGAGTATATAAATTACTCTTTAGTGTATTTTGGAATTCATTAATTTTAAGGACTTTTAGCTATTTACTTGGAATTATGATTGAACTATTTGAATTTACTTTGTTAAAAGGTTTCCCTCTTTTTTATTAATGGAGAGAACAAAATTTCATCCCAGAAGCAGTCCTTGAAATTCCTTTATCATATGGAAGGGCAAAACTAATAAAGTTACTGACTGAATTATACTAACTTATTGTGCTAATCTCTTATAATGATCTTGTAGCATTCATTTTTTTGCTTGTTGATTTGATAAAAGTTATACTATTATACCAATGTAGGAAATAGAATTTTTGTATATTAATATTTAATGTTACTAGATCTTTGGTGGGCTATGTTTTTATTTCTCAGAAAGTTTTTCATGTGATTTCCTAAGGAGTCGAGATAGATTTATGTATAGTTTCTATTTGTTAAATATTTCATTATTGGCTTTGGAAACAGTGGATATATGGAGTAGAAAATGCCAGATAATCAGTGACTTGACTGTCATCTCATGGTCACCAGCAGAATATCAGCAGGAAAATGCTTATTAATTAGTTAATTGGTCCTTTATTTGTTAAATGGATTCTGCTTTTGTAAACACTTACTTCAAAAAGGCAGCTCACTCATCTTTTAAAATAAATAGTCCAAAGCGTAGGCATGATTCATTTGTACAAATAAGAACTGTACTTTTTACATTCGAACTTTTCTCACCCAACAACAGTAAACTTCTGTTTGGTAAAGAGTTTTTTGTGTGTGTTTTAACTTTCTAGCCTTTGGCAATTCCATGGTAGTACAGTTTTTGGCTAAGCTGCCCATGTTTTCAGGTTCTTTTCCAAAGAGTTGCAGGTTAAATATTTTGGCTCTCACTTCAGAGCTGTCTTTTGCATCCTTTATGTAGCCTCTATTTACAGTATCTAGGTTACCCACTTAGGTGTTAGATGGAGAAGATACCCATTTTTCCTCTGCTAGATCTAGGAGAATATCAGCATTTTAGATTGCCAAAGCAAGTAGAGGTAGAGAGGGACTCTTGTCTATTAATTAGAACGGAGACCTAGAATCAGTCACTCACATGTTTTTCTGCTACTTGGAATAATTTTTGTGTGCAGGAGACCTGTCAAAGCATTTGTATCTGAGAGCACTGGTTTTCCTTATCCCTTTACACATACTCTTGACTTTGTTAAGTGAAAATAATTTATTCTCAGAATCTTTTTCATGTGTTCAAATTTCTTTCCTAGAGGGCTGATGCTTCCAAACACAGAATTACACTTTTTAATTCAGAGTATTAAAGCCAAAAGTAAATGTGAAAACCTTCATGAGAAAAGAAGAGTCTGTAATAGCAGGAAGGAAAGATTTATGTGTAAGGGGGAAAAGTTATTTTTAAATAGTGTATAAAAAAATAAATCTTTGAATTTTATGTAACATTCTGGCCATAAAATATCAATAAAATGAAATAAGCCCACTTATTTTGGCTTTAGGAAAGTGGTCAGTATTACTATAAGGTCCTAGTCATTTGTTTAGGGTATTTGGTAACTGTTCTAAGATGAAGAATATCTGTACAACTTGCTGCCAGCTATTGTATAAAAAATAATGACAGCAGCTATCATTATTTGACAGTGCTAGAAGAGAGCACTGGCGACTTGGGAGAGAACTAAAAATGTTATAATGCCTGACAATTTTTGGTTTTAAAATTTAGTGTATAAGATAACCTTAAAAAGAAGAAACATTAGTGGTGTTAACATTTTATAGTGACTCCCTCCGATGTTTTAGAGTGAATTTTCATAGAGAAAACTTAGACTTTTTCTTCTGGAATAAAGATCGCTTTGATAAGAGCATGGGCATTGTTGCCTGAGATCATTAGTGCACATGTTGAGCCTCATGACAATCTTCGGTGTCAGGAATGACAGCATATGCCTTGGTGGCTACTGGAAATACACAGTGTTAAATGATTTGAAAAATAGTATCTGGAAGTTAAGAATCTGAGATAGGCAACTCAGACAGAACAATATAAAAATAATCCATATTGTTTTGGCCCATCATGTGCAACTGACTTCGCGATTCCTTGTATTTCTGGGTTAACTCATTTTCAATTCTTGCATAGTTGCTTGCTTTGGTTTCTATACCTGCAGCTGACTATTTCGAGAAGTTTTTCAGGTTCCAAAAGTTGTAATTATTTTAATATCTACTTTTTAATATCTACTTTTATAATGCCCGGAAGTAGATTTTCTTTTCAGGTAGTTACTTAAATGGTATGAAAATACATCGTGACCCGAAGTGTGCTTCTGCTACTTTAAAACCTTTAGGTGGATCAGCTGTGCAGTCACTACTATTTATCAGTCAGCTTGATGGCCAGGTGGCATGTATGGAATTAGAATAGGTAGTAATTCTAGTTTTACAAGGTTCTGACCAATAATCAGCTCAAGGAATCTAGTTTATTCTTTTCATGGTGCTTCATATTCCTTTTTTCTTAGCTGGTTTTCATTTTCAGACTCTAGTGAAGCAGAATATATTATGATTTCTGTTTCTCATATGTGGAAATCGAGGCTTGAGGAAATCAGTTCACCTTTTAGGTTGCTTGGCAGAAAGATACAGTTCTTAGAGTTGGGAATAGAACTGGGATATTACTTCTTGGATTAGTTAGGTTACTGGCATCTCTACAATGTCATCTTTGTCAGAGTGCCCATCATGTCCGATACTGACCCATCTTTTAGTGACAAAAAGAAATAGAGTGTTAAGAGGGTGAAGCGATGTCAGATAATCCTGTTGACTGGGCAGTCTGATGTACTTTCTAAAATATAACTTCTGTCATGGCACTCACCAGCTCTGTGACTGGCTTCTATAGCTTAGTTTGGCAGTCACCCTTGGTCGGATTTCCATAGGGCACACCTTAATATAACACTTGATGGACTCGATACAAAACTGAGGTCTGTTTAGAATCATAGTACTTATATCTCGGTATAATTTACATTTAGTTTTTATTTGTTAGAAAATTTAAAACAAACATAGGTCTGATTTGATTTCTTCACATTTATTAGAGATAACTATTATGCCTGTGTATCCAAAGAAAAAGAAACTAAAGAAAATATATATTTGCAGGTAATTAACAGGAAAAGGACTGTATTTTTTTTTCTTTTGCCTTATTTTCCACCCTTCCCACTCCAGTTTTTAAGGCTGCACTGCACTGCACTTAGTGAGAACTAAGGCCGGTCTTTGAAAAACAGAACAACCTCCTGCAAAAAACTTATCCTTGTTGCCTCTGTCTTTGCCCAAATCTCTCTTTCCTGATAGAAATACTTGTTTTTTTAATATACAATGATTGAATTGATTTTATTGGGACTCTTCCAGTAAGCCATAATTAGTTAAGATCTCAGGGTTCCGTGTTCCTCTTTCCTAGCTTTTTTGATACATGGTATCTTTTTGTTTTTGTTTTTGTTTTTGTTTTTTTTTGTGGGTACCGGGGGTCGACCTCAGGACCTCGCGCGCCAACAGGAGCCCGTGCCGCTGAGCGATATCACCGGCCCCTTTTTCGTATGTGGGATCCGGGAGTCGAACTCGGGCCCTTGCGCTTGCAAGGCAGGCGCTTACGCCGCTGAGCCGTCTCACCGGCCCTACATGGTATCTTTTAAATATTGATGTATTTTGATCTTCTGATGTTCTGATAGGTCAGTAGTAGGGTTATAGTTAAAAATGTGTTGTTTTTCTTTACTAGTTTATATCAAATATACATTCATGTGCTAATAATTTCCTTTCGTGAACATAATGAGCCGTAGAATATCTGTGGTTTGAAATGCATTGGGAGTATTTAGGAATTCTTTTCCTTATTATAAATACATTGTGATCACCACAGGGCTGACAGTAGAGAGGTATGATTTATTGAGGGAACAGTAAACTTAGACTTCTTTTGGAATAAAGATCACTTTGATAAGACGGTAGGCAGTGTTGGCCGAGATCATTAGTGTACATAGTGACGCTACTGATCAGCTGGCGACTTCAGTTTTTCAATTCACAAGAATCGCGCTGGCTACAAGGTGAGGGAAACACAGGATCTCACCATGTTAAATGCTTACGATGTTACTTACCAGTCTCACAATGACCCCCTGAGGTAGATGAGTAATGTTTCTAATTTATAACGTAACGCTGAGAATCAGAAGGGGCTTGAAGTTACGCCCGCCTGTTTTAGAATTCCTGCTTTGCCACTAAGTCGCTATGTGAACATAGGCATTTTAGGTAAAAATCTCTGAGCTCCAGGTTCTTCCTCTGTAATATGAAGATGAAGATTGGTCTGTTGTGAGGTTTAAATTAAGTAATACGTGAGAAATGTTTATCCCAATTTCTGGCCTGTCTAAGACCCGATCATGACTGCTGGTGTTTCTCAGAGCAGTCCAGTTATTTTTTTATGTACCCATGATTTATAAGAAAAAGGATTTATTTTCAGATCCAGATCTGTTTGGAATCTGGGTCTTTTGCCTGTTTTCCATGTGCGTCTCTGGACCAGAGACAGACTTTTTGATAATCTAGAGTAAAAATTGAGAACAAAAATAAATATTATTTAAAACATATATGAATATTTTGGTTAAGAAAGAATTAGAATGATCAAAATACATTGTACATATTGAAACACCTCTGCCCCCCCCCCAAAAAAAAAACCCGTGTGAAACTAGGTGGGGAGGATAGGGGAATGGGTCATGGGGGGGAAATGTTTTGCCAAAACGAAACCCACTGATCTGTGTAACCACTAATAAAAAATACACTAATAAAAATGTGGGGGAAAGTAGAAGTAGAGTTTGTCTCTATATCAGAAACTTTTTTTTATTGGGTTTCAGTGTTCCTGAATAAAGTTTTGTGGTTTTGGTTACACGTAAAGAAAATCATTCCTTATCTTTGGTGCTCCAAAGATATCAGTCATTAAGACTGGAAAAAGAACAGGTCCTTTTAATGGAGTAACCTGTCCATGTTGAGAGTCAGCTCTTTCCTAGAGAGTTCTCCTCTAAAACGTAATCTCATCGTGATGCTGCTGAAACTACCATAAATTCTCATGTAATGACACCTTAGCAAGTTGTAGGCTTCATTGTTGCTGCTTGTGCGTTTTGGGGGTAATAGCTGAGATGTTTTAAATTTGAAGTAAGCTTAAGGTGTGATTGTTAGGTATAGGCCTTTGACACTTTGCTGTATTGTTCTATCTGATTAATTCAACATAATGTATATCAGCTGTCTTTGTGCCAGGCATTGTAAGGTAAATCGCAGGGTGCATGCACCATCTTTGGGGGCTCCCACTCTGGTGGGACAGACAGACATCTAAGCAGGGAATTACACTGTAACAAGCTCAGAGTCTTGATTATTTTAGGGAGTGAAAAGTAGTACTAGTTTGGTAACATTTCCAAGAGGGAGAGCCTGCTTGAGTGGAGATGTATTACATATAAGAGATTCAGGAGAAAAGTGGAAGGCTTTTCCAGTAAATAATAGACCCACAATGAGAAGTGCAAAATAACATGCAGTATTCTGGGAAATACAAGCAGGTTGGTATTTCTAGAATGTAAAGTTCGCCTCTAGGAATTTGAAGTTAGAGATGACTTTGGAGAGTGAATCAAGGCAAGGTGATGGAATATCTTGTGTAAGAGGAACTTGGGTTTTATTTTCAGGGGCGCCAAGGGCATTAACCAGCAGGTGACTTCAGTTTGTCAATTGACAAGAATCATGGTGGCTACAATGTGAGGAAAACAGATTGTGGTGTTAACTCATCTATCGGCAAGGGCATCTTGAACACGCTGTGGAACATGATTAGGCTGGAAGTATGAGAGATAGTAGTCATGAGGGTAAAAAGGAAGAGAAGGGTTTGGGTCACATCTTAAAGCGGACAGGATTTGGATAGCAGAGTTAAGGAGAAGAGAGGGTTAAGCTAAGTTAGTGGTTAGATATTGGTAGGGTCCATCAGTGAGAATAGGAAATAGTGGAGCAAGTTTCCAGGAAAAGATTCAGTGTAGTTTAAATTTGAATGTAGAGTGTGAAGCACCTGTAGGGTAGAATTTGGGAGGGTACAGCAGTCAGGTAGTTGGGTAAATTAGATTGAAGCATGAATTTTCCATAGTTGTGAAAACTATTATGTAGCTTGTGGTTTAGTTACTTTGCTCCTGTATTACTTTAATAGTAGTTTCGTATTTCTTAAAAATTCATCCCTTGAGTCAGGTGTGGTGGCGCACGCCTATAATTCCAGCACTCAGAGGCTGAGGCAGGAAGATCACCCACAAGTTCAAGGCAAACCTGTGCTACATAGTGAGTTCAGGGCCAGCCTGAACTCATAGTGAGACCTTGTCTCAAAAAACAGACAAACAAAATTAAATTAAAAATTCCCTCAGTAATTCTCAGCATTTGATCAGTGTTCTCATTGTCTCATTAAGTCAAAATTTTATAAAGAAATAAACACATGCTTTAATAAATTCTTTGTTTAATGAATTCTTTATGCTAGTCTTAGAAGTTGAATTAATTAGTGAGATTGACTAATTCATGTTGAGTAAAATATGCTAGTCTTTTTATAATTTTATGGTATATTTAATATCATAACTTACAGTTATATTCTTTGAAAAGTTGTGAGGCTAATATATGCCATATATTCCAGTGCTCTAATGATTTTTCTTTATTCTGTAGCCTATTTCTTTATAAATAAATGTGGTTTACAATATATGAATGTACAATATTTGTTAGCTAAATATCAGTTGGTTCTGTTACATTACTACTCAAGGTATTTAGTAACCTAATTCAGTGCCTTTACTGTATTAAAAAGATTTGAAATATACTTAACTTTTAAAAAATTGATAATATTGTGCCTCAAGGTAAAATTACACAAAGGGTAGTATTGCAAACACTTTAATATAGCTGTCATCTTAAAATATCTATTATAGAATTACATTTTATTTTATTTTATTCATTTATTTATTTTTATGTGGGTACCGGGAGTTGACTTCATGACCTCGCGCTTGCCAGCAGGCGCTTGTGTCGCTGAGCTATATCACCGGCCCTTTTTTTTACCTTTATGTGGGTACCGGGAGTTGAACTCAGGACCTCGCGCTTGCCAGGCAGGCGTTTGTGCTGCTGAGCTATCTCACCGGCCCTAGAATTACATTTTAAATATATAATTTTTATGTTTACTGATTTTTACCTGACACCCTTGAATTCAAAATGATAGAAATACTTCCTTTGAGATTTCCTGTGTGTGGAGATTGAAAATTCTCTAGAGAGAGACTTTTCATCTTTGGATCATTAATTCAGCAAATATTTGTCGAGCACTCATGTGATACACTGCTGGTGCTCAGGTACAAAACATACGTTTGAGGCATTTTGTAGAGAAGGATGTTATCTTCATGGGTTCGCATGAATTGCTTACTCCATTTAGAAGTAATTAGGTGTGATGTACACAATATGATTTATATCCATTAAGGATAAATTTATTGCTTTTCAAATTTTACCTCCCAAGAATTTTTCAAAAGTTCATAAATCCGAAGATGCACAATGAAGCAAAAATGAAAGGAAAACCAGCTGGTCAGATAGGTTCGCATAGACTAACATTTCGCCATGAAATAATTTATAACATAGGACTTGGGCCTTCTCCTTGCAAGTTCCAAAACTCGATTTGTGGCACAGTTAAAGTGGACAACTGTGTCAGGGTTGACTCACATTAAATGAGTTTACAAAATTGATACTTAAAGTCAGAATGACAGCCTATGCTTATACCTTGATTAAATTTTTTTTTAAAAACCCCAAAGAATTTACATAGGATTTGGATCATTCTAGTTGGCTTGACCAGATCATTTTGTTCTTGTGAATGGACCTATATGGGTAATCAGTGAAGGTCATTTGGTGAGTGGAATCTAAATAAAAAGAAACATATAATTCAAATATTTAATGGCCAAATATATTCAGCATCACAGTAGAGATAACATTGCCATTGGGGTTGAAAACCTTTGTCCAGTTCCTTCTCCTTTGAGTAGACATGGATTTAGACTCCTAGGTTCAGCCAAAATACTTCTGAGATCGATTTATTTCCCCTTAACTTTTCTTGGCTAAATCCTCCAGATACAGTCTTTAACCTACATTAATACGTATAACCAGATTACAACCAATTCTTGTGCCTGGGATCCATTAGTTTTCTTTAATGTGAATTATATTTTTCTTTTAAATTTGTTAAATGTAGATTTTATAGACTAACTCTGTGAAGGCAATCTTATAATGCCTGTAAAGGATACCTCAGCTATCATTATCATGAATTCAAGCTTCCATTCACAGGAAAGTTGATGGGTGACATGGGCAGTAGTTTACATGAAGATGGAAAGTAACACTGAGAGAGACCTTACACAGCTGGAAGATGGAGAGGCGCCTCCACTTTATAGGTTAGGAGAAACATCACATTGATGCCATGCAATCATTGAAGTAATCTGACCACAGCAAATGAGACTTCATAGCAAAAGCATAGTATTTCATGTTAATAAGAAAGATATCTTAATTACTGTGAGTTAAAGGATATTTACTAACGCATGTGCACATTTTGGGGTTACACATGGATTACAAAGTCTGAGATTTTCTAAATGTGACTCTGTGAAGACAGCAAACTTTCTCTCTTTACCCATAGAGTACAGTGTTCATTATAGAAGTCTAGGAAATATTTATTGTATGAAGGTGCTATTTGTAATTAGCTATGGTATTTGTGTATTTAAATAATGCACTTCTGACTTATTGGAAGAAACTTGGGAAGTTGATTTCTTAGATGTTGAAATAATCCTGAAATTTTAGTTTACTTGTGATTGTGTTTGGGAATGTGTTTGTTTTTCATAATAGCTCATTCTATACAAGATTTTTTTATTTATTTATTTTTTTGTAATCTTCAAATCTGTCCCCAAAAAAGCGATCTGAAAGATTTTAGGCAGCTCTTATGTTTTCTGCTTCTATTCGGTGTGTTTGGTGGAGTCCAAGTTAACGTTAATATAAACACTTCCATGAAACCATCAGCAGCATCTTCATTACTTCTGCTATTTTTTTTTTTTTTTTTTTTGTGGGTACCGGGGGGTCGACCTCAGGACCTCACGCGCCAGCAGGCGCCCGTGCCGCTGAACGATATCACTGGTCCCTTTTTGGTATGTGGGTTCCGGGAGTCGAACTCGGGCCCTCGCGCTTGCTGGGCAGGCGCTTAAGCCGCTGAGCCATCTCACCGGCCCACTTCTGCTATTTTACTATGGCAGACTTAAGACTTTACAGATTGAATTCCATGTACTTGTAATTGTAAAGTCAGTTCTCTATCACTTATTTTAAAACTGTTTTTAGTAGCATGTACAAGATGAAATGCTTCAATTAACTTTTCTTAGGCACTCCACATATTTTCAGGAGCGTATAATTAATCAGCGTAAAGTCACGTTCTAATAAATTAACATTCTGGGTGTCTACACCTTTGACATTAATGTCATTGCTCTTTTATTATCATCGAAGCCGTAGTTCTCCTTACACTTGACTGTATCAGTTCTACCTACGTCTTACTGAGACATCAAATGCGGGGCTTGGTAATATTTTGAAGTGCTTGGGTACTACCTGGTGAATTAACATTAAGCGTTTTTGGTTGAGTTCTAAAGAGGCATCATTGCTTCTACAACTATATAAAACATTTTCTATTATGTCTATTTTCCTAAAGATCTGGTTTTGTTTATGTCATTTAAAACATGCACTTTAACAAGTAGTATTTATGTAGAGAGGTATATTGCTTTTATAAAACATGTCTTAGGGATCTTTTAAACCCGTGGTGGCGAACCTATGACACGGGTGCTGCCGCTGGCTGGCTGTTATCATTGAAAGCTCTAAAAGGTTTGCTATTACTGTTTTACACTATATCACTATCTTTATTAAGCTGATGGTCTGATGTAGAGCTCTTTATTTCAATACATTTGTTATCATTTAGACTTAAAAGTGGCATTTCTATAATTTTGATGGCTGAAGATTTATGTGAAATCCTGATCGTATGAGGTCCATCTATTTCTGTTAGAAATGACTGATCAGATCATTTATATACCATCTAAAGCTTGGACATTGAACTGTTTAATAAGAATTTTTAGATACTAGAGATAGGTAGGTAGTACCTCGTCATTTTTGGATACTCCTACTGACTCTAAATAGTATCTTGAAATATAAGGTGAATTCACTTACAGTGTTAAATTTTCACAAAGTTACTTGAAAGCAGCAATTGATTTTGTTTGGACATAACTAAGAACTAGAAAAAGAAATGTGGTACATTTTCTGTGAATCTACTCTTTTTATATTCTCAAACCATGAATTCTTTTCTGAACTATGACAAATTAATGACTTGATGACATTTCTTGACTTTAGGATTTTGGAAACAAAAACCAAACAAAATCCCCCATGTCCCAGTGAAATGAAATTTAAAATAAATTATTTTTACAAAAGTGATCACAGTGAAACTGTTTCCATGAAGTTTTGTTAAATTGGAGTAGTTTTAGTGATCCCATGGTTTGAATACAATAGCTGATAACAATTTTGAAGTTTTTTTTTAAGCAAATTAGAGAAGCTATAGTTAACTAGGCATTTTATTTTAAGCAACTGTGTATAAGATAATGCTGTTTTTAGAAGCACATGTGTTCATATCTCTCTCTGTCTCTTTCTCACTCTGTGTGTATATGTGTGTGTGCAAAGAATAAGGACAAGAGGGAAACATCAAACTTTTGATAAAGTTTTGTGGTCTTTGAGGGCAAAGATCTTTTGTCTTTTATTCTAAATAGTTCTGCATTCTTTGGCTTTCTTACAAAAATGAATTTATACATTACTTGTACAATTAAAAAGTGAATTCAGACAGCCATTTTTTCAAAGAAATAAAACACAGAGCTGTTCTCCAAGACAGCTGATGATACCTCTAATCCTGGGTTTAACCTTGAATTTCAGGAATATCATAGACTCATGAAAGTGGGCAACTGCCATTGATAATGAATACTGAAGGCTGCAGTATTTTCATATACAAAGCCATTCTCATGTGTATTGAGTAATATTTTAGATTTAGTCAGGACATAAGGCATTTTCTTAGTTGATGTGATACCGTGGAATTTCAGATACTACTTTGAATTGTTTTATGAGTGATACTCATTCATAGCTTGACATACTATAAAGTAAGTTATGCACATATAAATGTTAAATGACTTTCGACAGTATTAAAGGAGACATTGTAGCATATGATGGCAAAAGATATCTGAATAGAAGGCGTTAAAACTAGAAACAAGTTTTTTTGTTTGTTTGTTTGTTTTGTTTTGTTAAAGAACCTTCATCTGTTTTTCAGGTTTATAAATTGAAAACCACATTTTGTGTTGCTACATTTTTACCTTAAAATTTTTAAAGAGAAACTGTTTTTAGCAAGACTGCTGTGGTCTGTTGCTAGTGCAGGTAGGAGCTGTGAAAGTAATTTAAGGCATTTGAAGAGAAAGCGCAGAGGTGTGAAAGTGGAAGAGGCTAGTTCTAGAAGAAAGGAAGAATCAAAATCGTGAATTTAGGAGGGAGGGAAAAGTCACAAGTTCCATCAGAGTTAGTAAATCTAGTAGAGGGAGGAATAGGGTAAAAGAAAAATAGTTCTCCCTCCTTTTTCTCATCTTTCAGAAAAATATACAGAGAAATCAGAGTTTATAAGTCAATCAAAGAAATTTTCTGCTTGAATGATGATGAGTATCACTATAGGTGGAGAATGGGCCCTGGTAGAAAGTAGATGACTAAACACTGGGAATCAGTAGAAGGAAGCATATTTCTTGAGAAGTCTGGAAACCAGAGAATGGGAGATGAGAATAGATTGGCTGAGAGAACTGGGCTCCTAAGGGTTTGAGCCTAAAGATGAGCCATTGAAAGCAGGGTAAAAGCTGGTAGTATCTGGAATGGATTGTTGTTTAAAAAAAAAAAAAAAGAAAGAAAAAAACAGTGCTATTATCAGTGGCCACCGTGAACACATCTACTGCCTTTGTCTTTGGGACAAACAACTGTATAATACACTATGCATGGAGATAGGAGATATCCTACTCGATTGTATTCCAGAATTATCAAGGATGCTTTATTGATCTTGCCCCTCAGCTGCCATTTTATTTCACTTCTGTGGAGCAGGATTGGGAAGTTAGGGAGACAGACCATAAGCCAGACAGAAACAGTAAGAACTTTCTTTGTTTATATTTTCTTTGTTTATATTTCTTTGTTTATATTTTTCTTTTCTTTTCTTGTCTTGTCTTGTCTTGTCTTGTCTTGTCTTTTCTTTTCTTTTCTTTTCTTTTCTTTTCTTTTCTTTTCTTTTCTTTCTTTTGTCCTTTCCCCCTTTGGGAGGTAGCAGTGAAGAAGGAATTTGATATGAGCAGATGAGATGGGTTTTGCATATTGTTTTTGTTCTCTGATGTGTTTTTCCATTTTCTTCCAGGAGTATCTAAGATACAGGCACTGAGTGTTTGAAAAGACTTTCTTGAGATCATACTCGGAGATTTAGGATCTCCAGGTTGGCTTCTACCCATTACAACACTTTTAGAATTTAGAATGTTAGAATTAACCTTACAATAATACTTCAGTAACAATTTATCAGACATAAGATAAAGTTTACATGTGTATTGTTACTAGAAGTTTACTTAGCCCATATATAATAAAAATAAGATGAGGGCATGTTTTACTTGCTTACAAAAACAAGCGTTTTTAAGCTTATTAAAAGTGATATTTTATTTCTAAGATGCTTTGTAGTATTCAAAATTACTTCACATCTTAACATAGAACACACAGATAAAACCTGGGCTTAACATTTATTTAAGCAGTCTCAAAAGACTCTGCTGTTTATGTGTGTGTGTGCATGTGTGTGGTATTTAGCTGATATTTTATTTGTTACTGGAATGTAAACATACAGTTTAAAAAATTACAGAATTGAATGAATTTGCCTCTTTTTCTCACCTGTGCATAAGGAAGTGAGCCCTGACACTTCCCAAATGTGGGTCTCCAGACAGTTCCATCTCTTGGAATCTCAGTTTTACTCGTGAAACGACAGTGTTCATGGTTGCCTTGTCAGAGGACTCAGTGTATGCAAGGCTTCCAGAACGGTGACAGGCACAGAGTAAGTTAACTAGAGTGATAGCTGTTATTGTACTGTTACATATGAAAAAGAGTGTGAGAGAAACTAGTTACACAGTAACTCAGAAACAGAGCCCACAAACATGTTAAATCAAATTCCTATCAAATAGTCTTCTAGGAAGGACATGCTTTCAGTCTGCTTTTCATCAACAACAACCAACCAAAAAAGTCTAAAAATACAACATACCTGAATCATTTACTGAATATTTTTGTTTTTCATTTATCTGGTTGTTGTCAGGTAGATAGACGCATCACCCCTGTTTGAAAAGAAATGTGTGTGCAGATACAAGGTAATTATTAATGCTGTTGTAGTCAAATCAATTACTGAAGAAATGAAAGTAAAATTACCTAATTAAGACACATCACGGATAAACCTGTTCTGTGTGTGAGGGGGGTAGTTGAAATAATAATTATGCAGCAGTAATGCAGTTTATCTGATGGTGACATGGAGGGTCTTGCTGCCTGGTCCGTGTGACTCTCCGCCTGACGTTGCCCACAGTGTTGTTTTTAGCACACACTTGTTTCCTTGTGCCTTAGATGTGTTGGTGAAGTGAATTCTCAGTGTGGCTCTACAATTTTACCAGCTTCCATCCTCACCATGTTGTGTGGCCTCTGTCCTAACTTATCTCTCTGCTGCATGTCAGAAATTCTCAGAACTTTGGATAAGACACCAGTAATGTCCTTTATTTATTTATTTTTTACACTTATCTCATAAAGAATCAAGAAGAAAACGGAATAATCTTTTCAAAAGATTTCACAGCAGAGTCCATGCCAACAGACATTTTGATGTGTGGGCTTTACATTTTCTTGATTCAGAGTCACTACACACATACTCATAATGCACTTAATCCCTATAACCAAATGTCCCTTTCTGTGTAGGAGGCGTTTCTTCCCTAAAATTTTAGGAGCTCTTGTCACTTTTTTTTTTTATTTTAAAGAGGAAAAAAGATAAACATAACAATGAAACCAAGTTTCAAAATAAGTTAGTAGAACAGTTACAATAGTTGATACATTGCATATTGTTGACTTCTAATAGTTATTCAGAGTACAAGATAGAGGCTTGATATCTTGTCTAAACAATATTAGCACAAAAATTCTTTTCAAGGAACTAAGAGCAGCTAGCTGTATAACTATTTTAACTATCTTGTGTATACATATATTTTTTTCTTTTTCCCTTTCTTCCTTTCCCCTATCCCAGTTTGTCTTTTCTTTTGAACAGTTTCTTCCCAATTCACAATATCTATTGTACATTTCGGATCCTATTTACTTGTTCAGTTTCTCACACCAGTGAGACAATAGGATGTTTACACACATGGGTCTGATTTATTTCACTTATGAGGATGGTCTCAAGTAGCATCCATTTACCTATAAAAGTCTCCAGTTTATCCTTCTTTATAACTGAGTAGTACTCCATTATACAAAAAAACCACATCTTTTTTATCCATTCCTTGGTTGATGGGCATCTGGGTTGTTTCCAAGATTTAGCTATTAAAAATTATGCTGCTATAAACATAGGTGTGCATATATTGCTGTGGTACGATGTTTTTAATTCTTCAGGGAAGATACCCAGAAGGGGAATACCTGGTTCGAATGGGACCTCTAGTCCTAGTTTTTTGAGGAATCTCCACACTGATTTCCACAGTGGTTGCACCAGTCTACACTCCCACCAGCAGTGAAGATGGGTTCCTTTTTCCCCACAGCCCCTCCAGCATTTGTTATTGGTTGATTTTTTTATGATAGCCATTCTTTCTGGGGTGAGATGGAATCTCAGTGTTGTTTTAATTTGCATCTCTCAAATGACCAATAGTGTTGAACATTTTTTCATGTATTTATTTGCCATTTGTATTTCTTCATCTAAGAAGTGCATATTCATCTCAGATGCCCATTTTTGGATTGGGTCTTTGAATTTGGGGGATCTGATTTTTTTTAGTTCTTTATGTGTTCTAGAAATAAGTCCTTTGTCTGTGGGACAACTGGCTATAATTTTTTTTCCCACTCCATGGGTTGTCTTTTCACTCTGTTGGTGATTTTTTTTGTTGTGCAAACGCTTTTTAATAAGGTGAGATCCCATTTGTTGATTCTTTGTAATGTTTCCCTTGAAGTCTGTATTTTATTCCTGAAGTCTCTGCCTACACCTATGTCTTTGAGATTTCTGCCTGTTTTCTTTTCCAGTAAATGTAATGTTTCTATTTTAATATTTAGATCTTTGATCCATTTTGACTTTAGTACATGGTGATAGACATGGTTTTAGTCTTCGGCATGTGGAGAGCCAGTTTCTCCAGCACCATTTATGAAAGAGGCTATCTTTCTTCCAGTGAACATGTTTGGCTCATTTGTCAAAGATAAGGTGGCTGAGTGTGTTTGGGGATGTGTCTGCATCTTCTATTCTGTTCCACTGATCCTCAGGCCTGTTTTTTTTTTTTTTTTTTTTGCTAATACCATGCTGATTTATCACAGTACCTTTGTAGTATAATTTCAGGTCTGGAATTGTGATGTCCCCTGACTTGCCTTTGTTGCCCAGAATTGCTTTTGCTATTCTAGGTTTTTTCTGGTTCCAAATGAATTTTAGGAACGTTTTCTCTAGATCTGTGTGATACTTTAATGGTATTTTGATAGGGATTGCATTTTATCTATATAACAGTTTTGGGAGTGTGGCCATTTTCACTATGTTGGTTCTTCCTATCCAAGAGCAAGGGATATCTTTCCATTTTCTGATATCCTCTTCAATGTCCTTTTTCAGAGTACTATAGTTTTCAGTGTAGAGGTCTTTTACTTCCTTTGTGAGATTGATTCCTAGGTATTTCATTTTTTTGGATGTTATCGTGATGGGTGTGCTTTCCCTAATTTCACTCTCTGTGAGTTTGTTGTTTGTGTACAGGAATGCTAATAACTTTTGAGTGTTGACTTTGTATCCCACTACACTACTGAATTTGGATATTAAATCTACAAGTTTTTTGGTGGAATTTTTGGGGTTCTCTATGTAGAGCATCGTGTCATCTGCAAATAGTGATAATTTAACTTCTTCCTTTCCTATCTTTATTCCTTTTATTTTTTCCTCTTATCTAATTGCTCTGGCTAATGTTTCCAGAACTATATTGAATAGGAGTAGTGATAAAGGACATCCTTGTCTTGTTCCTGATTTTAGAGAGAAATCTTTCAGTTTTTGACCATTTAATATTATATTAGCTGTTGGTTTGTCATATATGGTATAAGATTAAGGTAAAGACCATCTATTCTAATTTTCTGTAGGGTTTTTATCATGAATGGCTGTTGGACTTTGTCAAATGCTTTTTCTGCATCTATTGAGATGATCATGTGATTTTTGTCCTTGGCTCTGTTACTATGGTGTATTACATTTATTGATTTGCATATGTTGAACCATCCCTGCATCCCTGGGATGAATCCAACTTGGTCATGGTGTATAATCTTGATGATTTGCTGCATTCTGTTTGCCAGTATCTTATTGAGGATTTTTGCATCTATGTTCATTAGAGAGATTGGCCTATAGTTTTCTTTCTTGATTTGGTTCTTCTCTGGTTTTGGAATCAGGGTAATGCTTGCTTCCAAGAATGACTTTGGAAGTACTGCTTCCCTTTCAATTTCACTAAAGAATTTCAGTATTAGTGGCATTAGCTCTTCTCTAAATTTCTTGTAGAATTCAACAGTGACTCCATCAGGGCCTGGGCTTTGCTTTTATCGCTTTCTGTCTTGTTTTCCCGCTACTTAATTACTTGAGTGCAGCTTATCTCCTCTCTGTGATTGGAAACTGCTTGAGGGCAGGGAAAATGACTTTGTAATCTCTAGCCTGAGGGTAGAAGACGGAGGTGGTGAGGTGGTGGTGAGCTGCTTTAGAGCTGAAGTGAGTGGCTGTGCTGTGTCTTTTTTTTGTGTGTTTTGTTTTGTTTTTGAGACAGGGTCTCAGTTGGTAATTCAGGTTGGCCTTAAACTCACTATGGAGCCCAGGCTGGCCTCCAATTTGAACAAGCCTCCTGCCTCAGCCTCCCTAATGCTGGTGTTACAGGTGTGTGTGCTACCACATCTGGCTTGTGCTAAGTATTAATTAATCTTCATTTCCTCATTTGTAAAATAAGAAATGTTAGTGCTTATCTCGTGCTGTGGTGAAGATCAATAAAGTAAGTTTAGTAAAGCTTTTCTTACAGTGCTTAATGTATTTCAAGAAATAATTAAGAAAATACTATTTTCTCACTTACACAGAAGTTAGCTAGCACAGTGCCTTATACTGAATATTGGAAGATGTTACTATGTATTGGTTATCTGAGTGGATTAGAGACCTAACTCAGTTATTCTGGATGTTAGTCACTCATTACCCACAGGTTTGGTCACTTCAGTTGTGCTTTGTTGAGTATACCGGAGGCCAAATCATCCAGTTAGTCTTGCCCACAAGGCAGTTTTAAAATAAATGCTCTGAAGTTAGCTCTACCTTACACTTCTAGTTGTCTTCTCAACATTCATTTGAGCATAGTGCTATGTTGGACTAAAAGCTTCAGGTACTTGGAAACTTCACATGGCTTCAAAAATACATCTCTTAGTAAGGATCACTCTCAAATTTAAAGATGGAGTTTACAGAAGACTTAAAAGGATATGTAGAGTGTTGATGTATTATATCAAGCTAGTCACATACTAGTTAAGAGTTGAAATTCACCTCAAGACAATTTTGTTATTTAAGGTAAGAAGTATGAGTTAAGAGGCAGAAAAGTTTAAAGTTAAGAGTAAAGTTATTATTAACAATATCAATATTTTTATAAATATTTCTAATATCTCTAATCCTAGATCTTTCAGGTTTTCAGTTAACCTTTTAGTAGACACATGAAAATGGCAGCTGATACTACTGTTGTTTTTAGTCGTCTCTTATCCAGTAGCCAAATCTGAAAGATCATTCAGAAGCCTCTGAATCAAGTCACTCTTCCTTAAAACCGTTAAACAGTTCATTTATGCCAGACCGTGAGGCCAGACCTCAATTTTCTTAGGGCAGTTGTGGTCATTATCACATCTGTCCATGATGCAATCATTATAACAGTACCTGGGATCAGATACACAACTTTTACAAAAGCCCCCCCCCCCCACGCTATTTCATTCCTTTCTTGAAGTATTGTTTAAAGTTGTCCAATGTCTGAGCATTTTGTTAGATGAGCAGTCATTATCTAGTTTTGAAAACATTTACTTATAATCATTCCTATAGCTGCAAGAAATAAGGCAGTGTATTTAATAGCTTGGAGAATACCATGTCCTTTCATTGTTTGTATTATAACAAATCATCTTCTTAACAAGTAATCTTTTCATTGATTCTCTACCCCCCTTTTTTTTTTAACTTTACAACAGAACTGTGTTGTATAGACGCTCATGAAATGTATTTGCTTGTCATACGGTTCTGTGAATTAAGCCCCTAGTATTTAACTGCAAATATTATATAGGAAAGCCATGTGTTTAATCCTAAGTGAACTGAAGGTGCAAGCTAATATCTGTTATCTATAGTAGCAGTTTAATGACAATGGGCCATATGCATTTTATGCTGAAAAGAACCCTTTGTGGTAATCAATTTGCAGTTTTCTTTCTAACTTTTTTCTTTATTGCATGAGTGGTTGGGCTTGAATCAGTGTAAAATACTTTCAGCTGCTGGCAAGATTGCTTTTAAATCACAACTACACTGCATTTTTACATATTTGGGTGGCTCTTAAGGATGGTGGGAAACTTTAGCACTCTTCCAGATGCTTCAAGTGTGAGTTTATGGAAATTTTGGATTTAATCTCTTTTCAGGATCATGTGTGTGTATGGTCCCAGCTCTGGTGGCTGATGCTTATGTGTTTATCACTTTATAACAAAGTATCTATTGCTTTAAATTGCTCTCATGCTTTGAATTTTGGTATTTTTACTTCTTTGCTGTTTATGAGCCACTTTGAACTTAGTGATTAGTATTTAAGTTTCTATTTTTACCTTGTGTTTTGATTTTCTGGATTGCTATTGAATTAAAGGAAATGATCCAGTTAACATCAGAAACTAGAAAGTTTTTGATAGAAAAGCAAGATCTGTTGCTTCTAGCTAAGGGAATGACATGAAGGAGTGGCATCATTAGAAGTGTTGCAATCAGTGGATGCCAATCACTCCAGGCCTAGAAAACCTCGGGTACTCACCTTTGTATTTTGGCAGCCCCTGTGTCTACACTGCAAGTCCTCTGCATTATTTTTCAGTGTTTTCATTAGATACCATTTGATGACTTTAAACTGTATCTAGTGCTATTCCTTTCCTCAAACCCTAAGCTAGCAGAAACCATTGGCATGTCTAAAACACAGCCTGCATTTATTAAACAGTCTTCACCATGCCCATTCCTATAAGTCAAGTCTGTAACCATTTTCTAGTACGGTCCATTTCTAGTAAAACGTTACAACAGTTTACAGCTGGTCTTCCTGCCTCTTTTTCTTGCTCCCCTGTGCCTCACAATACACAACCGGTGTCCTGGACTTCAGAAAACCTAAATCAGATCACCGCAATCCATTGCTTTAAGCACAAAAGCTTTCCATTGAAACTAGAATAAAATGTCTTTATAAAGTTTGTAAGATCCTCAAGGATGTGGCTCCTGCCTCTATATTTAACTTCCTCTTCCTGTGTTCTTAATCGTACTCTTTCACTGCCCTTTCCCCATTTCGTTTTCTTTACATGGCAGGTTCATTCCTGTACTTGCTGTTCCTGCTGTTTGCAATGCCCTTTCTTCATAACTTTGCATGAAAAAGTCCTTCTTTCTTATCTCCACCTGTTGCCTCCTTGGATAGGCTTTGCCTAAGAATTATGGGTAAAAAAATCCCTCCCAAGTTTGTCATCTTCAAATTTTACTGTCTCATAAAACTCTTGTGTTTCAAAATCTGTTTTATTTTATAATGGTAACTTTATTTAGCTTTTCTATTTGATTTTATATTATACTTAATAGTATTCTAATTATTATGGTTGATTATCATGGTAATTTAATAGTCTCTTATTAGGAAAGGAGATGTTTCATAAAAATAATCAAATCTCATTACTTTACTGCCTAGGATGTTTTGGAAATACATACTGTTTAAGTTAGTTAATTGAGTGGAAAAATTGTATAATTCTTTGGGAAAGACAATTGGTATATCTGACTCAAAATTTTGGTGATAGATTAAGACCTAAAGAGAAAATGAAAACAAGTATGCTATTGGTTCCAAATTACATTTATTTGGGTTGGATTAGCTGTCTTTATTTTATGAGTGTGGGTAATATAGATCAAATAAGGTGTCTTGACTGGGATTAACTATCTGGAAGGAAGTGGTGTTATCTAAACCGAACAGCTGGAAAATATGAGAATTAAAAACTTAATTGATTAATACTGTTTCACATCATTATCCTGTGATTAAGGACTGCTAGGTGGAACTGACATTATAGGGCTTTCTTTTTGGAAAATAGTAACTTAACGGTAATGGTGTTCCACTGAGTATTTAGTAAAAATTCTGTTTACTGAGAATACACTTAGGGTTTAAAAAGACACCTAACTCTGTGGCTCGGTTGCAAATTTGGGTTGAAAATAGAAAGCGTTGTTACTACAGTATGACTTCATGTACTCTTGGCCCCTTTTCCACAGCTTGCCAGTAATGAAAGGTGTTTGGTAACTGTAACTGTCTTGTGCCCATTTTATTTACAGTTTTCATAGCTAATGAATAATAAGAAAAAGTCCACCAGGGCCTGATTGTTTACCTCTCTAATAGCAATTTACAGATGGTGCATGATGTGGCTGTTACAAACCATGTCCTTTAATAGCATTTTATGTAAGTTGTTGCTCACCATTCAGTATGTGGTTGGAGCTGGAGAAATAGAAAATTGCTCATTTCCCGACACATAGCAGTAAGTTTCAATTCAGTCAGAATGCTGTATATGCTGTGATAGGTTTATAATTATTACTCAAAGATTGATGGTTTTTTGGTTAGTGTAAATTTGTGCAGCAGTAATCCATTAAGAAATCAATAATCTTTCCATTCTGATGTGTAGTTCCTATTCACTGTTATAAAATGTATACCAGAAGCTGAAACCCATGTTTGTTGTGTGTGTGTGTTTGAAATTATAGTTGATAGTATTAGAAATAAAAGAATTCTTAATAATATTTTTTTTCTTCAGTCAGATTCCTTTTTCTTTGCCCATTCTTCCTTGCCCCGTGTGGCTCACCCACTGAAAGTCTCCATGTTTTTCTAACCTTTTAGAAAATTCATTTAGGCTCATTTTTAACATTTTTGTCTACCTTTCTTTGTTTTTTAATGTTGGGAAGTTATTTATAAATGTATCTCAATGTTTCTTTCTATAATTTAAACTAATTTACTGCCAAGTCTGCATGGTCAGGAAAGTGGAAGACTCTTCCTTTTTAAAAGATAATGTTAACCCTTAAAGCTATAATCTCATTTAAAAAAATGTAACTTTTCTTTCACTAGTATCTTCAAGCACTATGCCGGATACTATAGAGGAGGCCAGGCTCTGAAAGAAGCTCATATTTGATGGAGGAGGGAAGGAGAAGAGGGAGAGAGAGGTAGACATCAACATGAATAATATGAGGATGCAAAGAAAGGGGAAAAGCAGTGGAGGAAATGTCAATGCTGAAACTGCCCATTATATAAGTTCCAAAGTGGAACTTCGGTGTGCTGGTGCAATGGTGCTGGGGGATGATGCTGGAATGATGGCATGATGGTGCTGGGGATGATGGGGTGTGGGTGGTAAGCTTCATCCCAGCAGGGATGTGGCCAACATTACAAAATTCTGCATAGTCTGGGGCTAAAGAGAAGTCTAAATAGAGACTCTATGTAAAAGTGTATAGGAGCATAGTATAACGTTATAACAGGAGAGAAAGATATAGAATGAAAAGTCAAGCCCTCAGTCTCTAGTTATACCAATTCTTTAATTCTCCTTCATAATTTTTTAGTATTATACTAGCATGTTCAGGCAACTACATATATTTTTTAGATTGATAGCACAGACAGGATTACACTGTGAATACTGACCTGTGGGTTGATTTTTCATTTAGGATTTAAAAAAAAAATCATATCTATACTTTGTTGTTTGGTGCATATTAATTTAGTTATCTACAGAGGATACGTAGTGATTTACTTAACTAGTAAATTTATTAGTTCTTTTTAAAAAAATTTTATTACTACATGTTTACAGTACATACTCACTACATTCATCATGGGGAGTTGATACATGTACATAAACATCCTGATTTTTTTAATGTCCCCTTCTCTCCCTCCCTTCTCCCTCTCTCCATTTGCAAAATATCTATCTCCTTGTTTCCTGTTGTCTATTTTTAATTTTGCTCTTAATATTTTGGGTTTCTCAATTAAGAGAAACCATGTGAGATTTAAGCTTGTGTGTCTTCTTAATCCTGCATTGATGAACGTTTAGGTTATCACTAGGTTTTTGCTCTTACATAAACAGTGTTAAAATGAATGTTCTTGTCCATTCATTTATCCTTGTGTATATTCTTACGATAACATAGTTTAGCTGTATATTTACTGTGTCAAGAAGTCTATGCAGTGACCATTTTGGTAAAGTATAGCCAAATTGTCCTTTGAAAAGGTTAATAATTTACACTGTAAGCAATAGTATGTAAGACTCTACTTGACAACAGTACATTTTATCAATTTTGGTTAATCAGATAGGGGACAATCAGAATCTGGGTGCTTTTGGTCTTTCATAGTTACGGGTACTTAAACATCATTTTGTATGTGTGTTGGCTGGAAATACCTGTGTATAATTTCTGTCCCTAAGGACCATTTCCACTTCATTGTCTAGGAGCAATTATAATTTAAAACGCTATTAAGAACAAGAGGAAAGGTGAAAAAAGATTTTATTTTGGGGCCATAATAAATAAAAAGTTCCAAATGTTACACATGCTAGAAAATAAGATGTAGCTCTTATTCCATTATCTATTTTTATTTCACTGGCTCATATTGACAAATCATGTAAGAAACCTTTCCAAGGTATTTAGCATAGCATTTAATGAAGTTCAGAAGTTAAAGAAATCTTAATTGTTACACTAAGAAATCCAGCTATACACACAATAATTCTTTTAGGAGAAATGTGCATGTATCTAAGTAATAGAAGAAGCCAGCAAAGAATTCAGGAAGAAAAATGATCCTTTTCTAAAAACTTCATCAATTAACATTTACGTTGCTAGGTGAGCTATAAGGGGATTGATACCTTGTGTAAGTATAAGGGAGTAAGGAACTGATTTCTTTTTTTATTTCAAGACTGCTATCATTCTCTGAATCTGTTGATTGTTAAGTAAGTTAAATTGCCTAGAAACTCACAGTCTAAGACTACTATTGAGAAAAGGTGAAGTCTGGTACCCCATCGCCCCCCATACACTTGCTCTGGAAACTACCAGGTTTGGACTTGCCCTGTGTCTTCGTCACTTGGAAAACTGAAATGTGGTTGAGAGCAGAGAAGGTACATTGCATGACATGTTTTTACATGACCAATTATGCATTCAAGTCTGTTGTGGGCTTTTGTAGCTTCCAGTCTGTCCCAGGAACTAGATTGTTGGCAGCTCGTTAAAGAATATGCTAGAGGTCATCAGGGATCTGGATTTGTTCTTTGGCCCAAAGAGAATTCTAAGGTAGGAAAAACCCATGCCTCCTTCACTTTCCCCAGACTGACAGTTTGAAGAAATAGCTGATTGATGGCTTTTTTTTCTATTGTGCTTGCAAAATTACATTTAGAAATGTCAGGGTTCTAAATTCTGTTCTGGGATAAAACTGTGTGGGTAAACAGGGTGTGTTGGGGGGGGAGTGTTTGTCCCCGTGTCATTCCTCTGACAAGGGGAAATAACCTTTGAATCAAACACTTTCTTGGAAATGACCCCAAGGTCATTTAGAACAACTTCCTAAACAGAGCAAGAATATCCTTGGCAGCATGTGTGACAGGAGGTCTCGGGGATTTTGCTCGCGTGGTTCCAGTCCTAGAGGAAGGAAGCTTACTTTTGCATTGCAGTCCTTAAATCAGCTGTAGTTCTTAGAAAGTTCTTCCTTATATTGAGCCCTCCTCTGCCTCTCTGGAATGTCGCTGCAGTTTTACTATGACACAAACTGAATATCTAAGGGGAATTTTAGATGCTTTGTTCTGGATTAGTGCTTGTGGATTTGGTTTTCATGTAAGTTTTTGGAGGGCTTTACACTGGTTCTTGTGTTCGAAAGACTGTCATACCTTCCTCTGAGGACCAATACCACAGGTGTAATTTTTAGTGTGTATGTTCAGTGTCTTTCCCTCTTTGTTCAAACAGCTGCAGGAAAACCATGTCAATTATGGTAAATAACAGAAATAAGTCAAAATCTTGAGTTTATTTTCTATAATTTACATCTTATTGGTATTACTATTAGGCATTATTACCCTTAAAAATTTTTAATTCTTTATTTGGCAATTCAGATTAAACTAAATTTAAATTATATTTTGCCCAAAAACTGCATGGTTTGAAAACAGATGTCCATTATGTTTCCATTTCAAATACAACACAAAGTTTGACTTGTGCATAAAAGGTTTGAGCAGTTATTATGTTAGTCTAAAACTATACTTTGAAATTTAGAAATGGGACTTAAAAATGAAGACAGAGATGTTGCAAAACTCACTTAAAGGAAAGGGAATCATCTTTACAGGTTTCGTTTAGCTTAGGAGGTGGAAATTTACCACAGTTTTCCAGTTGACACTTCTTAGGAAAGATTCCGAGGTGAAAGACATAATATGGAGTCTCTAAAAGTGGTTGTAGGCATCCACATTTGTGCTTCTGTGGATATTAGCAGTATCCGAATTGGCTCATGACTTCGTATTTCTCCCTTGCCTGAATGGCAGTTTTACTGTGCCTTTATTGGATTTACTATTGTAATTAGATATGGAATTGTGCCAGGAAGCATATATTTCAATATGTGCACCTTAGCGATCTAAATCGTTAGGATGGTGACTCACTCACATTTAACAGGGAAATTAGCTGGCTTTGTGTCTGTGAACATTTGGGGAGGAGCTGACCCTAGCTGCAGAGATAGCAAACAGGGTTCCAGGTCACCTGTGGCAAAACCTAGCTGTGTGCAGGGTTCAAGTCACTTTTGATTAGGCAGGCTAGATTTTCTCAGGCATGTCTTTGCTTTAGTTTAGAGAATTATCTTAGGAGATTCGCTCTCTGAGAAAAGACTGGATGTTAAGTTTAAGACATATGTTAGCCCATTTAATTATGTCACTGCAAATTGGGTAAGAGAGCATTAGCAAGGGCACATACTACCCTGAAGGTTTCTCATCATGAAGAAACTATGACTCTTGGGAAAGAATCATCCTTAAAACTAAGCTATTTTAAAAGTAGTTATGTGATGGAGCCCTGTTTGCCAAAATGGCTTGATCATAAGAATCATCTGGGATGTTTGTAACAATAAAGGCTCCCAGCCTCACCCCAGTAGACTGAATCAGAATCCTCCAGAGAGGAGACTGTGACTGTAATCCTGATGATCGGGCAAGTTTACCAGTCACTGTTGAACAGTGTTATATGTCAGGAATGGGAAGGGACCGACCTGGGAAAGAAGATAGTGATTGCCTCAGGAGCTCAGGGATTACGGGATGTAACCGCCAAACACTAAAATATTCTCTACTTTGCAGCAGATTGTACAGGAATATGACTAAACTGTATCTTTAGGGTTTGGTGTGAGGTGTTACAACTCTTTTCAGGAAAAAAATATAACGATCCATGTAATTTTACTGCAGCTTGTAAAAGGTCTTTTTAATTTTCTCTCTTTTCTTTTTACCTACCTGCCTCTACCCATTTTCCCTTTTCTTGTCCTTCCACGTCATTTTATGTGGGATATTTTTATAAAATCGTGTGCAATGTTTTCTCATGACATTTTATGAGAGTTTCCTCTCTCCACTTCTCTCTTGGTCGTATCCCTTCAGCTGACACGAAGTAGACACATGTTCCTGTTTCAGCCAAGGAGCTTGTGCATCTGTTGACACTTCAGAAATAATCAGTTTAGATTTCAACTGCTGATTAGTGCTGTGTTCTGAGCAAACTGAGAAGGAACTCTTAAGAACGCTAACAGATATTATTCTATTTAGTTTTCCGAACAAAAATGTAATATGACCAATCAGTTCTGCAGTTATAAAAGGCCCTTGATATATGTATGTTTTTATTTTCTTGTTTACCTCATAGAAACTGTCAAAATATTTAGTGACCTGTATCCTATAATTCATATTCCATGAGTGATCACAAACATTTCATTAGGACCCTTCCTTTCACTTACAGTGATCCTATGAAAGTTAGAAAGAACATTGTTAGAATTCCAGGAATATCCCATGTGACCTGCTAAACAGTTTCAGGACTCCAGCTTCCACATTGAATTACTACCAAATGTAAGAAATATAGGTAGTGGTATCAGTGTGGCACCCAAGTACTGATTTGCCTAAGATAGGAAGCCGTATCCCCGTGACCCGGAGCCAAAAGGAAAGAAGAGCTGTGTGTTTTAAGTATACTTGGGCGAGCACTTAACTGGTTGACCTTATATTTCTCCAAGGGTCTGTAGACACAGATGAAAAATTCCGTCAGACCCCATAATGAAATCGATAGAATAGGAATATATTGAGAAAACATAAGAGTGATGTCTAGGATTCCAGAGGGTAATTAATATGCATCTTAATTAGCAAGCATTTTAAAAATATTTTATGAAAAATACTGTGTTTAAGATGGAGGAGAAAAATACGTTTTAAAGAGAAGGAAATTTAGCAGAGCGATATAAGTTTTAATAATTAAATATCAGTTGAATATTTTAGATGTCAGTTTGAAACATTCAGGGAAACACAAGTTTCCAAATTATAGTCATATAATTAAAGCACAAGATACAGTGATTTCTTAGGAAGAATTGTAGGTCGTCTGCCTTCTAGTTAGAATCATAGAATTAATCATTTTCTTTCTGTAATCTTGTCACCCTTTTCTATAATAAAATCTGTTTGCCATTCCCTTTCCTGAAAACTTTAATGACTCCCTTTACTATGAAATGAAGTCTAATAAGCTCTTTAGTATTTTATACTCCACCCTTTATGAAACAACCCAATCTTTTTGTCTTTATCTCCTGAAATTCTCTTACTCTGTACTTCCAGCCACAGACACTTGCTGTGTATTGAACATAACATGTTCTTTCATATTGCCTTATAGTTGCATAAACCTTTCCCTTTTCCTTGAATTTCTGCTTCTTTTTCTCAGCCCGACAAACCCCCAGTCCTCCTTAAAGAGCAGATGTTACTGCTTCTTTGAAACCTTAGTCCTTCCCCATATTCCTGTAGCGCCAAGTCCGTACATCTCTCTCTGATAGTATTCACTAAATTGTATTGTTATTGTTTTGTGTCTTTGTCTCCCATATCAGACTTTGAGATCCTCCGGGGCAGAGACTACTTCTTGGTCATCTTTATACCTGTAATCTTGCCCATGTACCTCGCGTAGAGTATGAACAAATACCTTAGGGAGAGGAAGCAAGTTTTCCTGCAGTGGACGAGGTGGAGGTGGGACTGCCCTTCAGAAAAGAGAGATGAGGTGGTTTCTTCCGCTAGGGGCGGGAGGAGAGCCAGGATCGTACAACACATAGTCCACCTTCACCAGCAAATCCTGCCTGCAGACAGCTGCTGTCTCGCTAGGGTGGAACAAGGGCAGCTTCCTTTGTTATGTACTTTCCTCCAAGTGCGCAGTGCTTATTACCATTTTTTCCTTTAAGGATTGCTAGTGTAGTGACTTCTGATCTGATTTCCCCTGCCTGTCAGAATAGGATGTGTAGGGATCTATAGAAGATGGTGACTTCCGAATCCAGGTCTGTAGAGATAGCCTTTTACGCGGTGTTCACATCTAACCCGGCCCTGTTTCATGCTTGTTCTTATAATTGGGAGTTACCAAGGTGGATACATCTGTGTCTGTGTCTCCAAGTAGGGTAGGGCGTTAATATGCAGAATTCCTATGGACTTCCTTGTATGTGTCACCTATGACAGAATAGTAACAGTGGTACACCCTTTATTCTTTGTCCTTCTCATATTTCTTCTCTCCCATACTTTCTTCTATCCTATTTGTGCTGGCTCATGGCTTTTGACTTTTAATGAAACCTCTTCTGGCTAAATTTAGGGAAATTTGTTTCGGCTTAGTCATTCACCCTTTGTCAGGCTGACCTATTTCATTAAAAAAAAAAAAGAGCAAGGTTGTGGTGGGATGAATACTTAGAAAGCAGGAAGGAGCATGCCACCATGGCTTTAGCAAAGGTTATGTAGATAGCGCTGGCTTTAGAGAAGTATATGAACCTCTCTGCATCCCTCTTACTCTTCTTTCCTTCCCAGCACTCCCCTTTACAAAGCCACTTCCTTTGCGGTGCTTATTTGTTGCTTCACTGCCCTGTTCAGTCCTGCCTCCCTCTCAGGGTTGCACAATGCTGATAAGTGTCTTCACAGCTTCTTCAAACCAAAACCTGCCTGTAGGCACCAGGGGTCCTTTTCTCAGCTTTCCATCTTGTCATGGAACGATTCAAGTAAGCCAGTCCCAGCTGGGGCTTTTAGAGAGTGATGTAGATTAACTGATTCCTGCAGTAGAATGTGGGGTTCAGTAGAGGTGTCTCTAGAAATCTGTCTCAGGTCTTAATAATGAATCTCCAAGAGTGGGAATTTCTCTCATTAGGTCATCCTGAAGCACTTGAAAGAGAAATTTGTGGCAGTGGATACTATTCTGTTTTATATGGGAACAATAATGTTAAGTAACTGTCTTCACAGCCCAAAGGTAGTACCAGACCTGAATTCGAAGCCTTTTTTACCCCCCATAAGTGTAGAGTATCACCAGTAATGGCTAACTTTGTGGTTGCAGCAGTATTAAGTAATATTAGGATCTGAAGGGGACCCCTTGGCCATTTGTGGACCCTGTGCCAAGTAATTTTTTTTTTTTAGGTGGATGGGTGAGGGAAAGATCTCTGGTGTTGTCTAAAGCCAAACAAGAGTTTGAGCTAATAATAAGCTTAACAGCTACCTTTATCAATTTGTTGGAGTTAGTGCTTTTTACTTTCATTTTGGTTTAATATAAGGATCTTCTGGTTATAGTTTTGTAAGTACAGAGATTTCTTCAAGAACTACATGAGTATTTCTTGAAATGCTGCATACATATGTACTTGAGAATCTCAGTCAGGAGCCCTTTCCAGCCATGTTCAGTTGTGTGTAATGTTGAAGATACGTGCTCATTTAACAGTTGCCACCATTGTTAACTCTGCCATGGCAAAGGATTTCAGCTATTTTAATAAAGTACTCACAAAACCAGAGCTTCTAAATATTCTTAAAAGATGAAAATGTTATGCATATATATAGTATGTATTCTGTAAAAGTAAATTTTGTGAACTTTTCTGTGTTAGAATCCAATGTATTTGTTCTAGGCAGGAGGGATAATATTGGTTAGATGATATGGAGTACAAGGTAGCTTAAGGTAACCGAGACTGTCTTAAGTCTGTTTATAAACCCCTTTTCTGTTTTATTAGGAATACATTTTTTCCTGACTTTGGTATATGAATCTATATGTTGTAGAACTGTGCTGTGATATCAGTGTGTTTCCAAAAGTTCATTTGTAAGAAATTAAATTTCTTTGTTCATATTTAACTTTCCAGCTCCCAGAACTGTGAGAAATAAATTTCCTTCTTATATTACCCAGTCTCAGTTACTCTGTTTCAGCAACATAAAATGGACTAAGACAATATCTGCTGAAAGAAAAAAATAGAAGCTCAATTTCCCTGTATGATAATTTAAAAAATAAAATGGCAGAATTAGTTTCTTATTTGAAGCAATGTAAAAGTAGTGATTAAATTCCAAAAATAAACCAATCAGGTGGCTTAGTTAATGTGATAGTTACCTGTTTCATATTTTTAATAACATTATGCAAACTAACAGCATTTATAAGGAAGTTTATTTCAAATCACAAATCCAGACTTGAGAAATACAGTTTTCTTCATTCATGATCATAAGAGGGAAACAGAACTGTAGCAGTTAGAATTGTGGTAGTAGTGGTGATAGATGCAGTTACGGTGACTATAATGGTAGATGTAGGGTCTCAGAATCTCAGTCAGAAGAGGATAGATGGTTGGAGAGAGTAAGGGTGGTGGGGTAGGGAAAGGTTGATTAAGAGGTACTAAGTTGCAGTTAGGTGGGATGAAGAAGTTGTGGTGGACAGTAGGGTGACTATAGATAACAAAAATGTGTTCGTTTCAACAAGCTAGAAGAAAGGATTTTGAAATTTTTCAAAAAATGATACGTTTCAGGATATAGACATGTTTAACTTGATATAAATATTATACAGTCTACACATGTATTGAAAAATTGTTACCCCACTAACATGTACAGTTTTTATTTTTTATGTATCAGTTAAAAGTTTTAATGATGAAAACAAGAGTCTAGACAGAGCAATTGTTAGAGACCCTAGACTTTAGCAGGACAGAGGTCATAATTGTTGTGCATTTGTATTAGTTTGCTTTCCATTGCTATAATGAAATACCCAAGGCTTGGTAATACATAAAGAAAAGAGGTTTATTCAGCTCACGGTTTTGGAGGTTCAAGTAGTGGCACTGATAGCAGCTTAGCTCTGCATCTCTTGACTGCACCTCATGGTGGACGTTTGGCTACATCTCATGGAGAATGATTTCATGATGGGAATGTGTATGAGAAGAAGAAGTCACAGGGAGAGATCACATGGTGAGACAGGGAGCTGGAGAGACTAGGAGGGGCCAGGCTTGCTCTTTTGTAACAACCATCTCCTGAGAACTAAGCAGGGTCCTGTGAGAACTACCTTAGTTCCTTCTGAGGGCAGCACCCCCAATAACTTAATTCCTTTCCATTAGACCCTAGGTATTAAAGGTTCCACTGCCATCCACATTGCCACACTGGGGACTGGCTTTCCATGCATGAACACTTGGGGAGGTAAGCCACACCTAAACTATGCAGCAGTCATAAGTTCCTCGATACATGTAGCATTTTGTCCCTAGTGGGTTCCCCATAATTAGTGACTTAAAAGCTCAGATTTAGGTTCTATGTTTAAATCCTGGCTCTATGTAAGCAGCTCGGTGACCTTAGATAAGTCGCTTAACGTCTCTATGCCTTGTTTTACTCCGCTCTATGAAGAATTTGGAAAACATCTCTCTTACAGAGCTGTTGGGAGGACTAAAGGAAAGTAAGCATTTACAGCTGTTAGCATAGTAGGGGGCACTCAAGAGTGTCACATAGTAAGTGTTACAGTGAATGTCAGAGGCGACTATTCAGTAGCTGTTGAGTGCGTGACAGCATCTCTTTGGGTCACTGTCTGGGGAGACCGTGTTGAATGGCAGTTGCTTCTGCTTCTGTATACCTTGTCTTGTTTATTGGGGTCACAGCCTCTGTGAAATTAATTTCTTTCATAGTATAACACGAAACACCCAGATGGCTAAAATCTTTGCATTTATTTCTTCTCTCATGTATACCTTTAGTTCTGTGCCTTTTTCTTTTGGAATTTTACCTCAAGTGCTATTGAATAAAAATTATTAGGTACATCTGTTCTATGAGGGACTTATATGATGGATTAATTTTCCTGGATTGTGATTATTAAATGTGAAAATTATGATTTTAGTATACTGTATTTTAATGATACAAATTTTATGACAAAGATTTTAAATAGAATGAATGCAGGTGAAGTAAAGGGACAAGAAAATATTTTTTAAAAGAGGAGAAAGACACTCATAATGCACAGAGTCAATTACTATTGAAAATGATAATAGCAGAAATTTGCATATAACATTTAAACTGTTGACATTGCTCTAAGTGTTTTATGTATAATTCATTAAACTACTCAACATATATGAGTTTAAATTAGTTTATATTCTACGCAAACACAGGAATGGGAATACTTAGTAGAAATTGTTTATGATATGACTAATTTTCCCTTAATATTAGAAGTCCTGGGGCCGGTGAGATGGCTCAGCAGCATAAGCACCTGCCTGGTAAGCGCGAGGTCCTGAGTTCGACTCCCGGAACCCACATGCGAAAAAGGGCCGGTGATATCGCTCAGCGACACGGGCACCTGCTGGCACGCGAGGTCCTGAGGTCGACCCCCGGTACCCACAAAAAAAATAAATAAATAAAAATAAAGAAATCTCAAACACTGTTTTCTGTTACTAATCACATACATAGCTTTGTGATTTTAGCAGCTGCAGAGTTTTTCGTTTTGTGATAAGTAGCCTACTAGTGTGTCATATTTGTGCTTCTGTAATGAAGGGAGAGTTTAGCATTGAAGATGTTAATATGATTTTGTTTCTCTACAAATAGTGCTATTGACTAGAAAGTCAGTAAAATATAGCTGTTATTCCTTCATGTTAAATGAGATTCAGGCAGTTCATTGGTATTTCTAAAAGATTTACCCTGTTTTATATATAGTATAAGAAAACTTTTCATTTACACAGCTATATTCTGTCTCATAAACACACAAAAATATGGTAGTAAGAAAGCAGTTTCTTTGCTGATATGTTTTACAGTAAAATAAGATTTTAAGTATTTATTAAGCCACGTAAATAATTTGACTTTTTGAGTTTACTGACATTTTGGTGTGCAGCATTTCTATTGTTTTTTGGTTTTCACAGGAAAAACCTGGTGTAAGACCAATTATGAGTATTCCCTGACAGTAAATGGCACAGCCTTGTCGAGATCCGCGTGGTTTGAGTCACACAGTACCTTCACTTATGCCTTTAACTTACTTTAAGTCAGGAGATGAGAGTGATGGATTGGTTTCAGGGTGTGAACACCAGTGTCTGATTATAATTTGGGATATACGTGGATCTGAAGTTGATGGGCAGGCTGCCTGGTTAGCCAGGCAAGCTTCCATTATCTCAGAACCTGAACTGATTAGTCTGCTATCATTTTGAGGGACCTCCCTGGGAAAGCAGGTATTTTCCCAGGGTGGTAGAGAAATAAAAGGAAATATCCAATATGAGGTTTAATTTGTTTGTTGTTTCAAGCTTATAGAATTTTGTCTAAGATTAGAGTATATTTAGGGGAGAAGTAGGAGTCATTTTCCTTTCCAGTCACCATTTGCCTTCCTCCTACCACAGTTTAGAACCATTTCACATTTAAGGCATTAAATTAAAATAATTATTTTCTTAGGTCAGTACATAGTGTTGGCTTAGAGTTTAGTAAACTTAATAGCGAAAGAATGAAATTAGGTTAAGACCTATATAGCAACATGAAATATTGCTAATCATAACGTACATGTTTATCCAACTTTTTCTTAGTTGTCAAGAACTCAGCATTACCTAAGTTACCTGTGATTTTGTCTTTTTTGAGATAGATGTAAAACTGGTCTTTTCAAACTTTTAAGGGTTATCATGCATTTGCTTTAATTCTAGAAAACTTAGTTTATGGTTTTGTTTTAAGAGGGTTGTGTATTGATCATACCAAATTAGATGCTTTGGAGGATCACCTCTTTACACTTTTTAGGGGACTTTTGGGAGATCTATTAATTACCTTGAATTTCACAGTCTTTTTTTTTATTCACTTTATTTTGTGAAGGCATTTGGTTCATAGAGTGTCTATCATAGATCATATGATCAATTTATATGATCACTATTAATGGCATTTCCAGATTCATTCATCTGAAAATAAATGGTGAAAACGGGGAACAAAAAGCCCATCTGCTATTTCTTAATATTTTGTTTAATTTCCTTTTATATTTTTGGTAACAATTTCCATCTATCAAAGACTACCAGTGTACATGTCAAAATTAAAACAGAAAGACCAAAACCCTTCACCCTACAAAATGTACATACATACACACCCTACGGTTTTACTTAGAGGGAGATTAAATTTAGATTTCTTTGGGATGGGGGGAACATTGTCTTCAAGAAACGCTATATTGGGCCGGTGAGATGGCTCAGCAGCGTAAGCGCCTGCCTTGCAAGCGCGAGGGCCTGAGTTCGACTCCCGGATCCCACATATGAAAAAGGGGCCGGTGATATCGCTCAGCGGCACGGGCGCCTGCTGGCGCGCGAGGTCCTGAGGTTGACCCCCCGGTACCCACACAAAAAAAAACAAAACAACAAAAAAAAAAACGCTATGTTTATCATTTGTAAATGTAAGCACTGAAAATATTTGCTGTTATTTGAACCTAAATTTTAGAGTTGAGCTATCATTTTTGGAGGAATTCAGGAGAACAGTTAAGGATAGAGAACAAGAATCAGGCGGATGTATTAGGCAGGACTGCTTGTTTCAGGTATGTTAGAAGGAAGGTGGCATTCCAGTTGCAGTAGAGGATGGGTGTTCTGCCAGCTTGCTGGCACTTGCTGTCCTTGGATGAGTATAAAAATATCAATTTACCTTTATATCTGTCAAACTTGTCTCCTCCTTGATGACTACATGCTAACATCAAGAATATAATCCCAGTCAGGTTTAAGAACATGCTAAAACAAAAAACAAAACTAACTCTCCACTCTACCCCTACTGTAATTAGGGGATAAATATCCCAAATACCAATAGGTACAATTAGAAAAAAGAGATTAAAAAATATCTCATTTCTAAATTTAGTTGATTTTCAAAACATGGGTCTTTATGTTTTAGAGAAATAGTCATTTGCATAGTTTGAGGATTTCTTTTTTTACTATAGGTTTTAAATTTTAGTTTATTACATGTGGGTAGTAAATAATGTTTACAGTCCTTGTGGGAAGTTGGTACATGTACATAACTCATCTTAATTCCTTTTCTCATCCCTTCTCTTTGTATCTGAAATTAATATAGTATATTTACCAGAGATGACCTATATATAAATACCATTTAATATATACATTAAATGTATATTAAGTATATATAGTTGATAAATCTGAGCAAGTTGCTGTAATAGTGAAATTATATCTAATATAATTCTATTCTGTATTGGCTGTAAACTTTATAGTAGATACAGAATACTGAAAGTTAAGGAGGAAATAAAATTACTCCTTCCTCTAGTAGAATTTAAGGGGTTTATACCCCTAAATGCCATAAAGAACAAGGTGCCCTCCACCTACCATTTCACACCGAGTTAGACTTGTACCATCACAGATCTTCTGGACTGTTTAGCTGAACCCATGCCTGTGTGTTCAGTAGTATTGGTGGATATAATGGGAAAACTCACTTTTCTATTATTGTGAGAATGACCATTCAATATTTGTAGGCTTTTATATGAAAATTTACCTCTGTGTGCCTACCTTCATTTTTAGTTATCTAAATGCTATGTTAGCTTATAAATCTGGAGAAGGAAAGCATGCTTCTGTTCCCTGCAGAAGTGTTTGTCCACACTGACCTTCTTAGTGTCACCAACTTCTCCAGCAGAAATTCTGGTAAGGGTTCCAGGAACTGAATGCTGAGTTACTATGACATATTTTATGGTTGTGTTGATGGTACCATGACTTCCGTCACTACTCAATCAGAGCAGTAAGGAGTAGGACACAGGCAACAAACTTGAAGGTTTTCTGAAGGTGTCTTCAAGAAGCATAGTGTAGAAGTGTTTACCAAGTTTACAATTCTAAAATCTAGAGCATAAGACAGCATATACCAGAAATATTTATATGTTACTGTGGAATAGTGAACAAGTATATAATTTAGACTCACTGTATATGGTAATGTCTTTAGAATATATTGGCATTTTATAATTTCTAAGTGTATTTAGAGTTTGCATGAAGACCTTAAAAGGAGGTAAATATAACTGTGTATAAAAGGGGAAAAGGGAGAGACTTAATGTTTAACCTGGCCATAATTGTTGGTTATCTGCAAAGGCTTTGGGAAGGAAAGTATAGTTCAGATGTAGATTTAAAAACAACTAGCCATTTAGATCATATTGGCATACTTATAGTTATTTTTATTAGATGATTTTCCCCCCTCAGGTTTACATTTTGAGTACACTATTTTTCTTTTAGCAACTGAAAGTGAAGGGAAATGTTTGATCAAATCAGTTAAATATATTTTTAAACATGGATTTATATGAATTAATTCATTTAATCACCATAAAAATGTCTGAATTGAGAGAGTAGTATTGCCTTCATTTTATAGGTGAGAAACTGAGGTACAATTAAAAGTCATTAAGAAATAAAGATGTCATTCAACTCTAGGTTATCATCAGACTCCAGCATCCTTGTTCTTTCCTAGTATGACAGTATTTCTCAAACTCCAAATTATCATGGATTGCAGAATTAATCTAGTGGATAGCAACCAGCACAATACTATTCAGCCTTCCAATGCCTTGAAAATGGTAGGTGTTCAGTAAATATCAAGTTGAGGGAATGTATTGTTAAATGAAAAAAACAAAAAAACCTTATATACAGTTTTAAGTTAAAATACTTCTTCTGAGCATAAAATTTTCCTGTGGAGTAAGAATTAAAATGTTAATTCCATAGTATCTAACTAGTGGAACTGTAACAGCTAAACATAATTTATATCCACTCTCCAACCTAAATTGATGACTTTTTTTCCAAATATTTCTGATCTGGAGTTTTTTAAATTGCTTTAAGGCTTGGCTTCTTTTGTTTTAATATTATCAAATAACATAGTCTGAAAATAAGTGGTAATTTAAAAAATAAACTTAAATTGACAATGTAGATTCCCTTAAAGTAGTATTACAATAGCTAAGGTTTACTTCAGCAATGTGAAGATAATTCAATCATAGGAATTTTGCTAATATTTATTATATTAAACTAAAAAGAACAATCATATGATTGTCTCTATAGACACTGAAAAGACATATGACAAAAATTAACCATTCTTCATATTCAGTAAATAGACTTAAGGGAGACTTCTTCAGTGTTATAAGATGTATAATATCAGTCTAAAGGCCATTATGATTTAGGGGAAAACATATGGTATGCTCACTAATATCAGAAACAAGATAGATTTGTTCACTCTCTTCACTGTTTTTAGTTTTGGGTGGTACTGAGGATTGAATCCAGGGCCTTTGCCCTGAGCTGTATCCTCAGCCTTTTTACAAAAGAAATTTATTTTGGGCCGGTGAGACAGCTCAGCGGCATGAGCACCTGCCTGGCAAGCGCGAGGTCCTGAGTTCGACTCCCGGTACCGACATACGAAAAGAAAAGGGCCAGTGATATCACTCCAGTGGCACGGGCGCCTGCTGGCACGTGAGGTCCTAAGGTCGACCCCCGGTGTGTACAAAAAAAAAGAAATTTAGTCTGAGACAAGGTCTTGCTAAATCACCAAGTTGCCCAGATTGGGCTTGAGTGTGCAGTCCTACCATATTCAGATACTGTTCTTTAATATAATTGCTAATACAGTTAGATAGAAGAATAAAAATAGGGGTATAAAAATCTGAAAGGCAGAGGTAAAAAAAAATCACTATAAAGATGATAGGACTTTGTACTCATAAACTCGAGAAAATCAGTTGAAAGGCAAATAATTCATAAACAATGAAATAATTAACTGAGGGAAATTCAGAATTAAAGCAAAGATTTCATTTAATTGAATAATATTCATATTAAAGAGTATGAAAGATTATTAAACATTATTAAAGATATTAAAAGATTCCTAAGAATTAGAAGACATACTTCATTACTGAGTACAATTTGATGCATATCTCACACCAAACTTCAGGACAGGCTCTGAATTGGAGTAAAGATGTACATGAAAAAACTCCAATTCATTTTGTGAATAACAAATTCATCTCCCTAATACATAACACCTCCTGATAATTTACGAGAGGAGTAACTGTCTAATAAAAATTTGGTCAAATATCCTATCACACAGTTCAAAGAAAAATCCAGTTGGCTCTTAATACATGTAATATTACTCAGCTTCACTTAAAATTGGAATAATATAAAATTACACTTGCACAGAACTTTTAATCCATCTTATTAGCAAAAATCCGGAGGTTTTACTGCATACTCTGTTGGTAAGGCTGCAAGGAAATATTGACCTTCATACATTGTTGACGTGAATGTAAATTGATGTAAATCTAAATTGGAACCAATGCATGCAAGCTTTCATTATCCCTGTTTCTCCAAATTTGCCTTAAATTACCTTAAAGTATATTTTGAAATGTTTCACTGTAAAAATTTATTCACTGCAGTCTTGTTTTTAAGGTCAAAAGATGGGAAATACTTTGTAGACAATGTTCATCAATAGGGAGTGGTTAAATTAGCTAATCCTGTAATAGAATGATGTCAATGTATACAAAATGAGAGATCTTATGAATATGTAAAGATTTACCAATATACCAAAATATATTGCTAAGTAAAACATAAAAACAAAAAGGAAGTAGAATAAATTACATTTGTGCAAAAAAGTAAACATTTGTTGGTAATTATAAAATGTCTGAAAGGGTACACAAGGAAGTCGTGAAGAGATTCCTTGTTCAGGGTGTGTTGGCAGAGGGATGAGAGCTGAGGAGACAGGACTGGGATGGAAACAAGACTCTTTCTTAGATATCTTTTAAATTGTTTTGATTTTTGATGCAAATATATACTGATTTGACAACAACTGGAAAAAATGAAAGAAACTGAAGATAACTAATGAACTGCACTGCGTGTTAGTTTGTTGAGAGCATAATGTTTCTATGGAGTAGAAAAAGTCAAGGTAGGCCCTCAATCCCTTGCCAGTGGATCTTTAAGAAGCTAGCATAAGCCAGGCGTGGTGGTGCATACGTATAATCCCAGCACTTGGGAGGCTGAGGCAGGAGGATCGCCATGAGTTCAAGGCCAGCCTGGGCTACATAGTGTGTTCAAGGCCATCCTGAATTACATAGAAAGATTCTCTTTCTCTCTCTCCCCCACAAAAAAAGATGCTAGCATAATCCATTGTTTTACTTTCTCCACACCAAACTCAGATGGAGGCTCTTTTTATTCAAACAGTATTTTGCCAGGATTTTGGAGGAAGTGCATTTAATACTTTTAATTGCATTTTACGTCTTATTTTCTTACACTTTAATGCTGTTAAACCATTGTTATCTGTATATTAATGGCAGTTTTAAAATACCATGTACAAAAATCAAGATGTGCTCATTTTCAAAATTACTGTATTTTTTTTACAACAAGCACCTTTGGAAATAATAATGTTTAAAATATCTGTATATATTTTACCTTATTTCTGTTTATCTACTTGAAAAATAATGTCAAATTGCTGCACCGTAATATAGTGGTAATAGTGGTTGTCTTAGAGGGTTTTTTAAATTTATTAAAGTAATAGTACAAATACATAATTATAAATATATGGTACACAAATGTAAATGGGCACATTGAATATCTGTTCAGATATGGGGTTCAAGAATCACATCATAAGATTTGGTAAGAAACAATTGCTAGTGTGTGAATTATTTAAACTTTCAGAAAATGAGTTTCTTAATTTATAAACAAAAAGGAATACTAATATTTTATACAGTTGTGATCAGAATCAAAGTGAATGTGTTTAAAATACCTAGCATATTATATTGGACATAATAGAATCTGAATACAAGCACTTATTATTCTGGTACTTTATTATAATCATGACATGCAGCTAAAATTCCAAGATGTATATTAATAAGATAATGTGTACAGTTTTCTACTACCCACTTTTGATTTATTTGAATAAAATAAAGGGAGTATTGATTGTAAAACTTTCACTGCTGTAATTTGGTGTCTGCTTGCATTTTTCACTTACCGAGAACTTGATAATTCATCTGTTAAAATCACTTAAAATAATTTCTCTGGAGTATTTTATATGGAGAATTAACCGTTACTTCAAAATACCTTAAAATTTGTTTTAAAAATTGCATCTCTATTGGATATATTATGATGTAGTTATTAGATACTACATGCTGTAAGAAAATGATGGCACAGGAATTTTCAAAATACATAAATTTGAAAGGTTGTACAAGTTTATGTAGTGGTTCCCAATTTTGTAAATAAAAAACTGCCATAGATTAGTGTATGTATCTCTTTCGTGGAGAAATGTGTGAGGAATAAATGCTGCTGTATGTTAACACAGGTTAAGTTGTTTGGGGGTTCTTTGTGGTTTTGTTATCCACGGTCTTCTTTAGATCTGAAGTTTGTTTTTACCATGAACATGTGTTGTTTATGCATCAGGAAACAAATGAGTGTGTTCTGTGAGACTGGATTTCAGGATGAGTAGAATCTAAATATGTATACTCCCCTTTAAAGAAAAACAGTTCGGAGCTATATTAACTTAGTGAGATCTTGTTCCAGAAGAGTAGAAGTTGGCACCGGGAAGCACTCTTGGAACGTTTTCCTGTTGAGGAGGGGTTTATTTTGGTAAAGTAACACTACCACTGTAGCCCAGCGGCTCCTGCGGTGCAATCAGATCTCAGGTCACCTCGGTTCAGTAGCGCAGTGCGCAGCTCAGCTCTCTAAAATTGTGGGGCACACGGAGAAGTGCTTTTTAGACGCTGATCTCTGTCTTTTTATGTAAATAAATCTGCTTCTCATGACCATGGGGAATTAGGGATGGCAAAAGTAGCATGTTAAGCTAATGTAAGCAAGTTATTTTATACCATGCAAGTGCAGAAACAATTTTAAAAAAAACTGTTCTGCCATTCTTCTGCTCAATAAACATCACCTACTTTCTAATGAATAATTCTACATCTTGTGTTGTCCTTATTATTCCATTCTTATCAATTGATGCTATCCTAGTTGATATCAAACAGAACACACATTTTTAATACTTTGGGGAATCTTACTAAATGCTGAAAAGGATAATGCCTTGTGGGTTGCTCTGTAGTAATTCCAGTAAATTTTTGGCAGTTTACTCTGTCCTACTGATAATTCAATACGATGTCCCTTTTTGTTACTTTTTCCCTAATTTTACATTATACTTCTGTTATTTACATTTTATTTAATTATGATTTTTGAGATGTTTCGTAATCCCCTTCATTTTAGGTGTATGAAAATTAGGACCTAGAAAAGTTAATGAATTGCCCAAGGCTGCATAGTGAGCACATAGATAAACCTTAAGTCTTTTAATTTCCAATTCAGCCTGCATTGTACTCTACCACCTTTCAGTATTTTGATAATTCTCTAAAATGTTATCCAGAAGGCATTTGGATTTTTGTGATGTCTTCCAAGAAGTTTGGATGTATGTATGTATGTTGTGTGTTTGTTTTTGAAGGCAAATTATCTAGATTATTGCTAAAAACTCTTAATACATGAACTATAGATGTACAGTTTTAGCAGCGACTAAACTTGAACCATCATTTACATACGTTACCTGTTAACATGTTCATGATGGGACCGTAATTTGTATGTCTTGCTGCCAAGTGGCTCTGAACCACCTGTGGTACATGCATGACTGCCCCATTGGATGGCATGGGTCATTCCCATCAGGTGGCTTGTAACACCAGATGGGACAATTGTACATGCACCGCACCAGTGGTTCAAGCTTGAGGGAGTGTGTTAAGTTCCACTCATGTTCTCACTGCAGATGAGCAAGTCTGCTTTTTCCATAGTGAGAGAAACATTTAGAGATAATTCTACAATTAGAATTTTGAGATTGTATTGGAAAGTGGAAAAATATATGCATATAAGCATACTTAAAGGGAGCCACACAATTTGTTGGGGTTTCAAAGATGGCTCCTTTCCAAAACTACAACTGTGAACCCATGAGACCTGAAAAGTGTCTCATTCTTGGCATAAATGTGACAAGAAAAAAAATAATTCTTTGTTTGTCTCACTAAGGCTGAGTGTTTTCATGGGCAAAAAAACTGGAAAGTGTCTTCTGAGAACCATGAGTGGATTGTCTTTTATTAACAGTTCAGGTGCTTCGCGATGCCCCTCTTTCAGTGTGAGTCCGACCTACAGAGCCCAAAATGTGGTGTCTGAATGAGGCTGGGCTAATAGACAATAAATATGAAAAATGGGCACATCCTTTTTATCCCTGATTCCTACATGAGATATAGTTAATTCTAAATTTATTATTTCCTCCATTATAATAATTAATAGTATAGTGTATCTGTTCTTTACTATATAATGGTTTCCTTGGTGGGTAAAAGAATGAGAAAATGTCAATGAAAATCACATTAATTTTTTGGTCTTTTTGCTCTGAATTGGAGAGGCAGTTTTTAGTTCTTGTGTCAAGTATTACATATTGACCACATATACACCCTACCTAATAAGTTCATCATCGTACTAAATAGGACCAAGAGCAAGTGAGAGAGTGAGAGAGACCTGAGATACTTTAATTTTACATTTTCTACGTGTCAAAAAGATTTCAGATATCTGCTATCAGAAATGGAAAATCTACTGAAAACAAATACTTTTTCCTCAAAAATAGAGCATATTTTCATTTTAAAAAAGCAAGAGTCTCCTCAGTTAAACAGAAAATAGTTTGTTCTCCTTTCCATATATTTTTTTCAAACATAGAAGAAATTAACATATAGGATTAATTTTTGACATATTTAAATACTTATTATTTGGTTCATTATTTTAGTCATTATGGTAGGGCCTTTTGAAAAGTAGCCAATTATGAAGTTTAATGATTTAAAGATAGCTTAGATAAATTTTGCATTTTATAAGGAAAAGAAATCTTTTAATTCTTGTCACTGTATTTCTAGTTATAAAGATGTATTTATTGAAAAAGATGTTTTCAAACAGATTATATGTTTATCTTTTACATCAGAAATCTTATTGTTACCTAAAGTAGGCAAAAAATTCAAACAGTGTAGAAGTTGTTTGGAAGTTAAATCATATTGCAGATATTACAATGAAATAACCAGGGGTTTTCAGAAGGGGCTTGGTTAAGGAGTGAGCAAGAGTTCAGCTTTCTCCAAAAGTGTTTGATGCCCACCTAATGAGGTTTTGTTTTGTTCAGTTTTTAAAACCCTTTTCCCTCAAACTTCTGGTTTCCACTGTTTGATAGAAAGTATAAAAGAATCTTTGCACTTGTCTTTTGATTTTGGCCACTGTTTCATAAGTTAGAAAGTTTTGTAGTTTTTGTTAGAAAAAAATAAATATACATATACACAGGTTCTATGGTTCTTTGAATGTTTAATCGTTTTGGGAATGTATGAGTGTGTCAGAAGTGATATGGTGTATTGTATGTAGACAAAAGTAAGAGAAAACCAATTCAGTTCAGGAATTACAGTTTCATCCTTCATCGTGTGTGTGTGTGTGTGTTTGTGTGGTATGTTTTTCCTTCGCTCTAGCCGCATTCCTCCCTCCCTTCGAACCCTCTTGTGTGTTTTCACTCCTAGTGATGTCAGATGAGGTTCTTTGGGGAGCAGTTGGAAAGGAGAACATCGAGGGAGAAGAGGATTGGATCTTGGGGGAGGACTGGGAGGAAGGCAGTCTGGGAATTGGTTTCTATGGGTAGCTTATGGGAGAGAGTTTTGCAACCTAAGAGTAGCTAAATCTTTTGGGAGGTTCAAGGGAATAAAAAGTAAGGAATTGCATATTTCAGGGAATGGCTGGAATTGTAGAAACAGCCAGGGCAATAAAAGAGGTCTTTTGGATGCTTCTTGGAGGAAGCCAGCCAGGCAAAGCAGTGAGTGTGTCTTTGAGAGAATTCCAACATAGGAGCAGAGGGCCTATTTTCCCACTACCTTTGTTGCTGACTCCATTCAGCTCCTTCTTTGTCAAAGGATGTAGATCGGTGCAGTTGTAAGTTGAAATCTAGTTGTGTATATGAATGTGGTTCTGATTTCCTCCTCTTTTTGAAGTCTTATCTGAGTATGGGAATGACTGAAGGCTTTATTGCTATCTGTGCGTTGCACCCTATGTGGATCTTTTAAGGCGTGACCTTATCAATGTTGGCATCTAAATGCAAAGGAAAATGCAGGGCAAGCTTGTTCTAGTTGGGGTTCCTGTCACCAGACCATAGCAATGATGTGTTATCTGAATTTATTGGGTACAAGCGGAGTCCCTGCCTCCATGCTTGCCCTATCAGTGTTTAAAATACTGGAGTGCCCAGAGCTTATTACTTGGGAGGCTGAAGCAGGGATCTCAAGTTTAACGATAGCCTTGGCAACATAGTGAGACCCCATCTCAAAAAAATGAAATAAAATAGTGCCTAGTAATATGAGTTCTATTCATAAGGAAAACACCACCCTCTCATTTGCTTCCTTTCTTTTTCATCTTTTAAGATTATTTTTTGTGGGAAGACTTTCATTTCAATAGTTAAAAATGTGGAAAAACAACGTTACAAGGTTGGGGTGAAAGTATTGCAAGATTGGAGGAATGAAACTGTTTTTCTTCACTTAGTAAAATGATACTTTTGGCTGAAGGCCAGGAGAACATAGGAGAATTAGGATAGTGCAGACAGGACTAGCAACAAGTTTGTAAAAAACACTTGTTAGGGACCCTAAGAAGGTTAACAGGCTCTTTTTTTTTTTGTGGGTACCGGGGGGTCGACCTCAGGACCTCGCGCGCCAGCAGGCGCCCGTGCCGCTGAGCGATATCACCGGCCCCTTTTTCGTATGTGGGTTCCGGGAGTCGAACTCGGGCCCTCGCGCTTGCCGGGCAGGCGCTTACGCCGCTGAGCCATCTCACCGGCCCCGACAGGTTCTTTTTTAACTGCACTGGTGGTGTGTTTGTGAGGGTTTGCAGTATCTCCTAACCATGGAATAATTAACTCTTTCCCTCTTGCATTTTATCTATATTTTGAATAAAATCTAAGGTGTATAAGCATTAAAATAAAGGAAAAAACCCTCACAGTTTTATCCAGAAAATATATACTTTTGAATACTAAAAATTTCCTGAATATTTTGTTTATATAACATAATTAGTTTCATTCTCAGTACAATTCAAAATAAACTGTTATTAGCAATTCAAAGTAATTTTAACACTTCCTTATAAATCTGATCACTGTATTTATAACTAATGAGGAACTTCACAATGAAATTGTTGGAACTTTCAGTGTTTCTCTAGTTAGTGTTCCAGGTTACAGTAATTAACATCTTCAGCACATCTATCCATATACATTTTAGAATAGCTCACACTTAATGTAAACTATCATCAAATATTGTATTATATTCTTATTTCTTCTAACTCCTGAGTGTTTACAAAAGAAACCTTTCGTGAAGATCAGGTACAGTACATACTTTTACCATAAGAAGACATCATTTTCCTTTCAAGGACTGGAGGTAGACGTAAGAATGATTAAAGAAGTTTCTCATTCTTCCCTTAAAAAAAAAAAGCCTGTTAGTTCATTGATTATCATCGTATATTCCTTTATGCATAGTTTCATGCAGTGTGCATTCGTTAAGTGTCCAATAAACTTTCATTAATTCATTTTTCAGCTCTGCTGATTTGAAAATCAATTTTTTGGAAACATTAATAAAATATCTTATTATTAGTCTATCAGTGCAGGCTTTGGAAACATTTCCTAGGTTCAAGTCCCTGTGGTACCAGTCAGTAGCTGTGGTATACTACCTGTGTCTGTCTGTCTACTGTCATTTTTCACAGTCCTTCATTGTTTACCCAAGGGAACAACCAGCTACTGGCTAAGTGACCATGTGTGAATAAATTAGTATCTTTTGAGTCTTAGACCTGTAAAAAGTGAGAATATTTACTTTTGTTAAGGTTATTAGAATTAGGTTAGTTACGTATTTAAGGCTCCAGTAGAGTATTTGTAACAGCATAGAAACTTACTTACAATTGTTCATATTTTCATTATACTGATCACAGTATGGACTTGAGCGTCCAGTTGGTTCCTGGACTCTATGCCATCTTCTATTATTTTTCTAATTACAGTACTGTACTGTACTGTACTGTTTATCCCACGGTACTCTAGAGTTAAAAACAACCTTTGTTGGAGGCCTTGTTTCTCACCCTTGGTTCCATCTCAGTGCCTTGGTGTGTGCTGGTTTGGGGTATGTTGTCGAGCAGCAAAGCAGCACAGAGGAAGCAGTTCTCAATGTTTTTCCTTTCTCTGATATAGCTGGGAATATGACAGGAAGAGTAGAACATTTGATTCTTAATTAAATCAATAGTACTGTACATTTTCTATAGATTTTATATAATTGAGATAACTTTGCTTTAAAGATTGTTTAGTTTTGTTCAAAAAAGATTACATTTAGTTGTATTAAATTTTATTTGCTGTATGCTATGGATTTTAATACATTTTTATATTTCTGACAATGAGTTATTGAAATCTTCTGAGGTTGATATCTTCTTTTGAAAATTTTATACTGTTTGTACATTGGGAACAAAGAGAAATGTAACCCCACCTCCAGAGCTGTCTTGGTGAGTTGTGCACTGTTCTGGTTTATTTTTCTTTGTACTGCATTTAATAGTCAAGAGCTGTGTTGTACTATGTTTTTAATTCATTATCGAAAATTCAATCTACAATTTTTTACTTTTTCTGCTTTTCTCTTTATGCTTGAAGAGCATAACTTTGCTCCACCTGGATAAAAGTTGGGCAAACAGATACCTTGACAACTGCTAACAGCATCACACCTTGGCTTTCCTGGGTACAGAAAGCAGTCAGTATTTGTGGGAAAATATATCTATCCCATATAAAAGATGCCACTCACAAATTTCAATTTAAAACAGTATGACTGAACAAAATTATGATGACTACAATTTTAAAAATATGTGTTATGTGTACTGCTTTCCTGGTTTTACCCAAAAAAGTGAAAAAAAAAATCTACGTTGCAAGTTCAAGTCTGTTTTTTACAAACTGCTTCCTCTTGGCTTATACAGTGACACTGTGTAGTTCTAGTTTTGAATACTAGTAACTTGTCATGGATCAGTTATCCGAAATGGCAGACTTATTTGTTAAGGGAGGAATGACAAACTAAAGTGAGAATAAAGTGGTAAGGAAGAATGTTTCTTTGCACTTTAAGTGTGAATGTATTATCATTTGTGCTACTGATTTGATTCCCACAGCTACTATCATTAGCATCTTGGACCAAGCATGGAACAAGCTGTACTGTATTTCATGTATGATGGAATCCAGAGACTGATTTAAAATCCTCTGAAAAAAGCTATTCATTTAGTAACTGCTTATGGCCTTACACCATTGGGGACTTAAAAAGTTATTTTAGTTTGTGGTCATTAGACATTCTTAGTCATTGCTTTTGCCAGTGACATATAAATTTAATTGGAACCTAAGGAAGGGTTTCTCTACTTGAATTAATTTGTTTTTGCAATTTCAGAATCATCTGAACAGTAGGTAGTATCAGTTTCCAGAAAATGATACTTTCTCAATATGAAATGAATTTATGCATCATGATTCTTTTTCCTGGGGCAGATTGGAGTTGAGGCATCTATTCCATTTAAATGCTGATGTCTTTTCTGCAGTACCTTAGTAAAGATAATTTTAGATTGTCATCTGAAAGAAAAACAAAATTTCCAAGTTGAAGAAATAATGAGTATTGCTGGTTGAAAGTCCACCTTTTACCCTTTTACCAATCTTAATCACTATATAGTATTTTAAATAACAAATTGACAACATTTTCATGGTTTCAGATGTTATTTTTTAAGACAGGCTTGAAGGTATGAATTGACTTACTGATAAACCAAACTATCATTAGAGATAGAGTAATATATTTTGTGTATCTCATTTTATTTCATTGTATTTTTCTCTTAGAGACAAGGGAATATAGGTTTTTGTGTTATCACCAAAGTCATCTTTTGTGGGTGTCTTTAGGAGGTGTGATAAAAAATACAGTGAATGCTGCTGTCACATGCCATCCAGTGGCAAGACAGGCTCATAAAAGCATTATAGTGTGTCCTCATCTACCTTATCCAGTGCATCTGGCACTGTGTGATTTCTGGCTCTTGCCCAAAGTCAAAATGACTACGAAAAGTAAAAATTTGGAATCAACTCAGGCTATTGAGGCAGCCACAACAGTGTAACTAAAGACAGTCACAAAAAAGGATTTCTAGAACGGCTGCAGAAAATGACAAGAAGGATGGGGTAAATTGTTTGAAGGGAGGGGGAGCATTTTTGAAGAGGATTAATGGCAATGTGTCTTTTACTGTCATAAATTTATGTTCAAAATTTAAACATGCACCATAATTTTCAATCTTACTTCATATAAATTTATATATATATAAATATATATGTTGGCTCTAATACGGTTTATTTGTGCAGGTAGGGTCTGTATAATTAATTTGCACTAATGAGTTTATTTAGAAAATATCACAAGAGGAAATAACCTAATAAGTATTTTATATTGCATAAGAAGCACATTACATTTATATATATATTACTGACTTTGTTGGCTTGATACTATTGAGGATTACCTAACTCTATACAGTTTCTTCCTCCCCAGTTTTAATACTACCTAGAGTTGCAACAGGTTCTGTAAAGTTGCTAAGTATTCCAAAGTTTATTGTCATTACATTAGTATGAGGAACTTCCTTTAAAAATTTAAATGTAGGGCCAGTGAGATGGCTCAGCGGTGTAAGCGCCTGCCTGGCAAGCACGAGGGCCCGAGTTCGACTCCTGGAACCCACATACGAGAAAAGGGCCGGTGATATCGCTCAAAAAAAAACAAAAAAAACAAAAAAACCCAGATATTTAATACCCTGTCTTAAAAGACTATTTAACAAAGTAACTGAATGATAACTTAATACTCATTGAATACAGAATTGTACAGGAAAAACTTCCATATGGTAGAATAATCACTAAAAAAACTGTAAAACACAAACCAATAAAAATAGCCTCACAGGTTTACATTTAAATTTTTTTTTTTTTTTTTTTTTTTGTGGGTACCAGGGGTCAACCTCAGGACCTTGCGCACCAGCAGGCGCCCGTGCTGCTGAGCAATATCACCGGCCCTTTTTTCGTTTGTGGGTTCCGGGAGTCGAACTCGGGCCCTCGCGCTTGCCAGGCAGGCACTTATGCTGCTGAGCTAGCTCACCGGCCCAAATATCTGATTTTTTTGAAGTGTCCAATGTGGAATATTGGCTGCTTTGTGATTTTTTTATTGGTATCTAGTTTGAATTGAGATCTGTGTAAGTGAAAGCTTACTATTTTTAGTTTGTTATAAAACAGTTAGTATCCATCATTTCTAAAATTGAGTATTCTTTACAAGTGTCTGTAGACTGGAAAGTGTTCCAGTCTGCCTTGCTACATAGAAGATGAATACATGCTTAAAACTTTTATAAAATTTGATATATTAATAAACATTGGAAGTTTGTAGTTTGTCAAATTTCACATATTGTATTATACAAAGGTATTTGTGATGAATTGGAAATTTTTAAAAAAATGATCTTTCCCTACAGGTCATTTGAGGAGCACTGCTTTTAAGACCCAAGGAATTATCTGTGTGCTTGTGTCAATTAGCTTAAATGCTGTATGTTAAAATATAAACCTGTCCTAAGCCAATTTTTATTACTGACTTGTATAGATAACAATATCATTTTATAAAGGTTACTGATGTGTAAATGACTTTTTATTGAATCTAAAGCAGCAGAGCTTTTACTCATATGCCCAAAAATAAGTATCATTTATTAAATGCTCACAGTGTGCAATGGTTTTTTTGTTTTTTAATCTCAGTTAATCCTATAAAAGCACAATGGGGTAGACTCCATATTAAGATATTGAAGATGTGGAACTGAGGTCAGAGAGAGTAAAAAAAATACCGCTGGTCATTCTGCTAACTAGAAAAGCTGATATTATTAGCATATGCTTTTGTTCATAATATAATTGAGCCTCCTGTACTTGACTTTTTTTTTTATTTCAAAGAGGAAGTAATAACACATACAGGTAAAGAATGTTGTTTTGTATTTATAGGTAAACCTTTTTTTAATTAAAAGAAAAAATACTTGTTTAGCTTTTAATATGCAATGTTGCCATTTAAGTACCCTGCGTGAATTAGAAGACATTTTTAAGCTATTTAACATAGGTAGGTTCAGTTACATTAGTATAAGTAGGCTAAATTTGTTAATTGATCACTCAATTAGTAGTAACAAATCCTAGTATTTTATAGATTTACCTCAAAAGTTCCAAGTGATCATTTAATTTCCTCAGAAGGTAAGACAGAGTTTCTTAATAAGGTCTAAAAATTATTACAGCTCTTTTCATTTCAAAATAATTTTTGCTGACTAAAAGAAACAGCTACCCATTAAAAATAATTCATTAGAGAGAGATATATAAAACAGAGTACTCATTCTCCCGTCATTCAAAGGTAACTGCCATTAGCCAAACTTAGTAACATTTATACGTAAATTTTTACCAAAATGGGATAAAACGTGCCTGAAATTCTATAATGTTTTGTGTTTCAAATGCATAGCTTTCTAGTACATATAGCTCAGTTGCCTCAATCTGATGGCCACACATTAATAACCCTAACCAGTTTCACGTACTTACTGCGAGTCAGGCTCTTTGTAACTTCTCTGCATTCGTTATCTGCATTTTCTCATTAGAGTCTGGAAGGTAATTATTCTTAACATTGTTTTTGAATGAGCTACAGATTCAAAAGATAAATGCCCAGTTATTTAACTATTAAGTGATAAAGCCAAAATGTAAACATAGGCAGTTTGACTTTATAGTCCTTGTTTTTAACTACTGTTCTGTGTATACCATTCCAGTGAATATCAGTTGTGTATTTTTTAACAGTTTTCTTCGGTATGTATTTAGGTGATTTCTAGCTATTTACCATTATAAATATTTTTGCTTCTTCCTCATAATAAATTTGGTAAAGTAGAAATGCTTCATTAAATAATTTTGAAGCTTTTGGTTAATATTTCCAAATTTCCCTTCAGAGTGTTCGTACCAATTTATAGTCTCTCTGTGAATATGTATGAGAAAGCCTGTTTTCACACTCATACTAATCGTATTTGTATTCTTTTTAATCACAATATAATATCTTAGAAATTTTGTCATTTTAAAGTCTTCTGCGATGGTTTGTAGTTTTATAAAAATTTACCTTTGAAATAGGGAACAACTGGTTAGTTTGTTTCCTTTTTAGGTTTTATGAAGAAACCAATTAGGTGCCTGGTATGTGTCAGCCCTGTGTGACCATATGTGATTTTATTTAATTCTGTGATAGGTAATATCTCTATTTTCTAGAAGGAAAAATAGGAGTTAGAGATGAAGTAACTTGTCCTAGCTAGATGGCCACGCCAGGATCCAGACATCTCTCAGAATTCTATGTATCACATGGAATTGTATATTTTTGCATATTTCTTTAACTGAGAAGGATGAAGGTTGTTAATTTTGTATGTTAGGTGATGGTGCTCTTAAATTGAAACATTTGTTTTAGTAATAGGAGGAAGGGGATTATGTTTTAGTGTCTATGTAGATTTTTAACATTTTTATATGTATCATGCTATAGTATCAAGAACTACTTACAGGTAAAAGAGGAAAGTTTTAGTATTTGCAAATCTATACTGTTAAATTTTACAAGAGAATAAGATAAGGTTTCATTGCACATGTTGATCTTGACTTAGTTGTCTGTTACTGGTAAATGCAAAATTTTAAGGATAATGTGTTCAGGTTGGTACAGCTTATAAGATCAAACACATTTTTCCACAAAGCAGATGTGAACTGTGAGTTGGCATCCCTGATTTACATGCTCATTTTTTTGTGGACTTACATGCTCAATTTTCAAGAAAATGATATAATGATATAATATAGTATTACTTAAGATTTCTTTTTAAGCTTCTTCAGTTACCTTTGCAGATGGGAGAAAAGGAGGGAGAGAAAGAAGGCAGAAGGGAAGCAAAGAAAGATGGACAGCGGGCAGACAGGCTGACTTTCTTCCAACTAAATAAGCCTTTCTGATCTTCATTAGTATAGGTAAACTCAATTGGTTTACTAGATAATTCCCTTTTGTCAAATTCTGTAACTTAGCTAATATTTGATTGAAATTATGTGTTGTCTGTCTTCATTTTGGTCAGTTCAGCTCCTCATCATATCTTTCTGCCTGGTTACCGTTGGGCGGTGTTTAGGATTGAGCATAAAAGCTGTCAAGGACAGAGAAGTAACTGGCTCCTGATTCTCTGCTGCCTTGGAAAGCTCTGGATAATGGAGAGACAAGTGCCTGCATGTGTTGTATTTTGTTAGTTGGATCCAGCTCCAGCAAATAGACGACTGAGGTCACGTCACCACCTTGGAAGGCTGGGAAGCTGGAACTAGAGCAGCTGAGCCAATCCCCAGACAAACAGGTTTTAATCAGGACAAGAATAAGAGAGTGCTTTCCCTGGGAAACTCTTTGCCCATCACCTAAGGCAGTGATTCTATTCATCCTTATCTTCCTTCTGTCCATTTTTATATGGAACAGATTAGTTATGAAGACTTTGTTTCTCTTTATACGTGGCAAAGATAATTGCTAAATTTTAACAGCATACTTTGAGGATGTTTTTTCCTTCAGATTAAGAAAGAAAATATTAGTTCTGAAATTAAGGTAGCTTCATGGAAGGCCCATGCGTGGCACTAGTTAGTGGGACCATTTGTTGGCTGTCAGCAGTTTGTATAAGGTTAAATGCAAATTAAATGTGATAGCTGCCTTAAAAATGTGCTTCATTTTTCTAGCTTGTGTAATACCAGTTATTCAAATTTTTGATATGAGAGTGATATTTTCTTATTTTTACATCTTAAAAATGGAGACATGGCTAGTAGTATTAGCTTCTGTAAATTTTTACAAGAACTTATTTTTTTCTTAATATATAGAGCAGTGATTCTCATCTGTGGTTGCATGTTAGAATCATCTGGGGATGTTTAAAAAACTACTGATGCTTCAGCCCTATCCTGTACCAATTTAACAAAATATTTTGTGTGTAGGGTTTGAGCATCTATAATGATTTTGTAATTTCCCCAGATAACTCTGATGCACACTGATGGATATAGAACAATTTGGTGGACCTAATGACTGTGATTTTCTAGGTTTATCAGTGCATATTAACTATTTTTGTTGGCACAAAATGGACATGAGAAAAAAAAAAGTCCAGAAAAAGATTTCCTGATATACAGGTTGTACAATAGTAACTATTTGCTTAATTGTGTAGAGTTTCATTTTTACTTTACTTGCTAATTATGGCAGAGATGAAATTTTACTTAAATATTTTGGATATGATTATTCACTAGTAAAATGCTTTAAAATATTGTATAGTAGTCCCCATTACCCAGGGGGATATATGTTCCGAGAACCCCCAGTGGATACCTGAAACGTGGATAGCACTGACTCCTACATTCAGTTTTTCCCCTGTGTTTACAGATCTATGATAGTTTAACTCATAGATTAAATGCAGCTATGTGAATGTGTTCTTTCCCTAAAACACATTTCACATTCGCCTTTTTTACTTACAGGAAGTACTTTACAGTTTCTGTTTGGTGTATCTAAATTGCTGTTGTGCTTTAGGGATTATTAAGTAAAATAAAGGTTACTTGAACAAAAACAGTTGGTTTGATGACCAACATGACCGATGGACTGCTGGGCAGGTAATATATGAAGTGTGGGACAGTGGACGAAGGGGTGATCCATATCCTGTGTGGGACAGAGAAGGACGGCATGCGATCTCATCATGTTACTCAGAACCGTGTGTGCTTTAAAACTTATGGATTGTTCTGGAATTTAATATTTTCAGACTACAGTTGACTATGGGTAACTGAAACCATGGAAAGCAAAATTTCAGATTCGGGGGGCTACTGTTTGTCAATGAACATTGTTATGGTTTGTGTCTGGATGTCCCCCCAAAGCCTCATGCAGTCATGGGGGCAGGCTTCTAGAGTTTGGGATTGATTTATGGTCCAATGCTGGGATTATGGGTGTGAGTGCTACACCCACCCTAGGGTGGGTAGCCTGCGTACAATATAAGGGACAGAAAGAGGCTTCTCTCTGCGCTCCCCTTTTTGCTCCTGTTGCTTTTGCTGTTTTCCATTGCCATGAACGGTTGCCCTCTGCCGTGTGCCACCCTGCCTTGGAGCCAGCCGATTACGGACTGAAACCTCCACAAACTGTGAGCTAAATAAACCTTCCCTTCCTTAATTTTGGGCATAAGGTGTTTTTGCCTCAGCAACGAGAGAAAAGTAACCAAATATAAATCTGATTATTTGCTATTCCTGCATATTTTTAGAACCATCATAGTTAACTTGAACATCTAGAATGATTCCTCAGTTGTGCTGATTTGTACAAGTTAATTCATACATGATTTTATCAGTTTTTAAATATAAAGATAATCATTTAGTCTTTCAATGGCAAATTATAAATTAGCATTTTAAATGAGCATTTTAACCTCAGGAATTAATAGCTTTCACAACATACTCATTTGTATAATGCTTTAAAATAAGAAAAAATGGGGCCGGTGAGATGGCTCAGCGGCTTAAGCGCCTGCCCGGCAAGCGCAAGGGCCTGAGTTCGACTCCCGGAACCCACATACGAAAAAGGGGCCGGTGATATTGCTCAGCGGCACGGGCGCCTGCTGGCGCAGGAGGTCCTGAGGTCGACCCCCCGGGACCCACAAAAAAAAAAATAAATAAAAAAAATAAAAATAAGAAAAAAGAAATGTTTATCTCTAATTGTGATCAATGAAATAAATATTAAAATATAGTGTTTCACCTATGATATTTAAAAAATTACAACTACCAAGCTTATTTAGAATGAGTATCATTTTACTGAGTTTTATCGATAGCTTCATTGGTTGCATTCATACTTTCACATAGTAGTTATGGAAGTATAAATTGGTGCCTCATTTAGAAATTTTGTGTAACAGGGCCTGTGTAGTGTGCATACTGTTTGACCTAATAATGGCTCTTTGAAGACTCTAATCTTAGGAAGCTAGTTAGAAATATAGAGACATTTATGCATAAATATGGTCACTGAAGCTTCATCAGTGCAGATTATTTTTGGAGACAATGCATAAGTAAATCATGGTTTTTCCATAAAGTGAGGTATTATGTAGTGTTAAATTATGATAATAAAGAGTTTCTTTGACGTGGGAAATGCTTTAGGTCATTATAGAGTAATAAATAGATGTAGTAGCTATAATATATATGTGTATGTCCAAAATTTATTAATACAGTCAGAAAAGACTGTGAAAAGAAATAACAGATGTATTAAAATGTTAGAGGTAGAGGTATTTTGAAGTTCTGGTTTAGATATCTCTGTACATACCAATTTTATATAGTGAGAAAAAAATTTAAAAACCTTGTAGAGTATATAATCAGCACCTTTATTTTTGGGAACCAGGCTTGATTTACTATTCTTACACATCTTTGGCATTCTAAGACATTTTTTGAGTCGATCTTTTGTGTCCATCCTCTGGCTTTAAATTTCTGTCATGTGGGATTCACATCATATTTGGAGTGTTCATTTGATCAAGCAACATATCTTTGGTGAATAGGTGCTGTTTTTTTTGAGATTACAGTCATACCTTTTCCATTACCTCTTTTACCCTCTTCCGAGCATACCTTCTCATAGGCTGTGAAGTACTTCCAGGTCACTGTAACCAGAGGTTGGTTACTTGTAAATATCAACTAATACTAAGATAGTCCATGTGGGATTATTTTGCTGTAAATCATAATATTTGAATTTTATTTCATTTATCTAAAATTATATCTTGGGTAAATGGAAACAACAACCCTAGAGGAGGTAGAAATGTTAAATCAGAAATTTTTCTTGAGTTTTGCTTCTGCTCAAATACATACAATAGCTTTTTTTTTTTTTTTGATCTAATGACATAGCAAAAGTGTACTTCTTAGTATAAACTGGTATGTCAGCTTGCTCTTCAGCCTTTCGTGAACATGTATTTGTACCACAAGAAACTTCAGTAAAACTAGATAAAAAGCAATCTCAAAGATATGGTAATTTTTCTTAAAAACATTGTTTAAAGTTAAAATGTTTATGGTATATCATTGAATAATTATGGAGTTAATTTATAATTAAAATAATATATGAATGGTTCTAAATGTCTGACCCATCTATGTTTAAACTGTTTTGTCTAGATAAATCTTACTTATTTACTAATGATACTGGGGATTGAACCTAGGGGCTTCACACTGAACTATATCCCCAGACCCTCCTCCCCCCTTTTTGAGACAGGGTCTCACTGAGTCATTAAATTGCCCAATTAGGGCTCAAGGTTGCTATCTTCCTGCCTCAGCTTCCCAGAGTGCTGGGATTAGAGGCATGTGCTGCCATATCTGGCATCATTATTTTTATACACCATCTCCCCGAAGATTATTCAATTTTTCGTATTTTTTCCAGGTTATGGAATTCCAGATTATGAGATTTTACTCTGCCTGTGGTCTCTCACCAGATTATTTCCTACTGTCTTTTAATTGAGTGGTTCTAATTTAATTGATAGATCATAAGTGTACTTTTAAAATTACCCAAATGAGTCTACTGTGCATCCAGATTGAGGGTCACTTTTTAAAATGAACCTTGGTGGTGATGGTGGTGGTGGTATTTTGTTACTCACTGCAATATTCTATTCTATAAAAGCCTAATTTTTTTTTTTTTTTTTTTTTTGTGGGTACCGGGGGGTCGACCTCAGGACCTCGCGCGCCAACAGGCACCCGTGCCGCTGAGCGATATCACCGGCCCCTTTTTCGTATGTGGGATCCGGGAGTCGAACTCGGGCCCTCGCGCTTGCAAGGCAGGCGCTTACGCCACTGAGCCATCTCACCGGCCCAAAAAGCCTAATTTTTTAACTTAATGATATGTTTTGGTCAATTTTAATTTATTTTATCCTAAAAGCAATTTACCTGTCCATGCAACATTCATTTTAATGTTTGCCGACTAAAAACTATCTACAACTATCTACAACTTATCTACAACTATCAAATTTAGATTGATAGTTTTTCTGAAAGTCTACAACTTTGTGTTCAATTCTGAACTTAAGATTTGTATTTAAGGATATTTAAGTTTTTTTTTTTTCAAGTAACTATTACTGACTTGTAAGGATAAAATTATCAAATAACGAACAAATAACGAACGCTAGAAACTCTACTATTTAAAAACTCAAAATTCTCATATATTGAGAATTCATGAAAATTTATTCTCTTCCCCAAATGCCTTATCTCTGTTATTCATAGAAGTTTCTATCCCACATAGCTCTTCAGGCTCAAAATTTTGGAATCATTAATTACTTAATGTGCTTTGTCTCTCATACTTAGTTCAACCTCTACTGTCTCACATTTTTCCCTTTAAGATTTCTCTTGGTGGGCCGGTGAGATGGCTCAGCGGCGTAAGCGCCTGCCTGGCAAGCGCGAGGGCCCGAGTTCGACTCCCGGAACCCACATACAAAAAAAGGGCCGGCGATATCGCTCAGCGGCATGGGAGCCTGCTGGCGCACGAGGTCCTGAGGTCGACCCCCGGTACCCACAAAAAAATAAAAAATAAAAAAGATTTTTCTTGGTTTGATCCTGTGTTCTTTTTCCTCCTGTTCTTTGTCTCATTTAGCTTTCTTTACCTGGGGCTGATATTCACCCATCACTTCACGCACTTAGTTGCTAAAATATGAAGATGCTTTCATACAGGTGTGAGGACTAGCCCTTTTCCTAAGTCCATTAAGTATCCATCCATCCCAACAGCTTTCTGGGCACTTTCCTGACTGATATGCTATCAACTGACGAGGCACCCTGCCTCAGCTCATTCATCTTAGCCTTCCTCTTCCCATGGATGTTCACTCTTAGGCCAGTGGGGCTCAGATTCCCTCAGAAAAGATGGTACCTTGGTGGCAGTGTTAGTATCCAGCAAATGCAGGGCCCATCTGGACCCCTGAATATTGGTAATCCCTTGCCAGCTCTCTCCTGTGATTGCTTTTGGGAATTGCAGGCTTTCTGCAGTGGGCCAGTTTTTGTAATTGTTAAATGTGGAGAATATTACCCTTTGTGTACTTGAGCTTTATAATTGTTATGGAAGGTTGGTAGCCCTTTGTTGGCCCTGTACCTCTAGTTACTTCTCTTTCTAACAAAATCAGCATACCATGATGAATTTCCCTAATTTTATTACTCCTCTGACCAGGTGATGGAAATTAGAATTCAGTTCAAACCTTTTATCAGTTCACCTTACAATGTCTGCTTAACCTAGTAATCCATATCTGTCTCATAGAAATCAGGTTGATCTTCCTGTGTCTGATCTTATTTATCTTTTTATGTTTCCCTTAGTTCATTTTCATATCTCCAGAGCTCTCTATTTTGTGCTATTTCAAGTCAAACATTTACTTTGAATTCTACCTGAATTCCATTTCAGGTAACTTCTTGCAGCTTTTACTAGCTTATAATGATTGTAATAGCCTTCTCTTCTTCGAATCCATTTAACATGTGTTATAAAGTATTAGGTCCAGAACTAGAAGTTCAAGCTCATTTAATTGAAGTTTCTTCCTAACTTAGGAATCTTTTTGGCAGAACATGTGACATACAATGAAGATTTCTTCTAAGTACGTGAACTTGGTGTTTATGTTGTTGGACATTCCTAGTTATTCCTTCAGTTATTTAATAAGCTATTTCTTGAGGATAATTAAGTATCTGATGATTAGTTGCTCTACAACAGTGAGCAAAACAGATGTAGCTCTGTCCTTACAGAACATACAAATTGGTGGGTGAGAACACATTCCAAATGTAAGTGTGTGTGTAATTATTTACAGTTGTTACCAGAAAAGAAAAAGAAGACAATATTATAAAAATAGCAGAGCCTTCATTTTTATTGAATGTTTAAAGGAGGTGAAATTTAAGCTGCAGAATAGGTAAGGAAGGACTACCTAGGTAGAGTATGAAGATAAGGATGCGTGTGAGAAGGCCCTAAATAAGGATAAACTTGAACTTCACTGCCTGTTCATCAGAGACTTGAAAGAAAGCAGATGGACCCGTGAGGAGATGTGAGGGGGAGGATGGCACAGCGCATGTCTGGAGAGGTAGGAAGAAGCTGTCTGGTACACATTTTCTTGTAGATCATGGGAGGGACTCTGGATTTTTATTCTAAACGCATTGAATAACTATTGATAGATTTTTGAACAGTCACTTGAATAGAGTGTGAATTATTTTGGGGAGATAGAAGAGAGGAGGTTTTTAAATCTAGAAAGGCTGATTGTCTATATTACCTGAGTAACTTCCTTAGCTAAGCATGTCCAGCAGATACAGAGCCATTGTCTTGGAGCAGAAAGTTTCCTGACCTGATTAATAAAGTCTGCCACTCCCTGGGAATGGACTTGTATTCTGCATTGTAAAGCTGGTTCCTAGGGAGGAGATCAGCTTATATAACATGCCCAGGGCCTTCTGGGAGAGACAGGAATGACACTGAGTCTGTCAGGAGAGAGCTCTGTGGTTCTGACTGGATCCCAGCCTCAGGAAAGTGCAGTGAGATTTCCGTACCAAATTACCTCGAAGAGAGAAAAGGGGAAGCCAGACTGGGAATGATCACTGAAGAGAAAGTGTCTTGAACTCCTGGGGTCTGTACTAGAAAATTGGTACATATTCTTGTTGGTGAATTGTACCCTAAGGAAGCATAGTTGATAATGGTACTATAAACCAAGTGGTAGAGGGTTCTTGACTGAACTGGACACAAAGGGAAACTGGATCATCAAACTTCTGTAGCTTGAACAAAGAGGAAGGTACCATCCGTCCCAGAGGGGACTAGCATTGCTGGGTGATAAAAGACCAGGAGCCTTGGGAGTAGCAGACTCATCAGTACTCACCACCCCTTCTCTTGGTATAGTTGATTTGCACTTCTAGGACAATTGAGAGCACTGGCCAGCTTATTTAAAGTAAAAATTCAAATGACTAATTGTACATGAAATGGTAGAGGGGGTCATTATGGTTACAACTGGCTTATGCTATTATGCTGTTTTTGTTTGTTTGTTTGTTTTTCTGGGGATTATACTGAACTCTATCCCCAGCCCAATTTTTTGTTTTGAGACAGGGTCTTGCTGAGTCACTTAGTTACTCTAGCTGGACTCAAATTTGCTTTCTCCTGCCTCAGCTGTGTGTGCTGGTTGTGAAAAGAATGGAATGGAAAGTAAGAGAAGAAATTGGGAAACTAGTGGACATGAGGAGGCCAACAATAGTTAAATATATTAGCAGTAGAGTGATAGTTGTGGAGAGAACAGAAATAGTCCTTTTTTTTAAAATCTCAGATTTTTTTTGCACAAGCAAAATGATTCTATGTCTTCCATATATTCAAGTTTGATCTTTCATTTCTACTTCCCTGTTCTTCTTGTCCTGTTTACACATCTCTGATTTCTTCTACAATTCCTCAAATAGATGATTTCTGGAATCCAGACTCAGACATTCAGAAAATCAGGTGTTCCTTGTCAGCTATTTGTCATCCACAGGTTGGCTAAACATGCCTTGCATGTTTCTCTTCAATCTTGTTAAAGTAGCCCTGTGGCATACAACTGGAGACCTCTTTTCAAGTTAACATCTTTTCATTAATCAACATTCTTTGGGTGTGGTTGTTCAACCTGTTATGAATGTTCCTTCATATTATTTCCTGCATATTTTTCCATTTTGACCTTAAGAATATTCTGAGAGTGTTTTTCAAATGTGTAATTAAGTTTCAGTTTAACAAGCTTAACATTTTTAACTACCAGTCTAATTCCATCAACAATAAAAATATCATTAGTGAATACATACTGGATCATAGAGTTGTTACACAAATACTTGGCTACCAGTTTTAATGGGTTCATTGCAAGCTTAGTTATTTGAAATTTGCAGAATTCATATCCTTTGCCCTTTAAAATTACAGAATTAGCCCATTTCTGGGGTTCTGGCACTTTTCCTCCTCTCAGACGCATTTTTCAAAGGGTTCTTCCAGTAGTTCCTCGATCACCTCTGCATCTCCTTGGAAGTTTCTGAAATATGTCTCATCTGAGCCTCTATTAATTTCTTGGGGTTGCTGAAAAAAGTGCAGAGTGGGTGGTTTAACCTGTGGAAATACCTTGCCTCACAATTCTGGAGGCTACAGGTCTGAGATTAAAGCATTAACCTTGGGGAGAATTTGTTCTCTGTGTCTCCTCTGTCTTCCTCTCATGGTCTGTTGGCAATCTTTGATGCTCCTCCTCATACTTGGCATTCACCCTGTATGTTTCTCTGTGTCCAAATTTCCCCCTTCTATAATGATATTAGTTGTAGTTAATTAAGGGCCTACTCTGCTACAATATGGCTTCATCTTACCATCACTAATTATATCTACAATTGTTTTTAAACTCTGATTTTTAAATTGGCTTACTTCTTGGTGAAAATGGAGTATGATAGAAAACCATTTTATTGGATAATTCTTTTTTGTGTATGGGCAGAGCATCAAATAAAAGTGGGAATATCAAAATAAGTAAGCCTGGGGCTAGTGACACAAAAGATCATGTTTGTTTGGTTTCTACTGGAACGCTTTCAGAACAAAATAAAAAGAAAGTGGACTTACCTGTAGCCAGAACCTAGATGTTACAAACCTCAGTAGCTGGTGGTTTCTACGTAAGACACTGGTCCGTTAGTGAGTGGATGGTGGTAGATCATGTTCCTGCCACCTGCTCCACTGGCCTGACTCATGGACATTAGCTTCCTCACAGTGATCCTGCTTACCTCTGGGGACCCACTATCACCTTGTATATGTCCAGAAACCATTATGGTACAGCCATATATGACCAGCACTGCTTCCCTGGCTTCCAAATGTTTTGCATCTACAGATCAGGAAATCCATTGGCAAAGACCCCTTTATGTCGTTAGTGATCAAGAGAAAGCCAATTTGGGCCAAGGGTACAGTGTGACTTCTGGGCTGTTCTGTGGAAGCCCTCTCCCCTCCTCTTCGTTATATATTGTCTTTTGGGCCTTGAAGAAGCTCTGCCAGTTCTTGGAATACCAGGAAGTACCTCTTGACCAGTTTCTGACTATGGTCAGAATACAGTGCTCTCATTTCTCTACTATAAACATTTTATATTAAGTGAGAGGTCCCAGGGGGAACAGATGACAGGCCTTACAGTACTTTCTTCTCTATACTTATGTTACTAACCCTGAGGGTTTTTTTTTTTTTTTTTTTTCCTCCTACACGGAATAAGGGTTACCATGCACATTAATGGTCCCAAGCAGAATTGAGGCTACAAAGTGAAAATTAATTTGGGGGCTCCAGATCTGTCAGCCAGAAATGTTCTATTACAGAAAGAATTAGATTTTCTACTTACAGTCACACCTTGATACTGAACTGTTTTGAAACTCGTTGAATGTGGTAGTTGGTGCATTTTGACATGAGAAGTTTGTCCTAGTACTCATCCAGCTTGCCAGTGTTGATTACCTCCTGACTCCCTAGTCTTTCTAGCTAAAACAAATTGTTGGGTGGTTGTTGTTTTTGGTATTTGTTGTGTGTCCCAGAACCAATTAACAAGTACTGAGTTACTACTATAGAGTAATTCCTGGGAATTGTAAAGCTGTGTACATTTGGTTGAGGAGCAGCAAGATCAGTAGTGTGACTATAATGGTACAAATGAGAGAGTGAAGGGAAAAGTAGTATGGGCGCAGCATATTTCACAAAGCCCATCCTGGGCACTCAGAAGAGTGGGCAACCAAAGCAGAAGTACAGGCGAGTGCAGGCGAGGACATTTCCGTGAATTTGATCTCCGTGGCCCAGGTGGAGCAGGAGCTGTGGGAGGGTGAGACGCCCTTTAGCTTCTGTTGGACTTGCTGATGGACTGCAGGTGGCATGTGAGGGGACAAAGAGGAATAAGAAATGACGGATAGTTTGGGACCTCAGTGGCCCAGTGAATGATGATGTCATTCACTGCTATGACAATGAGTGGACATCATCAGGATTGGTGTGCAGAGCTCTGTTTTGTTTGGAGGTTCTAGCAGGGGAGCGCAGCTACTCATATACCCTTGACCAAGGAACGGTTCTCCTTTACTGGGGGTGTCGTCCTCCTCCACCTAGAGCGCAGCTTCGAGAATATGCGGGAGGAAGGGGACACCCGCCTAGCCAGCCACATCAGCTCTGTTTTGAACAGGTGAACTTTGACATTCACTTCTAGACGTCGCGCAGATGAATGACTCTTATAAAAGTGTCTTAACCAAGGGTTTAGAGAGATGCTTTTGCCAGGCAGTGGGCAGTGAAGTTGCGATGCCCTTTACAGTGCAACAGAGGACAAAACTGTGAGATTTTTTTAAGACTCGGCGTCCTCACCAAGAAGAGGGATTTATCCCTCATTTCACTGAGTGTTCTGAAGATGTTAGATAAAGTTTGTGAAATACAACAAAGGCCTGGCACGTAATGAGCACCTAATAAATATCTTGAGTTATTGCGGCTGTTATTTTTTCTGACAAAGTGAATATTATTTTAATAATTGATTTTAAATGTTTTGGAATAAAATTGATTATAAATCAATAAATAATAATGGATAATCTTTTACATATATATACATAATATTCACACATATATGTGACTTTTTCTTCCTTAGACAAGTTGCATTTTTATACCTCATAGAAAGAACTATAAAATATTAAAATCAGTAATTTAAATTTTATAGGTATATTAGGGTGCTTTCAGCATTATAAATATGATTAGTGATGTGTTTGCTGCCTCCGAAGGTCTGCTGTGGATCATGTAAATCAAAGTTCCCATAGAAATAATGAGTCAAAATGCAGAAGCAGGCAGGATTTAGATCACTGCTTTTTTTTTTTTTTCTCAGCTCTACTTGGGTTAATCTTATCATAGTTCGCATAGCAAGACCTTTGGTTTGCTCAGGTTTTCCATTGATTTGACTTTCCTGTACCTTTTTATCTTAAAATTTAACTCTTTTATACCTAGTGTTTCATTTTTGGAACAGCGCATAACAATGGAACATAATAAAAAATTTTCTCCCCAAATTTTTGTTCCTTGAATTTTTCTAGGTAACATATATGAATTTCATGCAAAAATTCAAAAACTTGGCAACCTTTGGCATAAATGGGTTAAGATTACTACTTTAAGGATAGTGGTATTATGGAAGTTTCTTTTCAGAACAAGGTCGGTGTATGCTTGAGAGTATTATGTCGAGACTCTTCTTACTGCATTAACAGAGAGATCTTAAAGGAGCAAAGGCCAGATCACTTAAGAAAACCACAGTCTCTTCTTTAGCAATAGTGTTGAACCTGGAGGAAAGCCAGATGTAGCCAGGATAAAGTTAGATTCCATTCCCTGAGCATAATAGTTAATAATAGTTGATTGACAGGGATGTGAAAGGTGCCCTCTTTTCCTCCCCCTTCCACTCCCATTCCACACTAACCTCTCTAGGGAATAAGCCATTCCTGTCCCCATTCCTAAAATTCTTTGCTTGAGCACCGCCAGGGGCAGCTGGACCAGTGCCCAGCTGTATAAAGGGGGTAGAGGGATCTTTCTGAAAGGGTTGTAAGTCCCTGTGTTTACTTCTGAGGAGGCTCAGCAATCTCCAGACATCTTCAGGGTGTGTATACAAGCAATGTGAGCTTCCCCTGCTAGTGCTTATGTGTGAAAAATAACCTAATTCCTGTCAGTCACTTAAACCTACCTTAACATCAGGTAATCAGGATCACTTCTATTTCCCTTTAGCTGTGTGTGACATTCTTGTTGACATAAATTTAGTTATTTCAGTCTGTTTTTTGTGAGGCATACCTCAAGTCATACAGTATTTGGAATTGTTAAAGTTATATTTTGAGAGTGATTAGTACAAAAAAATTAGTAACATTTGCAGTCTCCCCTCCTACTTTGGAAACAGGTATTTTCAGGATATGAACTATTGAAATAGTCACAACATTCCTAAGATTCTTTCCCTGTATTCTGCATGCTTACTTTTGGAGTTGTATTTAAATACTAAGAAGTATTGCTGAATACTGCTGAAGATTCTTTAGTACACTGTTTAGGTGAAAATTCAAATACATTTTCCTCTATCCAAGGAATTCCTGTTATTAGTGCTACAATGATTCCAATATTAAGCAGTCCAGTGGTTAACATTTGGTGTTGTTTGCAGTTTGGGTGAACAATTATTCTTTACCCTACATTTCCCCAGTACAGAGCCACTTGCTAACTTTTAATTACCCCATCTTCTCAAGTTTAAGAACTTGGCCAGAGTGATCCCGGAAAGTCACAACATTTTCCAGTGAGTAAAGTCCATCTGTTTTGGAGATCTTGACACCTATCATTAACAAGGCTGCAGCCCTCTTAAGGGTAATCAAGATGAAGAACTGCTCTTCTGTATGTATAGTAAAGCATAAGGAGGTTATACATCAGGATAAGATAATTCTTAGAGTGCATTGTACTATCTGGGAGGCTGACCCAACATCATGTTGCCTGCTTCATTCTACAGATTATGTTGTGGGTTTCAGGTGTTTTTCTCAGGTCAGTTTCCCTGTCATTAATGCTGCAACACCTTTGCTGAGTAGATATCCACTCTCTCATTCTTTTATTACACCACGGTGTAACTAGCTCTGCTGACTCCCAGGGGTGGACAAGTAAACTCCAGTTTTAATGCTTTTATAAATAAAGCTTTAAAAAAATAGTTTCTGGAATAAGAATATGCTAAAGTCCTAAATTAGGTTTTTCACATGTCTCCTCTAAGTGGAATCATATTGAAATGTGTTAATATTTAAAATGAATATGTTAATATATATAGTATTCATACTTTTAAGATGTGAGTGGTGTCACTTACCTTACTGACAAATCCGAGTGTGTACCCAGTGTATTTAATAACATAAGAAATCCGAAAGATCCTTTTAATAAAAGAAGGTGCTCACCTTTCAATTTTAAAAATGCTTATCAAAAATTGCCTTTATTACCATCTGTTTCTAAGTGTTTGGATGACAAAATAGGAAGATGACTTGGAAAAGGGTTCAGTTTGATTCAGTAAACATTTTCTGAACATTAGCGTGTGCCAGCCGCTGTGGTAAACGTCTGGAACACATGGCTGAATCCGCTGTTCCTGGGTCACTGTGTACACTGTGAGAGAAGACAGTCAGATCACTCCCCTCACAGCAGTGGTGCAGTCACTGTTCTGTTAGGAGCTGGTCATTTTGCCAAAAATTCGTCAGAATTCCTGAATTTTCTGTCAGGAAATCACATTGGGACCAGACTTTAAATGATGAAAGCTAAGAAAACAAGGACAAAACAGAATACACAATGACAGGGAAACTGAGCAAAGAGAGGCGTAGCAGTGTGCGGGGACAAAACAGGGAAGTGCTGCAAAGGTTGTAAGATTTGACTTCAGCGGAGGTTAATGTTCTTCCATTTTCAGATCAGAGAAAGCCTGGTCATATATTTTTTTTCATGTATGCAAGGCCTTCAAATTATACCCAGCACATCATGATCTTGAGACTGTAGCAATGTAGACATTTTCTTTCTTTCTTATTTATTTATTTATTTTTTTTTGAGGTACTGGGTGTGGAAGGCCTTCACAATGGGCTGTCTCCCTACCCCTTTTACAATTTCTTATTTTGAGTCAGGGTCTTGCTAAGTTGCCTGGGCTGGGCTCAGACTTGCTATCCTGCCCGTCTCCCCTAGTGAGAAAATTCTTAAGGAAGATATGGTGGAGGGAATCTGCTTTGCTTTGAATAATGTAAACTGCAAAGGTTTTCAAATGAGTAACAAAGAAGATATCTTGAGATCGAAGCCCCTTGAACTTTGAAAGAATGAGTTTATGTGCTCATTCATCTACACATACAGCAATATTAAATGACCATCTTCTACTTAGGAAGCCATCCAGTGACCGAGGTAGACATGATATCTGCCATTAATAGAACTCTTAGGCTAGGGCAAAGTCGTGACTTTTCCATTCTCAAGCATTTTCCCATTTTAGAATGACATTGATCATTTTTAATTCATATATTATCCTTTTAAATGCTTCAGAAGTATTTTATGTAGACTTTGCTACTTCTATATCACATATGTTCATTTCCTTATCCCAAACTATAATAAAATAATCCACTAAACAATATTTTAACACAACCTCTAGGAGCTAAATTAATACTATGAGCACACTTTGGTTTATGAGACTCCTTTGGGAAAGGAACAGGAAGGGGACCAGAGTTTATTGAGTATCCCTGTATGCTAAGCTTTGTGTAAGGAGATTTCATGTATTTTATACTGTTTATTCCTTAAGGAATCTCTGGAAAGTAGGGGTTATTCTCAAAATTTTCAAAGCATGGAAACATTCTAGGAGAGAGAAACTGAGGCTAACATGCTCTGTGATACAGTTAGTAATAGCAGCTTTGGGATTGAAACCAAGATGGCTGGATTCCATTGCATGTGCTCACTTTACTGTTGCTTCGATAGGTGTACTTGAATAATTGGTAAGTGATGTGTCAGTTTAGGTGCTTAACACAAGGCCTGACTTATTCTAAAATCTGTGTTTCTTCATGTAGTGCTTGTATAGATTATTTAAACTTCAAATATTGGAAAAGCAGTGTTTTTATTACTTAAGGTAGTGTATAGTTTGAAAATGTTTTCCCTTCTCACTATAATTTAAAATTTTTTTCACTGCTTTGGCTTATTTTAACCATAAAGGTCTGCAGAGGTCCTTTTCTGGTTTCAGAACTACAAAATTGCCATGATATAAGCAGACGCATATGAGAAGGAAAATAAATACAAATTGCTTTTCTGGAACTCTAAATGAGTTGCTGATAACTCTGCACAGCAAAGCAAAACCTCTGCTTTGCAATTGTATTTTACAAGCATATCTCAGAATGAAAAAAGGAACACTGGAATATACCTAGTTGTTTAGTTCTAATAAGTTAATTAGCAGAAAACCCCATGCAAAGCAATTATCACTAACATCTGTGAGTCCTTTTAGTATTTGCATAGAGTTGACAGCAGATTTTCTTCCTTGAACACTCATCAAACATTGAGGAAGGATATTTGCAGCTACTGCTTTGTAACAGGTAGGTTCAGGTGCTCTAAATACCCGCTCCCATCTCACATACTGAGGGGATTTGGATTGTTTGAATGACATAGGATACTTACTGCTCGCGTATGTGTTTTAAGATCCAGACTCTAGAGAAGGATAATTTTAGAATGATCTTGGTCCGGTTTTTGCTACATTGTTGTCATGAACACAGATTCCATAATGTACTTCTCTTCTTTTAACACCGTTTTCTTACTATTGTAAGTATCATCACTTCTGCCATGAATATAACATCATTGGGTAACATAGTAAATAGTACATCGGTAAATACAAGGCAGCAGTCATCTGACACGTGCTTTACTTCGTGTATATGTTTATTTTTTTAGGTAGCTCTTTTGTTTCCTTAATTTGGCAGTAAACTTCTTGAGAGTGAAACTCATTGTTTATTATTCCTTTTATTTCACAGAGTAATTACAATAATTTTTATATAGCAAGTCTTCATTACATGCTTTATCACTACTGGATTTCATGATCAATTGTTTCCGTATATAGTACATAACACTGAGTAGACGAATCGAGGAAAAGAAACTCCCATTTTACATGTTACCAAAAATCCTAAATTTCTCATAACTGTTGAGTAATTTATAATCAGCTTCACTTGGGTTTGTCGTACCTGTACTAGTTGTTTTCTTGCTTGTTTGTTTTGAAGTACTAGGTACTGAACCTAGGGCCTTGAGCAAGTGCTCCAGCACTGAGCTACATCCCCAGTACCCCCTTTTTAAACATTTTATTTATTTATTTATTTATTTATTTATTTATTTATTTATTTATTTATTTTTACATGGGTACTGGGAGTCGAACTCAGGACCTCACACTTGCCAGCAGGTGCTTGTGCCACTGAGCCATCTCACCGGCCCTAAACATTTTATTTTGAGAGTGTCTAGCTGAGTTGCTCAAGCTGGCTTCGCGGTTACTGTCTTCTTGCCTTATCTTCATGAGTAACTGGGATTACAGGCACGCACCACCTCACCCAGCTTTACTAGTTTGACCTTTATTAGGTTGATAAAGTTCTTATTAAAATATAGGATGTTTAGGTCTTATTAAATTATATTTAATGAGGGGCCGGTGAGATAGCTCAGCGACATCAGCGCCTGCCAGGCAAGAACGAGGTACTGAGTTCGATTCCCAGAACCCACATAAAGGAAAAAAAGGGCCGGTGATACCGCTCAGCAGCACAAGCGCTTGCTGGCAAGTGCGAGGTCCTGAGGTCGACTCCCGGTACCCACATTAAAAAAAAAAAAATTATATTTAATGATCTACCTGACTTTGCAGCCTGACCTCTGACCTTTATAGTTGAATATCCTTAATGGACTTAGGTTCAGGATCCTGACCTGGGCAGATAGTACGAGCTATGTGGTGACTCACCAGTTTAGTACCAAGTTACATGGGATGTCAGGCCTGTCTAATCTTGGTACTTCACTTCCTCACAGCCTGAATTTGGGGTTTGCTCCCAGGGTTTTGTGTTTCTTGCCCTTAAATTTCACTTCCGCCATGATTAGTTCCTGACCTCCAACTGTTTGCACTCCATTTTTTAAAATGCACCATTGCATTTTTACATATTATTCCTGTGCCTGAATAGCCTTTTCCCTCTTAGACTGGCAGACCCCTCCTTACGTTTCAAGATGGCCTTTAACCATGTTCTTTGAGAAGCCTTTATCAATCCACCTAGCCTTCTTTGGTCATTTCTGCTATACCTAAGCCCACACATCTATTAACACACTCACCTTGCTGTATTCTCATCATTTGTCAATTGTCTCTGTTGGAGCTTTTTTCAGTTCAATGAAAGTATAAAAGCATGAGCAACTTCTGCTCCTTTGTTTTGGATCATTGCCGAATACCTGTCCTGCATCTACTTTGGAGTTATTGTGGATACTGGAGTTTAATTCAGTCTACTAATGACATACACATATACCTATTATTTTTTCCCTATTCTATCTAATAGTCTGCTTTCAGTTTACCTTTAGGCCATGTTCCTGCTTGTTGATTGCTGGGATAACCACTGGTTTACTCTATATATAGCACATCTTTCTGAACTACCTCTCATACTCTCCTTGGACCTGATGTGCCTCTGCTTGGCCTTATTTACCTTTTAGCCTCCAAGCTTGTGACTCTATTTGACATAATAAATACATGGAAATTTTAAAAATCAACACTACAAAAATATTCTTTATATAAAAGGGATATTTAATCACAATGATTATTGTTTATTTGGTTATGAAATTTTGCTTTATTTTTTCATAAAAAGGAATAGAATAAAACTGCCAAGTAGTCTGTGTCTTACTGAAGAGAAAATTTAATAAATGACCTTTATCCACCTCTCCGCATGTGTGTTGCAATTGTCATGGCTACTAGTTAAAATTTTGAGTCAATGATATGTTTGGTATCATGTGATTTAATTACCATTAAAACATTTCTTGCCATGGCTTACCCATATACATTATCTTAAATTTGTTGCAGTTTTGAAAATTGATGTTGCTCCTTTAAAAATATTCACAAGATATATGTCATGTATTGCTTTCCTTTATTTTTCTTTTTGGTCACTTGTTTTCCTATTCCAAACATTTTCAAAGTACTTTGTAAGTTCTAATTACTATATTTTCATAACTGTTGCCCTGGAATAATTGACTGATCAGTTGGTTTGCTATCCTTTTTTTTTCCTTTCGCTTTTAATGTGGAAAATTTGATAATTTGGATAAATAGATGCTTAATGAATTTTAATGCATGTATCATTTAACTTCAATAGTTATCAATTAATAGGTAATTTTTTTTTGTTTCATTTTACTGCACCCCAAGCCACTCTGCTATCCTCTGGGGTATTGTAAAGCAAATCCCTTACCTTTTTTGGAATTCACTAATAAAATGTTTATAAGTTACTGAGTAAGCAAAAACCTCCCCACATTTCCTATTAGCACATAGGAATAAAACATTACAAGATATCAATAACTATATATATCTGTGTTCTATGCATTTTTTATCATTACAGAAGAGTACAGAGGAACTCAAGCTTGGTGCTTACATGTTTTGCTAAGAAAGGAGCATGTTCATTTCTTCTACTGAACTTTCTAGTTGCAAGTTATAGGAAGTGGTACTGGCATATACAATTTTTAAGTGTTAAGTTCATTGCTAGAAATTGCTTCTCATTTTATCAAATGAGATCATTGGTTTCTCTCTCTCTCTTTTTTTTTTTTTTTTTTTTTTTTTTGAGACATGGCCTTGCTGTGTAGTTCAGGCCAGTCTAGAACTCACTACATAACCTAGACTGGCCTCAAACTTGTAGCGATCCTCTGCCTCAGCCTGCTGAGTGCTGGGATTACAGGTGTGTGCCACCAGGCCTGGCATTCATTGGTTTCTTAAAAAGCTTTTGGCAGGGTCCCATGCAATATGAGAAGTAATAAGTGAATGTTGTTTGGAAACAGTTGGTAGGAAATATTCATTTAGGTTCTGTTACAAAGGATGTCAAAATGTAGGACAGAAGAACATAGGCACAAATTAAAAGATTTCAGGGCCTGGGACTTTGGGAAAAAATGGAAGTGACTGCCAGGAAAAAAAAAGAAGAAGAAAAAAGGGAGAGGAAAGAAAAAACAGTTTTCCAGCCTTATTCATATTCTTACTTGGACTGGCAAGCTCAATTACTTTGGAATAATACCAGCTCCCTGTCTTGGTATGTAAGAAATTTATTGTAGTGGGTTAAGGATGGAACCTGTCCCTGATAAACTATCCTTCTCTTCCCTCAAAAGAAAGAAAAATGAAAAAAACAAAAACAAAAACAAAACTACAGTACTCCCTTTTATCTGTGCTTACTTTCTGTGATTTAATTACCTGCTATCAGTGCTGGGCTGAAAAAATTATTCCAGAAATAAGCAATTCATGTTTTAAATTGTGTAACATTCTGAGTAGCTTCATAAAGTCTTTCTCTCCCTCTCCATACCATTTCAGCGTGTGAATCATCCCTTTTTCCATCACGTCCATGTAGCCTAAGCCTCCTAACCATTAGTCACTTGGTAATTGTCTCAGTTATCAGATTGACTGTCACAATATTGCAGTGTTCATGTTCCAAGTTTTACTTAATAATGGTACCAAAACAGAGTAATGATGCAAAGGAGGCACCAGGGCATAAAATAGATATGAACGGATTAGCTCTTTCTATGTGGTAATGCTGCAGAGCATACAGGGAAAAAAGATTGTATGTGTGTGATTTGGTACTATCCTGTATCAGGCATCCACCGGAAGTCTTATAACATATGCCCTGTGGATAAGGGGAGACTTCTGAATTTGAAGTTTTTTAATAGAACTAACTTTAAGATGATAGGCTAGTCATGTCATCAACCTCATATATCAAAAGTTAGTACTACCAGATAGTTTATGTCTTTCAGAGATGTGGAAACAGAAAACTCAGAGAACATCATGGGTTTTGAACACAGTGGTTAAAATGGAAGAGAAGAAAGACATGGGTGTGGCATGAAATACCAGCAGAGTTCCATTCTATAGAGTAGGTTGTCCATCTGTCCCATGCATAGGAGATAGATAATTGAGAACTAAATGGTTAAAATTAAGTAGGCATTCACTTTATTTCAACAAAATGTGAAATTATTTTTCTGGACTCGCTTTTCAAAGGGATGAAAAAACAGTATTTACAGCAAAAAAAACAAAACAGAAAAAAAAAACAAAAAAAAACAACCAGTCTAAGCACTTGGCTCAACTGTTAGCTGTGTGGTTTTGCTCAGGTTAATTGAGTTTCCTGGGATTCAGTGTCCTTATCTGTTTATTGGAGATAATAATACCACCTACCTCATACTGTAGTGTTAAGAATTTAATGGAAGATTTGAGAATACTCTGTCAGCTAAATAGAACTAAGTCACATTGTAAAATAAATTTATAAACAAAATTGAATGTTTCTTGTTACTTTGGTAAAATATAGATTTTGTACTTGGGAAAAATAATTATTTGGTCCACAGCAATAACTAATACAACATTAAGTAAAAGGAGAAAAAAACATTTTTATTAATATCTACTTGTACTGACACATTGTTTGTATATATTAACGGGATTCACAGTGGTATTTCTGTCCATGCACGCGGTATGCATAGATCATCTCCATTCACCCATACCCTTCTAGCTTTGCCTTTCTCCCTCACTGAAAGTAACCTGTTTGTTTTTAAAAAGTGTACTTTTAATGTTTTCAACAGAAAGTAAATAATTCTACCCACAGTTGTAACTTTCCTTAACAATTTCAGCCAAGTTTTCTGCCCTTCTAAAGCATAAACATAGCTAAACATAAATCCATATATTTGTGAATGGTTTTTTAAAAGGACACTTGCGTAATATGTTTACAGTTAAAGATTTGAGGACACAAGAGTATGTAGATTTACCAGTGGGATACCTAGTGAGATCATAAAGCTTAAAGCTAGAAAGTTGTAGAAGAAAATTAGATTTCAATGTTTGCTTCAGCAGTGTATGCACTAACTGATTAGCTTGGCCCATGTACAAGGATGACATGCAAATTCATTGTGTTTCATATTTTCTTTAAAAAAAATAAAATCTGATTTTTAAATACATGCACATGTATTTCATAATGTAAACTAATACAAACATGACTTTTTAATGAATATACAGAATAAAATCACAACCAGAGGTCTAAGGGTCAGTTTTTTAAAAATTTCAAACTGACAAAGATGCCCAGCTGTTTTTTTTGTCATAGTTTTGCTAATTTCATTCATTGGTTTTGTTTTGTTTTGTTTTTGTCAGCATTCACTATAAGTAAGGGTAATTAATGATGAGAAAAATTTAAATTTAGAAAATTTTAGTTAATATTTCTGTGATGAGAAAAGACTTACGTTATTTTACTTGAGCTGCAGAATGCTAAAATTTACTCCATGGAACAATAGTGATTTTCAGGGATATATTTTAAGAACTAATATAAACAAATGACAGATTAGTACACTTACTTGTTTTCTATTATGATATTCATTTGTTGGAATTCTGAAAACAGAGAATTAAATTACTAGGGAATTAAAATAAGCCTTCGTGTACCAAATTTGATGAATCTCACATATGTAAGATGCATATTTTTATTATTATTAAGGAGCCTACCTAAAGATGTTCCACAATCCTTTTGGTAAATTTGTGCTGTGTGTAATATTCTTTTGTTGTAAGAAAAGAAAATTGTCTTTGAACTAAGTTTTATATTAGTTATATGACTACTGTTTTCTTAGTTTAGAGTCTTTGATTTCTCAAAGTGTAAAATTTGGGTACAGAAATGGAATATCTTTAAAGCTTCTAATTTAACATACGTAGTTTTTTCTAAACAATTTAACATAATTATTCCATAATGTTGAATATAAGGTTATGATAGTATCATATTTATTCCCATTTGTATATTAAATTCAAAACTAATGTAACTATATGTAATACATGCATTTGACTTTAGTGTTAAAAATACATCACATACATGATCTCATTTAAAGAATAACCAGTATTATATATGGAAAGGTGCTATATCAGTATAACCATATTGCAAACCATTATATTTAATTTTCATATTAGGATTATGTGCATAATACACAATATTTGTCTCCAGATACTTCTCACTCATATCTTGTTCATATATTTAGGAATTTTGTTATTTTAGAAAATGAGATTGGATAGTACCGTGTTTTGAAATATATGGGAGAGTTATAAATGGATTTTTCCATAAAAATGAAAAACTATATGATCTCCCACGTGACACTTTCATTCATGGGAAACTTAGAAGTATTTTAATGGAGTTTTACAAGGCCCAACTCAGTTTTTTTCTGCTTGTTTAAGAAATCTAGTTTATTTTAAGTGATTTTATGTATAGAACAGCTAGAAAAATCTGTCCCTTTTTATGAATAGTAATTTTAAACCCATGGTTATTAATGCATCTGTATGTTTTAAAATATGTGTATCTGTGATATTTGTTGTGTGCCCTGAAGCTAAGTTGATGGAGCCCCACGTTCGAGTGGTAGCGTATTCTTACTGTGCGCGTCTGATTAGTTTTTGCTTGTGGGTCCTTTGACAGTGTTCTTCCCTGGTGAAGAAAGATCTTGAATCTTCTCCCATATTCTTCAGATTGGATGTTTTATCTGCATTTTTTACCCAAACAAGTGTGATTAAAATATACTGAGTGTTTGTAATATAAATTGCTTAATAGCTGTTATGTTGGTATACACATTTCCTTTGAGAATACTAGTTTTTATTTTTTTTTTAATTTTTATTTTAAAGAGAAAAAATATAATGAAATTTCAAAACAATATAACAGGAGGGTAACAATGGTTAATACATTACATATTGGTATCTTTAAATTAGTTACTCAGGGTACCAGATATCAGCATTCAATTGTCCAAACATTATTAGCACAAACCTTTCTTTTCAATGAACTAAGCAAACTTAGTAGTGTATCTAACTATCTTATACATATATATAATATTTTTCTTTTCCCTTCTTTCTTTTCCCCATTCCCCCATCCCAGTTTTTTTCTTTCTTTTTGACCAGTTTCTTCCTGTTTTACCATATCTATTGTACATTCTGGATCTTATTTACATTTTCAGTTTCTCACACTAGGGAGACAATATGAAGTTTACACGTGTGCGTCTGGTTTATTTCACTTATGAGTATTTTCTCGAGTTGCATCCATTTACCTATAAAAGTCTCCAGTTTATCCTTCTTTATGGCTGAATAATACTCAATTGTATAAAAAGACCACATCTTTTTTATCCATTCCTCGGTTGATGGACATTTGGGTTGTTTCCAAGATCTGGCTATTACGAATTGTGCTGCTATAAACATGGATGCACATATATCGCTGAGATACGATGTTTTTAATTCTTCTGGGAAGATACCCAGAAGGGGAATAGCTGGGTCAAATGGGACCTCCAATCCCAGTTTTTTGAGGAGTCTCCACACGGATTTCCACAGTGGTTGCACCAGTCTACACTCCCACCAACAGTGGAGAAGGGTTCCTTTTTCCCCACAGCCCCTCCAGCATTTGTTATTGGTTGATTTCTTGATAATAGCCATTTTTTCTGGGGTGAGGTGGAATCTCAGTGTTGTTTTAATTTGCATCTATCAAATTATTAGTGATGTTGCACATTTTTTCATATATTTATTTGCCATTTGAATTTCTTCATCTGAGAAGTGTGTATTCATCTCAGATGCCCATTTTTGGATTGGGTCTTTAAATTTGGGAGGTCTGATTAGTTTTTATTTTTAAAGAAAATTTGCATACTACCTCAGAAAGCCATGTTCGTACAATTTTCAAATGAGAGTTTATAAATAGCTATATGTATTTAATATTTGGAATAAATCTTGCCATTTTAAAAACCAACCAGCTGACATTGTGGCAACATCTATGTCTGAACTCAGATACAGTGTTAGAGATGTATTTTTTTGCTGAGTAAAATCCGAAACTACCTGGCATTTTCACTTATTGTATTAATTTAAAATATTTCTGCTGATACCCCAATTTTATGTATTTAAATGACTAATGTACCGTGCAATAAACATACACAACATGTGTATAGAACTTTTAGAAAACTATTCCCAATGTATTTTATTATTTTATAGTTACTATGAATGAATGGGAATGGGAAATATGTTGAAACACTAATTAACCCATATTAAGCCAGCAAAACAAAATAAAACTTTAACTGAATGAAATAAGTCAATAAAGACTTCAGCATTGCTTTTTAGGTGGGATATTAGTCTAAATCATGTTAATAACAGAGTGTTATTATGGTAGATGGGTGAGGAACGATTAATGTGTGTGCCAGTTTAGAATTGTTTTCCAGAAAAGTACATACATAGTACAAATCTAAAAGTCACTGAAAATTAATCCTAAGGGAAAAAACTGGTTAAACATTAGGATCCAGGCTGCTATCTTTCTATCCTGAATTTAAAAAGCATATATTTAACAAGCATTTAGATAAAATTGTGAGATTTCTGTATCATCATATTAATATGTTAAAAGGCTTGATGAGTGAAATTTTTACAAGAAGTATAAGGGAGGGCTTGTTCCCCAAAATGAAACAGCTCCAGAAAATGTGGCATTCTGGTACTCTACCAAATTTGGCAAATACTGAGGAACATAATTAGATTCCATGTGAGCTTTAGGTCTTAGCCTCTGCGTGGTAAGTGATGCTGAGTTAGTCCCTATGCATACAGACGTATCTGATTGAAGAGTTGCATTGAGCTTTTGTACGTGGTGACGTTCAATCTGAATTTCAATCTTTGACATAAACATTTGTATATGATAGTTATAAACATGTCAAAATAATTTATGTTGACAGTTTTATATTGAGTTACTAATGAAAAGCAAAATATAAACACTAGTGTGGTGTTCCTGTTTTCAATTAGAGATAGATGTTTCTCTTCAGAGTTCTTTTTTTCCTACTTTGTTGTCGGTGAGAGTGATCATTAGATAAATGCTGTGGATGTTTGCAACAAAATAGGGAAGAACACTGTAACTTTTCTAACTTTGAGAAGACTAGGGAAATGTGATTATAGAAACTGGGCCAAATATGTACAATTTTTTGAACCTCGGATTATGAAATGAAAATTGTTTTTCTCAAGTTCTAAATTTTGTTTAAGAGATAATTTCTCATATCATTCTGAATTTCTTTAATTCGTGTTATTTAAATAAACTTGTGTAGACTTAGTTCTTTAGAAATTAACACTTTTTTTACCTTTCCTGATTTGCATTTATACATGTAATATGAGCATCACATTTTGAAAACATAAGGTGCGTATTGATTTTCTGCTGCTTTTCTTGTGTTATAAAATGTAAATCCTTCAAGAGTATGACAACAAAAAAATAGTATAACAAGCTATTGGTTGCTTGTTAAGCATTTGAGTAATTACCGGTCTTATGGTGGAACGTTTTCATGATTAGAAGAAAATGGATGATGTCAAACATGAGAAGTGATCATTTGCGTCAGACTTCCCTGCAAGCACTTTCTGTTTAACTTTTTTGAGTTTTTCTGTAGAAATATAGATTTAGTTTCCATTTATTCAGCGGGAAATTGAGACATAACATTTACCTCCATTTCTACTCACTGAATTCCATCACTAACAAGCAGTAGATTTAGGAATCTTACATCGGGTTCTATGCTTGGTTTACTCTGTTTCTACTACCACGTTAATTATACTAGTTTCCTTTGTTAACTTTTATTTATGAAGTTTCTCAATCAGTGGGAGAAGTTACTACTTTCTGCTTCCCCTCTGTCAAGAAGAGTACGGATTTATAACACATTACTATTTAAGTAGAAGATGTAAGTATTTACCTCTCTTCCTTTGCGCCTCCTGTCCTCTTGTGCCTGGGACAACACTGTACCGTACTAGATGATAGATAAGTATTCTGTCTTAGTACTTACTGAATTATGCATTACATGAGTTTTAAAAATGAAAAATGACATAATTTGAGAGCATAGAATAAGGTTAAATACAAAAAGATTTACAGAGCAGAGCATGAATTGAGGACTTCAAATGAATGTTTCGGGACCTTAGACATGTTCATATGCATCATTTGAGTTGGGTTTCATATCTTCTAAAATTTAAACCATACTCAATTTTTAGAGTTGCTGTTTTTAACAGCTTTATGTAAAAGTTTTAAATAAGAACACTAGCAAATATAAAATCTGATGTATCAGGGCTTGCAAAGGTGCTTTATCAATGAGAAAAAATAAATAAATATGGTCCCTTCTTTAAGGGCTTATTTCGAAAAGTGTTAAATTCACTAGGGCTTATGCAGTTCATAATTAAAGGCAAAATGGGTAGACGGGTCTTTTGCCTTCTCTGTTTTAGAATGAGCTGGTTGGTGACATATTCAGGTACAGGACAGGTCCAATACCCAGTGAACGGTAATGATAGCATTTGGAAACTGTAGACTGTCCCCCGCATTGCTCCCTACTGTCGTATAGTGCCACACATTTTCGGCTAGTTATACTCACTATAGCTGCTGGGGACACGGTGAGTTCAAAAGAAAAGAAGTAGCTGACTAGTATCATTTGGGAAGATCACCAGTGGAAATAGGAAAAAAGCAAAGGAAAGAAATCTGAAAACGAATCTTTTCTTAACCAATTAGTGACAGAAATTTCCGAGTTACCCCTTTCTTATTTTTCATCATTAGCTGACTTGATTGGGAAAAAGAAAAGTGATTTTAATTCTACCCTTGTCATACAGTGCAAGATTTTACTATTTCAAAATGGAACTGACAAGTGAATTTCATTAAGACTGATAATATGGCAGCATAGTGAAAGCTTGCAACTATTATCAGCATGTAGAAATTTTAACCAAGCTATTACTTTTTGACCGAGGTTCCATTAGTTCTATTACTTGTCATAGCAATCTTGTATCTAATGATGGTGGCTATAATGGGTTGAAGCAATTTCATTTTAGGTTTTCATTGTAACTTTGTAGGTGTGTCTTTCATTTGAGTGAGGTTTTTTGGGGTTTTTTTGTTTTTTGTTTTTTGTTTTTAAGGTTTGTTCACATTCTGGGGCTACCTTCATGGTGAAAAAAGACAATTAGATAATTTTATTTGTACTTGTGATGGAGACAGTCTTGGAATTAGCGAGAGCTGCGAGGTGATACTGACATGTATTTTCAATAGTAAATAGCCTGCTTCGATTGTTTACATAATAAAAGCAAAAATCTACGTTCAGATTTTTGCTTTTAGTGTATATGCTGCCGAAGCGAGCACAGATTTTTGCTTCTGTAAAGCAGAAATGAAGGTATTTCTGATATGCGGTAGGACAAGTCCTTATTTCTAGGTGTTCAAGCGCATTGTTCTGAGCTCTTGTTCTTGGTTCCGTGCCTGCGCACTTGTTCTCAATCCTAATCTCTCCCGCCGTACAGACAGAGCCTTGCAGGATTGTGGCCTCCACTTGTCTCCATCAGATAGCATCAGAATACGGAGGAAGTGCCGTCTGCTTTGTCACTGCATCTTTGCTGGTTAGCAGTGTCCATCACAGAAGCTGTACACTGTAACTACTTGTGATGTGAACCAGCACACTTTTCCAACTTGAAACCAGGTGGAAAATCCCGTTCTTCAACCCACTCTTTGTGCTTTCTTTTCTCTGCAAATTCTTTGCACTTTTTGCATGTGACTTAGTTGAGAAGGGGGCATTGTGAGAGCTGTCAATTCCCTGATCCCATAGTACGACCTTCCCACCAACACATTCAATATATATTCAACATAAGCGGTATTGAGAATTTTAATACATGAAGAAAGAAGCTCAGTCTTACGTGTATAAAAGCTATTCTTCAGGACCTGTGCCTTAGATTATTTTTTCCTTTTGTGGTTAAAGGTATGCCATTTAAACCTTACTTGATCTCTAATAACACACCCTTTCTCATTATTGAGCATAGTTAAAAATATAAGTCTGGGGTTTTCCATGTTATTTGAAAAACTGTGTAAGGATTTTTTCGTATTCTTATTAACCTTGTTAATCTAGAATTCTGATGTTACCTGGAACCATAAAGCTTCATGAGTGTAAGGAAGTTAGTTCAAATTTTGGAGAGGTAATTTTTTCCTGACTCTTAGTATAAAGGTTGAACCACATGTTTGAAAATTAATCTAATCTTGAAATACATGAAAATGGTAGTCTACCAGGTATATTTTTCAAAAATAGTATTGCTCAATTGAAGAAAGGCTACTTCATCAATAGAAGTAAATTACTCATGCAGCAGGTTTAAACTACTTACCACTATGAGGAAGAGAATTAATTCAAATGATAGTGTCAGATGAAGGAAAGAAAAAAATTTGAGCTTGCTCTTGCCAGGCACACATTGTTAACTTTCTTCCATGGAGGCTTTTGTGGTTTGTTTAGGTTTCAGCCTGTCCCAGAAGGTGTTGCTGTACTGAGAAAGTGTGAGGCAGCACAGTCGTAGAACGGGAGATAAAATGGAAGGCTCATAAATGTCTTATCATTTGGATCTTCCTGGACAAACTTCGCTTGAATTTCTGAGTGGTCATCTTGACATTTTAAAGCAGTGAGAAGTTGTGTCATTATTTCTGGACTACGGCAGTAGTTAGAGGAAATTTAAAGTTCATTGTAGTAATTGCTGACAGTTTCCACAGAATGAGAGGTGCTTTTAGTAAGCATGTGCTACCTGAGAAAAGGCAACCTACCAGGAATGTGGAAAAGAATAGTGGGTTTTGTAAGATGAGAATGACAAAAATGTAGATTTGGACATTTTATGCCCCTGAAATAATTGCATTCATTTTGAAGGTGGAAAAGATGTAAAATGAATTTTAATGGTCGTTCATGTGTTTATAGTCTTCAAGCAAAGAAAGATTTTAGGCTTCAGAAACCAACACCCTATGTATTTTCAGAAACTAAAAATTAAAAAATAATAATAAAAACATAAACCCTGGCAGCCAGGTTGTCACTGGAAGCAAGGTAGCTAGAGTTTGTGTCACGGGGCTTGGCGTAGTCTGGGGAAGTGCTGAGCTGGTGATCCCTGCTGTCACCGCATTCCCCTCCCTGGATACCTGCAGTTTGCCTCCCAGTCCCAGGTGGGGAGGAGGCTCACAAACAGCCCTGAGCCGTACATAACGGCAGGGTTCGCATCCTGACTGGGGCGACAGAGAAGAAAAATCCGAAAGAGTCTTTATAACATTATTTGAGTCAAGAATTTTACGCTTTTGTGATGATTGTAGCACCTTTTATCTCATTAAGTCTGGAGTGCACTCTGTTTGTTTTGCTTTTCTCCCCCTTCCTAGATACCAGCCAATATCAACACAAGGAAACACACGGGGAAGGCACCCTAATCACACTGCACTGCTTTCTGCTGAAGCTGTGAACATTTATTGCTTAATAAAGACTCCTGCACATATAGAAGTGAGGCTTCCAGGATATATACTACTCACATGCATAGATGTATATTCACACTTCAGATGTGCTCTCACCCATGACCTTCAGAAATAGAATCACAGAATTAGGAATATTGTTTTTAAGCCAGAGGTTTTAAATATATGATCTAAAAGTGAGCTCTTTATCCAAATCCCAAATGTAGGGACAGGTTTTGTAAAAAAGTATGTTGTGATATTAAATGACCGCAATAATTACCAATCACACCAATTGGTATTTATGTAAAATTTCAAGCATAGTGTAGTTGTATCCTAGAACTGTAGATAAGAATTGTAGATACCGTAGACTGGTGATGGCGAGCCTTTTAGAGCTTTCAGTGATACGAACAGCTTAGAAATGGAGAACAATTTACTGAATAATCAAAACTTCAGTTGACAAATAGAAGAGTGACATGCTTAACAGTTCAAAGAAGTTATCTTTTTAAATTAGCTTATAAGAATATTTTTTTAGTCACGTCTACATTTTGCACTGATGTTTTATAGTATTCTGGGGGAGGGAGGGTTCTAAGTCATATTTTTTAATCACAGTGTTCTAACATGCACAGTTGACCATATGTAAAAGAAAAAATTACATATATGAATAAAAAGAATCCATTTCACCAGTGCCACGATGGATACTGTATCTATCTTGTTCCCAGTTGTATCACTGCTAGATATAGAGCAGGTGCTAGTTGAATTTTTTTTTTTTTTTTTTTGAGACAGGGTCTTGCTATGTAATTCAGACTGGCCTTGAACTCACTATGTAGCCGATGCTGGCCTCGAACTCATGGCGGTCTGCCTACCTCAGCCTTTGGAGTGCTGGGATCACAGCCATCATTGAATAATTTGAGATGAATGATTTTTAAGGCATTCCTTCCTTCAAACTTTGGCCATTGAAACACAGATTGACAATACTTGTATTTTGAAATTGTCATTCACTCAATTGTCTTATGTTTAACTCTATTTAAAAAACTCTATTTTACTGTATGTTCTATTTACATTATTCATTGTATGTATGCATTCCAGAAAAAAATAGTGTCACTCAAACTCATCACGTACTCTTCCCTTTTTCCTCTTCATGCTTGCTGCGTATCTTGAGTCCATCTGTCCTCTCCCTTTGTATAAATCTTATCCAACCTGTCACTACTTTCCTTCTTACAAATTTCTTTGACTGATACATAAAACCATAAAATTTGCACATATTTATGGGGTACCATGTGATGTTTTGATACATGAATACATTGTATAATGTTCAAATCAGGGTAAACATACCTGACTCCTCATTTATAATTTTTCATGGTGAAAACACTCAGAGTTCTTCTAGCTTTTTGAAACAGTACATGGTATCTCATATAGTCACCCTCTTGTGCGATAGCACACCAGAACTTCTTAGCTGCTATATAAGCACATAACTCAATACCCCTTGGTCAGCCACTCTACATCCTCCCTTGCTATACTCTCCCAGCACTGGTAGCCACCATTCTACTTTTAATTTCGGTTCCACACCTGATGTATTCATCTTTTTATTCCTAGCTTACTTAATATAATAATCTCCAGTTATATGCATGTTGTCACAAATGACAGAATTTTCTTTCTTTTGGCTGAGTAGTGTTCCATGGTATATACGTATTCAGTTTTCTTTATCCAGCCATCAGTCGATGTAGCGCTATTGTAAATAGTGCTGCAATTAATATAGGAGTGCAAATGGCGCTGACATACTGATGTCCTTTCACGTGGATATATATCCAGAAGTGGGGTTGCTAGACCCTATAGCACTGCTTTTTATTTATTTATTTATTTTTTGTGGGTTCCGGGGGTCGACCTCAGGACCTCGTGCGCCAGCAGGCGCCCGTGCCGCTGAGCGATATCACCGGCCCTTTTTTCGTATGTGGGATCCGGGAGTTGAACTCGGGCCCTCGCGCTTGCCAGGCAGGCGCTTACGCCGCTGAGCCATCTCACCGGCCCTGCTTTTTTTTTTATTGAGGAAGTCCCATACTGTTTCATAATGGCTGCACTAATTTACATTCCCATAAACAGTACCCAAAGGTCCCCCTTTCTCCACATGCTCACCAGTATTTGTTATCTTTTGTCTTTTTGATAATAGTCATTCTTAAGCTTGATTTGTACTTCCCTTATGGTTAGTGATGGGGAGCATTGTTTCGTTTACTTGTTGGGCATTTGTATGTCTTCTTTTGAGAAACATCAATTTAGGGCTGTTGCCTTTGCTTTTTTTTTATTTTTAAATTGGGTTGTGCTTGTTGAGTTATTTATGTGTTCTGGATGTTAACCCCTTGCCAGATATGTGGTGTGTTATTCAGCTTTTTGTCACTGTGACAGAATACCTGAGAGAAACAGTGGAACCAAGGAATGGTTTGTTTTGGTTCAGAGGTTGCAGCCCGTATTTGGCCAATTCTATTGATTTAGGCCTGGGATGAGGCTGATACATAGTGGAAGTGGGTGCTGGAGAAAAACTGCTCAACTCATGGCTGCCAGAAGTAGAGAGAGAGGGAAAGAGCCAGAGAGGAAGGGGCCAGGCCCAAGATACACTCTCAAAAGCACGCCCCCAGTGACCTACGTGGATTAATCAGTTGATAAGGTTAGTACCTTCATGAGCCAGTCACTTCCCAAAAGCGCATCAGCTGGCCTTTGGGGGACATTTTAGATCCAAACCATAACATGTGGTTTGAAAATATTTTCTCTCATTCCATAGGTTTTTCTCTTCACTCTGTTGATGGTTTCCTTTGCCATGCTTATTAGTTTGATATAATTCCACTTATTTTTTCCTTTGCTTCTTTTGCTTTTAGATCTTGCCCCGGAAAAGGTCATTCCAATTTCCTAGAGCATTTACCGTATTTTCTGTTAGTAATTTCATAATGTTAGGTCTTACATTTGAGTCTTCAGTCCATTTTGAGTTAATTTTTTGACCAACGCTTCATTATTCTGCGCGTAGATATCCAGTTTTCCCAGCACCATTTATTGAAGGCTGTCCATTCTCTATTGTGTGTTCTTTCCGACTGTGTTGAAACTCAGCTGCAGATGCGTGGGTTCACCTCTGGGCTTTCTGTTGTGCTTCACTGGTCTCTGTGTCTGTTTTTATGCCAGTACCTTGCTGTATTAATTACTGCAGCTTTGTAGTATATTTTGAAGCAAGGTAATGTAGTCTACTTTCTTCTTTTTACTCAAGATTGCTGTGGCAACTTAGGGTTTTGTTTTTTTTTTTAATGTTTCCATACAAATATTAGGATTGTTAATGCCAGCACTCTGGGAGACTGAGGCAGAAGGATCACAAGTTTAAGCCCAGCCTGGGCAATTTAGTGACTTAGTGAAAAAAGAGCTGGGAATGTATCTCACTGTGAAGAACCTGGGTTTATTTCCCAGTACCCCCCAAAAGGATTGCTTTTTCTATTTCTATGAAGAATATCAGTGCTATTTTGATAGCGATTGCATGGATCCTGTAGATTGCTTTGGATAGTATGGAAATTTTAAAAATATTCATTTTTCTAATCCCTGAACATAAGATTTTTCCACTTTTTTGTGTACTCCATTTCTTTTATGATTTTTATTGTGGAGATCTTTTACCTCTGGTTAACTTTATTGCTAGGCATTTTATTTTTTATTTTTGTAGCTATCATAAATGGAATCGCTTTCTTGATTGCAGTTGCAGATTATTGGCTACTGGCATATAGTAATATTGCTGATTTTTTACTTTGATATTGTATCCTGCATCTTTGCAGGATTCATTTATTAGTTCTAATAGTTTTTGGTATGAAGTTCCTGGAGTTTTCTTTTCTTTTTTCTTTTTTTTTTTTTTTTTTTTTTTTTTTGTGGGTACCAGGGGTCAACCTCAGGACCTCGTGCACCAATAGGCACCTGTACCGCTGAGCAATATCACCGGCCCTTTTTTCGTATGTGGGTTCCGGGAGTCGAACTTGGGCCCTCGCACTTGCCAGGCAGGCGCTTACGCCGCTGAGCCATCTCACCTGCCTGTAGTTTTCTATTTGTAAGATCACGTCATGGAAAACTGTAACCATTCGATTTCTTCTTTTCCACTTTGAGTGTCCTCTTTCGCTCATCTGTTTGCTCTGATTAGCAATAGCAGTATTCTTTTGAATAAAAGTGGTAAAAGGGGCATCCTTGTCTCAATCCCGACAGAGAAAAAGCTCTCCGCTTTTCCCCCATTCAGTATTAGCTGTTGGATTATCATATAAAACCTTCATGATATTACTAACCTGTGAGTACTATCTTAAATGCCATGTTGTTTTAAAGCCTTTTATCTGCCCTCTCCTTTCCTCTAGCTATCATACCCCTAGAGTTAGGTTTGATTGATGTTACACATATATGAAATGGTTTCATATAAATCGATAAGCAAAATAGCATGAAGCATGTTATATGTACAATTACATTTAATACTTAGACTTACTATCTTGATTTTATAGATGAGAAAATTGTGGCTTAGTTTTCTTAAAGACATGTGACTAATGAGTACAAAACCCTGGCCTTAAACTCAGGGCACTGCACGTAGATCCCATGCTTTTAACCACAGGACTGTATTGCTTGCTCTGACTGACTGCATGATTTCCCAGCACTATGATTTCTGTATAGAGGATATTATCCTCATGGTAACAGTAGGAGATGGGGGATAGCAAGTGACTTAAAATTCACATGAGTTTAAACACAAGTATTCTAACCCATTTTCCATATCTAGTATCTCCTATGTGGCGTTGTAATTATTTCTTATCTTTTAACGTGTATGTTTTATATGTCTACATAAAGTGTTGATTCATTAGGGGTAGAAATCTAGGTATGAACATTGTAAAAAAAATGCTGTTAAATTCTGGAAAATAAATTTCTGGCTTTGTTCTGTTAATATTTGCGTGGCAGTTATAGAGATTAATTCTCTTATTCACCACGAGCTTTCTCTTCGACACTACTTGATATGTTTTATTGGTTATACATTTCTAATTGACCAGTGCTGCATCTCAGGACCAAAAGCGGATTCTGTTCATTCAGTACAGACAGACGGTAAAGGCTTTATGGAAGAATATGGGGAGGAACCTCTGATCTCAGCACGTGTGACTCAGGGATGTTTGAGCCCAGGGTGTGGGGAGCTGCTGGGTTTCCCCATCAGTTCACTTCAGAGCCCGTAGAGCTGCTGTAGCGCGTGGCTTCACTTTGGTCCTGGCTCTGTTGGAGTTGCCTGGTAATAGACACTTAACTCCATTCTTTATCACTGTCTTAGTGTGCGTCACTGCCTTTTGCCCTGGCTTAAGCGTCCTTGGTGACCTCCTGCAATTCTGTGTTGTAGTTCCCTTCAGGATTTTTAGTAGTGATTTTACTTCTAGCAGAAGTTAGCTTACAAATTTTATACTTCCCTTATTAAAGAGAGAATTTCACAATGCAGTTTGCCTCACAAGCCTCCCACGGTTACGTTAAGCAGATGGTTACCAAACACCAGCTCAAAATTGATTGCTCTTATATGAGGTAAAATCCATGCTCACAAAATCTGGCAGTGTAAGCTGGTCTTCTTCCAAAACGGACTCTCAGACAAATTGCTCTCTACCCAAACTCACTATACCTGTATTAAACATGAAGTTTAAAAAATACATTAGATGGTACACATCGGTGATAAGTTGTCATTCTTTAATATATTGCCATCCCTTTTATTCTTTACTAATAACTATTAGCAAGTTAAGAATAGCAGGAATTTGATTATCAGTTCCTGGTTCCAGTCAACTGAGGCTGAATAGCTGTGTGACTTGGACATACTATTTCATCCATTCTGATTTTTAGTTTCCTCGTTTGTAAACGGAAGGTAAAATTACATATTTCAGAATGGCTGTCACGATTGAATCACTTAGTATGTATAGCACCTAAAGCATTTCCTGTCATACAGTAGTCCTTTAACATTATGTTGATGTTTTGTGTTTAAAATGTAACTGTATTGTTACGTTTGTCACTAGTAGTTAATTTGTGCAAGATCTCAGTAACTTAAAAAGAGAAGTAAATATGTAAACCAGCAGCAACAGTTCAACAAGCATCTACTGGGTTCCTACTCTGTGTAAGGACAGGATAGTTTCATAAGTGAATAAAGACCTTAATTTAAAGACAGTGTAGAGGCAAGGCGAATACTCTAATGAAATCTCTGTAATTCTGTATAAGGTGATGTGAGATCCATTGGAAAAGAACTTTGGCATCCAAAAACACTTAGGGAAAAAGGTACCAGATAAGTGAGCCTTGAGTAGTGTGCTTATTTTGATAGAAATATGGGAAGAATTCCAAAAAATAATAATAGGATCTAGAATAAAACAACAGAGATGTTTAGGATGTATATTCTAGGAAGAGTGAGGAAAACAGTTTGACTGAAGAAAGATATGGGGAATTAAAGGACTAATATATGGCTGAAGGATATGATTGGACAATACTATGGTCTCTAGATGCCATACCAGTACCTTTGTATTTAGCTTTTAGGCTTTGGGTGGTCATTGGGAATGTTGAGAATATTATTATGAGTCTGCTTTAAAAAGATTAATCTAATAACTAAATATACAATGAATTGGGGGCATAGAATGTGGCAAAAAAAAAGAGACAAGTTAGAAAGCTATTGAAATTGTTCTAGGTGAAAGTTCATGGGGACTTTAATGTAGTTCCATTGCCCAAGATGCAAAAATGGAGTTGGATATCAAGACATGGCTGGTACTGAATCTTTAGGATTTGGCAAATGAAATTATTCATTTAAAGCCTGGATAAAGGGACAGTCTGTTGTTTGCCTGTGGCATTTCTATTTATTATTTTTTCTTTTTTTTTTTGTGGGTAACGGGGGTCAAACTCAGGACCTCACGCGCCAGCAGGCGCCTGTGCCGCTGAGCAATATCACCGGCTCTTTTTTCTTATGTGGGTACCGGGAGTCGAACTCAGGACCTCATGCTTGCCAGGCAGGTGCTTATGCTACTGAGCCGTCTCACTGGCACCGGCATTTCTATTTAAATGAAGCTTCTTTTCTCCACATTATACAGTTTTCATGAACTCATCTGCTATATAATAGAAACTTCATCCTTGGACTACAGTGATGATAATGTGCAGGGTCACCAAAGTATGTGTTTTGATGATGGATATGCCGTATAGGGCCATGCATTATTAGAGATCGTTAGGTATTTAGGTGTTTTACCCTCTTCTGTTTTACATTTTTCTTCAAGGAAGGAGGGAGAACACTTTGTATTGATTTCATTTGTGTAGGTATGTTTAAATGTAAAATGAAATGTTGTGTGAGCTGTCACAAGTGCAGTTTATTTCTACACCAGTAATTGACGTAAGAGTATCAAACTTGGCCACAAGAGATGTCCTGAAATGTACCCTCCATAAACTGTTGGTTTAGAGATTAAAATTGGTAATGTTGATTTATCCTCAAATCATTGCTTTTACTGACCACTGATAAGTCAGGGGATATAGAAAATGATGGAAAAGTTGGAGAAGGGAAGGAAGAATATTGAATTTTGGTAGATTGTGCAGCAACTGTGTGTTCTACTTGGACCTTCTCTTGCCTTAAGAAGAAAACAAATTTTAAAATTAGAGGTGGATATTTTTGAATAAGACATGCGTCCAATTTTGATAGAAAGTATTAATTCAGTAGTTCGGTTAGTGGACACGAAGTATATTTATTTTATCAGAGCATTCTGGGCTTGAATTCCTAATATCCACTTCGAATGATAGACATAGTTTTATAGTAACTGAAAGCCAGTTATCCATTACTGATTTTTTTTCTAAATATAACACTGATATCTATTATTTAATTGGAGACCCAGTCTCATGGAAAGATGTGTAAGCTAGGAAGCAGAGGATCTTGAGTTGATATCAAGCTAACATTTACTAACTTTGTATCCTTTGGAAAGTCACGTTTCCCTATGTTTGACCTGTGGCTGCTTTACCTACAATTCAGTCATTCCAAGTACCAAATAAAACAGAATATGTATTTTATGCATGATAAAGCCTTGTTATTTTTTTCATATTATTGTCTTTACTATTATTATTGGCAGGATCCTAAATCCTTAAGTCTACAAGAGATCATCCTTTCTAGCCTGCTGTGTTTCTGACCCCCATGGTTTGGATGATGCAGGTGCCTGTTCCAAGATAAGCGGTTCCTAGGGTCTCAGAACTAGCCAAGTGGAAGGGAGGGGTAGAGACCTCTGCTTCTTGCCTTCAAGGTGCAGTGTAACTTTTACTGCTATTTGTGGACTAATAGCAGTATTTCACAATCAATGCTGTCTTGGTCTAGAGTTACTCCAGTGTGTGTAAGAAATACATAACCTGGCTGTTTGGAGGGAGAAGAGAAACAATGGGGAGAAACCATGAGGCGATGTGATGGGCAGGTTTAGAATGCTCCCCACAAGCGGTTCAGCAGCAGGTCAGTGATATGAGTGTCTGGACTTGTCTACCGCTTTGTAAAACAAATGTTTAGAGGATCTTTTGAGGTAGCTGTTTTGCAAGACTTACCCATTTATTTATGCACAATTAAAAGGAGCAAAGGTTTAATATCATGTGAGTTGTGTTTTTTTTTTTTTTTGAGGAATGTTTAAAAAGAGATTGTATGTACCCTTAAAATAAGGGTTGTGATGCTTTTATTTTGTTTTTACAAAATTGATAGTAGATTCTTAGTAAGTAACCGTACTTCCCATCAGAGTTATAAAGGCAGTTTGTTCTCTAACACAATATTTCAACAGCTGCTGGGTTAGTAAGATACACTTAATCACGTTTGGTGTTTCTGTTTCTAAAGTTTAAACGAGAGAGAGTTACATTAGTGCAAAAGCAGCTTCACCAGATTATTAGATAGAAATATTGATTCAGTTAATTCAGTATAACACCATTTCAAGTATCTAGTACAGACTGGGAAAAATTGACGCTTGTAAGTTATAAAATCCCTCAAGTGCCCATTTGGATTCTCGCACAACAGAAATGAAGCATAGAAAGTCCACTTACACATCACACCTGAAAGACCCCCCTCCAATTTTTGGTAAAGATGGCATTTCAGTCTTCTTTTATTCAGTTCTATGAAGCAAATACTTCACTAACTCCTTTAGTATTTACTCCATTAAAATTAAACATTAAAAATATGGTGGAGAAACTAAATAGAAGTAAATAACTAATATGACAGAAAATAATCTAAAAAGTTTGTTTTATACCCTACATGATCAATATCATATCCTTTTAAATAGAGAAATCATAATCACTTAGCATTATTTTCCTAGCAAGAAAACTTGACTATTCTATTTGTGGGTTAGTAGAATCAGGTTATACTGATTAACTTTAAAAACTTAAAAATAGGGCTGGTGAGATGGCTCAGCGGCATAAGTGCCTGCCTGGCAAGCGCAAGGTCCTGAGTTTGACTCCTGGAACCCACATACGAAAAAAGGGCCGGTGATACCGCTCAGCGTCACTGGCGCCTGCTGGCACGCGAGGTCCTGAGGTTGACCCCTGGTACCCACACACACACAAAAAAAAAACTTAAAAATAATTAAGTTTTAAGTTTTAGAGAGTTTAGATATTCGAAAATATTTTAATAATTATACTTTCAGTTGTGGTTACTATGGTATTTCCAGAACATGACAATTGAAAATTAATAGGATTATTTTTGAGAACTGAATTCTAATGTTGAGGACAATTTTTTTTTTTTTGGTAATTCGAAATTAACTGAATAAATTTCCCCATATATATGAAAATCTTTTTATCAGAAATTTAAATATTTCATATTATTTAAAGAAATCCCCTGCCAGACATTGCAAAATCAAAGGCTGTCTTACATAGATGGTTAAATAGGTGAAATTAATCAAAAAACAGTAAAGTAACGGACCCAATTTCTAGGGAAAAGCCTCTTAACATTTAAGTACTGTTAAGTTCAATAAATTAATTATGTAACCAAACTATTCTTTGTATTGGTACTCATGGACACTTTCAGTGCCTATTTCTGTCTGCATACTATTCTGTTAATAGGGGTTCCTTATTTTTAAAGTTAATAATATTCTTTTGCTTTTAGTCTTAAACCTTCAGTAAAAATTTTAGTCAAAGCATTAGGCAAGCAGCAAGTATTTAATAAATATTTGCTCGTTCTATGACTTGTTTTGTTCTGGGGATGGATCCCAGGCCTTGTGTGTGCTAGGGAAGCAAGCGCTCCTCTACTGAGCTGTACCACAGCCCAAGCCCTGGCACCATTGTTCTCAAAGATAATTCCTTTGCTTCTCAGTGGTTGAGGAGGGTGAGGTCTGTGAATATCAGATTCATACACAATGAGTGTTATGTCACAATAGTGTACATTTTTCGTATGTCTCTTCTTGTCATTGGTGTGATCATTTGTGAATGAAGATGATATATGGATTTTTATGGAATCTGTAAATTTAAATTCTCACGTCCATGAATAATATTTTGAAAGCATAAAGTGTAGGGGAGGGAATCTTACATTCATAATCATGTTTGCTTCATGCTATTTTTTTGCCAAAATACATGTGGAACTTTTTATCCTGAAATATATTCAAAGCCTTTTCTGTATAAACTTGATTGTGAAAGTGTATTGTGTTGTTACCTTTTGTGTGTGTTCACAAGCCTCATGGTCTACTAAATAATGGCTACAAGGAGTTATGAAATCTAAATAGAAATGCCACTGCAATGAAAGAAACATTGTTGCCCTCAGTAATTGATCGCCTATACTCACAGTAACATTTTCTTGATTTTTAATGCCTTAAACTTTGACTTCTTTGTATTAAAATATACACATCATTTCCTTTACATCAAAAGATAGCTATATTAAAGACTTCTATTTTATTCACCAAAAATATTCAGATATTATAATTACTGGTAGCTATAATATAGGATAATAAAGAACAAATTGATGAATTAACTGAAATCTTAGTTACAGCCCCTTTTCATTACTAATGATTTGTTCTGACAAAATACTATTTTGGTTAAGTCACTGTTGCTTGTCAGTATGTATCTACATGTACAAATCCCACAAATATGCTTGATTTTACATCCTTCAGTTACTAGTAGAGAAATAGTCTTCACTTGATCTTAGCCAAAAGGCCGAGAAGCAGTAAAGAAATAATCTTGAAAATGTATTCTTGATGTTGAGATTTATCACAAGATTTCACTTCAACCTGGAGAATGACATTAGCCCACCTATAAGAATGTCTTCCTATAACAAATTGTAAAAATATTCCTATAATGAGATAAAAAATCTAATTTTAAAGATTTGAAAACTATAGTAGTATATAACGTTTAATAATTATAACAGTTTCATATATTATTACTACAAAGAGTTGTAATACAACTCTGATATATAAATTATGATTTAAGTATACTTAACATGTACAAAACACTTAAATTTAATCATTAAAGAGTTAAAATATTAGATGGTCTGCATTAATTAAAAAACTTAAATAGTAAAGCTAAATTGTGGAATTTCCTTTGAGAAAAAAAATTTCTATGTAATAATTAAGATTCAAATACATTTATCCAATGAATTAAATTTATTGCTTTTCATCCTAGAATTTCAACACAATTTTAGTTAGAAATTAATTGCTATGGAATTTTGTTTGTACATGGGCTACCACTTTTTGCAAAATTTAATATGTGTATAGTAAAATGTGTTATACTTTATTGATTTACTTTATCAGGAGAGCAATAGGATATATATTCATACATAATAAACATTCCTTATTGTATTGCTAGAGAAAACTTTATTATAGTTCTGTTATTTCTTTTGTGCTTTAGTTCTAGCAAAAATTGTCCTTTTATTTTTTTCTGTTTGCATCCAGCATATTCCTCTTGGGGTAGAAGATCCTAACTACATTTGTAGTATGTTATAATTTTTTAAATGACATTTATTTATGTCTGATGTTATGTGTTAGATGCTATTATAACACTTTCACTAGGGAAAAAGTTTAATGTTTTAATTTCAAATAATATTCTTCATAATTCTGTGCTATTTTGACAGTTGAAATGCCTATAGTTTTAGTATGTACGTACTCCTTAGCAAGGCATAGTGATGCATGCCTGTAATTCCATGACTCAAGAGGCTGAGGCAGGAGGATCACCATGAGTTTGAGGCCAGCCTGCACAATGTGGTGAGATTCTGTCTCAAAAAAACAAACAAATAAAAATTTTAGTAGATTTCATGTTCATTAAATGTAGCTTATCAGACACTGGCTAATTTGTAACACGAATTATGGCATTGCTGTGAAGCTTCTAGTCTTTAGTATTTCACTTGATATAAATGTGTGAGATAGTTTGGCTATAGTTTGGTATAAAGCCATGCTGTATAAAGTAATATTTTCACCTTAATTTTTCTTTTAAATGACAATTATGGATGAACTATGGGACTGCATAAAATGATCAGTAGTATTTTGCATTGATTAGAGGAAGTTTTCCTTACCAGAAAAAATCTGAAAAAAAAATTTCTAGGAGTTGAGAAACACATATTGAAGAAGCGAGCCATAATTCAACATGTGGAAGTAGAAAATATGCCATAAAATACCCTTGAGTAAAAAGATAAACAAAACTATATGTGAAACATCACTAACACTAGGCAGGTTTCTTAGGACAGTTTGAATATCCCTTGTCTGAAATGTTTGGAACCAGTTGATTTCTTGATTTTAAGCTTTTCAGACTTGGGCATCCTTACACATATGTCAGGATATATTTTGGGGCTAGAACTCAAGTCTAAACATGAAATTCATTTTTATTTCATATGCAATTTATACACATCAAGAAGTTAACTTTATATACAGTATTTTTAGTTTGCATGCACTTTGATGTCATACATCTTGTCATGAGACGTCAGTTGTGGAATTTTCTGCTTGTGGCATCAAGTCAGTGCACAGAAGGTTTTGGATTTTGTAGCTTTTCAGATGTTGGATTTTCAGTTTAAGGGACTGATGCTAAACTGTACAGAAAGTGCCTTTAAATTCAGTGAGTAAAGACTGATAACCTAGTAGAAAAATAGACAAATTGATAAATAATTTTGTAAAAAATACATTTAAGCATACAAAAGATGGCCAAATTTACTTGTAATCTTTAAGTGCACATTAGAAAGTATGGTAAAATGCCAGTTTTCACACTGACAGTTCTATATGGTATTATTGGGGAATGTCTATAATAACAAACAAGAAATAAATATTTAATGATAATCTTCATGAATAAATTGTATTTAAAATGGATTCAGACAAACTTCTGAGTATGAAAATTAAGATGATGTTTACTTTGAGACCAGGATTGAGGGATTTTGAGCTCTCAGTAGAAAAGGTCTTAATTTACATTTGTTTTTCTTTAAACATATAAGAAAAGTTTAAAACAAGACAATTCATAATACATTTAGTAAAACAAGTCAATGCATAGTGCTTGAACATTTCCCATATATCACCAAGCCCTTGAGTAAGCTGGGCATATAAAGTTGGATGAAATATTGTTCCTACTCATCTCAAAAACCAGTTAAGTCATAATGATTTCTAAATAAACTCCACATAGTAAATATTGTATTTGAGATAGGTCCAGCAAGGATTTATATCCCTTTGTAGATTGCAGTTTACATATTATAATCATCTTTACAAAAAAATTTTTTTTTTTTTTTTTTGTGGTACCCGGGGTCGACCTCAGGACCTCGCACGCCAGCAGGCACCCGTGCCACTGAGTCATCTCACGGGCCCCCTTGACAAAAAAAATCTTACAAAGTATAGCACTATGAGTCCAGAGAAAAATAAGCGTGTTTATTATATGTATTCATTTAGCTCTAACATCAACCCTAGGAAATGTTTGCCACTGTCATTCCCATTTTATAGAGGACATGGAGAATGTAAGTTCCTTAGGATGCTTAAGGATTTACTTACTAGTTCAGCTTAAACTATTTAATAGTATGTATTCATTGCTATTTTGCAAATGAAAGACCTTAGATTCAGAAGTTAAATAGTTACTTCAAGACTGTATGGCTGGTACTCTTGTACCACACTGCCTCAGTAGAGGCCCTCTAAGGAGAACAGAGAAAGAGCAATTTTGCTAGCACTCCTTGTCCTGATTAGAACCAACTACAAATCACAAAATGTGTAGTTTCTCCAAGAAAACAATTGCAGTAAAAGGAATATTTTTCTTTTTATGGAAGTATTTCCTTATTCAAGTAGAACCAAATAATTTTGCTCATTGACTTTGATATGACAAGAAATTTTCAAGATCACTGGATAAAAACCAATATTAATTTAAAGCTTGCTTCTGCTTTGTGAAAAGACTCTGTCAGCAACCCAGAATGAGGGCTGTGCTAACAGAATTCCAGCTTTTCTGTGGGATGATCCAAAAACAGCAAAGAGAAGGCATTAAATTTCTTAACATTCACAAGTGTGTACATGCATGTTATGCCATTCCTGTCATTAGCTACCTTACGGTGTGCATAGATTAGAGTTAGAATAGTTTGATTTGCAGGCTAATGCAGTCAATGGAGAATTTTTTTTTTTTCGTACAGGAAAAAAAGGCAGAGTCATTTAAGAGCATGTAAGGCCTTTGCACTTTGCTTTTTATTTGTACAGCTCTTAACTATTTATGTTTAGTCTGATTTTAGGACATTTACCTTAACATTATGCTTTCATGTGTGAAAGACATTTGCTGGATTAAGATCTTGAGTTGTTTCTCTTGCTCTGTTCAGAAGCAGGTTTACACAAGTACTCTGATCTGAAGCAGAGAATATGAAGTAAATATACTGATCTTTAAGAGGAGGCAAGGCTCAGTAGGTTAAGTAATATTTAATCTTGTGTCTTCATAAATAGATCTCACTCTTAGTAGCCTTAAACACAAACTCAAAAGTGAATACTAGAATTATTTAATGACCTGCTGAAGAAGTAAACAACTGAGTTAAAGAAATGAGGAAGAAATAAAGGGTTAGTCTGTGTGTGGAGCCCATTCCTGAACCGTCCTTATTTTCAGGCCAAAGCATCACTAAAATATCATAGAGCACAGTAGGTATTGACACAGTCTTTGGCGATGGACAGTATTCTACTTAATGTCATTTACATCCTTTCATAGAAGGGCAGTGGGTAGAAAAGAGGTAGGTGAGACCATGTATCATGTATTTAAAATTTCTTCTTTTTAAATTACAGCAAACTCAGTAAAGCTAGAAATGCAAAGTGATGAAGAGTGTGACAGGAAACCCCTGAGCCGTGAAGATGAGATCAGGGGCCATGATGAGGGTAGCAGCCTAGAAGAAGCCCTAATTGAGAGCAGCGAGCTGGCTGACAACAGGAAAGTCCAGGAGCTTCAAGGCGAGGGAGGAATCCGGCTTCCGAATGGTAAACTGAAATGTGACGTCTGTGGCATGGTTTGCATTGGGCCCAATGTGCTTATGGTACATAAAAGGAGTCATACTGGTAAGCAGCTGCAAGCATAACTGATGACTGCCTGTGACATCTGATGTTGATATTACCTGACATCTATTCTCTTTCCTTTTTATTCAGGGGTGACAGTGGTGAAACTACCTTTTCAGAATTCTGCTAGTATTGGATTGCTGGAAAGCAGAGAGTAGCCTGGGTCTTGACATCCAGCCTTGAGATCTGAATAGCATATCAGAAAAGAAGTTTGGGATTCAGTTTCCACAGTTCTTAATATAGCAATAATATGATAAGGGTTCAAACGGTGTAGGAGAATTTCATTGGGTAACTTAATCTTTTTGTATTTCTATACATATTTTACCATACCCATGGGCAGGTAATAGAGTTTGCTAGCTAAGATTTTATACTACAAAATGGCACTCACACATTTATATGGGGGGGGGGTGAATCATTTTTACTTTATCTAGTTAACTTCTTGAAATTTGATTTACAGTCAGTCTTTGCCTACCTCAGGCCTCGGCAGTAGGCAGGTACTTTTCCTAGTTCAAGAATATTACCATCTTCCTGTGATTTTGGGTTATAACTCCTTCAAGGAGGTATGTGGGGGCAAATCTGACAAAGAGTGATAGATATGCAGCTAAAAAATGTGTAATCATAGAATTGTCATTCCCAGTGAGAAGGCCTTATTAAATCTTTTCAAATCTTTTGCCAAAATTTAAAATAAAAAACAACAGAAATGAGATTGTGGTAAGAAAGGAAGATAGTTGACTTTTTAAAGTTTCATGTTTATATAAAAATTGTTTTGAAGGTAATGTAGCTTTCACTATAATGCATAGCAGTATTCTACAGCAAAATATTAATAACAGTCCTAGAATTTTAGTATGTGATACTCTTTGGAAGAGTGATAAATCATTCTGAAGAAATTTATTTACAGTTTTAAATCTAAGTAATAATTGAGACTTTAAAACATGAGATGTAAGTTGGGCATGGTGGTACAGGCCTGTAATGCCAGCACTCAGCTGAGGCAGGAGGATCACCATGAGTTCAAGGCCAGCATAAAGTATGTAGGGAGATGCTGTCTCAAAAAAAAAAAAAAAAAGGAGAGAGAGAGAGACGTATAAGTTACATCAAAATGCTTTTAGTTTGTAGCTAGGGACATTGCTGAGGCTAGAACCAACATACCCTGATTTCCAGACTGGTTTTGTTTGAGTATACCATGCTTGATATATTAATATACTCACAGTTTATTATTCAGTATGACTGTAAACTAAGGATGATGCTTTTTAAATTATCATGAGAAGTTACATATTAAAATCATTGCTATCATACTCATTAGTTTTAGGTATATAGATTTTTTCCAGCCAATAGCAAGTTACATTTTTGCTTCTGTTTTACTTCAAATTTCCTCTTTAATCACCACCGTGCTTTTAAAATATTTGTATTACTAATACAAGGTTTCTTTAGTTTTCTAAAATGTCTTCGGAAAAGTTAAAGGATCAAGCCTGATATCTATTTGATAAGAAAAAAGGGTAAAGATTACAAAATAATCTACTTTTTATCTGGGCTCATGGAACAGTTTTGTGATTCATAAAATGAGTTCCACAAAGTTACAATATATTCACTATGTCAGAGTGAGAATTTTGCAAATGATAACATTCATTCAAATGTGGAACTTCTCCCTCAGAATTCTCCCATTCTCACATTTCGGACAAACTGAAACTCAGTCTGAGGACTTTGCAGTTGACTTACATATGGTGTTAATTTTAAAGCTGACGTTTATACTAAAGACTATTTTTGGAAGTGACTGTATCTGTGGTAATATCCATCAGGATTATTTATAAATGAAATTATTACATACCTGCTGTACTGTCCATTTGATATTTACTACTGTAGTACAGTCAACTTATTTTAAAACTGAAAATTATATAATTGGCATGGAAAATGCTTATAGTTGCACAGATTTCCATAAGTGAGTCCTAGGAATATGAGAAACAACTAGTAAAGGCAAGAATAATGGACTAAATAACCATTTAAAGTACACTGCAGTACTGTGTACTTTTTTTGTTGAATGCTTATCAGAACACTGGGAGAATTATTATACTTTCTTATGCTCTAGGAGATTTTTGTTAATGTTAATAGCAGTTCATGAAGGACCTTGGGATACCCACCAGGCTTTGTTGATTTTGAAATTTTGGATGTGATATCTTAAATTAGCTCTTTTAATATGTGTTTCTGATGATCCAGTTTGTATATTGGAGTGGGTCCTGACATTTCAACTCCATTTTATTGCTATTTGAGAATAGAATGTCTGTTTGTGTTTTAACTTGATTGAGAAAGATATAGTCAGAATCTAGTCATTAAGCAAGTATTTTGTCATAATATCAACTACAGTCTTCATTTTACAAGTTTCCACTCAATTATTTATAACTGTTATAAAAGCCACTCTCTTCCATCTGTATACAGCCTCTGAGAAACATATTTTTGAATGTCTTAACTGAGGTGCACAACCACCCGGTTATCACGGTGATACGGAGTATCAGATATAGTTCACTTCTTCTTTCTCTTTCACACTACTAAAGTGCCAATTCTGGTATCTTACTAATGGCTTGGTGTTACTTCTTTGGCAATGCTACTTTAGTAAGTAATCAGGTAATATTGTCATCCGATACTCCAGGCACTCTTCTTTGGGAATATAGGGAGAAGAAAACAAGTAGGGGTATTAGTTCATGCGTGAACGTGAATCTACAGGAGCATTATAAATTCAAAAGATCCTTAATTTTGCTTCCTTTTGGGACAGATTACCCCCCATTTTTATAAATAGTTTTCAGCATCCTGTTTTGTGCACTGCTGTTACAGAGCCATTTTCTTGTTTCAGGATGCTCTTGTCAGGTGCTTATGATTGTGTATTTGTAGGTAACACAGGAATACCCTCTCTCTGATTCACCAGAGCAAATTGATGCCTATTTGTATTTCAGTTGAGTATTTAAATTCAGATTTAAAAATATGTAGCTATGGAAGTAGTTCATATACTATTGAAATATAGCTATTGCATAATAAAATCATCTGAAATTCATCATGTGAATAACTAAAAATGGACAAGTAGATGAGTAGACTAAATTAAAAAAAAAAAAAAAAACGGATTGAGGATGGACGTGAAGGATTCCATGACCACATCTTACTTTTTTCCTTAATTTTAACAGTTGTTAACCCAGGGCTTTGTGACCACCAGTGGGAAGATTAGCTATCACACATCAAACAACTTACTTAAATTTTTTGAATTGGGTTACTCTCTAATATCTTTAATGGGATATTGAATTGGTAGGGTTTTCTTAAAATTTTCTTTGATTTACATATGAAGAAAATTACTTGTTTTCAAAGTCTAAAGTGACTCAAAAAAGGCCAATTGATTCATTTCATTTAGTTTAAAGGACAAATTTTGAGAAAAAAATAAGTGAGATGTGTTATGTGAAGTTCTATAGATAGTATTTTTTTACATGTGTACCCTTTTGCATAGATAAAAGGAAGTTAAACTTTTTACTTCATTATCAGGTAAATTTAAATATCTCTTTGTAATGCCTAGGCCAGGAAACATCCCACAACATTTAATAAAAGGATTGCAAATGTTTTACAGATGGTTTTTCCAAAAAGTGATTTAATGCACTTATTATTATTAAATAGAGTGTGTCTATGTTTGAAGTACTCCTGAAATATGACTAAATATACTTAAAAAATCATTTATCTTCTGCTTTCATTTTTATTTCCTATAGTAGTGTTATTGAGGGATTCAGTTTCAATTAACTTCAGTGTTAAATACGATAAACTGTATTATTGAAATATCACTTTATATAATCAAGATATTAATTGTTAAGCAGATTTCAAACTAAAAATGATGAAACCCATAAAATTGATATCCAAAAGTAAAAAGCATCAATGAGACTTATTCATAATTCAGATTAGCATTTCTCAAAACCTATTGGGTTGAAATCAAAGTGTATTGTCATTATCTTTTCTCGTGTCAAAAAAAAGTTACTTTCAGCTGGGCATGGTGGCACACACCTATAATCCCAGAACTCTGGGAAGCTGAGGCAAGAGAATTTCAAGTTCAAGCCCAGCCTGAGTAGCTTTGTGAGAACCCATTTCAAAATTAAACATTTTAAAAAGAAGTGGGTATGTAATTCACTGTGAAGGCCCTGGGTTCAATCTCCAATACTGACAAAAAAAAAGTTATCTCCTCAGGGGCCGGTGAGATGGCTCAGCGGCATAAGCGCCTGCCTTGCAAGCGCGAGGGCCTGAGTTCGACTCCCGGATCCCACATACGAAAAAGGGGCCGGTGATATCGCTCAGCGGCACAGGCACCTGTTGGCGCCTGAGGTCCTGAGGTCGACCCCCCGGTACCCACAAAAAAAAAAAAAAAAAAAAAAAAAAAAAAAGTTATCTTCATCATGCCTTATCCTTTACATTTGATGGCATTGGGAATTTACCAAAGGCCCCCACTGTAGTAATATCAGATGTACCTAAACTCCCTTTTATTTTTCCTATCCTTTTTGAAGATGATTACATAAATTCAGACGTAGTTTCATAATAAAATAAAGATACCTGGAGTAGTTTGTAAGTATAAAAGCTAACTTACCGTACCATTAGTCCCATTAAATTCAATTAGTTAAAATTTAAAGTTTTTTTTTTGTTTGTTTGTTTGTTTTTTATGTGGGTACCAGTAGTCGAACTCAGGACCTCGCATTTGCCAGCATGCGCTTGTGCTGCTGAGCGATATCACCGGCCCTTTTTTTCCTTTATGTGGGTACCGGGATTCGAACTCAGGACCTTGCGCTTGCCAGGCAGGCACTTATGCCACTATCTCACCGGCCCCCTAAAGTTATTTTTAAAAAGTGTTTGCCCTTATTATTTCTTTAGCTTATTATTTTGAATAATGAAGTAACTATTCTAAATTAGAGTTTTTTTTTGTTTTTTTTTTTTTTTGTGGGTACCGGGGGGGTCGACCTCAGGACCTCGCGCGCTAACAGGCACCCGTGCCGCTGAGCGATATCACCGGCCCCTTTTTCGTATGTGGGTTCTGGGAGTCGAACTCGGGCCCTCGCGCTTGCAAGGCAGGCGCTTACGCCGCTGAGCCATCTCACCGGCCCCTAAATTAGAGATTTTTAAATCAATTCAAATGTTATAGAAGGTTGAAGTACCCATACTAGTATAATTCTTTTTAAAAGTTTTTGCATGTACCAACTCCCCATCAGGAATGTAATCATTGTATACTGCAAATATGTACTAATAAATATTTTAAAAATTAAAAAGTTACTGCATACCAATTTATTATTTGCCTGGGAAACCTTACATAGAGGAATTTTAAAAGTAAAATCAAATATTTGAAATGAAAAGTATAACTTATAGTTGCTATTTTCTCCTTTTTAAAGAAGTTAATTTGTGAAAGTACCTCTGTCATTGATTACTATTTCAATGGTGGGGGGTGGGAAGTAAATTATGACTTTAAAAGTTGTGCGCTGCTGTTGGAGGAAAATAAAATCAAATATTCAAGTTAAGTTGCATATGTGTCTTTTTAAAAAGACAGATCTTCAGAAATTAGATTTAAAAATTATCTTTTACAATTTCATATGACAGGTTTTAGATTTTTACCAAATGAATTAAACTAGTTAAATAAGATACAATTTAAGGGTCCGGTGAGATAGCTCAGCGGCATAAGCACCTGCCTGGCAAGCGCGAGGTCCTGAGTTCAACTCCTGGAACCCACATACGAAAAAAGGGCTGGTGATATCGCTCAGCGGCAGGGGTGCCTGCTGGCATGCAAGGGCCTGAGTTTAACCCCCCAGTACCCACAAAAAAAAAAAAAAAGATACAATTTAAGGTAGCTTTAATATCTTGAGTATTTTTTCAACACATTACAATAGGATGAATCTATCGTAAAAATTTAATTCTAAGAGCTCTAGATTTCTTTAAAAAAAACCCTACCCCACACATGATTATGCTTTTTTTGATATATTGTTCTTTAACTTCCTAAAAGAGCAAGTAGAACAGAATTCAAGATGCACCTGATCTATCAATTTAATTTCCTTAGGCGTTGTAACAAAACTGTTTTATAGAATTTGTAGTGGCTACTGGCAGGTAGTGACTGCTGTAGCTCCTGGCTTTCTTTAAGAATCGCTAGATTTACATATATCAGGGGTCAAAAAATATAGAGATTTCATTATTCACTATTGTGATGAGTATTTCAATTAAAAATGTATGAAACATGAGAATTCAATGTGAATTTTTTGAAAAACTAAAAATTTATAACCATCATCTGACTTCAAGTACAGAAATAGTTCCATTTGAACTACTTTTTAAATTTCTTTTTATTCTAAACTTTGAGCTTTAGTACTTTTACTATTTACTGATATATTAATTTATAATTTATTCTGTCTGTAGAGATAGGCAAATTTACAGTAACCTTATTTTTTTCATGGTTTGATGTTATCAGTTTGATCCCACTTGCCCATTTTTCTGCTTCATTACCTGGATGTTTTTATGTTTGATGACATTGGTGACACCCAGCTTGTGGCAATAGACTAAACTGATAACTCAGGCTTAATCAGTTTTATAGTAATATCAATAATAGAAAAATGAGAAAAGATTCCTGTCAAACATGATTTTCATGAAATAATGAGAATATACAAATGTCTGGATGAATAAATTTCTTTGGATTTTTCTCTAGTTATCAGGAAATTTTGCCAGCACTTTCACTGTTGGTGACCAGGATAGTCAAGAGACTTGGGCTCTAGTGGAGATCTTGTGGAAATGAGCTTTGTAAGCTGGCTCATTCATTATCCCTTTCTTTGACCCTTTTTCAGCTTAATGAGGGCATTAAGACTACCAGTCTCTTCTAATTCAAAGTTTCTGTGAGTTTTAAAGAGAGAGCATGGTAAAATATATAGAAAAAGATTTTGTATTCAAACTGACCAGGTTCAGTTCTCAACTTCTAACTCTGTGACTCCAATCAGATACTTTGAATGTGAACTTCAATTTCATTTGTACATTGAAATTAATAACACCTAATTATTAATGTAATTGTGAGGATTGAAACATTGTATATAAAGCAGCTAGTAAGGCAGTTAAAGTAATGGCATCTAGTTGCCAACCACTGGTAAATACTATTATTGGTACTGTTCTGAGCCAGTAACAGGAATCTTGTCAAATTTATATGGAGAGAGGAAATGACTAGTTGACCAAAGCTTGAGACTTGTTTATTAGCAAAGCCAATTCAAGGGAGAAGTATTTAGAAGACTTACAAGGAGATGAACCTCTAACACAGAGAATTGGCTCTAGTTAAGAGTGGATTATCAGTCAGTCCTTCGCACTTACTTACCCTTCTTGGTCTTCCCGCTTTTTCTTCCTGCAGGGGAACGCCCCTTCCACTGTAACCAGTGTGGAGCTTCTTTTACGCAAAAGGGTAACCTTCTGAGACACATAAAGTTACACTCTGGAGAGAAGCCCTTCAAATGTCCTTTCTGTAGCTACGCTTGTAGACGAAGGGACGCCCTCACAGGACACCTCAGGACCCACTCGGGTAAGTGTCACCAAGCCTTTGAAAAGAAGGCTGAAGCTGAGAAGTCAAGAGAGCGTACAGGGTAATACTGAGTAACGTGCAGCACTGACGTACACAGCATTGTCGTTTGTGTATGTCAGCTGATAACTCTTGTAAGATGCGTGTGGCCTTTTCTTTTTTAGATGTATAGAGTTGGCAAAAAGGAGCACAGTAAACTGAACAGTCTATTAAGGATATTGGAATAAGAAAAGTAATGTTATGTAAATTTTGTGAGTTAATTTTATAATTATTGATGTAGTAATATGGTTAACTGAGGATAATTGAATACCTGGTGAAATATAACGGTTACATCCTGAAGCTAGTATAGAAGAGATGAAAGTTGTGTAGTTTCTTTGGTTGGTTGGTTGGGTTTTTGGTGACTGATAACAGTCCTCAGGCTGAGATCTCACTGGGAAACCATTGTTTTGTTTTTTAAACTTGGAAACATTGTACTTGTTAGAAAATTGGCATTTAGAGTAATTTGTATTTCATTTTAACTCTCCTTGTCTGTTTAGCTCTCAAACTGTAGTCACTGAATGCTATGTGAATCTTTTTACACTTCATAAATTATTTAAAAATCCAGAATTTCTTTTCTAAAATGCCAGAATATAAGTACATAAAACAGAAAGAAATCAGAAATCTGACTCTCATTGACTTTTAGCATGAATAGCCATAACTAAGAAGTTAAAGGTAGAAAATTAATACGAAATACTCTCAAGCCAATTTTATGTGCTCCTTCTGTCTATAATGACATATTAAACTTTAATTTTAATATGAAGATATAAGGGAAGTGATATTTTCATCTACATGGACAAATTGTATTAGAAAATCGTGAGGTAATGCTTATATTATCTTTACATTTTTCCTGTTATCTTTAAGACTGTACTTAATTTTTAACATGAATATAAATTATGTATAGCTACTTTAAAGATTAACTCTTAAATGTAGAACAGTTATAAAAATGAAATTAATGCAAGCATTAAAAATATTTTGAGTATATATTTTACTTTTCTCCCTGACACAAAAGTAATTCACTTATTTTCATTTTATTTTTATTTTAAAATTATGCTCTGAATATTATCTCAAAGTGGTATCATTTTATTTTGAAATTTATTCTGTGTTAAAAAATATTTTCAATGGGCCGGTGAGGTGGCTCAGCGGCGTAAGCGCCTGCCTTGCAAGCGTGAGGGCCCGAGTTCGACTCCCGGAACCCACATACGAAAAAAGGGGCCGGTGATATCGCTCAGCGGCACGGGTGCCTGTTGGCACGTGAGGTCCTGAGGTCGACCCCCCGGTACCCACAAAAACAATATATATATATATTTTCAAGACATGAGAGGTATTTTCTTTAGCTAGCCATGTACTTTGGTTTATTAAAGTATTACTGAGTTGCCTGAGGATTATATAGTACATAGGTTTTCTTTAACATATTATTGCCTCAACTTTGTGCAATAGATAACTTTCAACATCTACTTCATTCTTTACAAAATAGTGTTTATTTTAATGTCATAGTTATTGTACATCTACTATTTTATCCCCCTTTATATGTAAAGACATGGTGCTTATAACTGCAATTGTGCTAATTTTGTGACTTATAATATGCTAAATCATATTTCTGCAGAAATATAAACAGCATACTCAGATTAGGTGATTAATGATAGTTTAATGGAGTGACTGCTAGGGAGAAGGCAGTCATCTTTGTCATCATCCAGGAGTGATATCAACTCATTTGTACTTCCAACTGGATTCTAATATATTAGTCATCACCAGTGTTCTTCATACTTCATAGAACATAAGACATAGGTACTAAAGCCCATGACTTTCTGATTGGTCAGTGCTCAAGAGTAATCGTTATAGCTTTCTCCTTCCCCTCACTTCCATCTTCCCCAGACCCTCACTGTCTTCTAACCCCTAGACCAAACTAGGTTTTTGATCTGATGGGTAACCCTAACCTTAATTCCTGTAAATTCTGAGTCTTTGGTGGGATCTTTGTTTACTGCAGTTTTTTCAATAACCAAAATTACTGGATAAGGTGTTTTGTTTTGTTTTTTAAAGAGATGTCCCAGTGAACCCACTGAGCTCCAAACATAATTCTCCTTTACCTCACTGTATAACAACCCAAATCAATTCAGTAATCTTCAAACATTACCAAAGGTAGCCAGATTCTCTCCCTGTTAGTTCAGCAGCTTGAGACCCAAAATATCCAACAAGTATTCTCCACTTCTGATCCAACAATACTAGAACCTTGAACTCTGGCAAAAACATGCTTTACTTGGGGACTGAGATACTCAGAAGCCCCAAAGTTTCAGGACAGAGAGTAAAATCTCCTTTAGAAAGGTCATGCAAAGTATTCCAGTGGCCACTTCTACCTTAACCTTTGTTCTCGACTCATACAGCCTGGCTGCATGAGTTTCCCAGCTGGCAGCCGTATGTTAAGCACTCCATTGGAAGGCCACTTCATCTTTCAGTTTAACTAGCTGATTCTAGATGATGGGGCATGATGTAAGACAGGTAAATTCTATAGAGTTAAGCCCATTGTATTTTCTTTGCCATTAAAATGGATTTCCTGACTGAAGGTAATGTTGCAGGTAATAGCACAGTAATTGGTAGGACAGTGTTAAATCCATATATGAAGGAGCTTGCAAAGTATTGAAGGGAAAGGAAACACAAACCTATATCCTAAATGCCTATCATTTCCCATGAGGGTAATTTTTTTATCTCCTCCATGATGGAGGAAGTCCAATGCCACCTTCCTGCCACCACTTGATTAGTTTATCTCACTGGGGAATAATGCCTTATCAGGGTCTTGGCACCGGAAAATTGAGAGCTCAGCAGTGGTACAGTGAATTCAGTTATAGAGATGGAAGTCCATGTGGCTGAATTCATACAGTTTCTGCCTTACCCCTTGGTACATGGGCCCTTTGAGAAAGTACTAGAGTACTAATGTGAACATTTTGACTGACGTCATAAGATAGGTCACTTTGCCCAGATTACTAAGAGCTTTCTCCACAAGAAGATATTAGTATAGGACAGTATGTTGTCACATTTTGTGCCAACTCTGAGAGATACATCCACATGCCCCATAATCAAGAAGTAGTCATTTGATTCAGTACAAAAATAAAAATTTGGAATAGGTCTTTGACCTTATTTGCTCTGAAGCTTTGGTAAAGAAAGGATTTTTAAACTGACAGAGAAACTTTCTGAAATTTCACCTGTGTTCTGACTTGAGCATTCGAGGCCATTAATTTGTCTTTTCACTTTTGTGTGTCCCCTTTGGGCCCTGTGAACCAGTCTTGTCGCACCATAAGCTTCATACTGCTCTTGCTGCTTTAGCATGTAAATGCTGTTGCTTCCAAAACCTTACCCTGGGCTGGTGAGATGGCTCAGCGGCATAAGCGCCTGCCTGGCAAGCACGACGGCCCGAGTTCGACTCCCGGAACCCACATACGGAAAAAGGGCCGGTGATATCGCTCAGCAGCACGGGTACCTGCTGGTGCGCGAGGTCCTGAGGTTGACCACCGGTACCCACAAAAAAAAAAAAAAAAAAAAAAAAAAAACCTTACCCTGTGTCACACTTCAGTCCATGCTACCAACAGTGACATGAGAGTAGTCTTCTTGATAGCACATAACTGGGCTTACCAGTATCCCGTTAACTACCCAAACATGAGCAACCCAATCTGAGAATTTCATTTCGACTGTCTGGAGCCTTGGGGCATTTGTGCCACCAATAATTCTTACTAGGATCCTGACAGTAAAGCAATGCCACACTCAAATAGGGAAAATTCGGGAACATCCCTGAAGGGACAGATATCCACAAGAGAACGGCTAGGCATGAGGGAAACCAACAAAGGAGGGTTGAGGCATTCCGAAGCCAACAATAGCAGGAAGCCATTACCAGACTTAGGCTGAAGGGGAAAAGGGACCGAACAGTCCCTGGAATTGAGGGAGATAGGAGATAGCCTTGATGACTGACCTTCAGTAGAGAAACGTAGCCTTTGCTGACACATGACTTGGGGCATACCTACTACGCTCACTCTTTTTGTCCCCCAGTCTCCTACTGGGACCTCACCTTCACTAACCTTAACCAGATGCCAGAAGACAAGGGAGCCTATCAAACAAGCCAATAGAATTGAGCTTTCCACAGGAAGAGAGCTTTCTTCGGGAACAGAAGGGTAGAAAATGCTTATGGAAGCCAAACAGACAATTGCCTCAGGTCAACTAAAATGTAAGAACTAGTGCTTACAATTAGTAGCACAGGATATTAAATATAATGAAATGATTTTAAATCTTATTTCTGTTTCTATGAATATTGATAGAATGTATTTTGCTTCCCCTTTACCTCTGGGTAATGCCTGCACATTGTATTTAGTTTTCATTTTGTATATTAATACCACATTTCTGCTTTCTATATTGTAGACAAAATGAAAAACACTTGGAAAAATGTCAGGGAAACAGTATATATTCAATATATAAAAATATATATGTAAATTATATAATCTATATAAATTCAGTACATATATACTGAATATATACACACACACATATATACATAGATATATATAGATATATAGAGATTTTTTTTTTAAAGACAGGGTCTCATACGTAGTTCAGGCTGGCCCCAAACTTACTGTATAACTCAGGGTGGCCTCAAACTCACAGTGAAATATATATGTATATATTTATATTTGAGATTCCACTTGTATTCCCTGGAGGACTTGAGGGAGTATCTTGGCTTTGATTGTGCAGACCCTATAGTTAGGTTACTTATAGATAATTCTTGAAATCTCTAGGCAGTAGGAAGTATATTAAGCACTTTCCATGGATTATTTAATTAAATCCCTTTTATCTGACATAAGCAAATGGAGGTAGTTTGTAGATTAATAGCAGTAAGTCTAGTAACAAGGAAAATGCTTTTAATAAAAAAGTTCTTAACATTAAAATTTATAAATATAATATATTAATCAGATTTCCTGTCACAGACAAAACACCCAACATACAAAACTTTAATGAGGGTTTAATTTGGCACATGTTTCGAAGGATTTGGTCCATGCTTGGCTGGTTCCAAAAGAGAAACAGCATGGTAGGAGAGCATGGTAGGCTGAAAGCTGCTCCACCCATGAAAACCAAGAGCACAGAGTGAAGGGAGGAGCTGGGGAGAGAGCTGTACCCTCGGAAGGCACAGCCTGGGTGACACACCTCTTCCAACCAGGCCCCACCTTCCAGGAGCACATTTAGCTATGAATTCATCAATGGATCAGTCCACTGATAACTATACCACCTGTATGATCCTGTCACCTTCCAAAAGCCCCACCTCTAAACACATGAGACTTTTTGGGGAACATCCTAGACCTAACCCATAACATTCTGACTCTGGTCCCCAAAAGGCTTATGTCCATCTCATTATGTAGAATGTATTTACTCCATCTCTAAGAGTCATCAGAGTCAACAATTTCAGCACTGCTGAAAAATCCAAGTCCAGAGTCTCCACTGAGACTCAAACCAAACTCGTAGCTATGGAAAATGTGATATTTATACACACTGGAGTACTACTCTGCAGTAAAGATAAATGAGGCATTTGTAGATAAATGGATGCAATTTGAGAACATAATGTTAAGTGAAATAATTAGGATACAAGATTAAATATTGCATGGTTTTTCTTATATGAAAAACTCAAAATACAGTAAAACCTTGGTTTGTGAGAATAATTTGCTTGTTCTGCTTGTAATCCAATCCACTTGTATGTTAAAGTGCTGCATGCACATGTGTAGTAGCACATGCACAAAAAAGAGAGGAAGCAGTTGTGACCATGTGACATTTGGCGTGATGTACTACTTGCATTACAAGACATCACTCATTTATCAAGTTAAAATTTCTTAGAAATATTTGCTCATTTTATGGAATAATCACAGACCAAGTTACTCACAATCCATGATTTGACTGTCGCTCTCCCTTCTTCTTTCTCCCTCTCCTTCTCTCTCATTAGAAGATAAATAGGAAGTTCAAAAGTTTCCCAAATTACCTATTTTGTTGTTTCAAAACTATTTTAATATTTATGCTAAGTTGTTTCATTTATACTACTAGTTTCTCAGTTCATTCAAAAGAAAGTTTTGTGCTAATATGGTTCTTTTTCATAAGAGAGAATCTTTTTGTCTATTATACTCTCTCTGAGTAACTACTTTGAAGATGATACACGGTGTATTATCTATTATTATTCTCATTTTGTCATGAAATTTTGCTTCATTTTTTCATAAAATAAAATTATAAAAAAATAAAGAAAGTTAAATACTTCCAATGTACAGTGGTGCAAGTAAACATTTAAATTCAAGAGCAGAATAGGGAATAGAAAGAATTGCACCAAAGCAAGACCAAAAACTGGCAGGGCAAATATTAAATGCCGTAGCTCTATCTCTAGCACCCAGGGCAGGTTGTGACCAGCTGTGAAATCCAGAAGATTTGGATACTTGTGAGCCTATGCCCTCTCTACGACTGACTGGTTCACTACCTACAGCTTTCCTCAGCAGATGATCCATGTTCCTAGCATCTCCAACTTCTTTGTGTGTCTCTACTGCACCTTCTGCTTCATTCCCACAGCTTCGTACAGTGCCCTCTCAGGGGCTTCTTGCTGGGCCTGTTAGACTTTCCTTCAAAATTTGGGTGGAAGCCTCCATGACACCACAACTCTTGCATTCTGTATGCCAGGAAAAGCAGCATCTCATGGATGATGCTGAAGTCAGCTGCCAACTCAAGCAATAGCTGGGCTGTCTTAGATCATGGCTGCAGTGGCCTCTGAATACTGGGATGGCTAAGCACAGTGAAATGAATCCCAGGATCCAGTTCCCTTAGGAGGCCTTCTTAACCAGGCATTCAAGGGACTCTCTTCTTAATTAAAGATTTCTGGTTTTGCACCCCTGAGCCTGGGATGGGTGGGCGCCTACTGATTGCTGAGGTGCCCCCAAGGTATCTTTCTCCTTTTCATTATACAAAGTGCTTGGTTCCATTTTAATTGCACTAATCTCTTTAGCAGCCACACCTTCTTTTCAACCCCAGCTTTATACATGGTTTTATCTGGGCCAGAATTTAAGTTTTTCACATTTTTCTGTTCTGTCTTTTGCCTCTGTTTCTCAGTATACGAGATATGATCAAAAGCTATGGTAAATGTTTAAAAAAATTACAGTAAAAGACACTTGGCTATTAATAACCCCTTGAATATCTCCCACTCAGTTCAAACTCACTTATCCCATCATTCTTGACACTTTATGAAATGGTTCTAGATGTCCTCTTTTTTGAGTATCTTTAGCTGCACTGTCAGGGATGCCTCAATGGCCTGAATCAATTCAAAACATTTATCTTTCATGGTCATTTTGGGGAAGAGCCACCAGTTATGCAGTGCCAGATCTGGTGAATAAGGTGGATGAGGACGCACTGTAATGTTTTTATGAGCCTGCCTTTTTGTGGGATGGCATTTGGTAGCAACATGTACTGTATTTCTTTAACGCACCTCCTAAAGACATTTCATGAAAGAGGACTTTCAGAACTGCTTCCGTAAGTAGAAAGAGTGATGCAATATGTATATTTGATGTGAGGGGGAATATTTTGAGGAAGATTAATGTCGGCGTGTCTTTTCCTGTAATAAATGGTTTTTTAATGTAAATAATCACCATATATTTTGATCACACCTTGTAAATCTGGCTAAAAGTAAACAATAGAACCTATGGCTCAGGCCGAATGTTAGGCTGTCTTGAAATTTTCTCTGCCAGATTAATTACTCCACCACCCTTAATCTCAGTCTCCTGGAAATTCTCAAGACATGGGCAAAATATAGGTAACTTGTCTGCCAACATATAACATACATGGCCTCTAGTACAACTGCTAATGGAGTCCTAGTTTCCTATTAAAACCTCTGAGCCCACCTTTTACTGTACACCTTTTACTGTACATTCCTGTCTGCATTCTAGTCTTCTAAGTACCAACTAGAATCACTCATCAAACTTTCTTTATAGTATTCTTGAGCTCCTCTGGCCTGCATCTCTATACCTTTCCAAAATCTTTCTACAAACCGGTTCTCATAGCTTTTAAACTACATAGTTAGGTATAGTCACAGCAGTGACCTCACTGCTTTTGTCTATTTTCTATATTAAACAACTTTCCCATCACTGGGACAAAATACCTAATACTCACAAGTTAAAGGAGGAAAGGTTTAATTTGGCTCACAGTTTGGGGAATTTAGTCGATGGACATAAAGAAATGACATGGTAGAAGGGCACAGAGGAAAGCTGTTCACCTCTTAGTAGCCAGAAAGCAGAAAGGAAGGAGCTGGGAAGAGTCATATACACTCCAAAGGCCCCCAGTGATACAGTTATTCTAAACAAGCTCTATTTCCTAACAACATATTTAGCTATTACCTCATCGGTGGAAATGTCCACTATTGAGTATAGCTCACCCATGATCCAGTCACCTTCCAAAAGCCCCACCTCTCAATACGTGGGACGTTTTAGAGGATATGTTAGATCTAAACCATAACATACATACATATATATATATATATATATATATATATATATATATATATATATATTTATATATTTATAATATATTTAATCATTTGTCTTCTTATATAAAGTCAGGTTCATTTCTTTTAGTAAGAAATTTGGTTTTTGAATATTATATAATTTTTCTGGCCTAAATCATACCAGTCATTCATGATGTCTGTGTTTTCAGGTTCTTTAAGAACTTGACTTTTGTAAAAATATGACAATTTTTTTAGATTTTTTTCAGTAATTTTTGATAATCTTTGCCCACCATTCAGTTTTTCAGCAACATTTGCATTACTTCATCTTTATCGAATCTTTCTAAAGTGGTAAAATTCATTTAAAATGAAATAGCTCTATTTATATAATTGATATGTAATTTATATAATTATAATAACAGGTATAGCTGGCATCAGTAGGGTTGGCTACAATCATACCTGATTCTTAAAATTATATCTGACTATACATTTCACTTACTAGGAGTGTACTTGGGAATACCAAAGAGGCCTCCAAGCTCCAAGAACATTGCTGCAGGTTACTCATTCATATGTCTTGCAAAGGGAATGGAGAGCCACAGTCAAGAGGAGGTCACTTAAGAGAGCTACTTGCCTCTGTTATTCCTGCTGAATCAGTGAGGAGACTGAGGCAGAGAGAGGTGACATAGACAGGGCCTGGACTCAAACCAAGCCAGCCATACTCCAGAATCCTGCTATGGGATTCATGAAACAACCCCATAGGTTTATTCTCTAAAACTTTAACTCTCTTAAAGTAACTTCTAATGGGAGGGGAAGGCAGGACAGAGAAAGAAAGGAGAGAGAGAAATTGATCTCTGGAAGGTGAGAGGTCAAGACATTTGGGTTTTAGAATGTGCTTGCTACAAATTAGTTATGGAATTTTTATGAAGTTATTTGATTTGTTCTTTAAATCTCCCTGTGCTGCTAATTTTGTATGATGATAAATACTGTGTGTTATCCGTTACATTTTTCTACCTGGACTTTAATGCTGATCAGTCACTACTACAAAAATTTAAGTAGCTCCCTCCAGATTACTACTATATTAATACCACTGCTTCCTCTTCCACTGCCACTGCTTTTTTTTTTTTCTTTTTTTTTTTTTTTTTTTTTTCTTTTTGTGGGTACCAGGGGTCGACCTCAGGACCTCGCACGCCAGCAGGCGCCGGTACCGCTGAGCGATATCACTGGCCCCTTTTTTCATATGTGGGTTCCGGGAGTCGAACTCAGGACCTCGCACTTGCCAGGCAGGCGCTTATGCCACTGAGCCATCTCACCGGCCCTGCCACTGCTTTTTCTTCTTTGACATTTTCCTTAACTTTTAGAATAGTTTCGAAGCATGAAGCAGATTTAATATCGTAAGCCTTTCATTCAGTTTTCACAGCATCAGTTTTTCTCCTATCCTAATATTTGCTAACCCACATCTAAGATACAGCTGTGTCTAAGAAAGAAAAACTTTCTGTGTGAAATTTAGATGACATTTTCAGAGGAGGAAGAAGAGGGAAAGGGGAGAGAAATAAAGAATTGAAATATGACATCAACAGTTGAAGATCACAGTAAGCTTAAAATCATATGCCAGATACAAAGTTGTGGGAAAATAAAGGTATTGGTCCACATTTAAACTTGCTGTTCAGTTACCCTGAGGTATACTATACAATCTCCTAACTTACTTTATATAAATGTACAATATGACATGGTATTTATGTGGATTTTTAGCTAGAAATCAGTGAAGCAGTGTTCTTGCTAAAAAAGTGATTTTTGTTTTGTATTTTGATTTTCAGTTTAATAAGTGACTTTTTTGTCCTTTCATCCCTATATTTAGTATATGATTTTATTATACTTAATTCTCTAGGGAAATTATATTTTAATTGAGCCCTAAACCTTTATTAATCAACATAATATTTAGCATACTTATTTTAAAAAGTGTTGGAAGACCAAAAGATGGAGGGAAAGGAGAGGGAGGGGAAGGCAAGGGAGGGCAGGGCAGGGGATCATAAAAAGAATTCCAGTGTGTTGTGTATGTACGTGTACCAGCTCCCTGTGATGAGTGTGGTCATTATGTACTGCAACATGTACTAATGAAAATAGAAAAAAAAATATATTGCAGGAACTAGAAATGTATAACTTTTTTAAATTAGCATTTCAGGTATATATTTCACATATGCTAATGTACCAAAATTAAAGACTTGAAACAGAAGAGTATATATTTTTAATATCTGAAAATATATAACATGTATATATTATAATACCTTTTATAAATTACAAGAGAAAAAGATAAATAAGAATGACTCACCGGGCTGGTGAGGTGGCTTAGCGGTGTAAGCGCCTGCCTGGCAAGCGCGAGGTCCTGAGTTCGACTCCCGCAACCCACATACGATAAAAGGGCCGGTGATATCGCTCAGCGGCACGGGCGCCTGCTGGCACGCGAGGTCCTGAGGTCGACCCCTGGTACCCACAAAAAAAAAAAAAAAAAGAATGACTCACAGAGTCTCAGATATCTTTATGGCATACCAGAAATTCAATTTAGGCCATGGAGTTGTGCTAGATTCAGATTATTATGGAAAGTTATTGTTCAGAACTTGAATTATTTACAAACAGTTGGAAAGAAAAATCATAATGCCCCAGGGAAGTTTATTCATTGTCTCTTACATTCTAAAACAGCTATATATTCCTTAACAGTGTCATATTTTTAAGATGCTTAATTCTGAGTTTTCAAAATATACAAATAAATAGTAAACAGATCATTTCAGGAATTGCTCTAATTTTTGTTCACCCTTGTTTTAGAAACAGAAATATATATTTTTTTTCCTGGAATACATATTTAGTATTTATTCCTAGAATAAGAAATTTGAGGGACTTTTTCACTGTCAAAATTCTTTTGACTTAGGATCAATAAGCCTAAATTATTCTGAACAGACATACTTAATTAACTTCCAATTACCTCAGGAAAGTTTATATTTTTTACAATACTTTGTAACCTATTCATGTTTGACAATTTTTAGCCTAAGAAGTGTGTTGTTTCTGTCTAATTGTCAGTTTATAAAGCTATTTTGCCCTATAAAAAGGAACTGGACCAGATGTACCACATAAATGCCCATCTGTTAAAACAACAAGAGCTTCTTTCCTATTGTACATTTTTTTCAGTAAGAACTGTCTTTATTCTTGTTTCTGTAATTCTATGGACTATATTTTATTCACAGAAATAGCTCGGCATTTTTGAATGCTTGTATTAGTCCCTGATACTGATTTTCTAAAGCATAAAAAGTAGTAGTACTTTAAAAGCATATTGGACCAGTGATATAGCTCAGCAGCATAAGTGCCTGCCTGGCAAACTCAAGATCCTGAGTTGGACTCCCAGTACCCGCATATAAAATAAATAAATAAATAAATAAATAAATAAATAAATAAATAAATAAATAAATAAAACATATTAAATAGTACAGTTATTTCTGAAAGCTCACGCTTACCTTTTTATAAATCTGCAATTTGTGATTTTTGTTCAGTTATGTCTTTATTTATCATGAGAAAATCCCCATATCAAATATGACCTACTCTGCTTTTTAATACATTTACTTTTTTTTTTTTTTTTTTTTTTTTTTTTGTGGCTACCAGGGGTCGACCTCAGGACCTCTCACTCCAGCAGGCGCCCGTGCCGCTGAACGATATCACCGGCCCTTTTTTCATATGTGGGTTGCGGGAGTTGAACTCAGGACCTCGCGCTTGCCAGGCAGGCGCTTATGCCGCTGAGCTATTTCACTGGCCCCTACATTTACATATTTAACTTTAATAGAATATTAAACTCATCAACAGGCATTTTAAAAATACAAGCTACATGCCCTCAGGGTAAGAAGATAGCCTCTTTCTATATCTTTGAAAGTAAATTCTACATCTTTTTTTTGTGTGTGTGGGTACCGGGGGGTCGACCTCAGGACCTCAGCGCGCCATCAGGCGCCCGTGCGCGCTGAGCGATATACCGGCCCATAAATTCTACATCTTAAAAGTAAAATTCAGAAGTACTATCTGACTTGGATTGAGAAGAAGCTAACTTTTGTCCATATTTTTAAAGAAATAGTGTCCAGTGCTCCAGTTTTAAAATCTCATATGAGACAATCTGTTAATTTGTCATGGGTGACCTGCCCTCAAACATAGTAGTATTTATTACTATAGAATTCATTACCATAAACATATTTCTTTAAATAAGTCCTTTTCTCCAGTCCTTCAGTCATTTGCTTCAATTTACTTTATCTTTTGTATTGAGTGCCACAAAAACTACATAAACAGCATCCTTCAGCTTATATAACATGCAAAAAGCTTTAGGGAATGTGGGATTGCTGCAGGTTATAAACTGTGGGCTATTAATGACTGATTATTTTGTAAAATAAATTTTGAAAATCTGAAAGTCAAATACTTGACTAAAAGATTATTATGATCATTCATTTTCATATTTATGTTATTTTAAAACCAAACCACCACGACTTTTATACCATTTTTTTAAGGAGATTTTTAAAGTACAAATCCATGGACTAATATAATGATAGGCACATTGGATTAAATTATGCTATCTTAGAAATTGAATCTAGTGGGGTTCATTCGTAATAGTGATGGTGCAGTGTAATTTGTCCTGTAGGTTTCTCACGAGCAAGAACTGGTTTAAACTGATTTTAGACCTGGTGTTTTGCCTGCTTTCTGGATGATGTCCCAAGTGTGAACTTTCCCCACCCTGAATCCCTTCTTTCCTTCCTGGAAGAGATTGATGGAAATGGATTGCCCTATTACACAAGCAGTGTCATTATTTGTATAACTGCGCTGTGCTGATATCACCCATCAAGTCATGATCCTGATACCCTTGGTGCCTTTCTGTGTGCTTCGCAATAAATACCGAAGAGAAGGAAAGGGATTCGCATCTTTCTTTCTGACTCTTCAAACATACACTTCAGGCCCTGCTCATTGAAATTTGCCCAGGAGGCAGATTTCAGTCAAGCAAGCTGTGAGATAATCCATGTGATTTCTACTCAGTAGACCACCTCTTTCTTCCCCCAGACCAATAATCATTACATATCTACTCCACCTTGTTTTCTTTATAAAAACAAATTAAAGAATTTTAATGGGATGTACAATCTTATCTTTTTACAAATAGCCATAGACTTGCTTCTTTAAATTTCAGACATTTATGCAATTATTGATGAGAAGGGTATAATGCCTGTTCATCTGATTTGCTCTTCACTTGGGTGTAAAGATATTTATTAGATCAGTTTAGGAACTTTCCCTCCTTATCTTCCTCTGTTATCAGAAATTCTGAAGAAATGGCCAAGATTCGAGGACTTCTTTCTCAGTGTTCCACCCACACTGTGTGGATCATGTTTGCTAGCAGTTTGCACCCGCGTGGATACTGCGTGGATGTCCACAGTCCTAACTTGTTGCCATTTCTGTTCCACTCTGTCTTCCGCAGTCTGGAGGCCTGGTGTTCTCGGAACTCCCAGGCAGGAGTGGGGGGGCTGCACACCAACTTCCTTACTCATCTAGTGTGTGGGGGACTTTTTTGTTTGTTACCACTTTTTTTTTTTTTTTGCTTTTGGTAAGCTAACCTCCATTCTTTCTTTTTATTTTTCCTAATTGACCCATATGAATCAAAGAAACCTGTTCAACGATGGGCTGTACTCTCTTACCAAAAACTTGTAAGAGACTAAAATGGTAGAAAAAGCAGACAAATGAGAAAAATACAAACCAAGTATGATTATCAGTGGGTAAAATATATTCAGAATATGATTAAAATTTTATTTAAGGTGTCATAAATCATCTATCAGTAGTGTCCCTGATCATCTATGCAGAGGTATGACAATAATCGTGTAGATAGGAATGAAAGATTTTAAATCTAGCGTCTCAAAAGGAGACTTCTTGTTCTATATTTTATTTCTTTTTTTTTTTTTTTTGTGGGTACTGGGGGGTTGACCTCAGGACCTCGCACGCCAGCAGGCGCCCGTGCCGCTGAGCGATATCACCGGCCCTTTTTTTTGTATGTGGGCTCCGGGAGTCGAACTCGGGCCCTCGCGCTTGCCGGGCAGGCGCTTACACCGCTGAGCCATCTCACCGGCCCTCTATATTTTATTTCTATCCTTTATGTATTATATTGGTTGAGTGAATACATGGGTGAGTGGGTGGCTGTCTTCAGTTAAATAGTCTTACATTAACTAGAAAACTTAGGGGTCAGTGGTGGATGTGTTTTATAGTAGATAGTAAATATCAGCCTATTATAAAAATATTAAATTGTGCTTAATATTTAATGGGTTTTTATTGAGTGACAAGCATTATTTTAAGAGAAGAGCCTTTTTTTAACATATAAGGAAAATCAAGTTTAAAGCGAGAGTGTCTAACATACCCACAGTCTGTAATTTCACGTTTCCTTCCCTTTAGAGTATGCTTTTATTCCTCTTTTTATTCACTGTTTACCAACAATATATTAGTTGGATTAGATTTTAACCACACACATACATCATAATAAAATACTTTGTCATGCTCTTATTTTAAAAACAAAAACATGGGGGCCGGTGAGATAGCTCAACGGCATAAGCGCCTGCCTGGCAAGCTCAAGGTCCTGAGTTCAACTCCCGGTACCCACATACGAAAAAAAAGAAAGGTCCGGTGATATCGCTCAGCGGCACAGGCACCTGCAGGCACGCAAGGTCCTGAGGTCGACCCCCGGTACCCACAAAAAACAAAACAAAACAGAACAAAAACATAATGCTTGAGGGAATATAGAAGTTTAGAACATAATAAATAAGTCAAAGAATAGTATAAATTATTTTTGTGAAAGTACTTTTAACAAATTCTGCTGTGATATAGTAAAATATCTACCATTTTAACTATAGATGTACTTTTCATACAATCCAGTGTCCTTATGAAAGCTGGACTATAAATTCTGACGGCAAAGCCCATGCCTTCAGCCCGTGCCTATACAGTGCTTTCCAGTCTGTCCTCCATACCATAGCCAGAATGTTATTTTAAAACTCAAATCGTGTCATTTCACTACTTAAAATCTTTTAATGGTTTTCTGTTGCCCTTGAAATAAAACTAAGCTATCATGGTCATAAGAATTTCTGTCTCACTCTCTTATCTGCTCTTACACCACTCTATCCTTCATTTTGAGTTCTTCACCACCTTGGGCTCCTTTGTCCTCCCTATCAATGGGAGTTTCCATGACAGCTGACACTACCGTCCGCTCTTCCCTTGGTTCTTGGCGTGGTTATGTTATTATCCTTCAGATACTAGCTTAAATGTCATTTCCATAGACATAGTGTCTTCTATAAGCCCTCCACCTAAAGCATCTTCCTGGTTACTCTCTATTCTGCTGGCTCTAGCTCAGTGTCTTAAGTTTGAATCAGAATCTGTCATTTTCTTGGGGGTTTTGTTGATATACATGTTGCCTGTCTCTCCCTCCTCAAACGTAAACTGTACGAGATCTTGGACCTCCTCTATCTTACTGCTTACTTTACCCTCAGCTCTGGGAACCATGTCTGGAACAGGATAGTAATCCAAACTATTTTTTGTGTATTGGATGAGGAGGACCTTAAGGTAGAATCTAGTTGTTCTAAAAATTTCCCATAAAAGTAAACAGAGGAGAAATAATAAGCTATTCTGATTTTTTATTTTTAAACTCAACTAAAATATATTCTTTAAGCTTGTGAACCACATAAACAAATATACTTTCACATATAGCTCAAAATAGTGCTGGACTGTAGATACCGAAGACATGCTGATGGCCTCTTGCAATTGAAACCCTCTGGTTTCATGTGCAGAAACCTAAGAAAACTCTAGAAGGACAGTTGTTCATTGAACACATATTTCTTGAGTGTCTTGATATTGGGCATTTGAATTACAGCAGGGAAGAAAAGAGATCTTGCCCTTAAATTTGTATTCTAATGAGGAGAAATTGGCAATAATGAGTAACACTCGAAACTATAGAGTAGATTAGAAGATGATGATTACAACAGGAAAAAAAACAAAAACAAAAAACATTCCCATTTATTGACAATGACTGTGTGTCATGTGCCATAAGTTTCCCATGTGCGCATTTTAAATTTTCTGACAGAAATGGGGTGTATTCCCTCATTTAACTTGACTCAAACACAGCTGGCATTAGAGCTAGTATTTGAAATCCTAGAAAGCGTATTGTGAATATGTATGTATATATATTCCTTACTCCATATGAATACCTTATAAAATATAGCTAGTTGTCTACTTCCAAATGGATTGTTTTTGGACATTTGTGCTATCTAAATGTCTTGCTTACATATAGCCTGAGTTGTTACATGCAAAGTCAAATAAAGAAAAACTTTCTAAAGAAGTTACATCAAAAAGGAAATTTATGAGATTAGATTAAATATTTATTCTCTGTGTCTAAGTTTTTACTTGGTCTTCTATTTTTTCATTCCCCTGATAAATGTTTTGCATAATTGTAACAGTGAAACTTTATCAAATATTATCTGTCTTGTGCTTTAGATTTTATTTTACCCTCTCTTTGCCCCATTATAACTTTTTACACCTTTATAATTTCTATATTTTTTTCTTGAATTCTCTAATCAGTTAATTTATGTTATAGTTAGCCTGAAAAAATGGGGCATCCCTCTAAAATTCAGTAGTTTGTGAGTATCGTGGTTATTATTATGATTATACATACCACATTTTAGGCAGTTGGTAAATATTTGTTGTATGAAGAGACAGTTGACATATATGTAAACAGCTTCAAAATGTTTGAGATATTTAAGCTTCTGTCTACCATTTAAGTAATTATTTTATTAGGAATTATAAAAATAATAAAAGACAACATTTTATATGATAGAGTAGAGCTTTGGAAGCACAGCTCTTACATTGCCAAAATACTTCACAGTGTACATTTTAATTCCATTTTGCTTCCTTATTTTAGGTGTTGTGTTCAACAAATCTAGGGAACACTTACTGAAAATGATAGAAAAAGACATGCCGATGATTTACACTCAAGAAAATCTAATGAGACACTTTTATTGTTTGAATTGTGCCTTTTTCCACAGTGAACTAAAATTAAAAAGTAGGTTCGTTTTGCTTTAAAATGTCTGATTGTTCTTTCAAGGCCCACCCATACTTTTGTGTAGTTCCCCTGGTGTTTGTGTACTTTAAAGGTTTTTAATTTGAAGTAAACATTATTGTATTACAAAACAAAGGGTCCTATCCGAGTGCTGAAGAGTTTGCTCTGAACAGAGGGTTAATAACTGCTGCATCCACCACACCTAGAACATGGCGCAGGGCACACTGAGGGCACTCATTAAAATCACATTAAAAGCTGCAGCCCTTGCTCAACACTTGGCAGTCCTGTAAAAGAAAATAAAGTGTATGAATGACAACAATATGTACCTGATTTATTATTGTAGGACAGAGTGCCTTATAGCATATTCAAAGAAAAATTACTTGAGACATAGTTGTTGAAATAGGAAAATATTGCATTTACAATAATTCGGAGAAACATTGGGTCAAACATGTTTTGTTCCTTTGCTCCCTTTTGTCACAAGGACTCTAAACATCCAAAAGAATTGTTGATACTATGCTTATATACCTTATGAATCTCTAAAGTATCTACATAAATATACCTTTTCACAGATTTGCTTAACCATTCTTTCCCACCCCAAAATGCATTGACAAACTCTTCCTAGAGAAATAAAAGTTATTTGTGATTAAATTTTGACTAATATCTAATTATACTGATAAGATTTAAGGTACCAGGGATTCACTTTGAAAAATACCTTATTTTTCAGGTACAGATTTGTTTTCTTTGTAAAATGTTCTTTTCAGACTTTATCATTTTATTTCTTTAGAAAGCCTAGAATCATTAAGACTGCTAAAGATTTAGAAAAAAAATGATGGTGATGTTTCTTAAAGATTCGGTTTCAGGCAGAATTTTAAAACTTTTAATAGCAAAATAAATCACGAAGTGAAAAATTCCAAGTTTTGACCACATAAAAATGAAAAACCTCTAAACCTCAAAAAATGTTTAATTAAATATTTATGTTTGATTCCAGTACCAAAAAAATTAAATATTTCTTAGAAATAAGTCAAAGAGTTATTAGTATTAATATGTAGAGATATTAAACAAAATTGATGAGAAAGACAATACTGTTAAGACCATAATTGATAAATAAGTGAAGGCATAAGTAGGTGCTTTGAAAGTACTGCATACAATGGGTAATACATTTCTTGTTTAATGTTCAGTTTCACTAATGCAAAGTAAAATGAAATACAAATTATATAACAGAGGTTCCCAGACTTTTTTGCTTCATTATGTCCTTGGTGTCTTAGGAATTTTTTCATTTTTTAGTTCTAAAAGAACTAACAATTTTATTTATTAAGTAATCAGATCTAAAAAACTTGATATTTGTATTTTAACAACCTTTTAGCCATTTAAAAATTGTATATAAACTGAGAAACAAAATAATGCTTTTACCTTGCTCTTAACTACACAAGCAGGGTGGGCCCATGTGCCATGTTGGGCGCTGCATGACTTCCCACACCTTGAGATCAGATCGGACTCTGCAACTCTCATTTTCCTATTCCACGTCGATCCTACATAGCACTCACTTTGCATTGCAGCAGCAGCTGCAACTCAGCTTCACAAAACATGACATTGAAATTTGTCGTATGACAGAATGTTGAAACTGAGCAAGTAGTTCGCGTGGAACCTGATAGGTTTGATTATTATTATTCCCCTCAGACACAGAAAGTATTTTATTGTCTCCCGGAGAGTTTGGTTTAGCACCCTGAAGTGGCTTTGTGACAACTCTGGATCCTAAGCTCAGCACATTCCCGGGGAATTTCTTATTTTAATGTGAGTACTCTTTGTTAATGACAGTATGGTGAAATAGCTCTTTCATATGCTACTAGTGTAGGTGTGATTTTCAAAACTTTTTTTGTGTTACAAGAATAAAAATATGGATCGAATAAATCAATAAATCAAATAAAAATCGAATAAATCAAATAAAAATTGCTTATATACAGGATTCATACAATAAAATAGCACACAAATTCAGACAGAGTAACTTATGGGTAAAAACAAAAAACTTTAAGTGCCAGTTATGTCATATGTTAGTGCTCATTTTTCTTCAGATGAATTTATAATTTTATAAGCAATTACCAGATAAAATCAAATATTGAAATTCCATTTTAGCCCTAAAAGTATTCATAAGAATGTAAATGCATTTAATTTTATTAAAGAAAAATGAATACATACTTAATGCGCTCTTGATTTTATGTCATGAGAAATGGTAAATATTCTTTCTGTATATAGATGTGCTTCTTTGGATGTTTCTGTATGTGTAAACATTGTAACATCTATATAAAGAATAAGACATTTACCAACTACATTGGGCTATTGTAATTTGTTTTATAGGTTCATTCACTAAGAAAACTCTTGAAGTGACCTATTTCAAGAAAATAAAAGTGAACAAGACTTGGTTATGTTAGATATCTTCATAACACCTTATGAACTTATGGTAAACATTCCTGTTTCAAAATTCTTTATGGCTATTTCAAGTTTTTAGGTAGCTATATTGTAGAATTTAGAGGGTTAGCTATTTTTTGTTTGTAAGTCCTTCTTAAAGCAGGTGGGCAAAATACTAGGAAATACCAGCAACTTTTTTTTTCCTAATTGAACAGTTGGCAGGATCATCTAGTGTTGTTGTTTTGTTTTCTAAATCTTCAATTTGTAATTTATTTCTTGGGTCAGGAGTCTATATCTACATCTGTGCCAGATTACATCAATAATTCTTCTGTTTTTGTTAATGGAGGATTTTTGTGAGAGTCAGTATATATATAAAAAAAAGACTATATTAACTTTTAAGATAGTTGGGAACATTGACATTGCTGTCTTCTATGTCTTAGAATTTTTGGTATTGTAACATATTTTCTTAGAATTATAACAGATTTTATTTCAGTTACCTGAATTATATTGTCACTAAATTACCAAGTTAGTATGACTTATTGGTATTTAAGCTAATTAAATCAAAAGTTACCAAGTTAGTGTGACTTATTGGTACTTAAGTCAACTGAAAAATGAAAGCTTCCAACAACGATGAAGTACTGTATTAGGGACCAGAATCGCCCTCCCACCTTTAACACCTCGAATGTCAAACAAAATATATTCAATGGATTTTAGACAATAACAATAGGCAGTGCAGGACTTTGATCCTTGAGAAATGAAAAATAAAGGTGATGAGTCCTGTGATTGCCCCAGTTTACTTTCTGGAGACAGTTTGTAGGCCATAGGTCAGGGATAGCAAAGCTAAACAGAGCCAGTTAGTGTAGTTGAATTGAGAAGACCAGGGAGCCCGGTATACGTAGGATGAGTACTGTAGCAGAAGGAAACTGCACAAAAAGCATTGAGTTTTGCAGATGGCCCCCTTGACTCGGGCTAAATAGTGATATACTTACGTGGAAGGCAATTACCTAAAGGAAGGCAATTACCTAGGGAAGAAAAACTAGAAAAGAGATGGCCACATACTTCCTGGCACTAATGCAAGACTAGGAAAATAGTTAATTCTCACCAATCAAAATGGAAAGGCATTACAATATGCAGAGCATTGAGTGAAGAGCTCATAGGGGCTAAACTCACACTTAGATTAAATTATGTCCTAGGCCTGCCTTAAAGCATGAACAAACTTGAAAGGGATCGAACTGGTTCCAGACAATGTGCCTACATTCTGGAACATGCCAACCGCATTAAAGAAATGCAACAAAATCCAAAACCTGCTAATTCAAAGTTCACAATATCTAGCATCTGTTAAAAAATAAGAAATATAGGGCCGGTGAGATGGCTCAGCAGCGTAAGTGCCTGCCCGGAAAGCGCGAGGGCCCGAGTTCGACTCCCGGAACCCACATACGAAAAAGGGGCTGGTGATATCGCTCAGCGGCACAGGCGCCTGCTGGTGCACGAGGTCCTGGGGTCGACCCCCGGTACCCACAAAAAAAAAAAAAAAAAGGTAAAAAAAAATTCTATACTTAGGAGAATAATCATGCAATAGAAACAAATCCAGAAATAAGCAAAATGTTGATAAAATAGCTGCCATAAGTGTACACTCTATATTCAAGAATATAGAGAAAAACATTAACATGATATGAAGAGAAGTGGAGCTTCATGGGAAATAAATCACCTATATTAAAAATGAAAAATCTCAAATTAATCATCTAAGCTTCCTTCCTTAAAATGTATAAAAGGAAGAGCAAGTTAAACCCAAAGTATGTAAGGAAAGGAAAAATGTTAAAGAGAGAGGCCAATGAGATAATAAAAATAATAGTGTAAAACTCAATTACACCAAAGGCTGATTTAATGAAAACTTTGATAATAAAATGGATAAATCTCAAGCCAAGGTCAGTCAGTGTTAAAGGAGAACACACAATTTACCAGAATTAATCAGGAATGAAAATAGGGCATCACTATAAATCCTACAGGCATTGGAAGCATAGCACAGGAATATTATGATCAACTTTATGTCAGTAAATTCAACTAAATGAAATAAATTCCTTGAAAAATAGAAATCTCTAAAGCTTGCTCTAAAGAAATAGAAACTTTAAATAGCCTGATATTTATTCCAAGAATTGAAATTGAAATACAAAAACTTTCCATACAGAAAGGCTCATGGCTTCACTGGTAATTTCTGGTAAATTCTGACAAACATGTAAGGGGAAAAAATAATTTAGGGAAAACATTTAAGAAACAGATTCTTCTAGAGACTAGAATAGGGAAAAATATTTCCAAGTGAACTGTATGGGTTCAGCATTACCCTGATACTAAAATCAAAGACAGTACAAAAAAAATGAAAACTATATAGCAATAACCCCAATGAGCATAGATGCAGAAATCCTTAATAAAATTTTAACAAATTAAGTCTAGAATTACATTAAAAAAAAAAACAAGTAGGTTTTATCCCAGGATTTTAAGTTGGCTTAAGATTGGCAATAATTGGGCCGGTGAGACGGCTCAGCGGCTTAAGCGCCTGCCTTGCAAGCGCGAAGGCCCGAGTTCGACTCCCGGATCCCACATACGAAAAAGGGGCCGGTGATATCGCTCAGCGGCACGGGTGCCTGTTGGTGCGCGAGGTCCTGAGGTCGTCCCCCCGGTACCCACAAAAAAAAAAAAAAAAAAAAAAAAAAAAGATTGGCAATAATCAACCAATATTAATCTTTATATTAACAGACAAAAAAGGAAGAACATACGGTCTTTAAAGTTGCAGAAAGAGCATTTGAAATTATTCAGCATTCATGCACAATAAAAATTCTCAGCAATAGAAAAGAACATCCTCGACATGATACAGTTCATGAATGGAAAACTTCCATCTAATATCATACTAATAAAATGATGAAAATTTACTGTTAAGATCACACACAAAGCAAGGGTGTCTCTCTACTTCTTTCTGTTCAACGTCAGACTAAAAGTCTTAGTTGATGGATGACATGAGAAAAATTTTAAAAGACACACCTTACAATAGCATAAAAAGGTCTTTAATTTTAAATGATATGATCACTTATGTAGAACTATCATGGCATCTGCCCATAAATTAAAACTAATTTTAATTAGTGATTGCATTAAGGAATCAAAAAGCATGGTCAACAAAGAAATCAAGTGTGTTTTTCTTTTTGAAAATTAATTTTAATTAACAAAAAGTAGATACATTTATTGTGAACGACATGATGTTTTGACATATGTGCACTTTATGGAATGGCCAAATCAATCTAATTAACATTTGATTATTTCACACACACATCTTTTTATGATAAGAACACTTAGAATCTATTCTCGTAGCTATATTCAAGAACACAGTATACTTAGTAAATACCCTGTATTAATATACCTTGTTGGATAGCAGATCTCTTGAACTTACTATTCTCACATAACTGAAAGAACCACCGTTTCCCTAGCACCTCTCCACACATGCACCACCCTAGCCCACACTGCAATGAATGTAGAAGTACAGGTATCTCTTTTGCATATTGAGAAGAAATCAAGTGTGTTTCTATGTGGTAGAAATAAACAATTGGAAATTGAAGTTTAGAAAGCAGTACCATTTATTATAGCATCCAAAAATGTATGAAATACTTCAAGGTAGATTTAAGTACATATGTATTAAAATTGTACTCTTAAAATGCAGAAACACTACTGTGAGACATCAAAGGGCACCTAATCAAATGGAGAGAGTATGGCCAGGTTTTAAGAACTCACCACTGTTAAGATATTAATACTTCTGAAATTGAGCCTGTCAGTGCAGCGCAATCCCAGTCAACATCACAGTTGGTTTGCAGAAATTGGTAAACTTATTGCAAAATTTGTTTGGAAATGTGGAGGACCTAAAATAGCCAAAAATTTTTTGAAAACACAAAATTGGATGACTCAGGCTATTTTATTTTTAAATTTTCATTAGTATACATTTGCAGGACATTATGATTACATTTATCTCCATTCTTTTTTCTTTTTGGGGGGGGTGGTGGTGGTACTGGGAATCAGGACCTTGCGCTTGCCAGGCGGACACTGTGCTGCTGAGCTACATCCTTGGCTGTATCTCCATTCTTTTTACCTACCATTCATCCTCCCTCCACTTCCTTTTATTTCATGGTCCCCTTCCCATTTGCAAAAGATCCGTCTCCCTGTTTCTTCTTGTTTGTTTGTTTGTTTGTTTGTTTTTGAGATAGGGTCTCACTATGTAGTCCAGGTTGGCCTCAAACTCATGGTGATCCTCCTGCCTCAGCTTCCCGAGTGCTGGGATTACAGGCATGCGCCACCACACCTGGCCTGTCTCCCTGTTTCTTTTCTATTATCTATCTTTTATCCTGCTCTTTAATTTACTCATACTTGGGTTTCTCATATAAGAGAAACTATGTAATATTTAAGCTTGTGTGTCTAATTTCACTTAGCATTATGATCTCAAGGTGCACTGATTTTTCTACAAATGAATCAAATTTATCCTCCTTTATAGCAGAATAATACATTGTTTATAAAGTATTTTCTTTATCCATTCATTTTTTTGATGGACACATAGGCCACTTCCAAGATTTATCTGTTATGAGTTGTGCTGCTATAAGCATGGGAGTGCGTGTATGACTGTAATACGATGTCTTTAACTCTTTGGGGAAGATACCTGAAAAGGGAATATAATAGCTGGGTCAAACAGGGTCTAGTTTTTTCAGAAATCTCCACACTGATTTCCATAGTGGTTGTACTAGTTTACATTTCCAGCAACAATGTAGAATGGCCCCCTTACCTCCCTGCAGCCTGGCCAGCATCATTACTTGATTTCTTGGTGATAGCTCTTCTTTCTGGAGTGAATGACTCTATTGTTAAGACTTGTTCTGGTTTAAGGATAGACATAGGGATGATGAGAAGGAATGAAGTCTAGAGACACACCCCATAATGCACGGTCAATTGATTTTCAACAAAGGTACTGAGATTATTTTCGACTGAAAAGATATTAGTGTCAGCAAATGGCACAAGAATAATTGAATATTCTTTTTTAGAAAAAAGAGTAGTAGAAAGCTCTTAAGTTAGACCACATACAAAAATTAAGTTGAAATAATCACAAACCATCTGCAACTGCAACAATTATTCACACACATATATGTTATGTTTTATCTGTATATATGTATTTTGTAATAAGTGAAATATTCTGTAAATATTTTATGTGATATACATTTCTTGAGAGCTAAAGTCAAGTATCTAAGATCAAAAATTATGCAACTCATTTCAGAAATTTCAGAACATCCAGAACCAACAGAAGATGAGCTTTCAGATAAATAGGATATAAATAAAGGTGCATTTGCATCAAATTTTTAAAAATAAATTGGAGATGAGAAGCTTTGTGGAACCATGCCTTCAAAATGTTAAGGAGGGGCCAGGGATATAGCTCAGTGGCATAAGTGCCTGCCTGGCAAGTACCGATTCCTGGTACCAAAAAAAAAAAAAAAAAAAAAAAAAAATGTTAAGGGAAAATGCTTTCCAATCTAGAAGTTCTGCACCCATGAAAGAAAAACATGGGATTCAGGTAATCAAGGAAGCTAGGCATGAGGTGACAAAGGACCATCTCAGGACAACAATTATCTAATAAGTCCACAGTACCATCAATTCTAATAAGAGTAAGAAGTGCTAATTGCTGTGCAGAAGGAAGTTGGGAGTGTGGCATAGACCTGAGAAGTTGAGACTGAACGTATAGAAGAATTAATATTAGGTCTGAAAGCATTTGGAGAAAGAGAAGAGTAATACTATGTTTAGAAACACAAGCAAAAGTAGAAAACCAGACAGTCATCAACTAGGAAAATTAAATGTTGCACAAAAAAGGAAATGTAACCACTGTTGAGTAAGTTGTATATTATGATTAATATTCCCATTAATAATAGAAATTTCCATTTTTATACTATTAATCAGAAATTATTATGTAGCTATTGAAAAGAACTGAGAGGATGTTTGTAAGAGAACTATACCCTTAATTACCAGGACACAGAGAGAATATATTATGTTTAAACTTGGTGAATAAAGAAAAATTTGAGTATTATTTAGAAATTCGATGCATCAACTAGAAGGTGTTGAAAATGGTTGCTTTTTCAGATTATAGTTAGATTGTTGGGTGCCAGACTGTAAGGAGAGTCTGCATTTCACTAAATGCCCTTTAAGACTATTTTTTTCCTAAGTATGGACATATGTATCAGTGGTTAAAAAAATCATTAAACGAGGAGGAAAAGGACTACGAATGCCAACTAATCTAAGTAATTCAACCTTAACTATAGTTCTAGAATCTGAGAGAAAATTGTCAACTAATAGTAGAAACAAAAATATTTCATGACAGGGAACTAGTCCAGATATCTTTTTCAATAAAATAAGATTGTAAAATACAGTGTATAAAATGACTTAATCATAAAGATTAAGTTTGTGCATAGAAGAAAAGTAAGAGGATGAAACGGAAGTTAACCGTCATTGAAGATTATCAACAGGGAAGTTAAATAATTACACACAGGAAGAGAAATCCTGCTTGATACCTAGTACTGCGTGCTATCCCAGGTTAGTGATAATGCAGGCTGGAACTAGAATGTTGGTTGTGAAAATGAAAGGGGATAAAACTGACAGACATTGACTGGTTGAGTACCTAGAATTTTATTTTATTTATTTATTTTTTTGAGCACCTAGAATTTAGCTGTTATTTGGATGCAAGAAAAGGATGAGAGGCCACAGTGGCTGCGCTGCTGTGAGTGCAGGTTGTTAGAACAGTGGGGACCTAGCCTGAAAGGGCGTTCAGAGCAAGGAGGAAGTTTTGTGGAGGAAGATATTTCTGGATACCTTGCATGTTAGATTTGATTTTAGGGGAATATCCACGAGGTGATACTAAAAGACAGTAAGAAATATAAATTTGAAATGCAGCCATTCAATAAATACATAATGAGTGTCTCCTATGTTTAGTAACTATCAGAAGCGTTATCAATTCAAAACTGAGGAAAACATGGTCTCAGTATTTACGGTTCCTTGTTTGGAATAGAGAAATGAATAGCTATCAAATAGATAATTATATCTGTCTCAAGTAAAATATCAACTGAGAATGAACAGTTCTGGGACAGCACAGAGTAGAAAGCTGTTTTGATTATGTGGAAGGGATTCCGGAATTGTAGAAACAAGGTGTAAAGGACCAGTAGTAGTTTACAAACATGAGGAATTACTCTGGATGATGGGATGTTTCATAGAAATAAAGAGTTAACCCAGAGAGCAAAGGGGAAGAATGCTATACTGAGAACAAAATCTGTGGGAACATATTTATTTGCAAGGCGGGACGAGGTTGTGAAGCCATTGAGAGTGAACGCACAATCTGCTCCCAGAAACTAAAACAGGAAGTTGAAGACACAAGATAGTTTGGTGATGATGAAGAGTTCAGGAAGATTTAGGATCGCTAAAGTCCACTGGATTTAGAGATTCAGAGGCTATTGACTTTTCAACTATATATCAATAATATTAGAATCATGGTGTTTCCATTGTCAAGACTATGTAATAGTAACTATTTTAAAAATAAAATTAACAATATTTGTCCTCTTCTATTAATATGTTATATGTATTAAATTATAATATATTTATTTATAAATCATAAACTTAATTGACATGTAAGCATCATTTGTATGGTCAAAAAAAGTATATACACTTCAGAAAAAGAAAAACTTGTTTAAATATTTTAATACTAAATTTATTGAAACATCATAAGATTAATACAAGTTACCTTTAGCCTCTACAATTACAAGAAGTGCTCAAAGTGGTGACCCTTAGCTTCCAGGCATTTATTAGTTAGTACAGCAAACTGCTGCTTGGGTAGCCTTGGTCACTGAGATTGCTGCACGTGCATTTTCAATTTCTTCTCTAAGGGCCGGCAGTATAGTGGGTTTTCTGTGATTCACAACATCCTCTAGGGTCAACCAGCTATTAAAAAAAAAAAATCATACTATTTTTCTTTTCCCGAAGTGTGTATACGTTTTTGGCAGACTCCTTATAAACAATATCTTCACAAACTTGATTTTTAAGAAATAATATCAAAGAAGTGATAGGAAATGGTTTTGTGGAGATAGTTGAGTCATTGGATTTGGCAAAGCTTGATTGTTGATGTTTGAAAAACAAATCTCAAAAGAGTAGTCAGTGGCAGAATGTGACCTTTGAAGGAAAATAGATGGCAGTTTTCAGAAGTTGTGATATACTGCTCCAGCGCTCCACCAATCCCCAGCCAAATTTTCTGACAAACTACTTTTCCTTTATCACCTCAGTGTCCTGCCTTGACAGATCTTCCTGTTCAAACTTCTCAGAGTAAAATAGGCTCTCCATCCTATGCTAGGATACCATTCTTTTGCTTTGTAGAACCTACCACAATCTGTAAGGTATCACCTGTATATTTATTAAGTACTCATCTTCCTCATCAGACTGTCAGTTGCCTAGCAACAGCCATCATGAAAATTTGCTCTCCAGAATCTTACATGTTTAGGATGTTGGAGTAAAATGGATTGTTGGGTTGGGTTGGAGTAAAGTGAAGATGAGGAGGTGAGGAAATTGAGGTTATACTTTTAAAACAATTATTCAGATTCCTCTCTGTTGGATTCACTGAGAACAAGGACGGGATGAAGAGGAAGGAGTGATGCTTTAAAACAAATCAGTGACACAATGGGAGAAGCAGAAATAAAACAGATGGGGTGGCCTTCAAAAATGAGGGTAGTTAGAAAATGACTTGAATACAGTGAAACATGTATTGTCTTACTGTCTTTTCCTCATCAGGTGAGTTGGAACTTTATAGCAGGTTGGGAGTGAAGAGTAGAGTGGAACTATGTTTAAGTCAAGGAGAAATGAAAGTTGCTTATAGAAATAAGGGGAACAGTCATGGCAAACCTTTCAGAGACAAGTGCCCAAACTCCAACCCAAAACCCGCTTACTTATTGCAAAGTGCCAACACTGCAGTGAACCCTGAAACTGAGGTTTTAGCTTAGAAAAAATAACTCATACATTAACATCTTTTGTGTTAAAAGAAAAATAACATGCATGCCATAGATTCACCAGCACTGGTATCGAACACATTCGCAGTGTAACAGAGGCACTGTAAGACACTGTAACAGGACTAACACGAGGGAAGACCAGGAGGTGACTGAACTATTTTATTACAGTAGAACACTAACTACAGTGTAAGTGCTTAGTAAGTATTAATTGGCTAATAGACTTATTCCGTGTAAATTCATCACTATTTCTAGAAAATAATAATGCTAGAAGCAAACAGACTTTTTGTAATGTAGCTCCATGACTTGAAATATAGTTACATGTAAATAAAATTATATTATTTACACTGCTTAGGACAAAAAATATTTTTCTTACATTTGTAATGCTGTCACATAGTGATATAAATCCTGCACAATATTCACAGCTATATCCCAGAAATCTTTGGTTCTAAAAAATAATTATTTTGCCTTCTTTTAAAAAGTGACTAGGGCCGGTGAGATAGCTCAGCGGTATAAGCGCCTGCCTGGCAAGCGCAAGGTTCTGAGTTCGACTCCCAGAACCCACATACGAAAAAAGGGCCGGTGATATCGCTCAGCCACACAGGCGCCTGCTGGCGCGCGAGGTCCTGAGTTCGACCCCCGGTACCCACACACACACACACAAAAAAAATAAAAAGTGACTAATCATACTTTCAATAGCTTTTAAGATGTGTACAAAAATAAGGTTGTGAAATAACTGATTTTAATTTATGTGTACCTCAGATACAACCTAAGGGTTTTTTTCATCAGTGCAGTGAAACTTTTAGGGAGCCTGGAATACTTTTCCTTGTTACAGTATTTGAGTTTCTCTTGTGACCAGTGTCACCCCCTGGTTTGTAAGGTGACTAGAGTTAAGGATGCTATCTTCAGTCATGAAAAAGAGTTGTCTGTCCCTGGGCAAAATGAGATGAGTCCACTGGGAGTCAAATGAGAGACACTGGCCTGATTTACACTGTGCTTTTTGACCGAGGGCTTTGGCATAGACACTCGGTGATTTTTGTTGCTCTGTATCCCTTTAAAACCAAGAATCAAAGTGCTCAGTGAAATCCTTTTGAATAATCACTTATTAAAATATGCCTTTTTAATGAGGGTTTTTTTTTTTTTCTTTTTAATCAGTTTTTAAAGTTTCTACAGGACTATCCCAGGACCTATTTTAACAGATCTGTGATAATGGATCCATGGCTATTAGGGAAAAATTCATTTCCTGAATGTGAGATGTTTTGGAAAAATATCAATGTCATTGCAACTAAATATGTTAGGGCTTAATATCCCTGATTCAAAGCGCCAAGCGAGCTAATTCTTCATATTATAAAAGTAGTGCTGATGGGGGAAAATATATTGTCTGATTTAAAGTTTCACATGTGTGAACAGTCATTACCATGGCAGAAAGAAAAGAGAAACTCTCTACTTTTAATTGTACCATTTTCTCACCACTTGAATTCTTTTTACTTTTCTTGGTACCCATGAGTAATCTGTTTTTATTTAGACAAAGACGTTTCAAGTTGTTGCACTTTAGCATTTTTTCAGAAAAATTCCCTGCCTTACCAAAAAAAAGAACCAAAAAGTAAAAAGACCCACAACTCATCATGTATCTAAGATGCTCCTGATTTGCCTTTCGAATGAGTCAAAGCTGACATAATTGAGTAAGAGTAAGCCTGTTAAGAGTCAGATAACTTAAAAATTGATCATGAGCCCCTCGAGGTCAGAACACAGTCAGAGCATGAGTTTGATTCAGTATTTCCCTGTCGCCTGAGGTACGATCTGCCCCGTCTTCTTGCTGTCTTCTAGTGTTCGTAGATATTTATTATCTTTGCTTGCCTAGACTGGAATGTGGAAGAGGAAGAGATTTAAGTCTGAAAAGCATCAAATGCTTCCTCCAGCCTATGAAAAGCTACCTGTTAATTTTTGGGGGGATGTGTGAGAGACCGACAGCACCCTAACCTCGAGCTCTCTTCACAGTGGGTAAACCTCACAAGTGCAGCTACTGCGGACGGAGCTACAAGCAGCGCAGCTCGCTGGAGGAGCACAAGGAGCGCTGCCACAACTATCTCCAGAACGTCGGCGCGGAGGCGGCCGGGCAGGTCTTGGGCCACCATGGTGGGTAGAAGCAGCATTCGCGATTGTAATTCCCTCCTGTACTGCTTTTGTAGTTTTTATGGGCTAACAGTTCCCTTCCCCATTTAAATAAAGATAAAAATCTTGGTTTCAAACACTTTTAGATCACGGTAACTTCATATGACATTATCTTCTTAAGCACTTAAAATGAGATGTTTTAAGAAACATTGCAAACAAACTCTATTGAGTTTTTATGATACTCACAAATTATTTCTGATAACATGTGCCTGAATTGACAGAATAACGGCAGCTGGCCACTGATATGTCAAAGGAGGTCATATTCCCTCTTCTCTTATGTTTCCCTAACCAGATGTTTATAGACAGTTCCGTATAAGTCTGTAGGTTTTCTTAAAAATTGAATCGGTTGTTTGCATTATTTCTTCTGTGTTCGTAAGTGTTCAGTAATATACTTGGAAATTTCTCCAGTCTGTTCCATAAATTATCTGGGAAGCTTGTAATTTTTCTTTCTACACAGCAGTAATAATCTAGACCAAAATTAGACGCCATCTCCCTCCATTAAAAAATACTCTCAAAGCAAGACATCCTGATCTCCACAGTGCTGTACACTGTGGCAGGCAGGCAGGCAGGCAGGTAGTGCCCCAGGTTTATCAACTACAGTAATTCTCAATTCCTGAGAGGTTAACGGTAGTGCTAGCCTTGTAAAGGAAAGTAATGAATTTCAGTACATTTGTAGTGTCTATGTTGTTTTACTAATAATATTTCTATAAGGACTAATTTTATTTTTCAACCAAATACCCACAAAATCTTAACTTATTAACATGTTTATATTCCTCATGTAAACACAGTTTAACCAATGTTAAATGATATAGTTTACTCATTTTTAAAATATAAACATTTATTAATTTATACATATCCAGCTCAAGAATAATCATTGGTAGTTTTATGTAGTACATACTATGGAACTGTGTTTACCAGGGAGTTACTGATTATTTGTAGTTGAGTTGGGAATTTTTAAAATTTAAAATATTTACTGTTATCCTAAATAAGCATTTTCTTGTATTGAGTATAGGTTTTATTCCATTCATTTTTTGATTGAGTCCATTAATTATTACATTATTATTAACTAATAATTTGTATAAAGGTGTATTTCCACTCTTAGTAAATTAGATATTGAAAGCTCATTTGACCTGGGCATGTGAGGGTAGCTAGGGGTTATTAAATGTGGGCCTTGGAGTCCAGTAAACCTGGTCTGGCTGTATGGTGTCTAAGTGTGTGATTCAGGAGAATTAAATGTGGTTGTACATAAAATAAATATCCCCAAAGTAGGGCTTTTTACTATTATATTTCAGGGCATTAAGTACTAAGAAACAATAAATGTGCCATTCCCTGTAAATTTGTAACTTATCAGTGTTCGCATTAGAGGTTTCATTTGCCTACTTAGAACACCATTTCGGGTAAATCACTGGTTTTAAGGGTGGCTTGATGCAGGGAGCTGATGGAGGCTTAGGCACATGTGAAAGCTTCCCACAGACAATTTCTATCATCATTACACATTTTTCCCATTGCAGTCCTGACATTTGATTGGAATACATATACAGATTATGTTGATTATTTTTCCATTTAGTTATTTATGGAATTCTACATAGCATACATACCTGGAGAAGAAATAGTCTCTCCTAAAGGACTTTATGTTGTCGTGGGGGGGAAGGTACAAATAATTAGAATCAACATTATCCCTTGGCAAATTGACCTGTCATAGAGTTAGTGCTGACAAAACACAATAACAACAAAAAGTGTGTTTTGGAGAAAGAAAAGGACATTTATCTTAAACGGCTGGGATTTCAGCCTTAGCCCCCTTTTCCCAGATTGTGTAGCACTTACCAGGCCTTTACCAGTGGTGCCGAAGTGGGGACAAGTGCGATAGAGAAGGGACACTGGGGGGACCACAGAGCGAAGCCCAGGAGTGGAGAGTGAGGGTAGATTTTGGTATCATTTATAGACTTGAATATTTGTTCTCAAATACTGCATATTGTTTTAACCACAGTAACCAGAGTATTGAGTCCATTTCGTACTATACATTTCTAGATTGGCTGTAATAAAAAATTGAGATTACCATTAATCTCCTTTTACTTTTATTAACACATTTAATAGGGAATTGGCTGTATGAGATAGGAGCTGATAAATGCCATAAGAGAAAAAACTGGGAAAATGCTGCCAGATTTCATCATTAACCGTGTCGCCTGTACAGAGTTTGGCAGTGTCTCCTTTGAAACACAACCACAGTGACATGCATATTTTCCCCCTCCCTCTCCTCTATGTTGCTCTATCTTCTCTATTTCTTTTCTTTGCTTTTAGCATTAAGAGTAAGGGTTGCCATCGGTGTGGCTGATGAATTTTTCTTCATTTGTTTCCTAGCTTCTGTTTTCCAAAACATGTTTGTTGTCACCATATTGCCTTTCCTACTAAGGAAGTATCTGAAGGTAAAAAGGGCATTCTTTCACTTCACTCAGACAGCATTTATCAAAGGCTTCCTATTTGCTAAATTCCATCAAACATTTTGGGGATATAAAGATAAATAGACACAGTTTCTTTCACATATTTATATGGTAGTAGGAAATCCATTTTCAAAATAATAAAACGAAACTAAAGTTGTAATAAAGATGTGTCCCCAATTCTCTAGGAGTGCAGATGTAGGGCTAACCTAATGGAGAAATCAAGGAACACTTCGTACATGCAGCAGTGTTTGATCTGAGCATGAGAAATGAGTAAAAATTGCATATATCTCAAAGGACACAGAAACTGTGTTTTCTATGCATAAAAGAGGTTTGAAGATATAAAAGACCATAACAGATTCCTTGACGTTGCACATTGTTGGAGTTAAAGGAGTGGCAGGCAATAAGACTGAAGTAGGTTGTGATGCAAAAGCAGAGCCTTTTATGCAAATCTAGTGTATGAATTTCAGCTACTGAATAATCAGATTTATGCATTGTAAAGAAAAACATCAACAGTGTAGAATATCTGCCTGGGACAGAGGGTAGGTGTGCGCAGAGGCTGGAAGTGATAATGCCAAAGAAAAGATGAAAGGACCGTAATAGAACAAGAGAGCAAGTCGGAACATTGGAGCCATATTTTGGAGGTGGTAAAAAGTTCTTAAGAGTTCATTGAGTTTGAGGAAAAGGGAGGAATTTCATTACTTTTAGTTTAGGAAATAAAGATAACAATGAAATGATTTTATGGCGGATTATTTATTTTATGTTATCTTTATGCTCATTTTTCCAAGTCTATTCAGCTTGAAGAAGAAAAGCTTTAAAAACCAAACTATGTAATTACCTTTTCTTCCTTGCCTGAAGGTAAAAATGAAAGTATGAACCAGAAAATGGCCAACTTCAAAGCTACTAGGTAGTCTTATGTTTTCAATTATTTGGGAAAGGGGGGAGTTTTCTTACAGCCTTTGAGGTGTAAGTGGGACCCTACAAACTTTCTAGGTAGCTTTTCTCACTTTTTTCCATTGGGTAGCATCATTTCCTTCGTTAAACCATACGATATCCATCCATTATCTATCCTATTTTTCTTATGCCGTGAAAGATAATAGAGACAGCAGATTGAATACAATGCAGTGCCTAAGGATATTTATAAGTACTCTTGGGGCTTAGAGGGTAGAAGATGAATTTCCAGGGAATGTTAGGTTTGAGCTGAGTTTTGAAAGTTAAAAATAACAAGCTACTAAGTGGAGAATGGTGTTTTATTCAGAACAGCATATGTGAAAAAATAGAAGTCTAAACGAGGATGGAAGGTTAAGAACCTACAAGTAGCTTTATACGATTGGAGCCCAGTTTGTCAGGACAAAAGAAGGTGATAAAGCTGTAGGGAAAAAGTCTGGACAGAACATCAAGGGCGTATGTGTTAGGCAGAGAATTTTGTACTTTATACTGAAAGCAGGATTATATTTACATTTTATTAGTAACAGTGTGGGAGACAGAGGAATTCAGCAACAAGTAGACCAGTTAGGAGACTATTACAGTGCTCCTGGTGGGCCTGGTAGCCTGGAATATACAGGAAGGTTAGGTAACTGGGTGTAACTACACATCTAGACTCTAAACCGTGGGACACCTCCACTTGTGTTTGTAAGGAGATGTGGTAGGGAGGACAGGTAGGAAATTAAATTGAAAAAAATCCAGGATTTGCCACAGGTATCTAGTATGCATGATAGAGTACCGAATAGTATATTTATTGAGGTGGGAATTATGAAAATCTGAAAAAATTAGGGAGGAAAAGGGAGGTTTCCACTTTTGAACACATCTTTGATGTGCCTATGAGATAACCAAGTAAAATTGTGTAGAAGAAAGTTGAATATACAGATCTTGAACTCCTGAGAGATGTCTGGATAGGAAATGACTATAGATAGTAGCCTGAAGTAATTCATCTTAACAAAATGTCTTAGACCATTTTGACTTGCTATAACAAAATACCTGAGGCTGGATACTTTGTAAATAAAAGGTTTGCTTTGGCTTATGGTTTCAGAAGTACAAGATCCTGGAGCCTGCATTGACTTTCAGTAGGGGCCTCATGGCAGATAGTGTCACATGGTAGGGCCTTGTACAAGAGAGGGGTCACATGGTAAGAGAAGTAAGAAAACAAAGAGGAATCAGGTCTGCTTTTTTAAATAATAGCCTGCACTACTGGGAAGAATCCACTGACCTAACCCACTCAGTGAGACCAGCGTTAATCTCTTCACAAGGGTTATGCTCCAGTGGCCTGATCACCTTCTACAAGGTCCCACCTCCTTTCAGTACCATTACATTAGAGACCAAGCTTCCAGTGCGTGGCTCTCTGGGGGAACAAATCGTATCTAAACCACAGCCTAAGGCAGTATGGGTAAATATGGAGTGAGACATCCAGAAGTCTACACACCAAGAGGGGAAAACGAAAACCATAAAGATGAGGCGAGAAAGAGCAAAGTAGGACTGTGCAAGAGTGATTTAATAGAAGCCAAACCAAGTATCAGTACTGCCAAATGCTATCAAGAAAAATAACTCAGAATAACGGAAAAGTTTTTTGTTTTGTTTTGTTTTGTTTTGTTTTTTTGAATTTACCTTTATCAACATGGAGAAAATTTGTGACAAGATAGAAGACAACTGCCTTTTGCCTGCCTGGCTTCTCTGACCCAGGCTAGACCCTTCAAGCTGTTTCTTCCTGGAGTTTGTATTTTGAGTGCATTGTTTGTTAAGAAAACAAAGCTATGTTGGGAACCCTCTTATGGTTCTTGTCTTTATGGTTTATCACTGTGAGGAAATAATGCAAGTAGAAGTATATTTTTTTTTATTTTACCATGGTTATAACTTTACATAAGGTCAAAGCAGATGTTTGGTCATAAAGTACGCCCGAAGAAGTAAAGTTAGCACATTGAAATATTTCAAACCTGGATAAACATCGTACCATGTGATTAATGCAATTGAGATATAGGTATCTAGAGAATTTGTTTCATGTTTTAAGAAATATATATTCAGAAACATTTTGTTGAGTTGCACCCAAATTCATGAAAGTAAAAAATTCAAATTACATAATTGGGGAAAAATGCAATGACAGACCTTACACGTTTCAAGCTAGCTTATAAGATACTGATTCAAAACAAATCAATAAGGAATACCATTTCAATATGTTAGGAGCCCAGACAGAGGAGCCGCACTGCTTAGTAGTAACGTCCCCCAGTAACTAGATATAACATTGAGTAAATTACTTAAAATCTCTGGGTCTTTTGTTTCCCCATCTATAATACGAAGATAATAGTAGTACCTGTTTCATGCGGTTGTTCAAAAGAGTAAATGAATTATTAAACGCAAAGCCTTGTAATAGCACTTAGCATGTCAGTTATTGTGACTGTGGTAAGGAAAAAAATCAGATTTTTATATGCATGGCTGTCAAGTAGAATTTAGTCCAGGGCTCTGCCAAACTCATTGTTTTTGGTTCACAGAAACTTCACTTAACGTGGGACAGATCATCCGAATTGAGGTGGATGTGGTGTGGGACAGTTTTCACACTTGGGTTTCATTTTGAGTGTTAAATATGTGCAAATATGAAAATTCAGGGTGAGATTTAGAGCAGAACTGCCAAGTTTTAGACTACTCATTTCAGAACTAATTAGCATATTCAATTTTGGGGGCAAACCCTGTTAACTACTTTTGCTAAAAGCAAAATTTACAACAACCAAATTTTTTCTTTTTGGATCTAGATCTGCTATATATTTTCATCTTTGGTTCACATATAGATTACTTCATAGTTTTATAGTTATTTTAATAATATAGTAAGTACTATGAATCTACTTCATAGTTTTATAGTTATTTTAATAATATAGTAAATACTATGAATCTACTTCCCAAAACAAGATTTTTCTCCCTAGTCTGTATGTCATTACATCTGTATGTTCCCCACCACATCGCCACTGCCATTCTGTTCTCCAGTTGCCTTCATCTGAATACTGTAGTCATCCTTGAATTTTCTTTTAATTGAGCCATTTCATTTTCTTTTAAGTAATTTTTTAGTTGCTAAAAGATTACATAATATTTTGTGATATATCTTTCCATTGACTAACATGAATAATATCAGGAAAGAAAATGATGCATTTCTTTGTTACTGAATCTCAACTTGGAATACATATTTTTTCCAAATTAACATCCTGTCATTGGAGCATTCTTTGCTATTCATAGCCAAAGGTTCTCTCTGTCTTTGGAACCCCTGGCTTCATACATGCTAGGCAAGTGCTCCACCACTAGGCTGCCTCCCCAGCTTCTGGGTCTCTTGTTAGTTATAAAGATTAACTTTTTCTGACCATTCCACTAGATTACCCAAAACATAGGCTGAATGTTGATTTCTTGAAGCATGTCCAAATTAGGAAAACAGCTTTGATGCTATTTTTTATTTCTTCAAAATCAGCAACCCATATTGGTTATTAAATAGGTCACCTGAATTGTGTACTCAGTTTTCTCCACTTTTGTCTTTGCTCTCCTACTCCTAGCAGTACCCAGCTGGCACCCCCACAAATGAGAATGTGTTATGTTTCACTCAGTGGGACTGTTTTGTAACAATGAAAGGGTTGAAGTAAATCATTTTAAAACACAGACTGACCAAATAGGGAGAGACTAAGATAGGAAACCTTTTCTATGAACACTACTTTTAATCAACTGATCTAAGATGTCTCCTATTCTTAAACATCCTTTGCACAGTATTTCTACTCAAAGCCACTTTTATAAGTCCCGTGTCTACACTATAATATCAGTATGTAAAGTTAATACCTAAGGGCTAACATATTACACCATAGAAACGTAGACAAATGGCGTGAACAGACAGCAGCGTGGGAGGGCTATGTCAAATGAATTAGGGCAGTAGTTTAGTCAGCCAGTATGCCGATTTGGAAATGGATTCTTTTATCCTCCTGAAGAGCTCTTTTTAAAACAAATTACTATCATAAAGCTGCCACAGTTCACTATGCATAGACATGTTTAGAATTGGATCTCCCTTACGAAGCTTACTCCGTGCAGGTATTTAAACTGTTGCCAATAAGGCGAACAGTTCATCAAATAGAAAATCTGTTGTAGGAAAATACAACAGTGGAAAGGAAACAGAGGGAGGAAAATGGTCAAATATTGTGCTGTTAGTCTGAGTGTCTGGTTAAGTTTTTCTCTAACAAGTGACTGACTTAAATTATTTTAGAAAAATAAACTCAAACCCTTGAAAATAGTGCAGTCATAAAGTATTATTGATTTTAATCAATGTTTAAAAGACAGAGGAAAATGATGAGAAGCCAAATGAATGTGTTTGCCATCAATAGCAGCAACAGTTTGTCATTGATCCTAGAAAGACTCAAAACCAAATCCCCAGAGAGAGAGAGAGAGAGAGAGAGAGAGAGAGAGAGAGAGAGAGGATGGATATGTATGTGTATAAAATTAAAGAGTATTTTTTCACACTAGAAGTTATTCTTGCTACTTGCTTTTATTCAAGCTAACTAACTTGTGTTTTTATAACACATACTGAGATGGCAGATCTATCTCTGTGTCTTTCAAAATGTTGAAGAAATTATCAGAGTGCCGTTTTATATGGTTTTATATAGTACCTCCTATGGAAGACTGTAAGGAACAAGAGCCTATTATGGACAACAATATTTCTCTGGTGCCTTTTGAGAGACCCGCTGTCATAGAGAAGCTCACGGGGAATATGGGAAAACGTAAAAGCTCCACTCCACAAAAGTTTGTGGGTAAGCAGTACAAGTGCTTTTGTTTCTTTACAAAGTGATTTTAAGTGAAAAAATGCAAGTTCTTATATATTAGAAATATATGTATGGTGTATTTCAGATAATGAAAAAATGTTCATCTCTTTTCTACTCTGACATTCCTGTGTATCATTCTTAAGTGTACACGCCGTTAGGCATAAGCACAAGAAGGAAAGGGAAGATAATAATAGTAAGTCATCATCTCAAGATGTAATAATATTTAGTGAAAATGTTACTTAAAAATAATTATGGGCTGGTGATATAGCTCAGCGGCATAAGCGCCTGCCTGGCAAGCGTGAGGTCCTGAGATTGACTCCCAGTACCTGCATATAAAAAAATAATAATAATAATAATAATTACACTTAATAAGAGGAATGGTCCAGCCAAGTGGTGGTGAACCTTTTAGAGCTTTCGAAAACAACCAAGCAGCTGCAGCATGCATGCCATAAGTTTGCCACCACTGGTCTAGCCTATTGGCTAGTTTTATAATGTTTTAAATTGGCATTAGCGCCAGGCTTTTTACTATTTTCTCTACATGATATTAATTCTTCTGGTATTTGATTTAGCACTGAGACATTTTAAATTTTTGCTAAATTCTGCATTAGAAAAATTCAAGATGTTTCATATATGGATCTATATTTTCTACTTTCAGCTTTGTATTCCAATGTATGATAACAGAAAAGATTAAATATCAAATATTTAGACTCTTACTTTTTCATCTCCAGACTTTTCAATATTCCTTTATACACACAGGCTTGGTATTCTTTTCAGTGCATTCTATCAGTCATAGAGTATCTCTGAGGATTCAAAAGTCATCCATTTTTTAAAAATATATGAATAATAGAAATTCAATAGAAAGAGTTGTTAAAGTAACTGCCATTCATTGTATATGTAATGTATCTATTCTTGCACATTTAATACAGGATAAAAATAATTGACATAAAACCATTATCTAATATCAGAGCACTGTAGGACATCTTGATTGATTCACTGAAAGAACGCCAACTGGTAACTCACTCTTGAGGGTCACAGTTTGTGCGAGGACAGCGTAGATCCTGAGATCATGTTCAGAGGTCCGCCTTGGTAGCTTTCATTACTGTTCCTCTTTTTTTTTTTTGGTAAGTGTGACAAAAAAGAGGGAAATGAATTCATTTATCTTTAAAATTGATTAGTTTGTTGGCGGTAACTAGATGCTTATATTTAACTAGATAATAGCATAGTTTGAAAAGCAGGAAGTTTTTATTATTTTTATGTCTTCTGAATTTATATAGTCTGTTCTTTGAAACATTTCTGTGATGTTTCCTCTAACTTAGAGAAGTTACTCTCGATTTGATTTGATTACGTTCCCTGGAAAAAGACAGATTTTTTTTTTTTTTAGAAAATGGTTCTAAAATAACAACATTTGATCTTTATGAAGAATTTGATCTTTTTTCTTTATTTAGACCCTCTTCTAGTAATATGTAGCAAATAATAGCTACAGTAACTAATTCTGTGATTGCTCTTGCAATGAACATTTTTATCACTCCACACTTCACATAAATTCCTTTTCACCATGTCCCTCAGTTAAATAACTGCTCTTTGACTTTATCAAGCTCTCCAGACCAGTGATCTCTGAACTTTATGCATATCTCCTTGTCTATCCCTCCCTTCTTTGTCCAATTTAAATTTCAGGGCGCATCACTTTCACCACTGTTGCTGACATTCTTGACTCACTTGCCTTGTATTCCTACCACTTTCTCTTGGTGAAACCTTACTTTTTCGTGGAGCTGACTATACATCTTTTCAGTATTTACATCTCAGCTACTAATACTTTTGGAGAAAATGCCACAGTCTCATAAATTGATGTCAGCTGGGCGTTGTGGCACATGCCTGTAATCCTAGCGCTCAAGAGGCTGAGGCAGGAGGATTGCTGCGAGTTTGAGGCCAGCCTGGGCTACGTAGTGAGTTCAAGGCCAGTCCGAACTACATAGTAAGACCCTGTCTCCAAATATTGATAGATAGATAGATAGATAGATAGATAGATAGATAGATAGATATAAATATGTCAATATAGATAAATGAGTTACTCATTTTAAATATCAGCTGGCCCATCCATACTACTTGACAGAATTGCTCTCGTATAACCCTGAACAATCTTTTCTTCTACTCTACATCATGGCCATTTTCAGCCTTTCTCAGCTCTCTAAAAACTTGATATCTCACACCTTGAGATTTTATACTTACAGAGAATAAAGTGAGTTGAAATGATTTCAGTTTAATATTGTCAACCCTATAAAATTATGTGCATCTACATAATACTTTTTATTCCCTTATTTCAATGACAGTGGTGTGCCTCTTTCTGATTAAGGTCAGTTCCTCCTTTTGTGCTCTGGAATTCTATCCTGGTCCCCGAATACCTCACACTATATTTTTTTCCTTGCCCTCATTTGCCAGTCAGCATTATGATAAAATATCATGATTTAAAAAAAAGAAAAGAAAAAACTACTGAAACCCAAGTTTCTTCCAGCTACAAATTTCTCCTCTTGGAAATTGAAGTTGTTTAATTTTCTGTACTTACTGTCAATGATCTTTCTTCTTTTCCGTTCATTTCCTAGTCCATGCAACCTGGCACTCTTCTCCGTCCTACACCGAAAGTGTTCGCATGGATGCCGCAGCTTGCATCTGTAGTGCCAAGCCCAGTGGGCCCTATTTAGATGGTATCTTAGTCAACTCCTGTGTAGCACTTGCCACCACTGGATAGTGAGTTCCTCCTCAAACTCACTCTTTCCTTGGTTCCTGCAACACTGAACTCCTCTGTTTTTCCTCCAACTTCTTTGCCTGCTCCTTCTCATTCTTCTTTATGGGTCTACCATTTTCAGCTGTGTAGCTGACCCCCATTCATGTGCCTAAATATTTTAATATTATAAATCAAACCAAAAAACATGTGTCTTACCCTCCTAACTTTGAAGACTACGTTCAAATAAATATAGAATTCTCAGATTCCTTGGCGCTCCCCACCAGACCTCGGCTGCATGAACAGAACCAACCCTGGCCTAGAGCCAGTTCCTGTCCTAGACCCATTCTTATTTCTGCTCATTACTAAAGAAGTGCCTCACACACGTGTGGACACTCACGCCTGCACATCCAGGTTCTTTCTGTGTTGCGCTGCGCACACAGCACATCGCCATGGCTGTTCGTGTAGCACCCTGGACCCCAAGAAGGGGGCTGTAGGGATGCAGGAAGCGTACTCAGAGCTGTGGATAGAGGAATTCTGGTATCTGATTACCCAGCCTGTGCTCTGTGCAGTGTGCCGGACAGACACATTTCTTTGGCCTTACACATTCTTTACTCCACGAGGAACAAGGCCCATGACTTTCTAAACATGATGCCAAGTGCAAGAACCCTATTTGGCTGCTTTGTCTTTGGTTTAGCATAAAAAATGTTTTCCAGGTTCTATTTTGACCCTCCTTTTACACAATTTACCTACTGCTGAGTGATCGCATCCCCTCCCATGCTTCAGAAGTTGCCTTGTATCAGCTGATGACTCTCATATCTACAGACCTCTCTCCTGGTTTGATACTATATCTGAGGACTTTCTAGACATGACTCTTACTCACAGTGCTCCCCAAACTGAATTTATCATCTCTCTGCCTCACTGTCATCCACTAAGTTTCCCAGGCCAGAAAACTGGGCTTCATGCTTGTTTTGCATTCTCATTGTCTGCATCTAGATAAGAAGCCCTAACCACTGTATTTTCTACATTTTTCTCCACTCCAGTGACTTCTCCATTTCTCCTGACCAGTCCAGTCACCATGAATGATACAGCAACTTCCCAAATCCTCTTGTTAAATGTATGTGTAATTAGGTCCCTTCCCTGTTTAACCCCTTTAATTCCTAATGCTCTCAGGTTAAACTCCAATTCCTTTTGCTGTTGAATGAGCCGTGTGTCATCTAATTCATCAGTCTCGTCTCTCCCATTCCCAGCCATTTTGAAATACAAGCAGCTTATTTGTAAGTCATTGCCCGTTTGCCTCTGAGCCTTCCTGCCTGCACCTGCACCTTCACGGTTCTCTGTTTGGCGGTGTTTAACAGCACGTTCTTATTCCTGACGCCACTTCCTTCCAGGAGTCTTCCATTACTTGCCTAGTATGAGATAAACGTTCCTGTTTGACCCCGTAGCCTGCAGCAAGCTGTATTACAAATGATCCTTAAATTGCTGCAGTTCCCTCTGAACTGTAAGGTCTTTGAGAAGATGGGTTAGATTTCTCTATCTTGACTTAGATGTCATGAAATAATTTCTCTTCTTTATTTTCAATTGTTTATTATTCCCTTCATTACCTCAGTCTGTCTTTGGAGCAATTCGCATTGAAATAATACTAAGTACCAGAGTGTACTTTCCTAGAGTGCAGTTCTGTGGCTCCCCCTTCCTATTAACGAGTTAGGCTTGTAGCCGCAGTGTATCACAGAGTGGCTGTGAGTCTCAGTGAAATTAAGAGCTCGCATACTTGACCTGGAGAATATGATATACACCACATAATATGGAAAAATGGAAATGATGTTAACTTCCTGCCTGTTTATATTTTTAGTCAAATCATAATTTTGTTGTAATTTTTTTTCCTTTTTCTTTCCTCACCCTCTCTCTTTCAGGGGAAAAGCTCATGCGATTCAGCTACCCAGATATTCACTTCGATATGAACTTGACGTATGAGAAGGAGGCTGAGCTGATGCAGTCACACATGATGGACCAAGCCATCAACAATGCAATCACCTACCTTGGAGCTGAGGCCCTTCACCCTCTGATGCAGCACCCGCCGAGCACAATCGCTGAGGTGGCCCCAGTTATAAGCTCAGCTTATTCTCAGGTCTATCATCCAAATAGGATAGAAAGACCCATCAGCAGGGAAACCTCTGATAGTCATGAAAACAACGTGGATGGCCCCATCTCTCTCATCAGACCAAAGAGTCGACCCCAGGAAAGAGAAGCCTCTCCCAGCAATAGCTGCCTGGATTCTACTGACTCCGAAAGCAGCCATGATGACCACCAGTCCTACCAAGGAAACCCTGCCTTAAATCCCAAGAGGAAACAAAGCCCCGCTTACATGAAGGAGGATGTCAAGGCCTTGGATACCACCAAGGCTCCCAAGGGCTCTCTGAAAGACATCTATAAGGTTTTCAATGGAGAAGGAGAACAGATAAGGGCCTTCAAGTGCGAGCACTGCCGAGTCCTTTTCCTAGACCATGTCATGTACACCATTCACATGGGCTGCCATGGCTACCGGGACCCACTGGAATGCAACATCTGTGGCTATAGAAGCCAGGACCGTTATGAGTTTTCATCACACATTGTTCGAGGGGAGCACACATTCCACTAGGCCTTTTCATTCCAAAGGGGACCCCTATGAAGTAAAGAACTGCACATGAAGAAATACTGCACTTACAATCCCACCTTCCCTCAGATGTTGGCATACTTTTTTTTAATATTATTACTGTCAATTTTTATTTTATGGACACGGTGTCATTTGCTCTACCTAATTACGATAAGGAAGAAACAAGAGATGGGAATATTTTTTCCTGATAACTTGGCTTGTTTATTTTGTGGGAATTTAAAGCAGTTTATTTCTATCACACATTTTGCTTTGCAAAATCACTTGATTCATATAGATTCACCTGAAATATTCTAATTAGCCACTGATGTTCAGGATTATGATTGAAGGCAGGAATTTACAGTTTTCTGGATAGGGCTTTGGCAATTTAAAATGGTATAAGTAATTTTACTCTTCAAAGAAGAACTTGTTTTAAAATGTAAACTGATTTTTTGTTCTTCGAGATCATGGAACACAAAACACATTGTTATTTTCAAAGATAAGTCCTAGGACGAGTTGAGTTGTTGTGGGTTCTATGTTTACTTCCCCTATGGAATTTATAGTTCAGTATGTTTTACACTGTACCATATAGCAAAACTTTTAAACTACAGGAAGTTAAGGACCACTATAATACATCTGAGGTCCTTTGATCTTATTTTTCTAAACTTAAGCACTGTTTTTCCATAGTTTTGATGACTGGCATTTTATAGACACCCTGGCAGCCTTACTTTTAACACCTTTAACAAATAGTATTTTTATGTAGTTTTCAGAATAACATATGGTCTAAGAGTGGATAACAGGCAGTCAGTAATTTCCAGGAGGGACTTCTACTTTTCATAAATTTGTTTGGGATTTTTTTTTAAGTTAAGTGAGATGGCAGCATAGTATACATATTTGTTTCTAAAAGTATGCTTATGATTGTCACTTTATCAGCATTTATTCAGTGTTAACCAGTTAGCAAACAAATATATATAATTAGGCTAACAGTAGGGGGAAAACTCCACTTAGAAATCCCTTTTCTGGTATTTCTCTTTTCACTGGTTATTTCAAGCTGTGACCACTCAGTATTCTGTCCATGGTCCATTCCTCTTTTACTCTTGGAGTAGAAGGTCTTAAAGGTCTTGCTAGAAGCTACTTTCACAATATCCTCAGAGCAATTGCTAATTTGACCTGAATGTGGGAACTTAAACCCTGTAAGATCATTGAACTAGGGCTATTTATTCTAGTATTTCTTGAGTAATATTTACTAGTTTTGCTGCAGAGAAAAGGGAACTCCTTTGTAACCTGTACTATGAACTACAGATCAAAGGAGGAAACAACAGAGTTTGCTTTTACCTTCTTGGAGTCTAAAATGTGACAGAACCTTTAAGCAAAGGTCCTACACATTTTCCTGTTTCAAAAACATTTGACTATATAGGTCCAGATTCTCATAAATGAATTTCAGTATCTTAGTGTAGAATTTGCCATCTTTTAGTTCAGACATAACATGTGTTCATATGTCATGTGTAGATTTTAATTCCCTTTATGTGGGTGCTGTATTCTTTGCAGTCCAGTCACATTACAGGTGAGGAATCAGGTGATATCGATTCTCAAGTCATCTGTAGGGGGACACACTTCTAAGGCAGAACTTGCTGCTTGTGTTTTGAAAAAGCAGACCTGACCATGACTGGATTATTTGATAGCCACTTGGAAATACTGAAATTCTGTTAAGTAATAATTAATAACTGCTCTAAAAATCATTAAATAGGATCTGAAGCTGTTTATAGAGTGTGATATGAGAAGTATCAAGACTAGAGACCTATGAGTAGATAAGCAAGTCTGGCCCCAGTACTGCTCTTAACTCATCTTTCTGGTTTATCATTTGCTTATTTAGGCAATTTCTAAGCACTAACACAACAAGAACTAGGTAAAAATAGTTATGAATCAGCTTTCTGTAGTCCCTATCATGATTAAATGTCTAAACTGTTTCTTTACATCCAAGATTAACACACCAAAACAAAGATGTGTAAAATGTCAACTGTTAGTTTTATCCTGCATGCCTTAGTACGTTATACACTAGCAATTTATTCAAAGAGAAAGCATCTGTTTGAGACTTCTCAGCTTCTACCTACTTACTCCTAACCCCTCCCACATTGTAATTGAAGTGACATTTCTTTTTTTCCTTTTGGATGATGTAAATCATTTTAAGACCCTGATCTTGTGTTTTGGTGCAATTTGTGGAAGCATTTGGATGCTAATCACTATATTCATAATTTTGGCCATGTCTGAATATGCATGAATTTTCACTGGCCTCATCAGTGAATTTTCTTCCTGCTTTTTTTCCTTCCCACTCCAGCATACACATGATCCCATGCCTACTGTCCTGCGGTGAAACTGAGTTTAGGTGGACCCAAAGAGCAGTGTAGTCCTCTGTGAAGACAGTACTGATGCGCTCTACTTTTCTGATTTCATCTTGTTGAGCAACTTAGTTTATTGAAGGGAGTTAATAGATTGTGAGAATATATTTGCTGCAAGTGTACACCTGTATTTTCTTGGCTTCATGGTATGAGGAACAGACTTGGTGGGGCAAGGTGTGTCAGGGACAAATGAGGACAAGGTCGATTCACATTTGTAGGTTAGAAAGAATTTTTGTGGACATAGTGATTTCTGAAAAGCTCTGGATGGCTATATTTGCATGCTTCTTCACAAAACGCAGTATGCAACGTGCTAGCTCCTATAAATAAGTATGAGGGTCAGGCACCAAATAAATCAAGTTTTACATAACAGTTGTATGCCCAGTTTATTTAGATGAGCTTTCACAGTGGAGAGAGTATTTGAGAGGCATAAAAATGGGTTATCCTCTGTAGTTTCAAGTTTGGCAAAAATTCAGAAATTCATCACATTGCCTTGCGCCCTAATTTTGCCCAGATTTTTTTTTTATCTCCAGTTCTTTTTTGGAGAAGTATGCTGCCTCTCTGTGATAATGAAGAATCACCTTTTAAAAGCCATTCTAAACATGCTTTTTTAAATAGTGAAAGTGTCCAGGGAGGAGGCAGATGGGAAGAAAGAGATTTGAAGTGTCGAAACATTCCATTAAGAATTTTCTGGAGGGAAAAAAATGGGAGAATGAGAGCAGAGAGTTCTGATTTGGGACAAACTAGGAAGCACCTGCCCCGTGTACATACGGATGGTTGTATGTATGAGTCAGTGTGTGTGTGTGTACGTGTGTGTCACAATCTTTTAACGAAAATTCGTGAAAAGAAGCAATTAGAAGTTATCAGATGTGTTACAGGAAAAGAGAGTGAAATTTATAGTTGAAACCTGAGCAATTAAGTTTACTTTTCCACATTGTATTAAATACTAAGGAAGTTGCTAGTGTATCATTAAGACTGGTGGCAATTAATAAACTTATATCTTGGCTTTTTATTATCTATTTCCAGAATAAAATGAAACAATGAAAATGAAAGATTTTAAGCCAATTGATTAAAAACTTAAAGAAATGCAAAATTCTTTTTTGAATAGGAAAGAAATGCAGAAAGAAATTCAGCAAACTTGTTGGCAAAAAGAGAAAGAATATTTTCATGAGCTTTATTTGTAGTTTTTGTATCGCAGCTACATACCACATAAGAGCATGAAGTCTTTCTATTTTATAAATGTTTACCAAAATTTACCACAGAGAAGGCATTCAGGTGAAAATTACATTTTAAATATTTTCTAAACCTTATTTTATCCTATCTCCAAAATGATTGATAGGGTAGAAAAAGAGCAGAAGAGGCTACAAAAATGCAAACAAAAATTGTATCCCCCTCCACACAGAGCATAAGACTGTAAGAGATACCAGCTATAATATTTTTGATTGTTCATTTTTAAAGTGATGTTACATTTGTGGTTTTTTTTCAGTTGTATTTTATATATTATTTAAATAAGTACTATTTGTATGATTATTCTACAGCAGAAAATTCTCCAAATCCAAAAGAAAAAAAAAAAAAGTGAGGGGTGAAATTGAAGTTTGTATATACAAGTTATTTTAGAAATATTTTTAATTCTCCAGCTTCTGCAAAATAATTAAAATATACAGTAACTGATCTCTTAAAATCTTGAATTTAATGTATTGAATCCTTTTAAAAATGTTTTATATTGGTGCCTTTTTAAAATGCATTGAGACTGTTGATTAGCTGTTTTAGCTCTACAACACTTTTATTGTGTATTTTTAAAAATCACTTAAAATTGAGTACTATATAATTCATCTTTGTGTTTTTAGGGCAAAACTGCAAAAGCAATTTCTAATACAGAAACTTTCAGCTCAGCTGTTAAAAGGAAATTTTGAAACCAGATTTTAGTACCTTTTTAGTTTGATAGTATTTCTGAATACTATTACAAGATTAAACAGGTAAAATATAAAATGAAATTTTAACTGTGAATTGAATTATGGTATATACTTTTGTTTTTAAGGAAGAATAAGTTCTGTGTCACACAAGGATTTATTAGTAGATTTTTTTGGAGAATAATATACAGTATTGCTTTGGATTTCTATCCCCAGACTAGTTTTATTCTAGTCTTGGAACATCTATCTTCTAATCTGTTATTGTTTTATGGAATAATGTTTTAAAAGCATGTAATTAATTCTCCTTAAACAAAACAAAACAAAACTGAACAGTTGTATCACATTGCTATTCTCCAAAGCATAATCTCAAATGGTTTTATACCATGGCTGTGTATTACTTGCAATGGATGTGTTAGAATTATGACAGCTTTTTTAAAAAAATGAGCTGCCGGTTATATAAAGCAAATGTCATATGACCAAGAAGCTGTGATATGCTAGTGTTTCTTTTTCTCATAGTGTATTGCTAGGCCAAATAATGACACCTTGAATATTTTTTACATTTATTGAAGAGACCTAAATTTTTGGAACTTCTCTAAGGTTTTTATGTAACATTCTGTTTCTAGCTTTTTAGTCATATTTTGCCGTACTGTAAGTTTGTGCATATATTCAGATGCACTCTTAGAAATGAGTTCACAGTTATGTTTATTAGGTTTATCTCCCATAACATTGCATTTGTACATTTTTCTGTATAAATTTGTTGTGAATTACCCTTTATCCCATACAGAGAGTGGGTACATCAATGACTAGTTTTCTAAGATGTCCTTTTTATTGTGAATAAAATATAAAATTTAGAGGCCCTGTGCTAAGTCACATAAAGTAGAGCACATAACTTCATGTAGGTATAAATAAAACCAGTTTGCAGCGAACTGGGCCTTCAGATTACCTCAAGTGACACAGTAAGAAGCACTTCTTGGACAGGTAAAGATCACCAAATCCCCTACTATGCACTTAGCAGGATTTGAATTTACTGGAAATGGATTTTAAAAACAAAAACAAGTACACTGTAACAAGCAAAGGAATCTGGTTTTGTTTTTCGTTACTTTCTTTAAGTAGCTCCATGAAACTGTGATTTAGAACATTTGGCTGTCAAGCACTCATGGATCTTGAACATAAATCACTTCTCCCTACGTGTAACTCCTTTCCCGAAACTCCCCATCTCCTCTTTCTTTCCTCTCTGTTCATCTCCCTTCCACCATCATCTCTGGAAGTCTTTACCTCTCTTTCCTCCTTTTGGTTTGAGGATTAAGTAAGGTCAGCTCTAACTTCCAATTCATTGATCTCTTAAGTCTTAAATTTTGGTGATTTTTGTTGCTGTATAATCTGCTGGCATATTTTTATACTCAAGTGTAGTTTTATATTAAAGAGAAGAGTGGTTGGATTGAAAACAGTAAGCTGTATAACCCTTGTGTAACTTTCACTCGTAAGTATTGGGTACCTAAAACATGACTCCAGATGTTTGCCTTCCTTTTTTTGTTGAATTTTACATTCTTGTTTGGCTTTCCTCTGAAAATGTAAATCACGAGAGACTAGACAATTTTTTGTAAGTATTTAAAAGATGTTAAAAACATAAAATGAAGCGTCTTAACTTTGTCCAAGTGGGAGAAAAGTGCATTAACATTACTATAATAATATTCCAGGTTTGGAGGGGGTCCCGGACCCCATAATTGCTCTTAATAGTTGGACCTTTTAGACTATGTGTTATTTGCGATCTCAGAATGATTGCGTCTGCTTTTTAGTTGAAAAGAGAGTCTCTCCTTTTTGTACAAGTGCAATACTCCCCTTGAAGTCTTAAAAACTATGGTGATTTTCTTTCTTCTTTTCCGACCTAGTCTTTCTTTTGTTGATGACAAAACACACACACACACACCTTGGAAATCATAGCCTATTAAAGGACACAACAAGCACAGAAACACTTCACAATCAAAAGATGAGAGTACAGAAACCACTGCTGTGGTCTTTAGTTAGGCTAAATTTCCATCGAAATTAGTTATGTTTTGCCTCTGAGATGTATCTTAAAGTTGAAATTCTGGCAGACTGCATTTTCTTCTTACACCTTTGCCTAATGCTGTAAGTGATGAAAATAATATTTAGTATTTTTATTTCATTTCTCTCATTTCGGAAATGAATTTTTAAATAAAAACGAAGCACTTAGGTCAATTTTAAACACACATCACCTACTGGAAATAATTTTTAAATATTTAGAGCAGCCCTGTTTTCATAACAAATTTAAGAGGTATTTTTCATATCATACATATTTATATGTAGTATGCTGGGTTTTTTTTTATACCTATGTTCCTGTAGTAAAACTGCTGTAATGTAAATACATGTTTTGTTAAAAAAAAAAAAAAAAGCATTTCTTCGGCATTTCTTTGAAAGGCAGTTACTGCTTTGTACAGTATGTCTTGGCCATCTAAAATATTTTTTCTTTAACAATACCAAAGGTGATTAGACTATTTTAAAGACTAATTGCTTGACAGTTTCTAGGATATTTTGAGTTTTAGAAGCAAAATGAAAAAAAGGTCAAACCAATAAACCTCATTTTTTTCAAACTAATAATTTGAGGAAATAAAAACTATTGTTTAAAAAAAGAAAAAAAAAATATATATATATAAATGTATGTAAAATTAAAATTCCAGACCTTGTATGTCAGGTTTGCTCAGTGTAATGTAGTTTTTTTAAGGCTCAAATACCATACCTCAGCAAATGGGGTTTACTATGGAAATACTGAAAGTCTTTGCAGGTTGGTGACAAGTCACTCTGCTATACACTGATTTGGAGACCTCTGCTAAACCGTTTATCACTGCAGACTGAAATGTGGGACTTGTATTTTCTTTGTTTTTAATGCACACACATACATGCTCTGTGCATATATGTGGGTATTGTGTATATGTGTATGAGTGTTGTACATGCATGTGTGAGTGTGTGTACGTGTGTAAAGAAGCTGCAGAAACTTTGTAATACTTTGTGAAAAGGATTATATTATAAAGGTTTGTACTGTCTTGAGTGCACAGCTACTGGAATAAATTTAGGGAATCTCAGGAACAAGCATATAATTTGTCCAAGATTTATTTCTTCTCAGAAGTGTAAGTGCAGTTTTTAATTCTGTATATTATTTAATATTTTACCAATAAAATAAACTTCTGACAAAACAAAAATTTGCTATAAAAACTTTCTGGTGAAAATTCTGTACATAAGCACACCTTCCAAATACAGAAGACTGAACCGTGGTCTAGCCAGGCTTATTTAAATTCCATTTGCCACTGTGTATATGTCACGTTTTCCTGTCCCAGAGTTTGGATACGTGCAGTCTCGACAGTTTTAATTTTGGTCATCGCTTAGTCTTCCTCATTATGTGAAGTCCACCAGGGCAGAGAATATAGGATTCGTGGCTTGCAAAGGATGACATCTCTGTTCATCAGAGAGTTTTCATATAAATTTTATTTTACCAAATAGAAGAGAGATCTATATCAGAGGCCTAACCCTTTTTATAGAAGCGGTGGGAACCAAGGCAACAGAAGTGTGGCTTGTTCCAAAGAGCACAGTGAGTTATACAAGGGGTCCACATAGTAGACAGCATTTCTTAGAAATCAAACCGAGATAAAATGAAGGATTTAAGTCACAGAGATTGTTCAGTCACATAGGACAAATGGGGGAAACGGACATGATAAAGTGATTCAGACATCTATAATCCCATATAAAAATGGGTGAGCCAAAGATATGATCGGTCTGAGAAAAGTAAATGTTAGTCCTACTTTTTCTTCCTATCAGTCCTACTGCATTATAATCCCAGATTATGTAAAGGTTAAGAGTTGAATTTTGAATTGCGGCCAGTTCTGCTTCCTGGTGTGGTGTCACTGCGTGAACACAAACCTCATTTTTCAGATTTTACAAATACAGTTCGTGCTTTGCCATGAGATTTGCTCTGTTACAGCTATCTTCAGAACCAGGAATGTAAAAGGGCGCATACGATCCCAAACGTTTTATTTAACTTTAGCGCTCTGCTCATCTCCCATGCCGGTTTGAAGTCCGCCACTACATTTAAGATAGCGATTACTTTTTCTTTACTGACGCATATTGCCAGGATTTCATGGATATTTATCACATTTCCAAAGAATTATTCTACATTTAAATGACACAAAGAATGGAAAATACTACAAGTTCAATTGAAATTTTACTTTTTTGACTATACTGATCTAATTTTGGACGGGATTAAAATGAAAAAAAGCAAGAAAGAGAATGAATTTACCAAATTATGATAGTGCTAAGTTTATGAAGCATCCCTTCGTGATCACCAAGAAACATCAAATTGTGTCATACGATACCAACAAGAACCAAGTGAAAAAAACACTTAAAAAAAAAAAGTCATCTGATGTTGATTTTTCCATAGAAAAAAAGTCAGAAATGAAATCTTGATGTGTTTGTAAGATTTTGTCAGTATGCTCAAACTGACTGTTTTGAGGTATAAGCCACCTGAACGAATTTCATTTAACACTTTCATAACTTGTTTTGTTGGGTTTTGTGTGTGTGTGTGTGTGTGTGGGTGGGTGGGTGGGTGGGTACCGGGGGGTTGAACTCAGGACCTCGTGCTTGTCAGGCAGGCTGAGCCATCTCATCGGCCCTCATAACTTTAACTCCTGCTGCTACTTAGCATTTTAGAGATCTACCTCCTATTAGTCTACCTCCTGTTACTTGGGGATCCTAAGTTCCAACCAATACCTTTTTCGTGTGTTCGTTTTTGTTAATAGTCCTACTGAAAGTTCCCAGTGCATTCTTTTGACTTCTCAGTAGGTGTTCCACAAAACTAACATCTGGTGAATTTGAATTTTGCTATCAATACCTAATGGGTGTGTTTTCATGAACTACCATGATGGACAAATGGAAGAAAATGACAAAGTGAATCAGACGTCCTTAATTCCATATAAAAATGGGTAAAAGTAGAGGGAGATCCAAAGTTAGGCTCAGTCTCAAAAAAATTAATGTTAGCCTTTTATTTCCCTATCATTCCTATTGCTTTATAATCATCCCCAATTATGTCTTGCATCAGACCAACAGCTTCTAGCTTGAAATTTGTCAAGCAAGACAAATCCCTTGCAGCAGTAAAAACATACTGCCCATATTGGTGTTGAGTTGTTTGTTCCAGAAGCCACTGGAAAAGCTATATGAACCTGATCACCAGACTAATGGGAACACCTGTGAAGAAACAGGACTTTTAAATGTTCCAGGAAGAGCCAAAGGTATAAAGGAAGCAAAATAAAGGTGTTTGGCTGAGCTCCACCACACCCTCGGTAAGCATGTCACTAAAAGGGAGGAGTCATCTCGTGTTATCATTTTAATAAAGCTGAGACCAGAATTAGCTGGCTCTACCTGGAGTGCTTAGTAAAACCTTCATTTGGAAGTAGAAGAATTTAAGAGGAAATAGCAAGAGTTCAGATATCAGTGCCCTGGGCCAAGTATTTGTTCTGATTTTGTGGACATAAAAGTTGAAAAGACCCTGACCAAGGACAAAACTGTTATAAATGGTAAAGGAGTCTCCGACTGTAACACACCCTATTGAAAAGTAGGATGGAGACCAGGGCTTTTAGCTATTAGAGTAGTGAAGGTGGTTACATGAAATATCCCAGCCAAAGAAATGAGTCATGTTTTCTTTTTTCTTCTTTTCCACTTTTTCCTTTTTCCCTGATTTTTCTCATTCTATATTGCAATTCCTTTATATTTCCTTTTATCTCCTTTCTCTGCACCCTCCTCATCTTTGTTTCTCTGCACCAACCCTTTTCTTCTTTCCTCTCCCTTCTCTACATAACCTGTTTTACCTTTTGCTGCTATGTGTTCTTCTTGATCCAGTTACAATTCTGATTACTCTAAAATACAGTCTTTTTCAGTATGAGTAATTTTTTTTTTTTTTTTTTTTATTGTGGGTACCGGGGGGTCGACCTCAGGACCTCGCGCACCAGCAGGCGCCCGTGCCGCTGAGCGATATCACCGGCCCCTTTTTCGTATGTGGGATCCGGGAGTCGAACTCAGGCCCTCGCGCTTGCAAGGCAGGCGCTTACGCCGCTGAGCCATCTCACCGGCCCTCAGTATGAGTAATTTAATGCAACCAGAATATATATGAATTCTTAGGTCCTTTTTTACAATAATGTGCACAAATTATCAATTGGCTTTATACAATTCCCTCTCGGAATACTCATGGAAATCTTAGGATACCTTCATTTTATTGGCAAGTAAACAGGTTCAACTTGGTTATGATTTTTTTTTTCTTTTTTCAAATACCCAAAATTCATGACAAAGCAAAGACTAGGCTCTAGTTCCAGTCATAGTTAGTCTGGCATTTTATTTTTCTAAACCACTTTATTTGGCATTTGACTGATAAACCTTGCTAATAAGGGGAAAGATCAAATATTACCATGTAGTGGATATCAAAAAAAATCCAACAGACACATTAATGTTTTTGCCTATTTTGATTTTTAAAACAGAGTGATCTCAAATGAACTCACTGACAAGAGTCAGGAAAGCTGATAAATACAGTAATAAGTAGCAGGACAAAAATAATTTGAAATTAAAATTTTGTGACAGAAATTTTTGAAAATGAACAAATTATAAATTGATCTAAATCCTCATTTTTATACTTAATTTAAGCATAGGATTTTGATTGTTTATAAATTTTCCTTCACAGTTGATAAGTTCTTTACTCTTTTGTAAATTATCTGTATCCCTTGACTCTTTTTCTTTAATTCTTTCATTGCAAAATGTAATTTCCAGTGTTTATACTTTGTTTGCTAACTTCCCTCTCCACTAAAAATCCTTGAGATGACTCATCATCAATATATGAATTTATCAGTACTGCAATCTCTGATCATTATGTCCAAGTGTTTTCAGTGAGATAATTGTCATTTTATGTCTTCCAAATTTAATAAGAAGCCTGGCATTGTGTTTATTCCTCAAAGGTTCTAAAATCTGTCTACAAATTTATCTCTTTCTTCCTAATTTTGTAGCATAAAGCAATGCCAGGATTTGTCCCTGACTGAACTGTAGGCATTGTGGAGTGATGGAATTATCAAAAATCGGCCATATATTGTCTGCCAGTAGGAGTGCGACATCTACTAGCTCTTGGAATTTCTTGTCTTTCATCTGAAAATGTCTCCAGTCTTCAGGAATGGTTGCTGCAGTTGCACTTCCTATCTTTTACTTCTTGTCTTCTACAATGCAAGTAAGTATCCTCTTTTTTGGGGGGGGGGCATCCAAACAGTCTATTCTTTGTCTTCCCACCCCACCCCACCTCCCTTTTCACTATTTATTTATTTATATCAGATTGTACCATGCAGACCTATTACTATCAAAGTGGGGGGGGGTGAGGAGACTGGGACAACAAATGACTAGATTTTTTTTCCAAACTCTCAGCCAAATTGTTTTTTACTCACCTAACAAATGGTAGTTTGGCTATACCATAGCACCAATACATTTTCCAAGTTACAAGTGTAAGCCCAGTGCTTTCTGCTTTAATGTTTTGACAAGTCTGATTATAGCTAAGAAAGTGATCACTTAATCACATAACGAGCATGGAAAAAATTCTGCTGTAGGCATTGGTAAAGGGAAAAAGAGAGCACTTCATTTGCATAGAAGAATTCAAGTAGCTTTCTTAGCTCTTTAAGATAAAAAGTAGAGCATTGCCTATTTCCCTTGAAATAAAAATGAACTCTATAGAAATATATCTGTTATGCTTATCACTAGTTGAAATTCTAAAATTTGCACACAATATCAACAAACTATATTATACTGACATAGCATACATCTTAATTATAAAAATGTGTTCTTGACTTTGCAAAAAGTAAACACTTTGAGAGACTATCAAGTTTAATACGACAGCCCTACCCTTCGGCAGATGCTCATTTGTGCTCATATTTTGCACTATTCTAAGAGTAATTTATCTTGGTTCATTTTCTTTATTTATAGAAAACATTTAAGATCTTAATGTGAAAGGATTACTATCGAGAACATATAAAGAACTCAAAAAAATCAGACCTCCCAAATTCAAAGACCCACTCCAAAAATGGGCATCTGAGATGAATATACATTTCTCAGATGAAGAAATACAAATGGCAAATAAATATACAAAAAAATATGCAACATCACTAGTCATTCGAGAGATGCAAATTAAAACAACACTGAGATACCATCTCACTCCAGAAAGAAAGGCTACTATAAAGAAATCAACTAATAACAAATGCTGGAGGGGCTGTGGGGAAAAAGGAACCCTTCTTCACTGTTGGTGGGAGCATCAACTGGTACAGCCACTGTGGAAATCTGTGTGGAGATTCCTCAAAAAACTAGGGTTGGAGGTCCCATCTGATCCAGCTATTCCCCTTCTGGGCATCTTCCCAGAAGAATTAAAAACATCGTACCACAGCGATATATGTGCACCCATGTTTATAGCAGCACAATTCGTAATAGCCAGATCTTGGAAACAACCCAAATGCCCATCAACTGAGGAATGGATAAGAAAGATGTGGTATTTTTATACAATGGAGTACTACTCAGCTATAAAGAAGGATAAACTGGAGACTTTTATAGGTAAATGGATGCAACTCGAGAAAATACTCATAAGTGAAATAAACCGGACACACATGTGTAAGCATCATATTGTCTCTCTAGTATGAGAAACTGAAAGAGTAAATAAGATCCAAAATGTACAATAGACATGGTGAATCAAAAAGAAATTGGTCAAAAGGAAAGAGAGACTGGGATGGGGGAATAGGGAAAAGAAAGAAGGGAAAGGAAAAAAAATTGTATTTATATATAAGATGGTTAAGATAGATACAATACTAATTTTACTTAGTTCATTGAAGAGTAAGGTTTGTGCCAATAATGTTTGGACAATTGAATGCTAATATCTGGTATCCTGAATAACTAACTTAAAGATAACAATACTTAATGCATTAACCATTGTTACCCTCCTATTATGTTGTTTTGAAAATTTGTTCTTTTTTTATTTGTTTCGTTTTGTTTCTTCACTTTAAAATTAAAAAAAAAAGATCTTAATGTGATGCATTAGAAATTTACTAATATTACACCAACTTAGATTATCCTAATGACATGATTTCTTTTGTCTGTTTTTAAATGAGCAATTTGTCATATGTTTGGCTACCCTATATACATGGATTAGTTATATTATATTCCTGTATCTGACTCATAGAAAACATGGCATTAGCCCAGCTAAAAAATAAAAGCACTTAACCACTAGAAATGAACAAAAGAATGAGGGATACATGTTTTTTCTAAGATCATGTGGTTCATATTAATATCAGCAGGTCTTGTCAATCACATTTCCACAGTGTGTATAACCCACGTACATCTATTAATCACCATTAGATGCTTGTAAGTAGCTTTTGGCCACACTAGTGTTCGTGGTGGTTTGACGCATTCACGCATCACATATCAGTGCGATAATCAGTGTCCATAGCTGCTACTGGACGATGAATGTCACCTACGATAATACGCCAGCACAGGGTTAAGGTGCAACTGATATTTACTCACATGTTATACATTTTAAATCTGTAGACTCTCTAGTTTCTATTTATCTGCTGTTTGTTCTTTGGAGGCTGGGCTATAAATAACCCTTAGATTTCTCAGAAGCAAAGCCTTTTTATATTTTTCTTATTTTTAAGGAAGACTTATTTTCATTATGTTAGCACTGTATAAATCACAAATGCAACAGCTTGGGAGAGTTAACCCGTATCTGTTTTACTCTTCTAAAATTGTTTTGGTCTATAAGATTTGAATTTATTCCATTTGTCCAGATTATGAAGGTAGAACTCCATAATAAAACTAATTTGTAAAAACAAGGACAGCTACGTCATTGGCTGTCTGAATGACAGAAAGAATAAATGATTTATCACATCTCGTTTATCATTATGTGCAAAGCAGGCCTGATTTATATGTAGCAACACCTAATTCATAACACAGCAAGGCCTTCTGATATTTTACTATGAGTAAAGTAAGCCCATAATGAATCTAAGTGTGAAAAACATTTGTGATCATTGGATTAATATTAAACACAGAATATCTAAGGGTTAGTAAAAAATTCACACATTTAAAAACCTACATATAACCTAATATTGATTTTCACCTAAATTTAAGATGAAGGGAATAAATAATATCCTTTAAAGAGGTTTTTGCTTTTTTTCTTCAGAACAAATTACTTAGTAAATAGTTCTAAGGGGATAAAAGATGAGTAAGGAGCAACATCATACTTACACTTTCATTCCAGAATTTTGACCCTGTGAACATTTTTCATTCTGAGATTTTAGGCAAGGTCACTTTGTCCTTGAAGAAATTTAAGCCAAAGATTAAAGAATCAGCCTGTAGGATGAGAATAACTAGAGAAGTTGAAAACATCAAAACTGTGTCCCTTTTCTTTCTACACTATCTCTTCCTTTCTGCATGATTGGTTCCTGTTCTATTGTCGACTAGAAAAAACATCTTAAATTTAAGGGATTAGAGGACCTACTGTACACAGGCCACTTAGCTAAGTAATGTAGGGGTTAAGTTGTTTATCCAGTACCTTTCAGTCTAGGTGCCTAGGACACAGTGTCGAATAAGACACATTCCCGGATTCGAGGAAACTGAAATCTCACGTGAGGAAGCAAGCAAAATAAAACATGATAGTTACTACTATAAATGTAAAAGTAATATGCTGTGAGTACAAGTGAAAGGAGAACCTAATTTAGCCTTGGAGTAAGAAAATATATCTTGGTCAAAGTGACATATGCTGAGTCCAAAAGATAAATGGAAGTTTGGCTACGTGGGTAAAAGGAGAGGGGAAACAAAGCAAAGGGCAAACATCTGCAGCATCCTGGAGGGAAGAAAAGGGAGTGACAAGGAGAGAAAAAGGTGAATCAGAGAAAGACAGCACGGAAACAGGAAGCTCATAAGAATGATTGCATTTAAGAATGATTGTGTGTTCCGTGCAGCTTGAGGATAAGGACAAAGACAACAAGAGACGAAACTGGAGAGAGGACTTCAGTCAAAGATCACAGCTAAAGACTTTGAATTTGAGTTTAAGAATTTGAGTTTATGCTGATGCAATAAAAGACCAGTGAAGTTTCTATTTGGGAGTGATGTGATTAGATTTGAAAGACTGCTTGAGTTTCCATGTGAGATCAGTTTGGAGGGGACACCAGACCGGAAGTCAAAGCTGCTGCAGTAAATCCAGGAGGAGATAATGTTGACTTGCCCTATGGGAGTGGTGTTGAAATGGAAAGACATGATTAGGTTCTGAAGATAGGTAGTGAGGAAATGGGGTGTAGAATTATACCCTAGGTTCCAGATGGGAAGGTTAGGCGCATGGTATTGCTGTTTACTACCATCAAAAACAGAAGAAGAAACAGAGTTAAGGGGAGCAAAGATGATAAACTTGTGGAACATGTTGAGCGTGAAGTGCCAGTGTGACACTCAAGTGGAAAGTGCAGTAGATACCAGGCTAATATTGGAGATACCAGATTAACATCAGAAGAGGGATCTGCCTCAAGTGATGTGTGTTACTGTATAACTAATACTATAATTAAAGCCACAATAGGATGAGATTATCTAGGGAGGGTGGATAGTAAAAAAAGAAAAGGTTAATGTCAAATTCATGCAGTTAAAGGTATAAGAAGAGTTGTATTAAAGAATGTGTAATACAATAAAAGGAATAAAGCTTTGTAAAAAGTGACTGTAAAGAAAAATCATCGCCAAGGGTCGAAACAGCGGTACAGATTAGCTGGTGGCACATAGGAGAGGGTTTCCGAGGCGGGAAGAGCCTCCTGAAGAGTTCCAGAGAGATTTTGAAATGTTGGGAAGTTTTCACAAAGACCAATAGAAAGGTAGGTTGAAATCAAGTTACAGAAGAGCTGTTAGTGAATTGTAACTCAGTTTTCAGTTTCCTTGAATTTGAATGTGTTTGTGAAAGAAATGAAGAGCAGAATCAGAACCAGAGCCCCCATAAATACGGGGCACAATGTGGTGCAGAGAACTCTGCACCTTTCAGCAGGGGCCCAGAGAGTCTGGTCCCATGCGTCTCTTCTGTCATAAATATTTGAGCAGCTTCTTGTCTTTCTTTGTGGACTCCAGGGTAGGCTGGTGTTTAACATTATTCTCTCTATACATGCGGTGTATGTAATGTACAAGGTGGGTGTATGTTTGTACTTACTTCAACGAGTCATGTATGGTCATCTTGTTTTGAGCTAACGGTTATAGAAAATCACCTCGATTTACAGAGATGGAAACTGAGGTCCTCAGTGTGAGACTTTCAGTGAATTTATTCACACAAGCCTTTTTTTCTTACAATTTGTTGAACACATGACTGAAGATTGGACTTTCATCATAGTCAGATGGTGCTCAAGGTCGTACTAAGGAGCAGAATGTACATAGAAAGAATGAGCCTGTGTGTTCACACAGCATTTATTTTTTTATTTTTTATTTTTTGTGGGTACTGGGGGTCGACCTCAGGACCTCGCGCGCCAGCAGGCGCCCGTGCTGCTGAGCGATATCACCGGCCCTTTTTCCGTATGTGGGTACCGGGAGTCGAACTCCGGCCCTTGCGCTTGCCAGGCAGGCGCTTACACCGCTGAGCCATCTCACCGGCCCCTCACACAGCTTTTTAAACAATCTCATTTACTTACATAGGCATCTCTGGGACCACTTTTTAACCATAGTCTAATACTGATATTCTGAGAACCTAATGCTATGTGGTAAAATTAACTAGGTTTTCCTGTTGATTATCATATAAGTCTTCAGTTATCCATTCACATGTAAATTAATTGGATATATAAATATATAATACTCAAATCTTTATTATTTTCACAGTCTAAATAAGGAGGGCATATTGCACATATGAAATAAAAGAATCCTTTAATATCAAATTATAATATACCTACATTGATATATCATTTAAAATCTATACTCTTCCCCAGCACAAATAAAAAATATATAATCCAAAGAAGAAACCATAACATATTTTAAATTTATATATAAAAACAAAAGTTCATTATAGATGACTTTTCATGTGAGAAATTGATTGTGATAGCGCTCCTGAACGACGCTGAATCCACTCATGAGTTGGTGATTATCATTTATCCATAGCTGTATGATGCAGTAGAAACATAACGTGTACCACAAATGCAAGCTACATATGCAACTAAAAATGCTATAATAACCACGTTAAAAAATGTTAAAAATAAATGAAATTTTCATATATCTTATTTATTCCAGTGTATCTAAAATATCATTTCAGCACATAAGTATATAAAAATTATTAGTGAGATACTTTACCTTCTTTATTTTTCATACTCTTTGAAATACAGCATGTATTTCATATTGATAGCACATCTCAATTTTAGCTACATTTCAAGTGCTCATTAGCAGATACATGATCAATTAAACTCAACCATATACGTACTCCTGTGTTACAGTAATGACCATGGCTATCTACTGAATTCTTAATTGTGTGCCAATCCCTATGATGATTTCCATAGTGTTGTTTTTTTTTAACTTCAAAACAATCCTATGACATAGGTGTCATTGCCAAGCCCATTTTCAACATCATACTGCAAACATGTACAGGAAAAAAAAAGGGGGGGATCAAGAGATGGATGGAGGAGGAAAAAGGGAAGGGAAGGAGGATTTAAAAAGGAATTAAGATGTATTATATACATGTACCAACTTCACAAGGAATGTAAGCACGTACTATACTCAATGTACTAATAAACTAAAATTTAAAAAAGGGATTTTGTGGCTTGCTTAAAGCTACAGAGTTAACACGTGATGGGCCAGAGATTCAAATATGAAGATACATAAATATATTGAAATGAGATTTATAATTACTTTATGTTCTTATTTTATATTTATAGTTTTCTGTAAAGATAACCGATTTCATTTCGGGGGAAAGCAGATTTGTGGTAAAGTGATTGAAGTAATTTGAAAATTAGAAAACTGAGACATTTTTGCCTCATCTCACCTGTGGGATAATAATTTATATATAGTAAAAAAGAAAAATAGTAAACTAAATGAGATGATGTTAGAAATAACGATGTTGAAGAAAGTAGCCGTAGGCCTTATAACTTCACTAAACAAAACAAAAAGGGATAATAGTGTACCCTGGATATGTTTTAATGGGTTGATATGAAAGAATTAATTTGCACTGAAACACAAAAAAGCTGCTGAGCCTCTCTACTCCTAAATGGTTTTACACTCTCTTAAGAGCTAAGAGATTTAGGGTACAATATGGTATCCGGAGACCCAATATGAATGTTAGGCAAGTCTGATTTGGATGAAATCAAAGATGAACATGAGGGTCAAGGGTATGAAGTTGGAAGATCCAGGAAAATCATTTTTTAAAAAATGTTCTGTTTTTCTTCTAACGGTTCTATGGAGTTTCTCTACTGCGCACTATAACACTGCAGTAGTTCTTTCTCCTCGGTGTTCAACATTGAAATTTGCCTATTTTTTATTTGCACCCATTTCTTCAATCACAGTGTCCTTTTCGCCTGCAAATTAGATCTTTTTTCAAACAGCAAACTATATTTTCTGTACCACTCAAGATATAACTTAGGATCAATCTCCTCCAGGAAGCCTTCCCAAACCACTTGTGGGAAATACAGTATCCTCTGGGAGGATCGGTCGCATGGATAATTTACACAAATGCTCAGCCCATGGGTTAAGTAATGCCATAGGATAAATCTATAACCTGGGGTCTGGTTTACTTTCTAACCTCTCTCCCACCTCAACCTCCACGTGACTCTGGTTTAGACCACAAAATCTTCTTAATTGTTTAGGTTCGTATCCCTTTTTTCTTTTTTTTTTTTTTTTTTTTTTTGTGGGTACCGGGGGTCGACCTCAGGACCTCGCGTGCCAGCAGGCGCCCGTGCCGCTGAGTGATATCACCAGCCCTTTTCTCATATGTGGGTTCCGGGAGTCGAACTCAGGACCTCGCGCTTGCCAGACAGGCGCTTATGCCGCTGAGCCATCTCACCGGCCCTCCTTTTTTCTAAGCATTCTTCCCCTACCCCTCTTGCTTACTATTTACCTATGAAATCAAGCAAAGAAAATATTAATATTCTCAAGCAGCTGGCAGGCAAAATGAATTGATTGGGACCGGGAAGTGCTTTATTTCCATTCCTAGGTTTTATTTTACCAGCTGATTGAGAGATAGATAATGTGTAGCTGAAAACAGCATGAGCTTTGAAGTCCACAGGCTAAGGAGACTCCAGGAGTTGTTTGCTTTACTATTCCTTATATTATTTAATCCCTCTGGCCTCAGTTTCCTCATCGAACGGGATGGCAGGCATACTTAAGAGGCAGAGCTATTTTAGGTATTTATTTATCTATTTGGTAGGCAGGAAATAGCCTGTGTCATGTATATATTAAACACAAAATATAAAAACAATTTCTTGCCTTCAAGAAATATACAATAGATTAAAGGTGAATAGAAAGAAACTAAATGGTAGTACAAGTATTTTAAACTACTGTGTTAGGAGTAAATATGGGGTAGAGTGGAGGCAGAAAAAATGGTCTATTTTACTTTGAAGGATGAGGAAATCATTCAGGAAAGGTTTATTAAGCGACTGTCCCTTGAGCTGTTGTGGAGAAAGGATGGAGTACGACAGGTAGGCATTCTAGATATTTATTAATATTTTCATTCACTAATGTCTTCTTTCCTAGGAAAGATGCATATTTCCCTCCCCACAGTGCCTACAGTCAACATGGAACAGAGACAACTATGTTAACAGAAGTGCTTTTAACAGAATCCCACTTAACTGACTTGGCAAATTAACTAATACTATCAATTTACTTTGGAAAACAAACTGATTAATATTCAGGGCTCAGTGGAAGCTCACAGCCAGTAGGCTATGCTCCAGTAAGCCTACACACTTCTCTCATTGGTTCCATTGCGTGTCTGCCAAGAATCAGTTGTATTTATTCCCAAACTTTTTATGCCAGTTGACTTACTATGTAACCATGTAGTATAATTAAACATTGCTTACAGTATTCAGTGAAACACAGTATAAAATGAAAGCATTTCTTTTGAAAGTTCAGTGAACTATTTTGGCTCAATACAAGACAGTTGCTAAAACTTTTCTGTGAAATTGTCAAATGAGGTGGAGAAGATGTAATGGGAAAGACAAAAAAAATCTACATTCAGATTGGTTTGCAAATGTCTAAGTTTATTCACTCCACTTTAAAGAAAATGCAGCTAGAAATTAAAATTGGTGTACTATGATAAAGACTTTATTAGAAATTACCAATGTCCAAATCAAAAGCCATTGCCCTACATCAGAAAATTGTGTAATAATAGTGCAATTAAACATATTAAGTTAAAATAAATGTTCAAAGACTGTAGCTATTTTATGGTTCTTGGATTTGGATCTAATTATTAGCAATCATATGGGATATGAGGGCTTATGGTCAAGAAATGCAAAGTATGATAAATGCAGAAAACATTGGGACCTTAAAATCTGGGACGATGTGATCAATTCTAATGAATAACTCTCAGGTAGGAATGAGCTAGGCAAAGGAAGGGAGAAGGAAAAGGAGGGCATTTGATGCAGACCAACAGCGACAAAAGGGACATGAGGAATTGAAGAAAGTTCAGGGAAGCTGGATCATACAGTGTGAGCATGCACATGGCAGTCATCTGGGCTGGTATGTGGAGGCCAGACTCAGATCTTGGAAAGTCTGATGAATCAGGGTAGGTTGTTGAGCTTAATCTTAAAGGATTTTTTTTTTTTTTTTTTTTGGAAGACAGTGTTCACTATGTAGTTCAGGCTGGCCTCAAACTTGCAGCATTCCTCCTGCCTCAGCCTCCTGAGTGCTGGGATTACAGGTGTTTGCCACCATGCCCCACTGAAGGATTTTTAATTAGGGGTCATATTATTAGATTTGAAATAACATAGTAAGTGTGGAGAAGGGTGGGCTGATGTGGAGCAAAATTGGAAGCAGGAGACTAATTATTCTAGATAAGAAATGTTGGCTGCATGCGCTAAGGTGGTAGCAATAGAAATTGAGATATATGATGGATTTTAGAGATTGGTAAGCACTTTAGAAACAAGTGTAATAAATAAGATATGGCTACAGTTGAAATGTAGAGCTCAAAAATAGTGGCAGAGGGCAAGTATATCTCCTAGTTTCTGGCTTAAGATGTGAGGTAGATGGTGCTATTGGTACTAGCATGCATCTTTACTGAAAAAGAGATTAGTTGGAAAATATGGGGAGGATAATGAATGCCCACCTGGAAACACGGTGCTTATGTTGTAAAACTGTTAAGCTGCAAAGTCCTGTGAGTGACTGTGAATATAGGGTTCAAAACAGAAAAAAATAAAAGGTGTAGAAATAGAAGATTGTTTGGCATGTGTACATATGAAGTAATTGAAGCTACGAAGAGTAGATCGGATCTCCCAAAGAGAATTTGGACTATTAAGAGAAGAACAGAGAAGAAAGAAAACTACTTAGGAAAAAGTCCTGGGGGCAGAGTATTGGAGTGTGGGTAGAAAGGAAACAAAGCCAAAACTGAGAATTAATAAAGGAGCAGCCAAGGAATTAGAAGGGGAATGCTCAAAGTTTCACTACGGCTGAATGAAATGCTCCCGGTGGATTTTCCAGTATGTAGGTCATAGGTGTACAGGGTTAAAGGTCATCACCTCAGGGGAGTGTCTGAAACCTAAGGCACTAGAGACTGAAGAGTACAGTGGGATGGGGAGGGGAAGGCGGAGAGATGGAGATGACACGTGCCATGGTTTTGCTGTCTCAAGAGTCACATAAAAGTGAAGTCTAGAACCAGGACGGCCTGTAAAAGCTGAAGAGGCCAGGCCTGCAATGCCTTCCGTTCCTAGCTAGAGGGGATTAAATTTTGTCCCATAGAAAATGCAAGGCACTGCTATGTACAAAATAGAAACTAATCTATAAAAGAGCTTATTATGACACTAGTGGAAGATGGAATTAGCATGTGTGAGAAAATTAATAAAACTAACACAAATTTACTCAACCATGTTACCATGTGGTAGCACACAGGTACGTTGCAAGCACTTTGCTACTAAACATACAGTACCTGAATTTGCACAAGACTTAGAAAGCTGGAGGACATTCAGGTTTTCCTCTTTATTAACATCACTGTCTTTTTATTACAGTATATCCTAGTGGAAGGGAAAGAAGGAGGTGGAATTATAGCCTAGGGTAATACTTACCATGGAGTATTGAGTTAGAGAAAATTGCAACCACGGAAGCAGAAATTACAAAATCCTAGTTGGGTGCTATTAGCAGGGATGGCAGAGAGAGAAAAGGACTTTGAAGTTCAGGGTAGAAATAGTTGGATTCAAAACTGATAGTATGTGAGAAGTGAGATGTCATTCCCAAAATATTAATGTTCTTTACAGAATTCTTCAAAAACAAACATCACCCTATTTCTTCTTTTAATAGCCTTGTAAGATAGCTGTTTTTATCTCCATTTTACAGATAATAAAACTTGCATTTTAAGAGTTAAACAAATTTCTTAAGTTCACCCAGATTTTAAATCATATAGCTGAAGTTCAAACTCAGATTCACCAGATACAAAATCAATGCTTTTCACCATTTCCCAAATCTAAAAATGACTCAAACATCAGGTGTCTCCTTGTATCAAATTCAGATTGTAAATACAAGATGAAGATCAAGCTTTAGGGGGAATGGTGAGTTCAATTTTAAACACGTTTTGTTTTCAAAGCCTAGAAAATGTCCCCAGTGAAGATATTTAATAGACAGTTAAATGCGTAAGACTGGAGTTTAGGAGAAATATCTGGGAGGAGGTGCGGACTTATGAGGTATTAGAATTTAGATTGTGGTCAAAGTCACGGGTATGGATGAGATTTCGCGGGGAGACAGCAATATGAGAAGAAAGTCAAATGGAGAGCGAAGAAACACCAAAATTAAGAAGGAGGTTAGAGTGAAGAATTAATGAGGGGGACAGAGAGGAATGCACAAGTTAGAGGGAAGTGACAGGGTGAGTTCACACCAGAGCAGGAGATCCGAGAGAAGGGAGTGTCATGGACTGCTGTGGATGGTCAAGGAAGCTGCAGACTGAAAAAGATCCAATTGATTAAGAGAATTGGGAATGTGAAGTTTTAAATTGTAACGCCGAGTGTTGTCTATAGTCTGAGAATAGTATAAGGTGTGTGGAAAAGGGAAGTATAAACCTTTTGAAAGGCAATTGCTGATGCCTTTATAAGGCCAGCATTGACATTCTAGGTATTTTTGTAAGGGAGAAATTTGCACGTGCGTGGCAGCATTGCTGTGATAGTAACCACTCAAGGATAATAGTTAGAGCACCTACTTTAAAGCCAAAGAGCCTGACTTGGAATCTCAGGCATGTCACTACCTAGCTCTGTGACCTTGGGCAAATTACTCGACATTTCTGGTCCTCAGTTTCTTTATCTGTATATTAGAGACAATAAAATGATTATTAATAATGTCATTACTGGCTAATTCTTATAACAAATAAGTAAATATTATAAATGGTTCATAATAGTACATACTATAAAGCAAGATCAAACTGAGTGTTTGTTAAATTAATACAGATGACAGTAATCAAAATAATAAGGCTGATTAAAAGAACTTACATATTCATGTATTGTGAAAAATCATGTAATTAACAATTTTGAAAGATTAGTGGATTAAATTAGAAAAAAGTTATAAGCCATTTAATAGAATGAAATATGTCCATAAGGTTTGAGTGTTTTGCAGATTTTTAGAAAAATACCAAGGTGTTTATGTCTAGATGGTTGGATAATGAGTTTATTTTACTTTTAGTTTTTACATATTCCTAAATTATATACATTGAAACCTTTGTTTTTATAAGAAAAATGTTGTAAACTAGACTTCCTAGACTTCAGGATATGTAATAGAAAGTAATAATTATTCTTTGGCAAAATTTGTTAAAGGAAGTGGAGAGAAGACCATTCCTCACCAAGCAGAAGCACAGAAGAAAGCGTTTGCTACCTGAAGGCATCCAGTAAATGAAGGCAGCTGTTATTGTTTACATTTCTTCAGGTCTCATAGACTTTCAGCAGTAGTGCAAATCTGCTGAGTAACCAAGAGCAAGCAGTAAAGAAGAAAAAGGGAAACTGAGAAACATTCCAGAAAAAGAACCTCCTTGCAGAGCATTCTGGACACTCCTGGTGGTCAGGGAAGTGTCTCAAACTAATTGTCTATAGGCATTGCCTGAGGAACACAGAGAAGATAAGATTTAGGTGCCAGACAATCTGTAAAGTAGCCAAGATAAATAAGAACATGTTGTTTTAGAATGCTTTCTTTGCACCTCTCGTTCACCTATACAAACTTGTTTTCATATCTAATCTAAGAATGCTCTTGGTTTATCTTTAGTATAGATTAGAAATACCCAGATTACATTCATCCTATAACTGCTTCCTTCTGAGTTCATCCTACATATTCAGTAAACTCTGCTCCAGCAATTAATGGCATAAGTAGACATACCACAAAGAAAACACATCTTAACTAGCCACAGATAATTTTAAAGGCCCATTTAAAAAATAGGTAACATTTTATTTTGAATTTCTAGTTTTCTGATTTGCTTATGGACTGAAATTCTAAAACTAAAAGCAAATAAAATCCCAGAAAAACATGCTATTTTTGCAACCGTGGCTCTGATCAGAGCAAAACATGGTGATCTTAGAACTTAGCCAATTTTCACAATTATATTTTTAAAGATTACTTCTAAACAAGTTATAACACCAAGCCAGAGCAGGATGAAAGTGGACATTCCTATAATCTATTTCTTAAAGGACTTAAAGTACATCTTTAAAGAGAGAGTATGTAGTATATGTATGCTTCAGAATAAATGTAATTACCACACTAAGTAGGATTCAGATATCATTTCCAAGTTCTAAGTCAGTGGACCAACCAGTTGGCCATTGTCTTAAAATTTTAGACTGGGATAATGAGCCTTTCCAAGTCATCTAACCTTTGTGGATATTTAAGTCTCCGCCTTTGAAAGAAACACACTCTGTTATCTAAATAGACACATCTAGCAATTTTAAAGTTCAGATAGACACAAAATACCAAAGGAGGAATTATAGCTACATTAGTGGTTGGCCACAATTCCATAGCTAAGCCCCCAACTTCCCTGTCCCCTTTCTTCAGCCCTTCCACCCCTCCTCCCCATCCCAGTCTATAGACAAACAAGCTCTCCAATCTAATTCTTATCAAGATGGAAACAAGGCCAGACCTGCTCTTCTAGATAAAATGCTTTGGCTTCTAACTGCCTGTCTGCTTATCTTTCATCTTGCAGTGTTAACCATAACCCCTTTCCTGACCTGCTCTACTTCTTGTTTTCAGATGAGCAGTAAGGACTGTGGGGGAAACATGCGTAAATGGACAAGTTCACCCTCTCATGTTCCTCTCCGTCCCTTTTAAAGTCTGTTGAAACCTCTCTATGTTCAAAATATCTTTCTAAAATTATCAAAAATCACATTGCATGCAGTACCTGCAATTTGGTATATTTCTCATTCATTCTTATCCCACTTTTACTCTTTCTGCTCTCTATAACTGTATTTTTTTTTTTAATGCTAAACTTTTTGTGTTGATCTTTTTTCTAGGGGATATGTGTCAGGTTTTTCTGATGAACAGAAGGTTTTATACAGTTATTTTTTCTACTTTTTACCCCCACTGTGTGCTTAGATCCTAATAAGCTGAATCATGTTCCCATCTAAACTGTTTGGTTTGGCTTACCTGCTTTTTTTTTTTTTTTTTTTTTTTTTGGTGTGTGTGTTTGCTTACAAAGCATTGCACTTTCCTGAGCAGGTGAAAGTTAAGATCTCCAGCAGTCAGGCAATGTGACTGCTAGGTTTGGGCTGGCTTGCCGTATGAGGTTATCTGGGACAGTACCTTTCTTTGACCCATGTTCCTTATACATGAAGTGGAAAAATAAACTAAATTTCTTTCTATTCTTGAGGATCCTAGGGAATTCAATTCTCCTATATTTTGAAACAACTATGATGTTGAACTGCGTGACACCGAACAGAATCTCAGTGTTGTAAACAGCATATTCTGGTTTATGACACCTTTAGCCCACACAAACTTATGTACCTGAACCCTGCATGTCCTTGAAAATAAGGGAAACTTTCCAAAAGAGCTTCAGCTCCTTAGAAGAAAATCCTTCTACTAAAACATTCCTTTTGTTTTTGGTTTACCCTTTAGCATTGAAAATAAATCTGCACAACACATCAGAAAAGTACAAGTGTATTATAGGGGCTCTGCTCTGACATGGGCCTTCCGTTTCACTTTCTTGGTGTAGAAAACATGAATCTTAACATTGTATTGCTTATTTTTATTTTGTATTTTTTTCTTCCAAATGGAGAATCTGACCCTTTAGAGTCAATTCTTTTAACAGTATTGGGGAAATAGTATCACCGATTTCAATTTATAAATATACATTAGAGGCCTACCATGTAAAATGTCTTTATTTTGGTCCTAATGGGGGGAGAAAGATAAATACCTGGCTATAAAGAAATAGTTGTATTCCAGGAAAATGAAGTATGATATTTTCCCCTAATTACAGCATTCTGATAGTGCTGATTATTCCATGTTCAGGATACTACCTTCTTTGACAATAACACATTTCACTGCTCCCCTGTATCCATAAGTGAGGTTCTAAGGGTTTATCAAAACAATTGATCTTCATATATTACTTGCTTTAAAGGAGACTCATGCTTATTAGAAAATGTTCTCTCTCTTATCCCTTCTACAAAACATCATAAGCAACTAATTCATGTGGGTGGGTGGGTTGGTATGTGGTGCTGGAGATTGAACCCAGAATCTTGAGCATGACAGGCAAATGTTCTACCCCTGAACTAAACCCTCAGTCCATGAGTAAATCTGTAAAGCTTTTATCATTTGTAATAAATATCATTTTCCCATGACTCAATTAGGGCTGAGAACTCTAAGGGATAATTGAGCTTGTTATACTTTTAATTGAATAAGGGGAATCTTTAGTATCCTGTTACTCTGAAAATTCTCTTTTAGTTGTCTATGGCCATGAAAGTTTGTCTTCTTTTTTATAGATATTAGTCGAGCTGATCTATTTCTTTTCTTAGAGACATAGGTAGAATTTTCACTAGACATTGTTCTTTGCTTTGGGCTTGATTTGGCTTGTTGTTTGTTGACTAAAAGGCAAGGGACAAGTTTAAAGAAAATAAAATTATTCACTGTCAAATGGCTGAATGTCTTCAAAGTCTACTGAAAATTCTGAAAGTATAAAGAGAGCAGTAGGCTTGGGAATCAAGGTATGTGGTGGTGCATAGATTTCACAGCCTTTCTACAAAAATCTTTAAATAAACATTTCTTAAAAACCCTCTGTACTGAGAAAATACATTTTTAAAAAACTAGTCTAGGCTGGTGGGTTAACTCATAGGTACAGCACTTACATTGCCAGTGAAAGGTGCTGGATTCCATCCCACAAAAAAGGAAAAAAAAAAAATAAAAAAAAATAAAAAAACAAGAAAACAAAAAACTAGGCTGATCCATGTGCAAATGAGATTATCTGGAGCAAGTTACAAGAAGACAGTGAAGGGAAAAACTAGCAAGAGAACCTTTGGGTCAAGAGTTTTGACTTGGGCACAAATTTGCTTTCGAAAGATAAATTTGAGAAATGGTTTGAGGCAAGGAAGAGTCTGGAAGTAAGATGGTCAAGTTGGGCTTTGATTCAGCCACTCAAGCATGAAAAAAGACTGACAAGAATTTACTATGTGAGAAGTCAAAAAACCCATACCTGAAACACATTTGGAAGGATATGGTGATGTATTGGATCAGGAAAAGAAAGACAGTTAAATGAAATCTGAACAACAGAGAGAAGAATGGAGGTGGGGTTGACACTACAAAGTTGGGAGGGGAAAGTTGGTGGGGATACCACAAGAGACATTCCCAGAGTTCAGAGCTTAAAGATAGGAAAGTTCCAAGTATAGCTTTCTGTGTGTTAGTGGAGCTGTAGGCTTGGAACTCAAAGAAGGTGGGGTGAATTGTTTTGCTTTTTTAGAGCCTAAGGCCCCCCAAATTTTATGGAATTGTGAGAAATTTTCCAGAGTTCACTCACTGGCCATCATGTTTAGAGAGAAAATCTCAAGTCAAAGCAATATCTAGAGGAAACACCACAAGTGGAAAATTTATAAAGGAAGAGGAAAAAGAACAAAGTTGGAGGGCTTATAATACCTGATTTTAAGATTTAGTATAAGACTACAGTCATGAAGATAGTATAATATTGGTATAATGATAGACAAACCAACAGAACAGAACAGAAAGAAATCCACACACATATAGACAACTGATTTTGACATACTTGCAAGGGCAATTCAATGGAGAAAGGATCTTCAATAAATGGGATAGAACAATTGGATTGCCATATGCCATTAAATGAGTTTTGACTCATATTTTATACCCTACACAAAAATTAACTAAAAATGGATCACAGACATTATTAAGAAGAAAATCACAGATCTGTAAAAAGTATTTGAAAATCATGTTTTTGACAATGGATTTATATATAAAATTTTAAAAGTCTGAAACTCAATATAAGAAAACAGCTCCCCCCCAAAAAAAACTAGCAAAAGACTTGAAAACATTAAAGGTATAGATGTTAAATCAACACAAGATGCTTGACATTATTAGTTATTAAATAAATGCAAAATAAAAAATCAGGAATACTGTCTTTTTGAATGGCTAAGATTAGCATACTGCGTATACCAACTGTTAGCCAGGATTTGGAGAAATCAGCTGTAGATCTTACACATGAGCTGGTGGGAATGTAAATTGAACCTCACTTTGGAAATCAGTCCATTTCTCAGGTGACTGTGCTGCTACAGGGTCTGTGCATTTTAACCAACAGAAATGAAAGCTTATGTTCATAGGAAAATTTGTAAATACACATCTGTTGAACCTTTATTTATAATATCCAAAATTTGGAAATAATCCGAATGTCCAAAGAGTACATAGAAGTGAAGGCTCAGAAATTTTGGTGGATTTATATGATTAATTTATAGGCAACAATATATGGAATGATTTATCTATACACAAAACAGCATTGTGAGTCACAAAATCATTGCGCTGACTAAAAAAACCCAGGAAACAAGAATACTGTATCATTCTGTTTATAAAATTCTAGAAAATGAAACTGATCAGCAGTGACAGAAACTAGTGATTTTGCTTAGGGATGAACACGAGCTTGGGGAGAGGAGGAAAGAGTGATTACAGAGGACCCTGAGGAAATTTTTGAGGGTGATAGATATCTTCATACTTGCAGCAATGGGTATATAAATATATCAAAACCTCAGATTGCATGTTTTAAATATGTTCAATTTATTGTATGCTGTGGGATTATGTGTGTAAAGGGATGGTAGAAAATCTTCATGGGGTGAAGGAAACAAGTATTACTGGAAGGCTAGAAGACATACCCAAGCCTTGCAAAACAGTGAAAAGAATATAAGCCTTAGAATTAGAAACAATCTCAAATCCAGACTCTTTTTGCGTTTATCCTGTGTTCCATTTATCTTGCTGCCTCGTCCCTGTAGTTGCTGTAGTTTACTGCACCTGATGTTCCAAGAATTAAACAGTCTGAGGGATTTAAGTATGTACTAGGAATAGGCAACCAATGTAGGGTAGCTGCACTTATTGAATAATAGATGTTCTTAACTCATAAAAAGATCCCCCAAACTGTCTTAATTCCATTATTTGTTTACTATGGATGGTCCATTAATGCCTGTAACATTTCAGTGATTAATAAAGGCCTGCAATGAGGAAACAGTAACTGAGAGAGGCCCTCTGACCCTTAGAAGATGAGTACTGAAAGAGGACTCCTTAATACCCACAGTGCTGGATATTTTGTGAGGCCATGAAGCAGGGCCCATGTTCCAGCATATGCTTGTACATTTAAATTTCTGAGTATAGTTCCTTATCCAGAAGTGAGACAAAATAACTCAACTATTTTCTAGGATCATTGGAAGCATGTCTTTAAAGTAAATTAATCCTTTAAATGCATATCACATAGTACCTTGAAACTCCTTTAATTATAATAACATTAGGCTCACTGCTAAATTATGACTTTTTTCTTTCAGTAATGGTAATTAAACCCAGGACATTTGCACTGAGCTACATCACCAGCCCTACTTATTTTTATTTTGAGACAAGCTGGGCTCAAACTTGGAATCCTCCTGCCTCAGCCACCCACAGTGGCTTATAGGTGTGTGCCACCATGCCTGGCTTGAATTATGACTTTGGATATAATTAAACTGAGCTTTTAAAGACTAACTTGTGTATTTCAGATGTTCTCTGTACAGCAATTTAAAAGAGCTAGAATTTGTAGATTTCTACTGGCTATTTATTAAGCCGAAAGAAAAAAAATTGCAATTCTCTGAATGAATGCAAAAACTCAATATTAAGATCTCTTTGTTACGACTGAGAATTCAAGTACATAGAATGAACACATTCTGATAATCTTAATCCTTGGTAATTTCGTGGTAGATCAGCTTGTCTCAGTTTTACACTACAATTAAGTGCAAAGTGGAATGTAGTCTTAGTGATCAGGATACATTTGCTAAAGATAGCACACCCCGCCCCATCTGACCCTTCTGGTGGCAGTTCACTGCGTACTGAGTCCTATGACTTAAGAGCTATAAAGGGTCTGGCACAAGCTTTTCCCTGCTTTATATCACGGCTGGAATTAGTTGATAACCCAATCCTGAGCTTTGGTTTGGCTCTAAGCATTACTAAATTAAGTCATACATTGCTTCTGGAAGATCTGCCACCAAAACTTTTTTTGTTCATTTCCTGGGTTCTTGTAGAGTACATGATTAGGAAGAATATCATGGAAGCAAGTATTTTGAGTTAACGGAGAGAAGAACGTGTTGCATGAATCAAAACCTAATAAAACTGTCCAAACTGGAAGTGAGCTAACAGTGTAAAGTTAACATTGCAAAGTTAGTACTGTAAAGTTAATTTGGCACATGTTTAATGATACACATTATTGTGCTACATGGTAATTAGCCATAAATGGCAAGCAATTAATATATATGGCTGAAATTAGAAGTTTTACACAGCCAAACCAATTTGAATTGATCTTTTTCTTCTCGCTTCATTAATTTTCCATTTTCTATAAACAGTATCAATATTGACAGCTTCCTTGACACCTAGCCTTTAAGAATCTCAGCAGAGAATTGTTATACTGTTTTAAAAGTATACTTGAGGGGCCGGTGAGATGGCTCAGCGGCATAAGCACCTGCCTGGCAAGCGCGAGGGCCTGAGTTCGACTCCTGGAACCAACATACAAAAAAAGGGCCAGTGATATCGCTCAGTGGCATGGGCGCCTGCTGGTGCACAAGGTCCTGAGGTCGACCCCCGGTACCCACAAAAAATAAAAAAAATAAAAAAATAAAATAAAAGTATACTTGATGTCTGAGGAGAGAAGTGCTTAGCCTGATTTGAATATTACACCATGTATCAAAATATCACACAGTACTCTATAAGTGGGTACCCTTTTTATGTGTCAATTCAGAACTAAACTTCAAATGTACTTGAAATCACTCCCACTTCCTCACTGTGGGTTTGTGCTGCTTAACCAGTGCATTCCGACTGCATTAATACTTATTAGAAAGTCTTTAAAGGATGCTGAAGATAGTCACGAAGGAGTCCCAGTCTTCGCTCCTGTTTCCCACCCCACTCTGTGGCCTGCATGGCAGAAGTGTGTGGCCCTCATGAGAAAGTTTCCTCATTCTGACTTCCAGGCATACTGACAAGGGACTGGAGATCAAGGGGGGACACGCATTCCTCGAGGCCTACCCCTTGGGGTTTTAAATGTTTCAGCTGTCCCAGTGCCCTTTCTGTCTCCAGGTTCCAGTAACTGCCCCTTGCCTACTGCTCCTTCAAACTCGAAGGGAATGCACAGCTCTGTTGTCACACTTGGGCACTGCACTGGCCCCAAGTTTTCTTCTATTCACCTCCAAAAAGGGACATCAAGCTCTTCAGTTTCCCAGTATCAATACCCCATGTGTTTCCTGCTTGGACCCTGAATAATTCACAAGGTATGATTTTACCTGTAAACATTTATTTTGTCATGGTTAACAAAAAACAAGGTTATCGTAGCATCGTAGCATTTCTTGTTTTACTTGTGTTGTATTTTATCAGGCTTGCTATTTGGAATGTGGTAGGACTGAGTATCAGTTTGAATGAATGCATCTGTGTAATGTGTGTACTTCCTGAGGCAGTTTTGAACATCAGTAGTGAGACGATCAGGATATAGGGCAGATAAAGAATTATTCAGCCATGGTTGCTGACAAAGCAGTGAACATAGAGCATGCTCTATTTTGAAGTCACCCTTACGAATTTAGAAACCACTAGCCTGAATGGTCCAAAGTTTTGTCTTCTGAGTTTCTTACCTTTAAATGTCTAACATTTTACATTTTTATAACACAGTCTGACGTAACAGTTTGAATTACCAGCTAAGTGCTTTTCCTTGCATAAAATAATGCTTAATAAATTCAATTAAGCAACTGACTGCTGAGTGCCTAACATATTAAGATTAATCAGTTGTGTAGAGAAGATATTGGACAGGAGAAATTGGAGGCAAAGAGATTAGTTGGGAATCTGTTGTAATAGTCCAAGACAAACTAAATATTTACTAAGCTTTGTTATGACTTTGCTTTGGCCATTTTATTCCTGCTTAGTTTTTGGGTGGAGCTTTGAAGTAAAGTTGTTATTTAGTTCTGGCAAACTCTCTTGAGTTATAGTATTTACTTTCTTTTTCTGTGTTACCTTTTCAGTTTCATTCCTTGGTCAACCAATTAATTAAAGAAAAAAAGGAAAAAAAACCTTCCAAGAACGTTAAGTTACTTACAGTCTAGTCAAGAAACAAAATACTGTACAAGCAAAGGAAAAATAATAGCAAAACAGCAAAGCAGGTGGGGACTTAGAATGTGGCTTGGGACTGATATCCAAACAAATAGTAGAGACAACGGGTGTCCAAACTGTGTGACACTAACAGGTCTCTATAAGCTGGGACCTTGGGAGATTTTTGTGATGAGCTTGGGCTTAATCAATAGGCAGAGAGTTAGAAAGGAAGCCGCACATTTGGGGTAAGAGGTGTTCTAAGCTAAACAGAGTAACAAGCAATACTCATACTTTTATCCTTTCCTGGTAAGCTCCCCTCTTCCCATCGAGGTGCAAAGCTGTGTGAATTGTGAGCAGGGAGTAGAAGTGTTACCCTTGGTTAGGGGAGGCCTTTCCACTTCCTTTTTTCCCCATTCTTCAAGGCTTAGGGAGACCTGAAATGCTTGTCCGACATGTTGAGGTACCACATGTTTTCAAGTCTGGCTTAAGATCAAACAAAAGATCTACTTTTAAGAAATAAAATTGAGGGCCGGTGATATGGCTCAGTGGCATAAGCGCCTGCCTGGCAAGCACGAGGTCCTGAGTTTGACTCCCAGTACCCACATAAAGGAAAAAAAGGGCTGGTGATATCGCTCAGCGACAGAAGCACCTGCTGGCAAGCGTGAGGTCCTGAGTTCAACTCTGGGTACCCACATAAAAAAAAAAAAAAGAAAGAAAATTGAACATACTTTAATATTACAATTCATAGGAATTTTGTTTTTCCCAGGAATGGTGTGTATATGAAAAATACTTGTTATTGGGCATGATGGTACACACCTGTAATCCCAGCACTCAGGAGGCTGAGGCAGGAGGATTGCTGCAAGTTCAAGGCCAGACTGGTCTACATAGCAAGTTCAAGGCTAGCCTAAGCTACATAGCAAGACCCTGTCTCAAAAAAAAAAAAACAAAAACAAAAACAAAAAAAACTTGTTAAGCTATTCTAGAAGTCATAAGGAAAAATTAAATGCCCAGAATAGAGAATTGTGAAAGATGTTTATGATTTGAATACATATGAGCTACAAATACTGACTAGAGTGGTTTATACATACATGAGTAAATTCATTTATTCCTTGCAATGAGCAAATGAAGCAGTACTAAAAAATCATCTTAATTTCATAGATAAGGAAACTGGTAAACAGAGAGAAAGTAACATACATAATACCCCACAGCCGGTAGACGCTGGACCAGTGATTGAACTAAAGTAGTTGGACTCCCAAGCTTTGCCATTGAATGCCTTAAAAATTTTATAACTGATCTGATTCTTTCTCTGTAAAATCTAGGAGGGGGAATTAGATAATCACTAAAGTTTCCATCCTGCTCTCACACCTGCTATTCTGTGATGTGTTCATCTCTCTCACATATGCACCTCGACATTTGCCCTCACGTTAATAATTAAGTGTTGGATTCACATCCTCGATTTCTACTCTGCTTACAAAGCTCAAGTTCAAAGCTCTCTGTCCTCATTCCCAAAGGAATGCTCCCTTCACAGAAACTGACACCAGCTGTCCTGGGTCTTGAATAACTTGAATAGGATAAGATTCCAGGTCAGTAATCAACAACCCCTGTCTCAGATTTGCCATTTTCCCAAAGGTCCAATGTGATAGAGAACCTATTTTCGGGATGCAATCAGAGAATTATCCTGTATGGTGACAAACCTTCACCTGTTAATGACTAAAGTGGCTCTGACTTTTCCACTGATAATAAATGGATAATATACTTTGTAGAAATAAATCTATTCACAAAAGATCAAATAAAGTTTTTTCCATGTTGAATAGTTTTAAAGCAGCCTATAAATATTTTTTCCCCAAACTGATCTAAATGAAAGAGAAAAGTGCTCCTCCCGGGCACTCGCTCATGACCTATAGATCAGCAGCCTTGCAGGACACGTGCATATTTCGGCTCCCCCCCAGCTGCTGCAGCGTCTGAGGGAGGAAGTGCACCATGAGGAAGAGGTTTAGAGGCAGAAGAAATCCCTATTTGTTCACCATGAGTTTCCGGTCTCAGAATTTTGACACATAGAATTTTAAACAAGCTCCCAGCTCTGTTATCTGTATCTTCCGGTCATGGGAGTGTGTGAGCCACCATTGGGCCCTCCTCTTGCACTGCCTGCCACAGAGGAAAGACCAGTGGTGACCGTAATCCCCCACCACTACTACTTCCTCCATCTCAGTGAAGGAGGTTTCCTTTTAGAGCTTGTCTCCTAAGGGCACACGGTGTGGTAACATAAATGTCTTAGGGACAAAGCGTTACATTCCAGACTTAGATGCAAAGGTTACAGTGAAAATTCCTCTAAAGAAAGTAGCCTGCTGATTGGACATGATAGGAAAGTGTAACTGTGAGGGAATATGGTGGGGGCAAGGGTTCTGATTGAGATGCCAAAGTGGGGAAAAAAAGGAAAGAGGTCAGAATTGAGGTCGAGGTCTAAAGACTGACTTTTTGTGCTTAATTATTTTGTTCCTAATCCTCTGCATGAAGTACTATTATAAATAGCAAATGAAGGGGCAGCCAAAGGAACGACCAATTGCATTTGCATTGTCCAGGTGTTTGCTCTGTTTTCCTGGGATATTTTGCATGCTGCAAAGATCTATAGGAAATAAAACTTGAGATGCTTCTTCTTTTGTTTTTTGTGTTTGGTACCAGGAATCGATCTCACGACCATGCCCTTGCCAGGCAGGCGCTGTGCTGCTGAGCTAGATCCCCGGCAAGATGCTTCTTATACATATATCATACGTGTATCTATCATTCTAATATTTTGAATGACAGTACTGCAAGTATTTGGGGATGGGAAGTATCTGTTTTCAGGATTTAGTCTTGAATTCTGTTTAAGCAACAGTCCCATCAGTGCACAGGGATGTGAGAGAAATGTGGTCAGACTGTGGCCTGGGAGGGTAGGGGTGTGCTCTTAGGTGTGGAACAGATGCCCCCAGAAGGTAGAATTGTCCCTCCTGACATGTGGCCAAATGAGACATTGGTCAAGCCCTCAAGTTAGAAACTTCAGAATACCTTGGTATTTTCTACACTTGCCTTCTAGGGATGTTTTTCTTCCTGTTTTTATTTCTTTTCTTCTATCAACCTACAAAAATTCTAAATCATTTCTGTCACCTTTGTATGTTTGTTTCTCTTATGTATATCATGTAGCCTTCAGCATTTCAGCCCACGTAAATCCATTTTTCTTTCTTATGTTGTCTGAGCTCTGGGAACATGCCACTTGTTACCTTTGCCCTAGCTCCAGTTTTGTTCAATGTCAGTCTGGATGGGAGCCCTCTCCCACTGGATGGTGACCTTTGGCCTGCCAGTCAAGGACTGCTTGCAGCTGCTCTCAGAAAATGGCAGCGTACGTCAGTCATAGTTGGAGAAACTGATGGGTATTGGAAAGTTTTCTGGGAGACCTCTAGGTAGAAGATGAACATATTTACTGCATTTTATAGGACTTTTTGGCTTCCCTCAAAGGCCAAGAAGCAAAGTGCAAGTATGTTGGTAAAATATAAATTAGTACTAGATATATAGGAAGTGGATAGGATAGTAATCACATCTTTAATAAAAATTTTAAAAAGGGGGAGATAGCAAAGAAATACTTAAATTTTTAAATGTAATGCCTGAAGTAGTCAAGTTCACATTTGAGTCATTAACAATTACTGGACCATTTTCATTTTCATAGATGTATATCATTCTAATATTTTTTATTGCAGCCAGACTATTAAAGACCTTTAAAGAGTTAAATCTAAAATAAAAATCCACTTGCTCCAACCATTCCCATTTGATCTGCTAGTCAGTGAGTGTTACCTGGTGTCTTAGTTATTTTCTTGTTGCTGAGACAAAATATCTGACACCCAAAGTTAAAGAAGGAAAGGTTTATTTAGCTCAGTTTGCAGAGGTTTCAGTCCATAATTGACTGGCTTCCAGGCAGGTTGGCATGGCAGAGAGCAGTTTATGGGGGGCAGAAGGGAAGACAGCTCTTTCTATCCCTTATATCTTATCCAGGCTACTTAGGGCAGACAGCACTCACATCCTTAATCCTAGCCCCCTTGAACCTAGTATTGCACCATGAATCAATTCCAGCATCACACACCCTAGATCCAGCCACCTCTGAAACAGCCCCACCTATGACGCATGAGGCTTTGGGGGACATCTAAACACAAGCCATAACACCTGGGGCATGTCTTCCTGCTTATGTATTGCATACTCTAAGAATCCACTGTGGTCTTTTCTCTAGAATCTTACCTTCTGAGGATTAAATATAGATTAAAAACATTTGCTTTACTTAGATTTATGTTGTCTCTGTTTTTGAGAAAGAGGTTATTTCCAGTTCTAAATTTCTAATAGTTTCAACTTAGCTAAAGTTCTGCATTTTAAACCCAATTAAGACCCAAATGAATAACAGAAGTTTCTACTGCATGATAATGACTTGATTGGAGTGAATAGATCACTGGAGAGCCCATCTTGTCTCCTCTGCAGATACTGGAAAGTGATACCAACATATCACTTTTTGAGCAAGAAGAAACAGATATCACTAGTGACATAATCTCCAAAGAAATGCAGTTCTGTTAAAGTATCACTTGTATTAGGACAAACACATGGAGTCTAAGGACACTTCCAGGCTCCTATGTAGAATAGACACATTTACCCTAATCTTGACGTTAGTTTTGGTGAATTGCATAGTGTGGTACTGGCATGAATCAACTTTTTCTAAATCTTGAGTGAGGAGGAAAGTGAACAAGTTGGGGAGAGCCCAGAAATAAACAGAAAATACATAGCATGTACAGGCATGGTTTAGACTGCTACCGGTTAACACAAATTTTAAAGGATGCAGGGGCGCTCTCATAAACAGTTTGAGAACAGAATGAAGGGTATAAGAAATAAGAGTGAATTGAACATAATTAACATTTTTGTATTGAGAAAAAGAAGAGACTTGTCTGAGTCCTCATCAGACTAAAGCTGTCTCTCAAGCCCCCAGCGGAGTGGAGTTATCTGTCCACACAAGAATTCTGTATGAAGAGGGTCCATGCAAGCTTTCCACTTTGCAGAGCCATCTCTGGGTTTCCTTCTTGGCATGATATCGTGACTCACTGCGTTAATTATGACTGATTGCTCAATACCGTGAGGTTCCCTAGCTTCCCCTAGCAGCATGAGAAGTTGGCAAAAATACTCTTGTGTGAAAATTTGTATGAAGGACTTACTTAAAATAATTTGTGAACATGATATATTTTAGAATTATAAATAGTCTTCATGTTAAGAAATTCCTTTTAAAATTTCAGTTTTCACCTAGACTGTTATAGCGTGTTCTTATCCCTCCGCTTTTCTTTCACCTTCCTGGTTGTTAAATTTATAATAATTACATGTGGAGTCACATTCAGAATTTGAACAAACTGCTGCACACTCTGCTGGCTCCTACAGGATAAGATAACCTGACTCCCACATTTACAGTGCTGTGATGTTTTCACTGATGTTTGGTAATTCCAGATTTATTGCCCTAATTATGAGCTAATGAGCACAGAACTTTGCAAGGGAACTTGCATTATTTGCTTAAGTAGGACAAATTACCAGCTTAATCAAGGTAAAACATTCCTTATTTTTCGAGACCCTTTCACTCACCAAAAGAAAAGTATCTATCATCCAGCCAAGTTACGGTGGCTTTCAGAGAAGGGAGTGGATTGCTACCTTCCAAAGAAACTCTGCTGCAACTATACAGCAAATAACTCTACTACAGCTAAGAAATGTGCTTGGCACAGTCCAACCCTCCTTGGAAGCCCTTTCATTATTGTTCTCACTTAGCTACTTATACACCCATCTCCTACCGTTTTCAAGTCAAACGGATGAGACCATCGACAAGTCTCCTTACAGCCAAGGCAAGAGTTCAAGAATAATTAACATAATGAAAATATAGTGTGGACACAGACTTTTTAGACCTCAAATATTAAGCTTTCATGTCTTAACAAAGTACAAATTATTTTAATTATTTATGTCTTGCAGCCAGAAAAAAAAGTGGTACGTGTTTTAGTTTCATTTTTCCTTCCCTTTACTGCATATTTTCTCGTGGAGAGAAATGACTTTGGGAATTTGTTTTGGATTTAGAGGGTTATCCTTTTATCAAATAAATTAAAGGTCTCATTCTTAACATTTGCTTTCTCTGAGTGTATTCATCTTCTCTTAAGGATTATTTTGAAGATTCAGATAAATGATATAAAGTATAATATAAGAGGACCACCAGGGACTCCCTAAGAAATTAAGAAGAAAAGATGAGCAAGTAAATTAGTCAGCTAAATTAACTAGTTGCTTTAGAAGACACGAGATCTTTATGCCTCATTAGCTGCATTAGTTGCTTGCCATTGTCATTATTCTACACACTTCTTTCCACGCAGTTCCACTGTGTCAGCTTTGATTTCCCCCGTACTTATTTTTTTTCCAGCTTACCACTATTATATCACCTTCCAGGAGCATTGATTTTAAATCAAGTGTCACAAATTCCCCACTCATCATTTCCTTGCAAGCATGAAACTGACTTGCCCCCGCTCCTTCTGCACCCTTCCTTATTTCAGAGTTAATCACTTGCCCCTACTGGGCAGTTCTAGCATTTAAATTCAACATTTAGTTATTAAATGTTTTAATTGCCAAACATAGAAATAACTTCCCATCATTGTGCTTTGGTAAAAATAAACCATTAAGAGGGTAAGGAAGAGGTCAATGATACAAGCAATTTTTGTAAAAATGATCAGATATTTATAGAACATCTATTATTTGTCCAGAATTACCATAATGTTGGCGAGGTGACAAAAATATAAGCTATCAACACTCCTAATTGTTGAAGTATTTATAGTCTTGTTATGTGAAACAATTTTGAAGTATAGTTTAGATCATGAGTTACAAAGTTAAGTTGAAGTTTAGATTAGTTTTACTTTTCTTTGTATTACTTTTTTTTTTTTGTGGGTACTGGGGGGTCGACCTCAGGATCTCGCGCGCCAGCAGAAGCCCGTGCCGCTGAGCAATATCACTGGCCCTTTTTTCGTTTGTGGGTTCGGGGAGTCGAACTCAGCCCCTCGCACTTGCCAGGCAGGCGCTTATGCCGCTGAGCCATCTCACCGGCCCTGTATTACTTTAAAATATGGGTAAGATTCAGCAACTCAAGCCAGTGATGGAAGTTTTGCAAAACAATGCAAGCAGCAATAATTGGTAGACCTTTAAGCATTAGCACAATTAAAGACACTCAAGAAAGAGAACTCTCAGAATTGCTTCAGGGAGTGGTAAGAACAATGGGAGAAGTGTGATTGAAGGGGAGGGGTAACCTGAGGGTGATTGATGTCCCTGTCTTTTACTGTGATAAATTCTTAAAATTTAAATATTCATCATATATTGCAATCACACCTCACATAATCATTAGTCTAATGTCACACATTTGACAAGGATAAAAATTGTGATTTTAGAGAAAGAGTAAAGATAGGGGGTCAGTGGAATTTGAATCCTGATCATGGCAATGTAGGTATTGGTAAGCTTTTTGAGATATATGACATAATACTTTTGAAAGCAAGTAATAGGTATAAAAACTTCTAAGAGAAGATGTTATTTCTTCAAATCATAAGCAAAGATATAAATTACAAATGTTGACCAAACCCACTCCAATGACTGTAATGCATCATCCTTATTTGCCAAGTTACCCTCTTCTCCTTTTCCTCCCTCTCTCCATCCCTCTTGTTCTCTATTTTTTTCTTTTGAGAGTTATTTTCAACTTTTTGTTGAAGTCTGTCCTGCCTCTGCTTCTGAAAGGGAACCACCTTTCTTGGCAAGAACATCACTGTAATAAAACTGTAACCTGAATACAAACTCCATGTCTGCTTTCCTCTGGCAGGTGACAAACTCATTTTCTACAGTGAAATGTGAATAATTCCAAAGGCCAAATTTACCTATATGACAGGAATGTTATTAAGCTAAAAAAAGGGACAATGAATTTGGAAGAATGTTCTGGGGAAACATTGCATCCAAATGCCAAATGATATTCTGTTTTCTCCACAAGTTGTGAACTTCTGCTTCTCCATATTTTCCAAGTCATGAATTAAATGCTTGCATACATTTATTTAAGCTCAATCAAATTTAAAGGCTCTGTGGGAAATATCTTTGGGAAGGTAAGAGCATGCATTATGGTAAAGAAAATCTTAAGGGACTTTTCATCTAAATTGTCAAGCATTCATAATGCTTTCTAGACTTTTCAGGATGTTTCTCTAGTCACTCTTGTTGGGGATGCATTTATAGTTCATAGTTTTGAATACCCTGAATTGAGTTTTTATTTTTGACCGAATTAGATTGGTTATAAATATGCCCTGCTATCCTCAACACGATAAATCACTTGATGTTATGAGAAATAACTATAAAATTTCCTTGCATTTTGGTTTCATTAATTCTAATATACAATGCAGCATACTTTGGTAAATACTTATTCTTCTATAGCCTTCCTTTAAAGAAATTTCCTACTCATGCACATATTACCATATTATTTGTTCTACTATATAAGATGGGTAGGATATAAACCTGGTTCTACAAATAGCAATACAATACCAGAATATCATGTACCTACTGATTTTTTTTTTGTAATTATACCTTAGTATTAGAAATTCCAGCTTGCCCTATCACTTAAGACACAAATACAATACATTGGGCAGACACTGAGATTCTCTGCATTATTTTTTCAGCTGCAGTGTCTGTTAATGCTTGGCAACTGTGATCTGATTATTTAATTTGAAAAATAGCAAGCATTTCTTCCTTAGCCTCTTGAAATTACTGTCTTATCTAATTCCATATACTACATAGAAGACTCCATAAAAATGGCTAGCCCACCCAAAATAATTAATACAGTTCATTGGTATTTCTGTCCTGGAACAACAGTCCTCAAACCTAATATGAGACATTAAAGAAATGGATTCTGAGAGCTTTCAGCTTTATGCTTCTTTGGGAACATATACAGTGACCTACACCCTACTCAATAAGTATTTGTAGACTCAAAATAAATTCCCTTGTAACTAGTGAATCTTCCAAACAGGTATCTTCAAGGCCTCACTTCGCCATTAATGTTCAGAAATAGGACTCTTGCCCAAGATTGTCTTGCATCTATGCTATTATTGCTCAAGATTCCTAATCTTCCCCAAAATTTGCTCGTGACCCTTACGGAAACAGTAGATTAAAGACATTGCAATACCTCAGAATTGCATCAACTGACTCAAAATATTAGCTTTTCTCTTCCAATATTTCTGAAATTCAGCCATGTGCTTCTATAGAATTTTGTAGTTTGAACATTAAGAGTCTTTTCATTTGCTGAGTCTTTTTAAGTAAACCCATTATCTAGTTCTCTACTTATATATTTGAATATTAAACTTGTCAAAAACTCCTGAAGTCTTTTATACCTCCATTCTTCTATGGCTGCCATTCCATACTTTTTTTTATCCCAAATGGTTCCTTCTTTTAAACAACTGAACTGGTGAACAATATTGTAAACAACATGCAGAAGTTTTATTATTCAAATAGAGATTAACTGAAATATCTTAAGTATAGAGAATAATTTAATGTGAGAAAATACATGTAAACCTCATAGCCTAGTACCCAACACAGAAGATGTCCAGTAATTGTTTAATATTATTTCTCTGTCTTCTTCCCACTCATCCCTGTCAACATTTATAATAACAAACTTAAGGAATAAAAAACTGAAATTCCTTTTTAGTCAGAAAATAAGATGGGATTACATTCAATACGATTTAATTTTGTATGTTTAGGTTTTACTTAAAACTATTTAAGACTCCATTTCCAGAGTTGTTGAGAAGATGAAAAAGAGAAAAACAGCACATCATTTGGTCTGGTGGCCACGGAGACAGGCCTTTACTTCCCTAGAACAAACTTAGCTATTTCCAGAAATCTAAAGTATTTTATTCCCCAATCATACCAGAATTTACTGGAAATACTACATTTTCTTACTCCATATTGTGTTAGTTACAGTCCTTAACTGGGTTCTGATTATCTTTGATATTAGTGTGAAGTTTGATGTGACATAAAGTTATGTTTGTTGAAAGATTCATATAAAAGTTATACAAGTTGTAATTCTGATGTGTTAGGCCGAACTATGCGATGGCCATTAGGGCTCTAACCTATTAGACTAAGTTTCTGTTACTCTGTCTCAGGGCAAATTCCTGGAAATCATGTGACTTGGCTGGTTGCCAAGCCCGCGCCCGGGCTCCTTTGTCTCCTTTGTTAGCCTTTCCTCCAAACTGATTGGTTGCCCGTTTGCTAAGCTCCCCTATCTATAGGTTCCCCTAAGTAACCAATGAATGTATTAATTACCCTTTAACTCTTTGCGATTGGCTTCTGTAAAACTTCGCTTGCCTATCCCTCATTACCATACCCAACCCTATAGAAACCCCTTGCTCCTGCCCTTCGTGGTCGCCTTAGCACATTCGCTGGGTGACCCTACGCTAGTGTAGCCTTTCAATAAACCCCGTGCCTTTTACATAAGAGCCTGTGTGGTTCTTGGAGCGTCTCCCTTCTCGGACCCCTCTTCCGCGGACGTTACATTTGGGGGCTCGCCCGGGACTAAAGAGGGGCCAGGGGAGAGGCTTCAACGGCCGACACTGCGCCTCTTGGGGTAAGTACGGCCGTTTCTTTATATTTCTGCCTCTCGACTATACCTTGTTCTTTTGTTCTGACTTCGCTCGTGACTCCATTTGCCTGACGCTGCAGTGTCGTTTGGGAGAGAATTTCCTTTTCCTTCTCTCTCCTTTTGTTTGGGGTGGCCCTTAATTGGGCCCCAACTCCGCGGAGTAATTTTGGGGTTTCAGACCCGTTAGTTTCAGCAGTCACTGCTGAGTGTGTTTCGTATCGGAGTCATTTCGCTCTTTTGTTCTCTCTTTCACTCCCTGGCGCAAGCGTTATCATTACATTCTCTCCACAGAAGAATGGGACAAACCGTCTCCGGACCGTTAGACCTCACACTGGCCCACTGGTCAGAGGTCAAACAAGCTGCTCACAATTTATCTCTCCTAGTGAATAAGGGGAAGTGGATAACTTTTTGCCGCTCCGAGTGGCCTCTTTTTCAGGTTGACTGGCCGCCTGAAGGCTCCTTCAATCCAAACCTGATCCAAGCAGTTAAAGAAGTTATCTTCAGAGAAGGCCCTCGGGGGCACCCTGACCAGCAAGCTTACATCTTAGTTTGGCAAGATCTCAGTGAAAATCCGCCCGCTTGGGTAAAACCCTCTCTGTCCCCCCTGCCGGTGGAGGGACCTAAGGCGCTTCCCGCCCATACACGCCCTGCGGTTTTGCCCGAGTCACAGGGTGACTTGATTGGCTGGGACATGGACCCCCCCTAATTATGTCCCGCCGAGGAGGGCTCCTCCATCCCCTGTGGCTGATCCGCCTCCATCAGCCCCTCCTTTTCCAGCCTCACCACCGTCGGATTCCGATGACAAAGGACCGGCGCGAAGAACAGGCTCCCGCGATAGAGACGTAGCCGTTACCCTACCCCTCCGGCCCTATGGGCCACCTATAGATGATGGTAATGGGGGAGAAATGCCAGCTCTCCAATACTGGCCTTTCTCCACCTCCGACCTTTATAATTGGAAAAATAATAATCCTCCTTTCTCCGAGGATCCATCTAAGTTAACTAATCTTATGGATTCTTTGATGTTTTCTCATCAGCCCACCTGGGACGATTGTCAACAACTCCTAGGTACCCTTTTTACGACAGAAGAGCGCGGACGTATCCTGGTTGAGGCACGCAAACTTGTTCCAGGACCCGATGGTCAACCTACGCCGCTACAGAATCTCATTGATGATCTCTTTCCCCTGAATCGCCCGACCTGGGACCCTAACTCGCCTCAAGGTAGGGAGCATCTGTCCATTTATCGCTGGACTCTAATGGCGGGTCTCCGGGCGGCTGCTCGCCGCCCTACTAATTTGGCTAAGGTAAGAGAGGTAATTCAGGGGCCTACAGAGACCCCTGCGGCATTTCTAGAGAGAGTAATGGAGGCTTATTGCAGGTATTCGCCGTTTGATCCTCAGAGTGAGCAAATGCAAGGAACGGTGGCTATGACTTTTATCGGGCAGTTGGCCCCTGATATTAGAAAAAAGCTGCAACGCTCTGAAGGGTTACCTACTTTTAATCTACAGGATTTAGTTAAAGAAGCAGAAAAAGTGTATTTTAAAAGGGAGACAGAAGAGGAAAAAGAAATTAAGAAAGAAAAAAGACAAGCTAGAGAGTTTGGAAAAATCTTGGCCACTGTAGTTACTAAGGCAGCTCAGAGTGAGGAACAGGAAGATAAGAAAAAACCACGACGCCCTCCTTTAGACCCTGACCAATGTGCATATTGCAAAGAAAAGGGACACCGCATTAGAGAATGTATCAAATTAATGAGAAAACAGGAGAGAAAAAAGTCAAAAACTTCCAAGCACACTTTGCTAGCCCTGGAAGAAGAAGATGATTAGGGGCGACGGGGTTCGGATCCCCTCCCCGAACTCAGGGTAACTTTCAATGTGGAGGGGACCCCTGTCAACTTTGAAGTAGACACAGGGGCTGTATATTCTGCTTTGCAAGCACCACTTGGAGCTCTTTCTCCCAAGAGGTCTTTAGTTCAGGGGGCCAATGGTAGCAGATATCGAGCATGGACAACTCAGAGAACAGTAAACGTAGGAAAAGGAACTGTACAGCACTCCTTCCTAGTGATACCTGAATGTCCTGCTCCTTTAATGGGCAGAGATCTATTGACTAAACTCCGGGCTAAGATAACGTTCGAACCTACGGGTCCACAGGTTGTTTTTCAAAACCCTCTGGTGGACCAGCCATTGACAACCATGTTAACCTTGTCATTAGAGGATGAATATCGACTTCATGACCAACCCCAGGTGCTTGCCCTAGCCCAGAATTGGATGACTGACTTTCCTGAGGCCTGGGCCGAGACGGCTGGGTTAGGGCTAGCTGCCTTACAACCCCCGGTGGTAATCACATTAAAGGCCACCGCCAGCCCAGTCCGGGTCAAACAATATCCTATTAATAAAGAAGCCCATCAAGGCATAAAGGTGCATATCCAAAGATTTCTGGATTTAGGAGTCTTAAGACCCTGCAAATCCGCCTGGAACACCCCATTGCTGCCCGTTAAAAAGCCAGGCACAAATGACTATCGGCCTGTTCAAGATTTGAGAGAAGTAAATAATAGAATAGAAGACTTACACCCTACAGTGCCTAACCCATATAACCTGCTTAGCATGCTCAGTCCCACAAAAACTTGGTATACTGTTCTGGATTTGAAAGATGCTTTCTTCTGTTTGCCTCTCCATAAAGACAGTCAATTGATATTTGCTTTTGAATGGACTGATCCCGACGGAGGCACATCTGGACAACTCACTTGGACACGCCTCCCTCAGGGTTTCAAGAACTCTCCGACGATATTTGACGAGGCACTCCATAGAGACTTGATGGGTTTTCGAACCCGACACCCAGAGGTAACCCTCCTTCAATATATCGATGACCTCCTGCTGGCGGCTGAGACAAAATCGAGCTGCCTATCTGGGACCAGGGGCCTACTACGGGAGCTGGGTAAGATGGGATATCGAGCCTCTGCAAAAAAGGCTCAAATTTGTCAAAAGGAAGTCCACTTCCTGGGGTATTTGCTTAAAGATGGTAAGAGATGGCTTACAGACGCCAGAAAACAAACTGTTGCTCAGATTCCCATCCCCAAAAGACGCAAAGAACTACGCGAGTTCCTAGGAACGGCAGGCTTCTGCCGTCTCTGGATTCCAGGATTTGCATCCCTGGCAGCGCCACTCTACCCACTCCTTAAAGAAGGGACTCCTTTTGTGTGGGATAAAGAACAACAACTGGCTTTTGATAATATTAAAAGGGCTTTGCTGTCCGCTCCGGCTTTGGCCTTACCAAACATAGACAAACCTTTCACTCTCTACATAGAGGAAAGAGAAAATGTTGCCCGAGGGGTTTTAACTCAGACATTGGGACCCTGGAAACGACCAGTGGCTTACTTATCAAAAAGACTGGACCCAGTGGCAAGCGGATGGCCCTCCTGTTTAAAAGCCATAGCTGCAGCCGCCCTATTAACTAAAGATGCGGACAAACTGACTCTGGGGCAAAACCTCACTATTGTGGCCCCTCATGCATTAGAGAGCATAATTCGTCAGCCACCCGATAGATGGCTCTCTAATGCTAGGATCACTCATTGTCAAAGCCTCTTGCTAAACAAGGACCGAATAACCTTTGGTTCGCCAGCCGCTCTCAATCCGGCCACCCTGCTCCCCGCTACCTCCGCCGACCACATCCTCCATACCTGCCAAGACATTCTGGCTGAAGAACCTGGGATCCGGTGCGACTTGATGGACCAACCTCTTCCAGACGCAGAGGTAGCCTGGTACACTGATGGCAGCAGCTACATATTAAACGGTAAGAGACATGCGGGGGCGGCGGTAGTGTCAAAGGACAAAGTCATTTGGTCCTCGGGACTCAGAGAAAACACCTCTGCCCAGAGGGCAGAATTGATTGCCCTCACAACAGCCCTAGAACTGGCCAAGGGCAAAAAGGCAACAATTTATACTGACAGCCATTATGCCTTTGCCACTGCCCATGTTCATGGAGCCATTTACCAACAAAGAGGGTTGCTGACTTCGGCTGGAAAAGAGATTAAAAATAAACAGGAGATATTAAGACTCTTGTCCGCTATCCTGTTACCCCAAAAATTAGCTATTGTACATTGCAATGGCCATCAGAAGGGAGATAATCCAGTGGTGAGAGGAAATAACTTTGCAGACAAAACGGCTAAGCAAGCCGCATTGTTGGGGCCTACTGAACTTCTTTTAAAAACTCCTGATTCTACAGAGGGAGAGTTGGCCAAAGCTGATCCACTTCCACTCATAAAAGAATCCGACCTGAGAGAATTTCTACAAAAGGCCCACCGCCTAACTCATCTGGGGGCTAAGAAACTTACACTGGTGGCCAAACAATATGCCAACCATTTCCCATTGTTCAAAATCTCGGAGTTGGCCAAACAAGTGGCCACCTCCTGCAAAGCTTGCCAACTGATTAATGCTCACTCCTCTCCTGTAACACGAGGAAAAAGATTACGAGGGACTAAACCTGGACAATTCTGGGAAGTGGATTTCACTGAGATTAAGTTCACAAAATGTAGATTCAAATATTTACTAGTGTTCGTAGACACCTTTTCTGGATGGACTGAAACATTTCCTATGAAGACCGAAACAGCCCAAGTAGTAGTAAAAAAGTTAATAGAAGAAATATTTCCTCGATTCGGACTGCCTAAGGTAATCGGGTCAGACAATGGGCCGGCGTTCGTGTCCAAGGTAAGTCAGGGAGTGGCCAAGATCCTGGGGATAAATTGGAAATTACATTGTGCATATAGACCCCAGAGTTCAGGACAAGTAGAAAGAATGAATAGGACGATTAAAGAGACCTTAACAAAATTGGCTCTAGAGACCGGTCATAAAGATTGGACCATGCTCCTACCTTTTGCCCTATTTAGAGCTAGAAATACCCCCTATTCTGTATCCCCACACCTAACTCCCTTTGAAATCCTGTTCGGGACGCCTCCACCAATACAGGACCTCAACAACTGGCCTTATAACGCTGCCCTGCCTACCCCCCTCGCTGATAGACTCTTGCTTCTTGACCAGGTCCGACGGACGCTGTGGACGCAACTCTCCCAGGCTTATCAACCGGGAGACACCCTTGTTCCCCATCCATACCAGGTTGGAGACTGGGTGCTTGTCCGTCGACACCAGGTTGAAACTCTCCAACCACGCTGGAAGGGACCATACCAGGTGCTGTTGACAACCCCCACAGCTGTTAAAGTGGACGGCATTGCTTCCTGGATACACACTTCACACCTCAAGCCCACAGCTCCCCTGTCAGAGACCGACTCCTGGATCCTCCAAAAGACTCAAGACCCTCTTAAGATCAAGCTTACCCGCAATCCGTAAGACTGCTCCATGCATTGTTATCCGTTGGCATTTATAATTGTATTTGCTCTTCTGATTCTAATTTTTGCTATAGCCTTTTGGACTGTTTTACATGAACAACACTGGGAATTCCCCCAAAAAGTTGTTTTCATCCTAACTTACCTGATTACTGTAACTGGATTGAGTGTCCTTAATTGTCTAAGATGTACTGGTTAATACTAAATGGGTTGCTGTCCCTCTGTATGGGACATAATATACACCAACCGTGGAAATGGACAATATTTAGCTGGGAAGACCACCGCACCCTTCTAGCCTGGGAGGGCCCCGGAGAGCCTAATCTGTGCATGTCACCTTGTCACTTCCTTCGTGGCCCCTATACAGTTAAGCCTGACTGTCGCGACAGCCATATATACATGTGTCCCGCCTCTAACCCTGGCAGGGGCTATTGCAACGACATACGGTCCTATTATTGTCCCTACTGGGGTTGTGAGACAATAGCCACAGGCTGGAAACCCCCATCTCCTGATCGATATCTACAGGGGGAATGGAAAAAAGGGACTTCTGGGTCCTGCCCGTTCAATTGTAACTTCTGCCTCAAGCCCCAAAGTTTAAATGACCCTGGCTGGTTAACAGGGCGAACATGGGGCTTTAGACTATGGAAACAACACCATTACGGGCATAACCGGGGAAGCCTTATTCTCATAAAAAAAGAAGACATAAAACCGAAGGTTGCAATTGGCCCAAATCCAGTCCTAAAGCCCAAGACTCAACCCAAACTCACTCGAGCCCCTAAATTGGCCACAACCACCCCCACTCCTATGCCCATGAACACTGCCTCATTTAATGTGTCCAGCTCTGCTATGGCATTATCCTCACAGACTGAGTCCGACTTTATACGCCAGCCAGACCAGCTCCCAACCAGGCAGCCAGCTGAAACAGTAGATAGATTATATAATCTTATATTGGGAGCCTATTCGATGTTAAATTATACCCAGAGTGACCTAACACAATCTTGCTGGCTATGCTTATCTGCGGCACCCCCATACTATGAGGGCATTGCAATTAATGGCACTTACCAAAGCCTACAGACAGATGATTCCTGTGATTGAAATGACAATCACCACCTCACCCTTTCTGAAGTCTCAGGGAAAGGGATCTGCATAGGGACACCTCCAAAAAGTATAAGACAGTTGTGCCTACAGACTCGTAATGTCTCTACATCAACAGGATATTTACTCCCCCTAGATGGGACCCGCTGGGCCTGTAACACTGGAATCACCCACTGTGTCTCTACCAAGGTGTTTAACAATTCAGCTCACTATTGTGTAATGGTAAAATTGTTTCCTTGGATCGTATATTACTCTAGCGAGTCTTTTGAAAAAATCATGGATAAGGCAACAACCAGGTACCAGAGAGAACCCATATCTTTAACTTTAGCTGTTCTAGCTGGCCTGGGAATCGCCACCGGTGTGGGTACAGGGACCGCAGCGCTCATTCAGGGCACTAAATATATAGATTCAATGCAAAAAGTAATTGATCAAGATCTACAGGAATTAGAAATGTCCATAAAAGCCCTCCAGGACTCTCTAACCTCCCTGTCTGAAGTGGTATTACAAAATAGATGCGGACTAGACCTCCTTTTTATGAAAGAAGGGGGACTATGCACTGCCTTACAAGAAAAATGTTGTTTTTATGCCGACAATTCAGGGGTGGTCAAGGAGTCATGGACAGATTAAACCAACGTCTAAAACAACGACAGAGAGAAAGGGAAACCAGAACGCCCTATGGAGGTTTATGGGATGGCGTCCTCCCTTACTTGATACCGCTGGCGGGCCCCCTTTTAGTAATACTCCTCCTGGTCACTATAGGACCATGTGTGCTAAATCGAATAACTACCTTCATTAGACAACAAATATCAACAGTCAAACTTATGGTTATTAGACAACAATACCAATCCCTCCAACAAGACTCCCATCTTTAAGATTAAAGATTCTCCTAAGAAAAGGGGGGAATGTGAAGTTTGATGTGACATAAAGTTATGTTTGTTGAAAGATTCATATAAAAGTTATACAAGTTGTAATTCTGATGTGTTAGGCCGAACTATGTGATGGCCATTAGGGCTCTAACTTATTGGGCTCTAACCTATTAGACTAAGTTTCTGTTACTCTGTCTCAGGGCAAATTCCTGGAAATCATGTGACTTGGCTGGTTGCCAAGCCCGCGCCCGGGCTACATTCCCGTGCCCGGGCTCCTTTGTCTCCTTTGTTAGCCTTTCCTCCAAACTGATTGGTTGCCCGTTTGCTAAGCTCCCCTATCTATAGGTTCCCCTAAGTAACCAATGAATGTATTAATTACCCTTTAACTCTTTGCGATTGGCTTCTGTAAAACTTCGCTTGCCTATCCCTCATTACCATACCCAACCCTATAGAAACCCCTTGCTCCTGCCCTTCGTGGTCGCCTTAGCACATTCGCTGGGTGACCCTACGCTAGTGTAGCCTTTCAATAAACCCCGTGCCTTTTACATAAGAGCCTGTGTGGTTCTTGGAGCGTCTCCCTTCTCGGACCCCTCTTCCACAGACGTTACATTAGCTACTATTTCTTGCTTCGCCATTCATATTCAAGCCCCTTTTCTTTATTTCAGTTCATCTAAATACTGGTTTCTATTGCTGAGACCAAACAGTTCTTTTCTGAAAACCCCTCCACTGCCTGAATTGAGTTTTAAATTATCTATCAACAATCCCACTGCTGTCCCTAGCTCTTGCTCTATTTTTTCCTGCCTCTCCATTACCTGGCTATAAGGAGCACTTATCTACATTCATTTCTGAACTTTCTTCAGTACTCAGTTCAAAATCCAACTTACTCATGAAGCTTTTCCCATTTTAGTGAAGCTATGTGGAGGCCTTGGGCTGTTTTCAGAGGTATTAATGTATAGTTGGTTCTTCTTGACTACTTTTTCCCTATCAAAAATAGGTTTAGATGTTATTTACAATTGTAATATATTCACACATATTTAATTTGGTTTTGTTTTATTAGTTTGCCTCAAATGTAGAGACATTACACATTTCTAAATTTCCTCCATAGCTCAAACACATGGACCACATAACAAATTAAACATATTTTCAGTGAGTCACCAAAAAAATCTTCTCCATGACCAGATGCCCAAACCTGTAGATGAGATAGCAACTATTAACATTCTGCGATTTGTTTATAGCCCTTTAATCACCACCACAGTTCCATTTTTTTTTTTTTTTCCTAAAGGACCAGTAAAGATTACCAGATGTGTAGGAATCTGATATTTTCCATTGGCACACAAGGTAGTAAAAATATAGTCTTTGGGAAAACTATTTTTGCATGTTCTTTTGTATCCTTTTGGTTTTTATTTCTGTACTAGATTGTCAGCTTACAGCTTACAGCTTTTAGTTTACTTTTTCCATAGTCCTCCTAGTCATTGGTAACAGAGTCACATCTACTTGATCTTCAGCTTATTAGTTTAGTCAAAGGCCTTTTGGCACCAGAGCCTAGTTTGGAATAAAACCACAAGGCTAAGGTCTTACCGGAAGATGTCACTTGATTCACGGAGAGGAATCTACTCACAAGCTACCAACAGGGATGACAACTCACTGTCACGAGTTTGTCTTCGTCCACAAGGAAGTCTCTATATAATTTTCATTCACAAGAAGATGAGTACTTTGGATCTATATTTTTTCTAGATCATAAATAATTTCAAATAAGGTGAACTCAAGTATTTAGTGACCAAAGGGACTATGGAATTAGGAAACAGGATGCTAAAGTGGAGTAATTTAAAATGGTATGACTCTGGATAAGATCAAAGAAAGGTCCCTTTTCAGTTTAGACCACTTCTGGGGTGGGAAATGGCAGCTTACTGTGGTCAATATTTATTGTCTGTGCAAGCCTGAGACAGTTCTTATCTGTGGTCTCCTGGTGTGAAAACCTTTGAAACAGACTTATGTTACCCAAGAAAATGCTGGGGCAGAGTAGATAGCAGGGCACAGTGACAGCCATGCCAGTTGGTAGTCTAGTAAGGATATTCAGGATTATACAGGTGGTATTAATTTATAGTAGGAATGCTGATTCTAGCTCATATTTCTTAACTGGAAAATTATCTCTAGCATTCTCTGAGTTCAGGGAGTGGCTTTTTAAAAAACTGGGACCTTATATCTTAGAAGTTAATGTCTCCTCACCAAATATAATTCACAACTTTGTGTATGCAAACATTTTATTCCCTCATTTAGTCAGCTGCAGTTGTTTAAATTTCATGCTATTACTTTTGAGGTGATTGTACATTCAGTGTCATAGCAGGAATATCCTTCCATGTCATCTCTATCGTAGGTCCATTTTGTTCTTTAAAAACTTTCCATATAATGCATTCCATAACTTTCTTCCTTATTCTAGTGACTTTATTCCTTAAAAAGCAGACACTATGCACATACTGAGGAAGCAAAGTACCTTACTTGTAAAAATTAAACTATAGGTAAGAATAGGGAGACGTGATGTTTTAATATCCACAGAGAGAGATAATAAGGCCCTCCTAAAATACACATTCAATTCGATATTCATCAGAATTCTACAAAACAACATCTACAACAAATATGGATGATGTCCATGTCATAGGTTTGGATTTTATTAAAAACCAGTGTCTTAGATTTCAGGGCTGAAATTGTCTATCAAATAGATAAATCTCTTTATTTTACAAACGAGGTTAGAAATGCCGAAGAACTACCCCCAGGGTACACAGCTGTGATATCTACCTTCCCCTCCTCCTAGATTAGTTCCCTTTCTCCCTTGAAATAGTGAAAGAATGAAAAGTAATAGTTGTGCCATAAAGGTATGTAAACATGGAAGCTAATCATTTGAGACTTAAAAAGAAGTAAAGATAGTAACAAGATAAGTAGAAGATAGAAATCTGTTTAATAATCAGTCCTAGATTCCCACTGTCCCAATCATATGATTTTAAAAAAAAAGTGTTATAGAATGTTTTGAAATGAGTAAAACAGACCTACTATTCTGATTCACCACCATTACATACAACCTGTTAAAACCTCTAAAAGACATCAGAGATGAAAAATGACTAAGCCAGTTTTTGAGTATATTCCTTTTCTCCTGTAGGGTTGTATCTGCGTGATTATTTTTTAGTCCTGTGCTTGAATTATAGGTCATTTGAAATGTAGGGCTTCCTTCCTCCCGAAAAGGTAATTCCAGTGTAATCTGTCTTGGGAAACTGACATGCTCCACAGAAAACATTTTGCGTGGCATCTGATAAGCAGGGCACCAGTTTCAATCTTGACATGTGAAACTGCCTGGGAATCTCCTAACATCACTTAACAAGTGACAACCAGGGCAAGGAACACTATTGCATTCCTTATTAACCAATCAGGGCCATTTGGTAACTGGGATATCATCTGGAAGAACAGATATCCAAGATGCCTGAAACATAAAGTACACTCAGGCTTGCTTGCCTGGACAAATCCCCAGTAGAAGAAAATGTATAGTGCAGCTACTTGGATGCCATGTAAGGAGTTATTAGCCAGCTGGGCAGAGTGAGTGACATTTGGTTGAGGCGGGGTGTGGGCACAGTACTCCAGGCAATCTGGCTTTCATCTTCCCTAGTATTTATTTGGCAAACTCAGACATCATTTCTCACAACTCCCCCTCCTATCTGAAGCAGTCATCTCAGAGTGAGATGATTTATTGTAAATTTCACACAATGTTACTTAAAGAGATTTCCAAGTGAAACAGACTGCCTGGAAAACAGGCCCAGGTCAAAGAGGAACGTAGCACGGGGGCACCGACTCTGAGCTGGCTGGACTGACCTCAACCATTTCTGGCTTCCTTGTGATCCTGAGATCTTCCTTTATGCTTTCAGATGAGCCCGAATTGAGTTACAACCTCTTTAGATAGAGGAAAGGGAGAACATGAGATAGAAGCTCCATTTTCCTCAATAAGCTGAGGAGCTCTGAGGAATGGTCAGAAGAAAAGCATTCAGTCCTCCTCTTTGTGCTGCTTCTATTTAGGGGACAGTCAGGGCTTCCTCATCCCGATAAGCGTGGTGAAGACGGGGCCTGTTCCCAGAGGACTCTGGTTTTTAGCTTTCTTTGTTTCCCTCCATGTCTGACCTGCTTTATTCAGGCCAGCGTTAAGGAATTCTGCAGTCCAGCAGGGGCTGCAGGAGACTCACGTGCACGTAATAAGTGGGGCTACGTTGTTTCCCCAGTGTCACAGTCAGCCTTGTGATTTTCTTTGCACTTTAGCCAGGATCATAAGTAGGGCATGTGACGAGGACAGGGAGGTTACCACTTGAAGGTGGTAAATGGAATGGTTACATTTGTTCCATTTCCTATGTTCTTTACATTCTCAAGATCATTATCATGAAAACGGATTTGTGCTGTGCCATTTCCTGTTCTTGTTACAATCTTTATCACGACAAGAAGGTACTACGTTTTAACGCCTGGTGTTGTATTTGTTTTCAATAACTGGCGCGTGGTCTTACTTTTCTTTCTGCGTGGTGTTGTGTGCACAAAAGCAAAGGCAGCACAGTCCAGGAATTTGAAGGATGATAAGCTGAATGTGCAGAAGGCGAGACAATACCAGGGTAGGGACAGTTTCCCTCTTCCTTCTGTACCCCACGTAAACCCAGGACTTTCATAAGAGGCTCTGACTTGCTTCTACACCCTCCATGTAGATTTCAGGTTCCCACTTTTCTCATCCGTGGCTCTTTACAACCCAGATGACACTCCTACTGACAGTCAGATTGGATCACATAAGGGGCAAGACAGAGCAGTTTCCAATTATCATCAAAGAATTTCCCCACTATTACTATGCTGAGACTTCAGGCTGTTGATACAGATGAGATCAAAAATAGAACATGGTATAATAAGAACCTTTGCTTCCTGGCATGAACTAGAATCAGAATAGCTAATGGTACAACACTTTCAAGCTCTCCTTTTTTAAAAGTAGGTTTAGCTCTTGTGAAAGCTGCTGAGTTGACAGCTCAGGATACTATGGGATAGAAAAAATGATAAGCTCTCCCTCCCCACTTTTCCAAGTCCAACTTCAGCTTGCCCTGGAGGCAATGAATGTCTCAGGAAGAAAGAAGTTAGTTCTCTCTCCAAATACTTTTAATCTTTGAATTCACAGATAGGAGTATTATCCAAGCTGATTAGGAAGAATATTTCAATGTGGGGCTGTGTTTCCCCTCAGATCAAAGTTCAAATTGACAGATCATTTCCTTCAGGCAACTGCAAAACCACCCAGCGCGAGCCAGTTTTGAAATCCTGTGTCTTCTCACAAGTGAACCCCAGAGCTGCACAAGTGAGTTTTGCAATGCATTATGTGTGGTTGAAGTTTTAAGAACTGAGTCTTCAGCAAAAGATAGGGTACAGCATTTGCTTTGTAACCAGCACTTGTGAAGCACCAATCATGGCTGGTGCTGACCCAACTGTATTTCAGCAAAGCTCAGAGCGGTGGGATTGACTAGGAGGAACTAAGGACTTCAGAGATAGGTAGGGGGCGATGGGGCCAGCCAAGTCTTTCAAAACTTAGAACAGAACTAAAAATCCCACCCCATCCTTACGCAGGACTTATCGGATGTTCAGAAGCTTTGGGGCAGGGATCCGTTCATGTATTTCAGGGGAGTTCTGAAATTCTGTACACATTTTGAACTCACAAACTCTCTCCTAAAGGAAATTTTCAAGGAGATCTGTGACATCCCACATTTTGAGAGCTTTTGCTTTAGGCAGTTAAGTCTCTTTTCTCACTCTTCCCCGGTTCTGGAACCATGTCAACAGTCCCACTGAGAAAACAGAGGAAAAGATCAGTAAATAATAAGATGTAAATTGATTTTTCACATTCAGAAAGGTTGATTTCTTTCTTCTTTGGGCTGTTTTCTTATTTGCTAAATGTATTTTTATCTTTGAGCTTGAAGGATTTCTTTTGAAATGACATAGGAGCATGTGTAGAATGTACTTGATGTCTACAAGTAACATCTCATAAACATAAACCATAAAATGGAAGCAGGGTAATGCTTATTAGTTAGCACCACTCACCATAAAGAAAGGCTTTTTTTTTTTTTTTTTTTTTTTTTAAAGACAGAGTCTCACTATGTAGCCCAGGCTGGTCTTAAACTCACAGCGATCCTCCTGCCTCAGCCTCTTGAGTGCTGGCTGGGATTACAGGCGTGCGCTACTATGCCCAGCCTAGAAAGGATTCTTAATGAACAGTATCTTTTTATAAAAGGCGAAACTAAGAAAATATCACCCAACTGGTAAAGGATGAAAATCTATTATCAAATATAGCAGTTGCCTCTCAGAAGCAATCTTGAATGCCAGTACAAACATAACTACATTACCTGCTCTTATTTAAAAAAAAAAAAAAAAGAAAGAAGCTAAAGAGAACAGCTCCTCCTTTTCCTCTGAATATTGTTCTGGGGAGTTCAGAAGGTCAGGAACTTGACACTGGTTTCGAGTAGAAGCTAGTCAAGCAGGATTTCTTTGCCCTCTGGACAAATGGTTAGCCTACTTCAGGAATTCTGAATAATTATCGCTGTTCTCTTCAGCCTGGAGAAAATTTACCTTTCACAAAACAAAGGGCTTGTGGCATTAACTTAATCTCATTGCCTGAGTGCACAGAAATCAGTTTTGCTCTGCAGAGTTATTATTGTTCCTAATTTATGAGCACGAGAACTATTTTATCTCATTCCTGGGTCTTCGTGAAAATGGAGCACTTATGGCATCTCTCGGAGCATGATGTGATTTCCACCCTCCCGCACTTCCCAGAAGGCTGCGAGAGGAGCAGACTGGTCTTCTGGAGTGACCAGTGCTGCTTTCCTCTAAGTGGCACGGAGGCAGTCATTTTATGCCTGCAACCAGGACACTCAAGAGTTTTGAGGCTTCATTCTTTTGCTCACTAAAACTACTCTTAATTCCCGTGCAAATACCCATGTGCGATCTGAACTTTTTGTAGCATCGTCAGTCAGTTGTCTGTACTGACACTGCTGTTAGGAAACAAGTTGTTAAATAAACTAAATTCTTCTGCAGTCAGGTTTTGAACAAATCAGCATCCAAGATGACTTGAAGAGGATATGGAACTGGCCAAAGTTGCTAGCCTTGCTATTTTCACCAGAAAAACAAAGTTCCCTTCATTTTTAACTCCCTCTCACCATCCCTTGGTGATTTCTATTATTTTGGAATCACTCTCTACTGTACATAACAAGTACTGTTAACCATATGGGATTACTGGTCCAAATTCCCAGGGAAGAGAGTAGCTGTGAATATTTTTCTATGTCTCAATATTGTTGTCTTAATGATGCCTGAGATTACTAGAATAATTTTCACCAAGAATCCCCCAAGCAATTGACATCTCAGGAATTATGTCACTTGCAATGGGAAGACCATTAATTCCGAGGGAAAATATATTCTTTTATCACAGGCACTGTATTGACTCAAAAACTGAATATACACCTTGAACTAAAATAGATAAATCTTGTCTATTTTTTTGGAAATTTGTGAAGACCTTTCAGTTTGGAAGGGAGGTATGTGTGTGTGTGTGTGCTTTTTTTTTTTTTTTAAAGAGAAAAACAAAACAAAACAAAAAAGAACAAAATTTCAAAACAACATAATAGGAGGGTAACAATGGTTAATACATTACATATTGGTATCTTTAAATTAGTTACTCAGGGTACAAGATATCAGCATTCAATTGTCCAAACATTACTGGCATAAACCTTTCTCTTCAATGAACTAAGCAAAATTAGTATTGTATCTATCTTAACCATCTTATATATAAATACAATTTTTTTCTTTTCCCTTCTTTCTTTTCCCCATTACCCCCATCCCAGACTCTCTTTCCTTTTGACCAGTTTCTTTCTGATTCATCATATCTATTGTACATTTTGGATCTTATTTACACTTTCAGTTTCTCACACTAGGGAGACAATTCGATGTTTACACATGTGCATCTGGTTTACTTCACTTATGAGTATTTTCTCGAGTTGCATCCATTTACCTATAAAAGTCTCCAGTTTATCCTTCTTTATGGCTGAGTACTCCATTGTATAAAAAGACCACATCTTTTTTATCCATTCTTCGGTTGATAGGCATTTGGGTTGTTTCCAAGACCTGGCTATTACAAATTGTGCTGCTATAAACATGGGTGCACATATATCGCCATGGTACGATGGTTTTAATTCTTCTGGGAAGATACCCAGAAGGGGAATAGCTGGGTCAAATGGGACCTCCAACCCTAGTTTTCTGAGGAATCTCCACACTGACTTCCACAGTGGCTGCACCAGTCGACACTCCCACCAACAGTGGAGAAGGGTTCCTTTTTCCCCACAGCCCCTCCAGGATTTGTTACTAGTTGATTTCTTGATAATAGCCATTCTTTCTGGGGTGAGATGGAATCTCAGTGTTGTTTTCATTTGCATCTCTCGAATGACTAGAGATGTTGCATATTTGTATATTTATTTGCCATTTGTATTTCTTCATCTGAGAAATGCGTATTCATCTCAGATGCCCATTTTTGGAGTGGGTCTTTAAATTTGGGAGGTCTGATTTTTTTGAGTTCTTCGTATGTTCTCGATAGCAATCCTTTGTCTGAGGAATAGCTGGCAAACATTTTTTCCCACATTGTGGGTTGTCTCTTCACTCTGTTGGTCGTTTCTCTTGCTGTGCCAAAGCTTTTTAATAAGATGATCCCAGTTGTTGATTCTTTGTGATAGTTCCTGTGTGGTTGAAGTTTTAGTCATAAAGTCTTTGCCTACACCAATGTCCTCAAGGGTTTTACCTATCCTACCTTCCAGCAGATTTAATGTTTCTGTTTTAATATTTAAATCTCTGATCCATTTTGAATTTAGTTTAGTGCATAGTGAAAGATATGGGTCTAGTTTTAATCTTCAGCATGTGCAGAGCCAGTTTTTCCAGCACCATTTACTAAAGAGGCTATCTTTCTTCCAGTGAATGTGTTTGGCACCTTTGTCAAAGATAAGGTGGCTTAGTATATCTGGGGTTGTTTCAGCATCTTCTAATCTGTTCCATTGATCTTCAGGTCTGTTTTTTTTTCCAATACCACACTGTTTTTATCACAGTAGCTTTATAGTATAATTTTAAATCAGGGATTGTGATGCCCCCTGCCTTGCCTTTGTTGCCCAGAATTGCCTTTGCTATTCTAGGTCTCTTCTGATTCCAAATGAATTTTAGGATTGTTTTCTCTAGTTCTGTGAGATATGCTGTTGGAATTTTGATTGGAATTGCATTAAATCTGTATAACAATGTTGGAAGTATGGCCATTTTCACTATATTGGTTCTTCCTATCCAGGAGCAAGGGATATCTTTCCATTTTCTGATATCCTCTTCAATCTCCTTTTTCAGAGTACTGTAGTTTTCAGTGTAGAGGTCTTTTACATCCTTTGTGAGGTTGATTCCTAGGTATTTCATTTTTTTGGATGTTATTGTGAAAGGTATTGTTTCCCTAATTTCTCTTTCAGTAAGTTTGTTATTTGTGTACAGAAAGGCTATTGATTTTTGAGAATTGACTTTGTATCCAGCTACACTGGAATTTGCTTATTAAATCTAGCAGTTTTTTAGTGGAGTTTTTGGGGTCTTCTATGTAGAGTATCATGTCATCTGCAAATAATGATAACTTAACTTCTTCCGTTCCAATCATTATTCCTTTTCTTTCTTTCTCTTGTCTAATTGCTCTGGCTAAAGTTTCCAGGACTATGTTGAATAAGAGTGGGGACAGTGGACATCCTTGTCTTGTTCCTGATTTTAGAGAGAGAGCTTTCAGTTTTTGTCCATTTAGTATGATATTGGCTGTTGGTTTGTCATAGATAGCTTTTATCAGATTGAGATAAAGACCATCTATTCCAATTTTCTGTAGGGTTTTTATCATGAATAGGTGCTGGACTTTGTCAAAAGCTTTTTCTGCATCTATTGAGATGATCATGTGATTTTTGTCTTTGGTTCTGTTAATATGGTGTATTGCATTTATTGATTTACGTATATTGAACCATCCCTGCATCCCTGGGATGAATCCAACTTGGTCATGGTGTATAATCTTCTTCATGATTTGCTGGATTCTGTTTGCCAGTATCTTACTGAGGATTTTTGCATCTATGTTCATTAGGGAGATTGGCCTGTAGTTCTCTTTCTTAGTTGGGTCGTTCTCTGGTTTTGGTATCAGGGTAATGCTTGCTTCCAGGAATGAATTTGGGAGTATTGCTTCCCTTTCAATTTCATTAAAGAGATTGGGAAGTAGTGGTGTTAGGTCTTCTCTAAATTTCTTGTAGAATTTGGCAGTGAATCCATCAGGGCCTGGGCTTTTCTTTGTTGGGAGGTTTTAATTACATCTTCGATTTCATTGGTTGATATTGGTTTATTTAGGATTTTTATATCTTCTTGATTCAGTTTTGGTAATTCACATGTATCTAGGAATCTGTCCATTTCGTCTGCATTTTCCATCTTAGTAGAATATAAATTTTCAAAACAGGTATAGATGATCTTCTGGATTGCTGCAGGGTCCATCATGATATCACCCTTTTCATTTTCAATTGCATGAATTTGAGTCTTTTCTTTTTTTAATAAGGTTGGATGAGGGTTTGTCAATCTTATTTATTCTCTCAAAGAACCAACTCTTTGATTCATTGATTCTTTGTATTGTTTTTTTAGTCTCCAATATGTTAATTTCTGCTCTGATCTTTATAATTTTCTCCCTTGTATGAGTTTTTGGCTTAGCCTGCTCTACTTTTTCTAGAAGTTTGAGGTTCACCATTAAGTCGTTTATTTGTGCTTGCTCTATTTTCTTGATATAAGTATTTAATGCTAGAAATTTCCCTCTTAGGACTGCTTTCATTGTATCCCATAAGTTCCGGTATGTTGTACTGTCATTATCATTCAGTTGTAGAAAGTGTGTAATTTCTTCTTTAATTTCATCTGTGACCCATTGGTTGTTCAGGAGGGTGCTGTTTAATTTCCATGTGTTTAGGAAGTTTTTGTGATTTCTTTTGCCATTGATTTCCAATTTCATTGCACTATGGTCTGATAATATGCATGGGATAATTTCAATTCCTTTGCATTTACTTAAGCAGGTTTTATGAGTTAGTATGTGGTCTAGGTTGGAGAACATCCCATGTACAGCTGAGAAGACTGTGTATTCTTGTGCTTTCTTTTAAAAATAATCAGGTATATAGTTTGTCTTTCAGCACAAGCAAAACTTATACAGTGTGAATTCCTGAACTTTTATACAACCTTTGCAATTGACCTTGTGTCCAATTAAGCAGTGTTTTATATTTTTCTGGTGGCTTAACTCATATTCATTGTTTGCTGTAATACCATTTCAACACTGAAATAGGATTTCCAGATTATTAAAAAAAAAAAAAAAAGGTTAGTTCTGTAATCTTACACAAATTGCCTTTGTGTCCTATCACTCAAGCCTTTCAGTTGTATCTTTATATCATGATGTCAAGGACACAGGAGAAAAACAGCTTTAATGACATTTACTTGTTTATCAAGTATTTTGGGGCTAGTTGGATAAAATTAAATACCTACAAGAAAGCATTTCGAGTCAGTTTTTAAATATGTGATTTGGCCAAACTTTTGAGATGTGGCAGAGTTAAGTTGGTGTGTGAGTCCTACTTTAGAATATTACTTCTGAGTTTATGTTGAGCTGTATGAATTTAGGTGGCCCTGAACTGATGATTTAGGAATGTTTACTTTGTTCAGATTTGAGTGTTCACATTTTTTTACACTGTATTGAAGAAAAATATTTAACATTTAACATGAGATCTGCCCTCTTAAAAATATTTAAAATGTACAATGAAGTCCTGGTCACTATCGCAGAATTTTGTGCAGTATTGCTAAGGCTTTTTTGTCTTACCTAACAAACTTCATACCTGTTGAATGATTTTACATTTACTCCTCATCTTTGACAACCACCATTCTTTCTGTTTCCATGGTTTTGACTACTTTTAGATACCTCATTTGAGTAGAACCATGCGGTATTTGTCATTCTGTGACTGGCTTATTTTATTTAGTATCATGCCCAAAAAGTTCATCAATAATGTTCCATGTAGCAGAATTTTCTTCCTTTTTGAGGCTGAATAATATTCCACTGTATATGTATGTCACAGTTTCTTTATCCATTCATCTGTTGATAAGCATTTAGGTGTTTTCTACATCTTGGTTACTGTGAATAATACTGTAATGAACATGGGAGGGTAAATCTTTCAAGACACTGATTCGGCCCAGGGGTGTAGTATACACCTATGATGGAGGAGGCTAATGCAAGAAGACCGCAAGTTCGAGGCCAGCCTGGGCAACTTAGCAAGGCCCTGTATTAAAGTAATTTTTTAATAAAAGGCCTGGGGATGTAGCTCAGCAGTAGAGTGCTTGCCTAGAAAGCACCTAATATCAAAGGAAAAACAAAGAGCGCTGGATCATACGGATTAGTATTTTTTTTTGAGAAGTCTCCGTCCTTTTTCCATAGTGGCTGTAACATTTCGTGTTACTGCCAATGGTATACAAGGGCATAGTTGTTGCCAACAGTTGTTACTTTTTAAATAATAGCTGTCCTACCAGGTATGATGTCTCACTGTGGTTTTAATTAGAATACCTGATTACTAATGTTGAGCACTTTTTATATACCTGTTGCCACATATATGTCTTCTTTGGAGAAATGTCACCAAGTCCGTTAACCATTTTTAATTGGATTTACTTTTTTTTTCTTTATTAAGGTATACGAGTTGTCTAGCTTTGATATTCACTATGATATCTTCTAGTGTAATGATTTTTTTATACACTTAAAATACTTCTGTTGCCACCATGTAAATGAACACTGGAAAGAATTTTTCTTCGCTCAAAAACAATTTTGGTGTTAGAGGCATCATAAGATAAAGTCCTGTGCTAATTTTTGTAATTTTTACATAATTGTCTTAACTCTGTTATACCTTGATTGCCATCACCATGCAAACATTATAAAGCCCTCATATGAACCACATAAGCCTCTTGTGGTGGGCAGGGAGATGAGCCACTCATGGCTTAACAAAGATCTTTCTCACCAGCTGCAGGGCATGCAGCCACATGACAGCCTCCATCTGCAGCACCTCTGGGGTCCACTACAGCATGTAAACCAAGGCTGGGGTTCCCCCAGATAACTCGTAGTCAGTGAGCACAGCAAGGTCTTAATTCCAGCTGTTTTGCTTTATGAAGGACTGCTTTACGGACAGTCTTAAAATAGAGCTCGCTGACTTGGCTGCAGAGATTCTCTCAGAGATGCACTGTGGTCAGAATCCTTTCCTATGCAATCTTCCTGCATGTTCCCGGGTGTAAGACCTGGGTCATGGTGCTAAGGCTTTCCCTGCCTATTCCTGCTTCTCTTCTCCATTATCCTTGAAATTCAGTATCCCAATGAATCTCGTGTATTTCTCCCTCCATTTTGAGCCTGCTTCCCAGAGGACCTGAAGACCTAGCCTCTGGAGTCCCCATATTCCTTTCTAGCTGTAGCCCTATTTCTTTTTCTACTGTATAATAGAACTTCTAACAAGAGCTGTCTAAAGCTGTAGTTCTGCTTCCTCCTTTACATCCACTTGCTAACTATTTGTCCTTGTACTATATTACCAGTGTTCTGCTGAAAAAGCTATTAGCAAAGTCACCAACTACCTACCTCCTTATAATTAATTCAGTGGATATATTCCTGCCTTTGTCTCTCAGTGACTCTTGACATTTTTTAAAGGGGACAGAAAAATTAACAAAAATCTTCACTCCCAAGTTAGTCGATTATCAGGTCCTAGTTAAGAAAATCGCTTCTGGAAAAAAATTTTTGCCAGCCTTTCCTCAGACTGAGGACCAATATCTAGCTTATACAAAGAACTCAACAAAATTAAACCACCTAAAATTAAAGACCCAGTCAAGAAATGTGTTACAGCAAGAGAAACGACCAACAGAGTAAAGAGACAACCCACAACGTGGGAAAAAGTTTGCCAGCTATTCCTCAGACAAAGGATTACTATCGAGAACATACGAAGAACTCAAAAAAATCAGACCTCCCAAATCTAAAGACCCACTCCAAAAATGGGCACCTGAGATGAATACACATTTCTCAGATGAAGAAATACAAATGGCAAATAAATATACAAAAAAATGTGCAACATCCCTAGTCATTTGAGAGATGCAAATTAAAACAACACTGAGATTCCATCTCACCCCAGAAAGAATGGCTATTATCAAGAAATCAACTAGTAACAAATCCTGGAGGGGCTGTAGGGAAAAAGGAACCCTTCTCCACTGTTGGTGGGAGTGTCGACTAGTACAGTCACTGTGGAAATCAGCGTGGAGATTCCTCAAAAAACTAGGGTTGGAGGTCCCATTTGACCCAGCTATTCCCCTTCTGGGTATCTTCCCAGAAGAATTAAAACCATCGTACCATGGCGATATATGTGCACCCATGTTTATAGCAGCACAATTTGTAATAGCCAGATCTTGGAAACAACCCAAATGCCCATCAACCGAGGAATGGATAAAAAAGATGTGGTCTTCTTATACAATGGAGTACTATTCAGTCATAAAGAAGGATAAACTGGAGACTTTTATAGGTAAATGGATGCAACTAGAGAAAATACTCATAAGTGAAATAAACCGGATGCACACGTGTAAACATCGAATTGTCTCCCTAGTGTGAGAAACTGAAAGAGTAAATAAGATCCAAAATGTACAATAGATATGATGAATCAGAAAGAAACTGGTCAAAAGGAAAGAGAGTCTGGGATGGGGGTAATGGGGAAAAGAAAGAAGGGAAAAGAAAAAAATTGTATTTATATATAAGATGGTTAAGATAGATAAAATACTAATTTTGCTTAGTTCATTGAAGAGAAAGGTTTATGCCAGTAATGTTTGGACAATTGAATGCTGATATCTTGTACCCTGAGTAACTAATTTAAAGATACCAATATGTAATGTATTAACCATTGTTACCCTCCTATTATGTTGTTTTGAAATTTTGTTCTTTTTTGTTCTTTTTTGTTTTTTTTCTTCTCTTAAAAAAAAAAGAAATGTGCTAGAGAAATGAACAGACATTTCACAGAGGAAGAAATACAAATGGTCAACAAATATATGAAAAAATGTCCAACATCTCTGGCCACTAGAAAAATGCAAATTAAAACAATGCTAAGATTCCATCTTACTCTGGAAAGAATGGCCATCTTTAGGAAATCAAACAATAACAAATGCTGGCGTGACTGCGGTGAAAAGGGAACCAGAGCTCCTGCATTGTTGGTGGGAAGGTAAACTAGTTAGCCATTATGGAAATCAGTATGGAGACTTCTCAAAGAATTGAAATTAGGAATTCCATATGACTCAGCTATCCTGCTGCTAGGTATCTTCCCCAAAGAGCTTAAGTCATCATATACAGCAATACATGTGTAACAATGTTTACAACAGCACAGTCCATAATAGCTAAGCTCTGGAAGTGGCCTGAATACCCATGAACAGATGATTGGATAAACAAAATGTGATATCTATATATAATAGAATACTACTCAGCTATAAAGAATGACAAGTTTGAGGCATTTGTAGGAAAGTGGATGCACCTGGAAAATACAATGTTGAATGAAATAACTCAGAAAAAACTTAAATACCATATGATATCTCTCATTTGACTGAGGCAAAGTACAAAGAAAATTATAAAAGATGGCTAGAAAGGGACAAGGGGACAGATCTTATCCAATAGGGAAGTGGTCCAAGGGAACAAGGAGAAGGGTGAGGAAGAGGGGATGGGGAAATGAGGGGAATAAAGATGTGTCATGTGCAGGCTCCTAATAACTCCAATCAATGTAGACATTATGTGCCATAACATGAGGTAAGAGAAATAATATCAACAAGTATGAAAAAGGTGATAGGGAGGGCCGGTGAGATGGCTCAGCGGCATAAGCGCCTGCCTTGCAAGCGCGAGGGCCCGAGTTCGACTCCCGGATCCCACATACGAAAAAGGGGCCGGTGATATCGCTCAGCGGCACGGGTGCCTGTTGGCGCACGAGGTCCTGAGGTTGACCCCCCGGTACCCACAAAAAAAAAAAAAAGGGTGATAGGGGAACCAGGGGAGGAGGGGGAGGGGAGAGAAAGGGAAAGGGATTAGGAAAATAAAGAAGAAGCTCTAATATGTACATGTAACCACTTCCCAAGATGACTGTAAACTGCATGAATCACAAACATATACTAATAAAATAGAATAAAATTTTCAAAAAATCACCTCTGGATTGAGATAGCTTTGATTATAATTTCATATCTACCACTTATAAGCTGTATAATGTTAGGGAAATTTGTTAGCCTCACTGTGCCTCAGTTTTCATGCCTCTAAAATGGGGGTAATATTACCACCTACCTCTTGAAATTGAGTGTATTGAATTTAAGGCAATCAGAGCAGTATCTGGCACAGTAATTGTTAATTATTATTCAGCCACACACTGTTTTTTTCTCCTATTTTTATCCTATCTCCATTATTTTCACTAGTTCTTTCATTTTTTGTTTGTTTTGAGATGGGGTCTCACTCTGTAGCTCAGGCTAGCTTTTAACTCGCTATGTAGCCCAGGCTGGCCTTGAACTCTCGGTGTTCCTCCCGCCTCTTCCTCCCAAGTTCTGGGATTACAGGCATGCGCCACCACATCAGCTCACTAGTTTTTTCTTATAAATGAGACCTCTAAATGTTGGAGCGCTCCAGACCTTGATCAGCTGGCTATTTCTATTGCCACACTTTACCTAGCCCAGAGGATTTATTACCACCTAGATGCTATTAGCTCCTAGATGTAGCTCTTTAACATTGACCCAAGTTCAAAAGCATACTTGACATTTCTACTTGGATACTGTAAATATGCCAAGCTTTATATAGTAAAAAGAGCATTCCTTTTTAAAAAAAAATTTTATGGAAAAAAAGTAAAACAAAATTTCATAACAAAATAATAGGAGAATTATAATAGTTAATACATTGTGTATTGTTATCTTTAAAGTAGTTATTCAGAGTACAAGATACGGGCATAAAAAATCCTCCAATCAATATTAGCACGAACCTTCCTTTTCGATGAACTAGGAGACACTATAAAAGCAGAATTCTTGATAACCCCACATCTCATCAATACTGTGCTAAAATTTACCTGCTCTGTTATGGCTTAGACCTAGAATGCCCCCAAAAGCCTCATGTTTTTGGAGATGGAGCTTTTGGAAGGTGATTGGACCATGGGGTGCTCTACTCATGAGTGGATTAATCTACTGATATGTTCATAGCTGACTTGGTATTGTGAGGTGGGGTCTGGTTGGAGGTAGGTCACTGGGGCTATATCATCGTCTCCATCTCCTCCCTTCACTCTGTGCTTCCTGCCTGTCATGACGGAGCAGCCCTCCTCGGCTGTGCCACTCTGCCATGCCATTTCTTCCCCGAAGCTAGCCGAGTATGGACTGAAACCTCTTAAAAGTGTAAGTCCAAGTAAACCTCTCCTCTGTTGCATTTTGGGTGTTGGGTATTTTGCCTCAGTCATGAGAAAATAACTCAGTCAGATTTTGATATGGAGACTGGGGTCATTGCCATGACTGTGCCTGACCATGTGGTTCAGAAGCCTTTGGAAGTGGCTTGTGGGAGGAGTGTGGAAAGGTTTGGAGATGCCAGTTAGAGAAGCCCTAGAATGATGTAGGCCAAGTTGGTAGGGGATTATAGTCAGAGCTCTGAAGACCAGAATGGTAAAAGAAATGTGCACAGTAGAGGCCAGATTTATGAGCCTACAGCTGGGAACAAGGGTGCTATTGACAGTTGGACTTGAAGCCAGGTGTGCTATGCTCTAGAAGAAAATTTATTTACATTTTGCCATGTAAACTGAAATTTTCAGGAAACTGAGATTAAGGATAGTGTATAAATTAATCTTGTGGAAGACATTTTAAGGCAGCCCAGTGTTCAGGCTTTGATATGGATACTACTGGTGGCTTTTAGCCAGTTCTACAATGAAAAACAAGAGCAAAAATCTCATTTAAAAAGTTTTCTGTTTCGCCAGAAGTGAAGCAGCTGCAAAGCTGGGGCAAAGGTGAGCACATTTGCTGAAAAAATTAACATTAAAAAGAAGTACTTTGCATCAGAACACTAGGACAGATGACTTGAGGGTATCTCAGGAATCACCAACACCCTACCCTTCACTGGTTCAAGGATGTAGAAGGGTAAACTCCTTAGAAAGACTGCTGTGAGGAAAGATCCCCAGGGTGCCCTGCTTGAGAAGAGTTGCCTATGGAATTTTTTCCTTGGGATTCACTTCATAGTGCTCAGCCATCCCAACACTCAGACACTTTTGCAGCCATTATACAAGAGGGCCTGGATACTGCTTGATGTGGTGGCAGACCTTGGCATCATACATGTGATGTTAGCATGTAGAATGCAAGAGTTGTGGGGTCACATGGCTTCCACCCAGATTTCAGAAGATGTAGGGGGCCAGGCAGTGTACCCCAGAGAGGGCAGTGCATGAAGTTGTGAGAGTGAAGCCAAAAGTGCAGCAGCCCCAGGAAGTTAGAAATGCCAGCAACATGGAACACCTGCTGAGGATAGCCACAGGCAGTGAGTGGAGCCACAAGAGACAGAGTATGAGGGCTGCACCTAGCAATGACATAGAGATGGGGCTGCCCAAGCCCATTAGAGTTCACATCTCCCCACCACTTACCTCAGATGCTGGACTTGGAACTACAGGAGTTAATATTTGCCCTGCTGGGTTTCAGTATTGCTTTGTTTTGATTCCTCTCCCCACCCCATTCCTCTTTTTGGAATGAGAACGTTTACACTCTGCCATTGTATGTTGGAAATGTTTAACTTTCTTTTTGATTTTTACAGGGGCTCACAGCTAAGAGTTTGCCATAAGTCTTAGTGGAGACTGGATTTGGACTTTTCAGCAATGCTGGAACTGTTAAGGCTTTGGTGACTCTTCCAAATGGACTAAGTGCATTTTGCATAATGAGATGGATATGAATCTTTTGGGGCCAGAGGTATAAGTTTATGGTTTAAATCTAGGTTATCCCCAAATGCCTCATGTGTTCAGAGGTGGGGCTTTTAGAATGTGACTGGATTATGGGGGCGCTATACTCAGTGGTTAATTTACTGATGTCTTCATAGCTGATCTGCTGTTATAAAGTGGGGCCTGGTTAGAGGTGAGTCCCTGGGGATATGACCTGGAAGGTGTATCTGCCTGGCCAGCTCCTCCCTTTGCTCTCTGATTCCTGCCCACCATGCCATGAGCAGCTTTCCTCTGTTATGCTTCTCTGCATGCCATTTCTGCCTTGAAGCCAACTGACTCTGGGTTGAAACCCCTTAAAACTGAGAGCCCAAATAAGCATCTCTTCCTTTAAGCTGTGAATATTGGGTATTTTTGTCCCAGCAATGAAAGTAAGACAATCTACAGTTTTCCTTATTTCCTCAAGTTCAGAATCCAGGACTGATTTATCCCTTTTTCTCTCATCTGACACATTGAATGCCTCAGTGACTCTGTCTCTACTATCACCACTTTGGTATAAAATACCACCACCATCTCTGGCTTGGATTACTGAAGTTACCAGCAATCTGAGCTCCTCTGCAGTGGATTAAGCCCCCAGCTGCCAATCTTACTTGCTTAATAGGTAGTAAAATTATGTTTATTCCCCTATGTAAAATCCTTCTTTGGCTTCTCATTGAAATTAGAATACAATCTAAACACCCTCCTTTGAACTACATGATATGATACAACCTGGTCCCTCCCTCCTGCATTCCCATCTATCTCCTCCCAGGTGGTTCACTCTCTGCACCCTCACCTGCTCTACAGCCTTTGAACTTGTGCAGCTCTTACCTGCACAAGGAGGCACCTGGGCTTGCCTCTCTTCTAAATGCCATGCTCTTTCTTGTTATATTTTCTGATTGGTTACTTTAGTTCAAATTTCAGGTTTTAGTTTAAATAGTACTATCTCTAGGAGGCCTCTTCTGACCAGCTAAGTAAGGAACACATCCTACCTTTGTTAATGATTCTTCACCCTTTTATACCACTCATGGAAATCTGAAATTGTTTTGTTTTTTATTGTCTTCATTCCACACTAGACTGTAACCCCCTTGAGGAGAGAAAAATTATGTGCCTTGAATCGCCTTGATATATGTCCAGGACTTACAGCAGTACCTGGTATAGAGTAAGCACTCAATAAATGTTGGCTGAATTAATAAATGAATGACTGAATCTTGGCAGACAAATATTTTAAGGAGAGACATAATGATTAACGATTTAAAAGAACCGCTCCGGATGATAGAATATGGGTACTTGCACCTCTTACTGTCTGCACTAGAAATCAGAGCTGTCAGTCAGATGAAAAGATTATATTTAAAATGTTAAAAATAGAAACTATTTTAACATTTAAAAATTAAAAGGTAACAAGTAGTCATGGATTGCTATATAAAATTTTGATTATGTTACAGTTCATGTAGATACTTGGGTAAGGGGAAGTTAAAATTTGTTAAATAGAATTTTATTTGGTTCTTCACATTAAAAAAATAGATGTATCACAATATGTTCACTGGCATATCAAATTGATCAAAAGAAACTAGTATTTGTGTAAAAATATAAAATAGAATTTTCACAAATACTTTATTTGCATATATGTTTGTAAAATAATACTTGATAAGTCTCCAAAATGTATACCATGGCCTCTCAAAGTAAAATAATTCAGGAACCTATAAAGCTATTTTCCATTGGAGTATAATGTGTTTTACATTTTAATAAATCATAAATAAGGAACAAAATTATGCTATATTTTATTAAATGCAGAATACTTTCCTGCATATATGTAGTGATTATATAAGATAAAGGAAGGCATTTAAAAGAAAATGACAGCCAGTATTTTAAACCAGGTGATTTACTAAGTACCAGTAGGATTTCAGTGAAGTAACTAACTGTGCATTTCACAGATTTAAAAAACTGGAGCTTAGGAAAGTTAAACTTGCCTGAATTTACTCTGCTTGTAATCATCTCAGTCAGAATTTGAACCTGGAATCTTACTTAAAAGCTCTTACCAATTCAAAGCCAGGCAATTATTTTATTGGTTTGACAGCATAAAAGGTAAGTCATTTATGAGGAAAAGCTGAGGTCTTTACTATTGTAGCAGTAACAGTAAAACCCACAAGGGATTTTTCTTCTGGTTCAAATAATGTTTTATTAGAAATTAAGTCGTGTAAGTCTAAGCTGAGCCCTGTCACCAGAGAGCCCTGTATCTCTACAGAGCAGCGGCTGGAGTTCTGTGGGAATCCTCCGCGGATCAGGCCGCAACTACCTCTCTCGGGTGCCTTACTTTCATGAGCACTAAAAATGCACAGGAGGACCAAAGGGAAGACTTGAAAGGCCCTTCCAGCAGACCCAGAGCGTGAGTGCTCCTTGCCCGTGCTTCCTGGTAGGGAATTCTGGCTTGATCAATCCTAGAGTTTTGCTCATAGCCAGCAGCCACTGTGCATGCCGCGCAGGCAGTACTTCAAGCTCCCGCAGGGATGAAAAGCCTCATCACTCAGCAACCACTTTGGCAGACGAAAGGGTGACATTGATTGGCTCTGAACAAGTGAGTAAGAGAAATGGTATCCAAATCTCTGGAGGAAAATATGATGGGGGGAAGAAAAGCATTGTGCTGACTCAAAAAATGAAATAAAATAAAATAAAAAGCTCCTTTTAACCCAAAGTTAAAATTTTTCACAGATCCGTAAGATAAATGCAAATCCATTTAGAGTGGGACCTCTAATGAGGGTCTCAATGAAGTTATCCCGACAGTAGTTATTTTCTTTATTAATTTATTCATTATTTATAGATTCCCCCATTAGTACCAGATATTGTTCTCGACCCCAAGGGTACAGCCTGATACTCAAAAGTCCAGGATCTCAAGGAGGAGACAAAATATCAGGTGGTGATAGGTACAAGAAAGAAAAATAAAGTGAAATAGGAAACAGACTGTGCTGTGAGGAGGGAGATGGATGCTGTTTCTGTAAAGAAGTCAGGGAAGGAAGGCCTATTTGATAAGAGCTGGAGGAAATAAAAGGTCAAGCCATTTGTTATTTGTGGAAAGAAAAACTGCAAGAGCCACATGGCACATGAGCCAATAAAGAAATCAAAATGGCGGCCACAGAGTGAAGGTGGGGAAGAGGCAGAGGAAGAGGTGGTGTGGAGCCGGGGCAGGGGCCACTTTGTAGGCTGTGCTAGGACATCTGCTTTCACTCTGAACGAGACGAAAGTGACTGGAGAATCCTGAGCCAACAGTAACAGGATGATGGCTCACAGTTTCGAGGCCCCTCTGGATAACAGACTGTAGGAGGCAAGGTGGAAGCTAAGAAATCTGTAGCAAGCTACTCCTGTTATTTAGGAAGGAGTTGAACTGAAGTAAATGGTGTGCTCATCCTGAGAAGTTATCAGATCTGGGTGTATTTTGAAGGTAGAGCTTCCAGGCTCTGCTGATTGCTTAGATATGCAGTGTGAAATACTAAGGGTGGTATAAAGATGATTTAAGGCAATTTATGGAGTTTGAGGAATTTGGAAGAGAAATAATTAGATGACGGTTAAAAAAGTGAAGTTCCTTTGGAGACCTGTTAATTTTGAGACACTGCTAGTAAAATGGAGTAGACATCTGGAGTTTGGGGAGGAGGACTCATGCTGGAGATGTAACTTTGGAATTGTCCTAAACGGGTACATAATGAAATACATGGGCCTAGAGACAGCACCAGAGATGCGAGACACAATGGCGACAGCTAATATTTAGGAGAATGTATTGTACATGCCAGGTATTATTTTAAGGGCTTTCCTTAAATTAAACTCAACCTTCATAGCAACATATGAGGTAGATTCAGTAACTCACCACTTAAGGAAATCAAGGCATAAAGAAGTTAAAGGAACCCGTTCCGGACCACAAAGCTAGAGATGCGGAAGAGACAAGACTGAAACGCAGACAGTCGGGCCCTGGAGTCTTCCACAGGGAAGGCCCAGCTCCACACCACCGGTTTCAGACCTGGTTTCTGTTCAGTGCCTGGTACTCCCTAGTTTGGGTCACAAAAAATAAAGGTCAGTGTTTTGCACCATTTAAATTCTAGGTTCATACAATCATTAACTGTAGAAAAGAGAAGGTTCATAAACAAGTTGTTAAAAAAAAAAAACAAAACACAAAATCAAATGTTCCTTAAAAGAAATGAAGATATATTCTATCTTTTTCTATTTTTTCTGATTTCATTTACTGATTATAACATGCCTTTCAATTGGAGAGATCTAAAAACAGAAAAAGTGTGTCACAGAATTGATGAAATATGATATTTTAACTTTTTTCGACAGCTGGCTTATTTTGTTGACTGAGCTGTAAGCATTATTTCACCAGGAATGCATTGTTCTTAATATACTCTCCATTATATTAGACCACAATGCCTCCTTTCTAATAGGAATGACTATCTTTTCTAGGAATAATATTCTTTGTGAGTACCAATAAAACCTTCATTTTTAACCCCTTCCTTATTTTACTATACATGAGTTCAGAATGTTGCTCATGATGGCTGAAGATGGGTATAAGAAACATGTATAATTTTCACATTTTATTGAGGCAGAATCTTTATTTTATTCTCTTGATATCTCTATATCACAAAGCCTTGGTAAATTAACAAAAACCATTTAAAGCATTGATTCCTAGCATTAAAGTATTGCTATGTACATATATAGACTGCATACCTAAAGGTCACCTTCTGTCACTTGGGATTTTGTTGATAGGCCCAAGTGTCAATATTTGTGAAAGTAAATATGTTCCCATTGCTTGGTTAAGCCACATATTTTTAAAGTTCCTCCATCTCAGGTACCTCTGGATAAGAATAATCTGAGCCTGCCACTTGAGAGGTGTTGTGACCATGACAAGTGTGGTAAAGAGGAGTTACGAAAAGATGGACACTTAATCACAATTTAATCACAAGGTAGAACAGACCTTGAAAACATGATGCTCAGTGAAATATGTCTGACACAACAAGACAAATGTGGCACGATCACACACATAGACAAATTCGGAGACAGACAGTAGACCAGTAATCGCTGGCAGCTGGAGGGAGGGAGGAATAGAAAGTTGTTAAAGTCTAGCGCATTCGGGATGATGAAAAAGATCTACAGATGGATAGTAGCAATGCCTGCACGACAATGTGAATATACTGAACGGCACTGGATTGGTTAATTTTGTTATCTACGTTCCACCACAACAAAAAAGAGAAACAGTAGGGCAGACAGAATCCTACATTTCTCCATTCTTGCGTAAGTGGCTTTCTAAAGAGGTGACAGTAAAGGCAAGGATGTCTGTATTGACTTATAGTTAGAAGCATGTGTGCACACAGCTACCAGCAAATCGTGCCTCATCTACAAATGATTCTCCCACCTCCTCAAACCTGTCTTCAACTGAGAAATACAGTTTTCGGTTTTCTTCAAACATGCGTTTTACCAGTTAGGCTCTCTCTTAGCTCAGACCTCACAGATGCCTTACAATTCGTCCTAGATTGGGGTGGGCAAGGGCTTCTTCGGAGTCATCGAGCTGTACCTCTCTGCGTAATTCACAGTAGGACCTTATCACCTTCTGGGAGAATCTCAAGGGAGGTTTTAGAAAGATTCAGTAGCAAAGGGTTGGGAGGGGAGGTCAAATTCTTTAAAAAATAGTTTAATGTCCTTTTCTCCTAGAACTAGGATACAGTAGAAAAGGCACATAGATCTGCGAGCTGGCAGATCAGGGTTCAGTCCTTGGCCCTGCTCCTATTTCCTAGGATCTTATTTCCTTGTGATCTTATGCAAGTAATTTCTCAAATCTTAGTCTCCTTGTGTCTAAAATTTGGAATGCTAGTGCCTGTTTTGCCTGGTTGTGAGTGTAGATCTACCATGCTCAGAAAAAGGTAGATAAGAAGTTGTGTGTTTCTTTCCCTTCCCAAATTAAAGTATCCTGATTTGACCAATTAGAGTTTGGGTTTTGATATTGTAAGTATGGGCAAGCCATAGCTGGTCCTCAAGCCTATCTGTATGTAAAGGCCATTGTCTGTGATCCATGGCAGGAAAGTCAAGTCTGTAATACTGAGGACCACCTTATATAATGGGGAGAAATCAAATGATTATTCAAAACCCAAAGGAACCATACCTACTTTGCCTTATGTATGGAGTGACAACCTCCTATCAGTAAAACTCAATACGGTTCCCTTTCCTTAAGAGTCTAATGGGAGGGCCGGTTAGATGGCTCAGCAGCATAAGCACCTGCCTGGCAAGCGCGAGGTCCTGAGTTTGACTCCTAGTACCTGCATATTTAAAAAAAAAAAAAAAGGTCTAATGGGAGAGGGGGCAGATTCAAGCAAAGACCTGAAATTTAGTGGATGTTTTTAGTACTACTAAGGAGAAAACCAGGAATAGGTAATCTGCTGTTTAGCTACCATATCAGTGTGCCTTTGGTTATACAAAAGTGGAAACCATATTGCCAGTCAAATTCAATGGTTAGGTTTAATGTTGAGCTTATGGGGAAATTTGATTCAGTTCTCATCCAGTTTGGTTTGCAACCAGAATTGTGGAGAGAATCAAGTCCATAAACGAAGGTACCACTGTGTTTATATATTGGGCTAACTATATAAATTCTCTTATTATCCCCAAGCTTTTAGGAAAAAGCACTACATACATAAGTAGTGGAAGTGATTTTTAGGAGGGCAAAATCAAGGGGGAAACTTCTCTCTTTTATTCTGTTTGTGTTCCCCAGAGGAAAACTTAGCGACAGCAAAGGAGAGATACACTCTATAGTCTACTCCTTGCAAAGGAAGAATCTAGTCATCTCTAGAGAAGGGATTTATTTTTTCTACAGAATTTTTTATACACTTAGACATAAAACATACTTGTTTCTTAAAGGGAACTGGCTTCACAAGAGAAAAGTCATCAAACTCCTTTCAAAGAGTTTGTCGCTGCTGAGATCTAGTTCTCACACTCGGGCTCGAGTCTGGATAGGAACAGACATTCATAACTTTATTAAAGTGGGTCTATTTCTTGGCAACAGAGGAATAGTGTGCAAGGAGACAAGCTTGCTTTTAGATATAGCTTCAGTGTAAATGTAGGTGTTACCCTTAGTCATTGTATTCAAAATGCTTTTTTTTTAAACCACCTATGCTACAATTTTATGATTGTTAAAACTAGTGGACCCACAGACGAATATCTGTAATTAGAATAGTATTTCTGTTTTGCTTCTCAGTGGGTTTTTTTTTTTTCCCTTTAAAAATGGAAACAACCCTTTTGATGTTAGGGAAGCAAACTCAGGTGTATTAAGAGTTATTTCCTCTGTAAAATTTCATGAATTCATTTTCAGCTTTCTAGTTAGATGAGAGGAGAGTAGCTGTGTAAAAGCCAATGCTCAATATTGTAGGTTGCAAGTACTTTAAGAGACAAAATAAAGGTGAGATAAACCAATGAATGAACTAATGAAAATTGGTCATATTTCAAAGGAATTGGCCAAATGCTCTCAGCTTTTATAGGTAACAGGTCCACTCCCTGCCCACCCTTTGTGTCATCTCCCCGTCAGCAACATTCCTAACAGCGCACAGACACCCACAGTGGCACCAGTGTATTTATATAAATGTTGGTCTAGGAAGTGGACACATAACACTTTTGGAGAAATAGTCCAGGAAACTGAGGCTGAAGTCTAAGGAAGGAAGAGAGAAACTTCCACAAGGGCCTTTCACTTGTTCAAGTGAGCTACTTACTTCAGGCTATTACTCTTTCACTGGCTCTTAACTGTCCCCAAATGACTTTTATAAATGGTGTGAGATCTTGATACCTAATAAGACATATGTTTAACTACATTGTTTCTTCACAGACACGATATTATAGTTACACAACTTAATTTAACATCAAGTGGCAGACCCCTTTTTATCCTCACCTTGTCTTACAGGGAAATTTCTTCACGGGTCTATATGTTTGTGATTAAAAAATTCCAGCATTACATCCAAATCTGAAATTCACATTGTGTTGTGAATTTGTGATATTCCTTCTTTGAGTGATTAGGAAAAGATACTATGGATAGCACTAATGGAATTACAATGGGTACCAGTAATTGTATTATCCAAATAAAAGGTTAAGGTTATTAATATCCAGAGATTAATATGATCTCTGTAAAGGTTTATACTCTAATCCGTAAGTGGGTTTGCCCTTTTCTTTTACTGTTGGTACAACGGAGATATCTACAATTGGACCATTTGCAACAAGCAGGACAGTTACAGGACAGCAGAGGACTCAGAGCTGCCGCAACCCTGGCCACACGAGTTGGAAAATACAAAGAAGTCTATAACGTACGAGGCTGTAATTTGTTTTTTGTTTTTTTGGGGTTTTTTTTGTGGGTACCGGGGGTTGACCTCAGGACCTTGCGCTCTAGCAGGCGCCCGTGCCGCTGAGCCATCTCACCAGCCCCGAGGCTGTAATTTGTACCAAAAAAATTAAAAAATTAATAAAAGCACTGGAAGTTGATAATTTCATTAAGCAAATTAAATAAAAATCCTAAATATTTTTGTGCAATTTTATTTGAAAAGACCATCTTCATATGAGCCAGTGATCAGTGCATATTAATATAAAGTTAAAAGAAAAAAGTAGAACAAAAGATTTGAGCATTTGTGGGTTGGCTCGAGTGGTTTTGAGTGCGCGTGACTGAAGAACTGATTCCCTCCTGGCTTCTTTGCATTGTTTGGGATTAGAACTGTGCAAATACCATGAGTAATATGGAAGTTCTCTGAAGGGTAAGTTAGTGCTCTGATTAACACTTACTTTCTGATAATTCAGCTGGAAACATAACCGGGAAACTTTGCCGTGGCAGTTTCTTGGAAATGGGAGCGATATGCAGAGTCACTCTGCTTGGAACTTCGTCAGTTTATTCCTAAATCCTGGCAGGATAATTTCAACACATGCGTGGTCATGGCTGTGGCCTTTCTGTGTGTAGGAAACAAGGCCTCGTCCTTAAATAGCCCCTCTCAATATCTGGAACACAGTACCCCTCCTCTTTCCTATTTCAAATTCTACAGAATATTGTAATATACTTCTAAAGCAAATGACACAGTATGCTGAACTTTGAAATAAATTCTTGCAGTTTTCTAGTTTATTGGATATAAAGATTTTATTGAAATTCCTGTGTGTTCCATGTTTTTAGAAGCTAATGTTAGAGAGGCTTCACACTATGGACTTTGATGATTAACAGCAGATCAAGTTGTATTTTGTTATAACGCTTAATATCACACGTCCCTTCAGAGTGCAAAATACATTGACATTTCCTTCTTTATGTCAGAATAACTTCATGTACTACCACTGGATTATTTTCAGCTGGCTTATGTTCATTATTGAAATACCTACTCATAAAATTAAATAGTCACATTTAAAAAGTAAATTATGAAAAGTAAAATAGGTAAGGTTTTCTTGTATGTATATTCTTCGGATTCACTTAGCACAGTGGTTAAATTTGGGGCTGTACCAAATTTTATCATGGTTTTGCATAGTCACAATGGATGTTATGTTTTAATCCAAGGCTAGGAAAAACCTATTGTAAATAAAAATTGAAATCACAAATTAGTGAGAAAAAACACAAATCATATTCACATATTAGCATGATAACTAATTTTATGCTATTCCTTTTTTCTTAGGATTTCTATTTTTTTTTTTTTTTTGGTGGGTACCGGGGGGTCGACCTCAGGACCTTGTGCGCCAGCAGGTGCCCGTGCCGCTGAGCGATATCACCGGCCCCTTTTTCGTATGTGGGTTCCGGGAGTCGAACTCGGGCCCTCGCGCTTGCCAGGCAGGCGCTTACACCGCTGAGCCATTTCACCGGCCCCAGGATTTCTATTTTTAAAAAGTACATCTTATTCTTTCTGTATTCAAGAGCATAAAACAGTAACAATAGCTATGAAGTGTATTTTTGTGTGTGTGTGTTTTAAGAAAAGTTCTTGCTGCATAGTTCAGACTGGACTTGAACTCAGTGATCCTCCTGCCTCAGCCTTCTAAGTGCTAGGATGACAGGTGTGCACCACCACAGCCAGCTGAAGTGCTTGTGTTACTATAAATTTTAGGAGAATAACATCTGCGATAATAATTTAAAGTGAATATTCAATATGTAGAACAGAGACTTTTGACTGTCAATTTTTTCCTAATTCAATAATTAATGATAAAGTCGAGCAGATGATGTTCTTTATTAAACAGAACACTTCCCAGAAGGCTTTTCCCGTTTCCTTCTTTCCTTGTACATGTTTGCAGTACATAATGTTTACATTCCTTGTATAGAATTGGTATGCACAAGCTTTTTCCCACTCTTCTGTGATATACTAAAAAGCTTTGGAAAATGTTCGTGTTCATTTAGAGTTAAATATATATATGCAATACAGTCCAGGCAATTTTTTGCTACAGGCTTTTAGACCTTCAGCTCCTTAGATAACTTGGTAAAGATATTAGAATGTAATAACCCTGTCTAGCTTAAAAATTTGTTCCCAGTTTATAGCTGGAAATAATTAGAAGTCTTCATTTTAAATCATTCAAGACATGTACAAATAGTTGAATAACACTCCTACGAACTTTCTATTTAAATAAGAATACAGATTATGTCATTTTCTTGATATCTGTAATGGTTAAACCCCCTTCCTATGTCTGTTTTCAGTTTTCTGAGAGCACTTCTACAGAAATGGTGACTTTTATAAAAATAAAAGTTTTCACTAGAGTGAAAGCTAAAAAGAACCGTGGAAATAAAGCATTAAAAGGAATTCTCAATTAGTCTAATACCTTATTACAATTTGGTGCCTATTTTTCTACTTTGTGACTTTATTTGTTCATCTACAAGTGGTTTTCCACTGCAGTACCTTATGTACGCATTTCTCTATTTTTGGTGTTCCCCAAACTAGTCCGTGGAGACCCCAGAGGCTATTGGGTTTGCCATTAACTATAGGATCTTAGGTAACATGATATGTGTGTGATCCCATTTCCTTGTCTGTAAAATGCAAGAGTGGGGGAATGAAGTTATATCCAATGTGCCTCTCTCCTCTGAAATTTCTTTATTCTCCAGTTCCAAGTCAGGCTTCTCTTATGCAGAACCCTGTCCTTGCTAGTCTAGCCCTCATCATTGAAATCACTTTGACATTAAGAAATCTTTTGCTGTCATCCTCATTTGAAAATTAAAACTTTCCCTTGACTTTCTTGCAGACATCCCTACCGGTTTCTAATCTCAAGTAAAACCACTGTGAAGGCAGAAATTATTTTTATACTTCTTGACAGAATTCTGTGCAGGCAACTTGTCGTGCTGGCCGTAGGTCTCTTAGTCACAGCTACAGGTAACCCATTTCCTTCTTGGCTGCTAGGGAAGGGCCTAATTAGCCAGTCCAACAAATTCCGCACCCCACCCTCGTTTCCATGGGTTAGTTCTACTGCTCCTGCAGGCTCTTTGCCAGGCTTCCCTGAGAATGATCAAATTACCTACAGCCCAGCCAGCCACAGCCAATGCTGTTTACCTTCCACCCCACAATTGTCTTTTTCTTCAGCAAAACTTCTGCTTCATTTAACTCTTACTCCTTCTTTTACTTCCTAAGAAATGTAGCTTTTCCTCCTTGTTCCCAGTGACACATCACTGAATTTCCCTTGATGGGGTGAGATTTAACTGTAGGAACGAATGAAGTAAGAACCCGCCTCTCAAAGAAAAGATCTTTTCATCTATCTAAAAATCGCGTGCATGTGTTAAATATATTAGAAAAAGGCCAAGTGGAAACCAAAGAAAATCTAGGTGTTTATGATTTTCACAAATGTGGAAGCAATTCCTTATTTCATTTTAGTCATAGACTTTTACTCAATATTGATGGCTTCTTATAATGGTCTTTGCTGAGATTGGTATATTGGTATATCTTTGCTGAAAGATAGCACGAAGATGTGAAATCCATGTCAAAGTACATTTGGCAAAAAGAATGACTCATCTCCATGAATTCTGGGTGTATTCAGGAAAGCACTCACCTGGGCGCCCAGGTGATTGGTAGAAGTGGGTTATTTACCTGGGAGGACCTAGAAGCTTTTTACCTAGTGTCAACAGGATTGTTGTTAAGCAGCAAGTTGGCAAACATGGGAAGGTTGTCATTAAACAACGTTGGGATTCAGCACTGTTGACATTTATTTGCTTTTCGAGTCTTCAACAGCTCAGGGAGAGATCCAGGTTATCCTTGACCAAAAAAAAAAGTCGATGCTTCACTGCATGCCCTCTCTCTTTAAAGATCTTGGCAACCACACAACAAGGTGAAACAATCTTTGAGGGTAAGGGCTTTTTAAAAGCATAGCTCCCCTTAATGAGTTTTAGGGGTGGGTTTGTGGACCCTTGCAAATATATGTGGTGCATTGAGTGTTTAATTAGATACGTATATACGATCCCCTGCTTGGAGAATGGTGCGTGTACATCTTTCATTGGATTTTTTTTAAGGGGTCTGTGAAACAATAGAGTTTATAAACTGCTAAAGTACTTTGAGGTTTACACTTACAGCTCTAAGGCTGGTTGAGAAGGTGAAGAGGACAATGGCATGGGGCACGTTCCTCTCATACACAGTTTGTGAAAGCACTGCCAGCAGGGTAGATAGGAGTAAGAGGGACAGAATGTGGTCACTGCTGGAAGGTAACAAAGTACACTGGGAGCGACTTAGTGGAGATGGAGAAAGATTAATCTAACCGCTCCCAACAAGGGCGTCAGGACACCCTCGCTTTATTCTTCTAGGCAGGAGTCTCTGGTTTTTGTATCTTTGGAGAAGAGCAAGCACTGCTTTTCTAAGGGCCCACTCGCCAACTCCGTGTCAGGCAGCTCTGGGCCAGAACCTATCTGCTCTTACACTTAGCTTCTTGCGTAGCGCAGAGCCTCCTGCCTCACCCTCTGTTTGCCAGGTAAAGGGAAACTGAGGACTCGGGACTTACACTGCTCCATCCTCAGATCTGGGTACTTTTGCCAAATACCATTGAGGTAGCAAACTTCAGAAAGCCATCTAACATCTAAGACTCTGTTGCCTTTTGTGGGTAAATACAGTACATGGGCGTCTGCGATGCTTTTAACAAACAGGACAGCCACCTTTGACTGTTCCTTCCACAGTCAGCCCAGGTGACCCACATCTGCCTCCCCTGTGTAAACAGAACAGCAAGATACTCTGCCCCAGCTTTTTTTTTTTTTTTTGAGGTTTCAATATTTTATTCAAGTTTTATTTTAAGTGATGTTAGTTACAGCATTTGAGGGGGAGGGTCTAATTCTGCACAAAATGGAAGACTCTAAAATGTACCCAATATACTGCTGAAAAATAAATTGAGTGGTAAGAACACAACATACTCCCAATTTAGAGTCCTAGTGTTGTCACAGTATGATTACAGTCACACAGACTTCCCAGCTTGTAGCTGGTCATACACTGGTGCAAGGGCAAAAAAACCCCCAAAACATGAAAAGGAATTAAATCCTGAATGACTGGCTTCATTACCTCCCCCCTCTCCACCCTGAAATGGCACAAAAGAAGCAGCTACTGCACCCTGTGGACTTTTGGTGTAAAAGAGGTGATGAGGGGCGGGGTGGGAGCAGGTTGTGAGGCCCAGCTCTTTGAAGACAGGCCGCCCTCCTCACACATCACGATAGGTCAGAGGCAAGCTGGTTAAAGCCAGTAGTCTTTGGTTTATGTCTCCTTTGTAGGACTGTACCTCATTTACTTTCTTTTCCAGAAGAAACTACACTGCTGCTCTCCTCTCGGCTTCATTCACCATATTTGATAAACCAGTGACTGTTGGGCTTGCCCTCTCCACACACACCCGGCTCCTCATCGCGTACATTCCCCGACATTTTTTTGGCTGAAATTTTCAGATACAATCTCAATATAGGATTTTATACTTATTATGGTCTTTCCAGTTAACCATGTTCATGCACCCAAACTATTTCCACAAAAAGTGAGATTTTACTCATCAACAAGTCATCAGAATTAACTGGCAAGCTATCTGCTTCAGCAGGGCTGAATCTCTGTGAGTGCTTTAAATACGTTTGTATCTACTGGTGGTATCATGTTTTTCAGGTCTAAAAATTTTCCTTTAGCATTTAACAAAAATGCATTGTTGAAACACAAGCCCCTTGAGCACATGGATAGTCTTTGCATATCACAGAGACAAGTAACAGAAATGCAATCCTATGATTTGAATTTTAGACTTCAGATACAACTTCCTCCATAAATTTTGAACAGATTTTTAAACTTTCCTTTGTAAATATATTAGTTTCCTACTGTTGTTATAAAAAAAAAATTAGTGACTTAAAATAATGCAAATTCATTTGCTTACATTCTGGAGGTCAAAGGTCCAAAATGGATTTCACTGGGCTGCCATCAAGGCTCTCTTCCTCCGGAGACTCTGCAGGCAAATGCGTTTCCTTCCCTTTTCTGCTTTTCTGCCTTCTAGAAGCCACCTGTCTGCGTTGGCTCTGGACCTGGTACTCAATCTTCAAAGAAGGCAGAGTGACATTTTCAAATCTCTCTGCTTCTCTCAAGCTAACCTTCCTGCCTCTTATAAGAGCCCTTTAAGATTAAATTGGGCCCACCTGCATAATCCAGGCTGCACTTTCATCGCAAGAGCTTTCATTTAGTTGCACCTGTGAAGTCCCTTTAGCTAGATAGCCTAAACTATTCACAGATCCTGGCAGTAAAGATGGATATTTTGGGCAGTCATTCTTAAACCTACCATGGTAAATTAATGGGGGTCTCTACCTTATAATATTTCCCTACAGGAAATAATTCTTCTTTAAAATTTGATTGGGAAACACAGCATTTACTTTTCATTAGACAAATGAACCTCAGCCAGGTCATAATTGTCCAAGTCCATTTTCATGAGAAACTTTCCAATTCTACTCCACAAATGTGTTTTTGGAACAAGCCTAGGCAAGAACACAGAAAATACAACAATTCTTTGGGTGAAAGAAGTTGTCAAGGTAATTTGTTTCTAGTCCGTGGTTTTCTCCACAGATGGTACAAATAAATCAGAACAAGAATAGAGTAATGGGGCCGGTGAGATGGCTCAGCGGCATAAGCGCCTGCCTTGCAAGCACGAGGGCCCGAGTTCGACTCCCGGATCCCACATACGAAAAAGGGGCCGGTGATATCGCTCAGCGGCACGGGTGCCTGTTGGCGCGTGAGGTCCTGAGGTCTACACCCCGGTACCCACAAAAAAAAAAAAAATAGAGTAATGGCACATGTGTTTAGTATTCTCCAAACTGCACTGAAAGCTGACAAAGCATAAAAATTGTTTTCCATCCTTATTCTCAGTAAAGGAGTTAGGCAGCTAGTTTGCCCTGCAGCCGTGACTTTTCCAAATTTGGTAACTCTATGCCCAAAGATGGAGACAATGCCCGAGGCCATGCCCAGACTTTCAGGTGGCTGCAGATCATCCTTTCGCTGGGCCCTCTCAACATCCTCTTTCGCAGTGACCGTGAGTGACGCGCACGGACAGTGGAGCAGGTGTGTGGTGTCTGCCTTTGGCGTGTTGCGGCAGGACTTGAAGGAGGAAATCTGAATTTTTTCTATTTCTTGCAGGAGAGGGGAGCCAGAGGGATGACAGATTCCCATAGGAAATGCACACACACCTGTTTTTTGGAGTTGGTTTTTAATTTGACGCTCTAGGCAGTTTCAGAAAAACAAACCCCAGAGTAAAACCATCAATAGGAAAATGCCTTTGTGCCATTCAAAATTATTCTCAAAAGCTAAGTAGCACTTTTGGACCAGGTGCAGAAGAGTTTTTTTCCCCTTTTATTCCTAAACACAGAACTAGTTTTTATGACCTTTCTGGGAAATAAAGCCTTCATTTAAAACCACATTTGGGTAAAATAATCTGGGAGATGACGCTATTAATTTTTTAATATTAATATTTTGGTTCATAACTGTTGAAAAGGGAATCTAACACTTTTTTGGAAAATTTTATATATTGAAATAAGATTTTGTTATCTAAACATCCCCGCCCCCCACTTAATCTGACCCCAGGTGGTCTGGATGGTTCTTTTGCTGGATTCTGGTAACCCTTTGTGTCCTATGCTGGCTGAGCTGGGAATAAGCATTTTGCTTTAGGAGTTTTTGTAAAAATAAAAAGAAGGTCTGAATTCTTATTTATACATTGACACCAAGTATTGTGGAGCCTTTCCCAGGTTCTCTGTGTGAAGGATGTGAGTTCTTTCTGATATCAGCTGAGAATACCAGATGACTATTTGTATGGAATTGGATGCAGCTCTTAACTCTGACCTGAGTAGTATGTGTGTAAGTTTGCCATAGGGTTTAGCCTCTGCATTTTCTTGTAATACTGTGTTACCATTTTTTTGAGCCAAACTCCAAGAGACCCTGTTAGCCCATCCCAAGCTCAGGCTGCTTAAACCTAAAGAAGAGAAACATCTGTCTCAAGATTTGCATTTGAAATTTCACTATTTTCTCTTTAATCACTCTGCGTACTGTCTTCTAAGATTATTGTCTAGGTTCCTGAGACTCCAGAATTCCCTAACCAAAAGGACCCGCGCCTACTACATTTACACCGGCCCGTTTGCTCTCCATTTCTCTGAATGGTGGACTATGCTATTTTGGAAGATTTTGATTAAGGGAAGCTGACTTACATTTTGTGGAATTCTGAGAGTAATGGAAGGTTGTGTATAAAACTTTATCTATCTAAAGGCTACCAGGACATCCACCCAGTGTTTATGCTTTTTATGCAGGGAAATATGGAGCCAGTAGCATGAGGGTTAAGTCTGACAAGCAGAAGTCCAGGGGCTAAAGGTTGGGTGTCCCTTACCTACTGTCTTTCAGTGTGGACCTATGAAGTCTGTAAGCATCCCAAACTTGAACTTGCTTTCTAGTCAAAAACAGTATAGGATGCACTTTGCTTAAGAGTTTGCTGGTTTAATTTAAACTTTTAAATATGCAGATATGGGTATATTGATCTCTGTCGGCCCACTCGGGGGTCCCAAGGGAGATTTTCATGGGTGAGGTCCCAAGGTTAAAGAATGCACGTATGCAAGACATCAGCAACAACAGCAGGCAGCATGGAGCAGAGCAGAGAGCCAGAGCAAGAGCCGCCTGTGTCTTTATTGTATAATTCTTTTTTTTTTTTTTGGTAGGTACCGGGTGTCGACTTCAGGACCTCGCACACCAGCAGGCGCCCGTGCCGCTGAGCGATATCACCGGCCCTTTTTTCATATGTGGGTTCCAGGAGTCGAACTCGGGCCCTCACGCTTGCCAGGCAGGCGCTTACACCGCTGAGCCATCTCACCGGCCCTATTGTATAATTCTTATACGGGTTGTTATCTCATGTTTACATTCTCACATAGCGCTGTAACCAGCACATGCGTGTTTATCTGTGCTGAGTCTTCCTTACATAACTGTATCCCACTGTGCGCCTGCGCTAGACAAGTGGGATCCCATCCTTGGGTGCCCTTAGACACCCCTGAGCTTTGAAGCAGTCTGAGTGGTTCCCCACATTCTCCCTTTGTATTTTTGCTCAAAACCCTGCAAATGTTAGGTTAGGCTTCCCAAATCATGAATCAAAGGTGTTCCTTTTGTTCTCCTTTAAGCCTAGAAAGTGAGGTTTTTGAAAGGGAAAAGTTCTAGGGAAAGAAGCATGGGAATAAGTTGACCAAAGAAGAGAAAGCTAATGATCCAACATCATCACCGCGGGGAATGTAGTCCTTTTGGCCCTAGGAGCTGCTGTAAGGACACCCAACAACTCCCAGACCGGCAGCAAGTCTGGTCTGGTCAATGGCAGCCTTCTGCTGTCACAGACAGGAGTGTAGACTACTGAACAGAGACCATTATGTTCTCAGCTCCTGACTCTCCCTCTCCATGCCTATCACCTCTTCCAGGTGTGCTGCTCAAGAGAGCTGATAATTGCCCTGGGGGAGGAGCCTGTTAAAGTTGCTGGATCAACTGAGTTCCAGCTTTTCTACCATGGTGTGATTTGCTAAAGTAAATCAATGGGCATTTTAAATCTGCTTGCTTGGAAAGAGTCATTTTCTACCTGAGCTTGCTGAAAACACGAAGTATTCTTATTAGGAGTACCATGTCCCTTTCTGTGTCCTTAACTTACTTCTCTCTCTAAATTTACAGCTGCAGAATTTCTAGAACAGAATATAATAGCTTCCTACTCAAGATCCTGTTGGATACATATATGAATCCTTCCTGAGGCCTTCCATCAAAATCTATATCTGTGTGGGAATTCAGGTTAAAACAGTTAATTCAGATTAAAATTCTAGATTGGAGTCATTTTACATATACAACAAAGTGATATTACAGAAATTTACCATGGTATCAAGAAGATCCCAAGTAGTGTATATGTAATGAAAATGCTGAAGTTTCACTGGCAAGTGCTTCTTGCAAGAAAGTTATTCTAGTACTTTTAATTAGTAAAAATACTAAGATAAACATTTTGTGAATTTAATTGGGAAAATAAAATTATCAGTTATCTTGGATTTGGGAAGCATTTGAGTACTGCAAGATTTATAGTAAATATATGGAGATTCCTCCCTTTGGATGGATGCTACCAGCAAAGATGCTACCCACCCAGTAAAGACAAGCCTAATAAGCCAGTAATAAGAGTAGAATAAATTCCCCCTGACCACAACATGGTTTTGATTCTCTGAATGCTACAGGCAGTTGAGATGAGGAGGAAGTCCACAAAGGGAAAACTTCCTCAAAAAATAGCTCTCAAAAATGAATGATGGAAGAAGGAGGGCTCTCGAGGATAGCAATATGGGAAGTGTGACTGTGCATTTCATATGTCAACTTGACTGGGCCATCAGATGCCCAGATATTTGGTTAGACATTATTCTGGGTGTGGGGAACCACTCAGACTGCTTCAAAGCTCAGGGGTGTCTAAGGGCACCTGAGGACATGACCCTATTTGTCTAGCACAGGTGCACAGTGGGATACAGTTATGTAACCGTGACTTAGCATAGGTAAGCACACATGCACTTGTTACTGCACTATACAAGAATGTAAATATGAGATAACAACCTGTATAAGAATTGTACAATAAAGACACAGACAGCTCTCTTGCACTGTCTCTCTGGCTCTCTGCTCTGCTCCTTGCTGCCTGCTGTTATTGCTGATGTCTTGCACACGTGTGTTCTTTAACCTTGGGACCTTGCCCATGAAAATCTCCCTTGGGCCCCCTGAGGGGACCGACACTAGGTGTGTCTGTCAGAGCATTTTTTCTTCACCTCTGATGGACTTTGATCATGGACAGGAGCTTTATTCCTGCCTTTGGACTCAAATGATAACACCAGCTCTTCCTGGATTTTAAGCTTGCCAGTCTTCAGACCAAACCTACACCAGTAATTCTCCTGGTTCTCAGGACTTAATACTTGAACTGGAAGGAAACATTTGGCTCTCCTAAGTCTCCAGCCTGGCCACATATCCTGTATATCTTGAGACTTGCTAGCTTCCAGAACCGTAGGACCCAACTCTTTATACTAAGTCACTTCACACATGTGTGACTACATCCACTGGTTCTGTTAATATCAAGAAGCCCAACTCTATAAAAAGTGATGATACATAACATTTGCAGGTTGGTGCAAAGTCCGGCCTGACTAAATTAGAAAGAATGATTGCTGGACAATTCAAGATAAAACTGACTTTAGATAGAGTAGGGGAAGATGCAGAAGAGAAGAATTTAGACTAGTCATACAGTTGAGGTATCCCCTCTTAACATAACCACTGTCTCACTTATCCATTCTCGTACTCTTTTCCACTGAGCCTAAACTGGACTGATGGCTTTATCTTAATATTCCATCCTTACAGCCTCACCACAAATTATTTGGAATATATTCCCTGGATTAAACTTTTTGCCAATTATCTGGTGATCTACCTAAAATGCACATTATTATTTGGGAGGCCCAGGGTAGCCTGAGTTCTGAATACTCAAGTGATGCAGGTGCTGGTGGTCTGAGGACCATACTTTGAGTAGGGAACATCCCTTGTTTAGTTAATGTTTCTTGGATTGGGTTGCCATTGAAGAAATACTATCAAGCCTCTGAAGGAATAAGGCCTAGCCTGGAGAAAAAAGAGTGTATTCTGAAATTTATTTTGTATAGTACCTATTATATAACAACTATTGTCCTGGGAATTGGATGTCAAGAATTTGCAAAATTGAAGAACAAAAATTAGGAGGGAATCAATATTCATACAGAATATGCCATTTGAAATAAGCATCATAAGTTTGTCAGAGACAATTTGAACAGCTGTTTTGTTAGTATTAAAAGGAATGGCATTTTGAAATTTTAACTGTAAGAAGCCTTGACTGTAATTATTTATAAACTGACACTATTAGTTATAATCAGCTGAGTAAAAGAGGATAGAAAGAGGTGAAGGAATTTAGGTAATTTATTCAGAACCTTGTTTACCGGATTTTCTCAGGGAGTGAGGCAGCCCAGTGGCAGAAACTCCAAGGAGTCCATGTGATGAGATGAAAGAAAGATCCAGGGGTCTGGACAACCCCCCTGGAAAGAAAAGAATAAAATGCATGTGAGCAGTACCTCTAGGAAGGACAGTCTGTTTGGATAGAAATAGAAATAATGAATAACCTGTCATTTGTCAATACTATTTGCAGAGAGAGTACATTAGAATATGCATAGTGAAAATTATATATGATGGAATGAAAAATGAGGCAAAAATCTAATATATGATCACACTAAAATATTCAGATCATCATAACAAAATGTAAAATATATAGGTAATATAATATAAAGAGAAATGACAGCTAAGGAGTTGGATGATTAACATGAATTTCTTTTTTTTTTTTTATGTGGGTACCGGGGGTCGAACAAAGGACTTCACGCTTGCCATGAATTTCTAATAAATGACACATCTATACACACACAGAGGTGTATGGTCCTATCTCCTTTTCCATATGTATATTTATGTTGTTTCTGTTCGTTTTATGTTAAAGAAAGCATAATTAAGTGAGATTGTACCTGTGTTTGTGCTGCTAGTTGTTTTGGAGTAATGGGTTTAATGAAAATAATTAATTGGAAGTTAACTGGAATGTTGGAGTTACTAGTGTTAATTTCAGCCATTCTTCTTGATTTAGTTAAAATACACTCAGAAACAAACTATCAGACATCTAAAATATGCCAAGCACTGTGCTAGCTGCTTCAGAGACAAAACAGGAAGTTCTAGCCCATCTGCTTGAAGGTAATACTCAAGAGCTCTGACATGGAACTGAGTTGGTCTTGAGTTCACCATTGGGATCTATCTTCTATTTGCTGAATGACCTTGAGGGATTTACTTAACCTTCCTAAATTTTGGTAAATGGGATTAATTAAATTAATTAAATGAGCAATCTGGCAAATGCTCAGGACATGCCCAGAATTTGCTAAGTACATAATAATTGCTAGTTCATCAATTACTCTTGAGCTTAATAGAAGTGCTTACAAGCCTCTTCCAAACAGCATCTCCAACACTGCGCCTGTTAATATTACTCTACCACATAGCTTTTGAAGTTTGTTACCAGTTATACTCATATTCTCATACACTTTCATAGGCTTACAGTTTGTCTCCATGTGTAGAGTACAATGAGCATGCTTTAAGGTAAGCATTAGTTTTTTAATTTCCTGAGTCATTCCAATATCAAACTCAATATATAAAGTATGTAGCAGACATTAAGTACTTATATTTAAATCAACTAACCCTAACATCTTTATGTCACAGTTTTTTTTTTCAGTATACATGTTTTATTCAAAGACTTATTTTGAGGACAAAGATACTAGATGTGAAACCACTTTGTGAAGAAGCCATGTAAAAATTGAAGATAATTTGTTATGATGAAATTTTCTTTTCAAAAATTAGCTTTCAAGGGGCCAGTGAGATAGCTCAGCGGCATAAGCGCCTGCCTGGCAAGCACGAGTTCCTGAGTTCGACTCCCAGTACCCACATAAAAAAAAAAATTAGCTTTCAAAACTAGTTTCTGTATTCACCCACTAAAGCTCAGTATTTGGCCCCTCATTTTTTGTAATTTGTAAGAAAGTAATTTGCTTCAAAACTCTAGGCTATATCCTGGTATAATGAAATTACTAGTTAGCAAGTTTGTGCCTTGATTGTTTAATATTGAGGGCTTAGAAGAAACGAATGAACAATGAAATAGAACTTGTTTTTACTGTATGTAGTTACTTCTATCACTTATGACACAGGACTCAGATTTGTATTATTGATTCTTTTAGTCCAAAAGAGTTCATCATACACAGCAAATTTTACATTTGTTAAAACCAAACACTGTCAGAAAAGGTTTGATCTTACTCAGAATGGTAAAGGGAGTGAAAGTGTTTAAGTTGTTTAGTAGAAAAAAGAAAGGACATTGTTCTATACCAGTCAATGCTCTTTGTTTGCAAACAACAGAAACTAATAGAAGAGAGGAATTTAGTGGAAGAGTATGGGGTAGCTCCCAATATTTAAGAAATGGAAGAAAAACCAGATCTCCAGAAATCAGAAGCAGGGCAGTGGACAGGGTCTGGATGAAGTATTAGGGAAAGTCTCATCAGGAAGCTGTGATCCCCTGAGAACTCCGACCATGTTTTGTCCTTGGGCCAAATTCCTGCGAGTTCTGTCTGATTAGTCTTGGCGAGTGAGAGTAAACGTGGGAGGAAGTGCAAGCTCACCCCTTTGCACTCTGATCTATAATTGGACAGTCCTCCCAGATCAGTGATGGAGGCGGGCAGAACCCCAGAACATTAAAATGTTATGGGAACAAGGTGAAAGGACACTGGCACGGACCGCACACATTCACCACAGACAGTTTTGTTTTATCAAAAGAAAAAAAAAGGTTCCTCTCTAAGTTGCTCCATCTGATTCGGTGTTACTAACATCTTTTGAATACCTACATCAGGATTCAAATACCATTGTCAACTAAAAGCCAGGGTGCATTTTAGTATACAGAAATTCTTTACAATTTTACAAGTCTAAGCTCGTCATTGTAAATCATTTTCAATTTTACGATGATTATTTTAATCATAAAAAGGAAGTTAATTTAAGTAAATGTTGCCATCTTGATAATTTCACTTCTTAGAATGATCACATTTATGTCATTTTTTGTATATAAAAGCAAAATTTTATAATATACAGTCTGTGGACAAAATCTATGTTGAACATTACTATTCTTTTACCTTATGAAATATAAGATTTTTTAAAAACCTCTGTGGGATGTTGAAGTTATTCAATTTTTACTTTAATTCACTAATGCTTAATGATCATTTTAACCATATCTGGGTTTGACTTGTCTTATTTTCTCCCTAGTTATCAGTGATACCGAGAAAGGGTAAAGATGTCAGATGTTAAATATAATTAATGTTAAACAAAGACCTGATGAATCAGAGTGTTATTTCTAAATCAAATGACTCAACAAAGGCTTGCCCATCACAATTACTAAAAATTAGTCATTCTGTAAGATCTTTGTGCTGATCCTAAGAGAGATGAAATATTTGAGGGAAACCCCTTTGAAAGCACTGCAGTATGACCTCAGAGAAACATGTCTTTCCAGCCATCAAATTCACTATCAGTTCATCCAAGATGTAAGCAAAATTTTCTTAGAATTTAAGTGTCACTGAAAAGTACATTTATGAACTGACTTCCTGAATAGGTGGTGTGGAGGCAAGTTTTGCTCTGCACTTGGGATTCCATATAGTTTCTTAAGACTAAGGTCTTGAGTAACTCTCAATCTCCAGGTCTAGATAATGGGGACAGTATTAGTGTCCTTCCTCTTATGGGTACATCAAATATTAAGTTTGTAAAGTATTTATTTTAATATGGACACATACCACAAGCTTAATAAATATTAATGTAATTATTATTGAGTTATTTTGCAATAATCAGAAGGTTCCGCTTATTTCCCCAGAATATCTGGGAAGACTCTTTAATTTTATGATACCCATAAATTTTATTTGTTTCCCAGTTTATGTCACAACTCTTATTCCCTAAGACCATCAAGTATATTTTCTGAGTTATCTTCAGAGTGCAATCAGCCAGATCCTTCTTTTCCTCTCGGGCTTTTCACAAGGTGGTGAACTGGCACATTCCCGTCATGGTCAGACCACAGGGTGCCAAGAAGATCGACCAATTCCCTTGACATTTCTCCCTGTTCCTCAGGGGCATTTGCTTTCCTTTTCTGCCTCATCACCTTTAGAAAAATCTTCTTTTGTTCTCATGATTGCCAGTGAATACTCTTCTCACAGTTTGCCCGAAGATGTACTGGCATGCCCGATGATCCCACAGAAAGGACTGGGAGTCTTTTGAAAATGAAATTCGTACTTATCTGGAGAGAGTAATGATAGGAAAGATGGCCAGTTTTGGAAATAATAAATAGGTTCCAGAGAATCATGAATTCTTAGCATATGATATATCTTCTAAAACAAAACATAAAGATATCCCTATAGACCTTTTTCTGCCACATGATATGAACTGTGTCATTTTTATGGCATTTACTTCTTTAAGGTGTTAGAAATATATTTCATTTTTTAGGGGATCACTCACATCTGAAAGGAAATGTTCTTAAGCTGCCTTTTACTTAGATATATCAGTTGTCAGTACTTGACTACCTATATACTGAATAGAATTTAAAGGATTATAGGGGAAAGGTTTGATTGACCAATTGATACATTTTTTTAAGGAATAAGGGACAGTTGTTATTCCCAGAAAGACAGGAAAAATTCTATATTGTGAAAATTTTTAAACTACTATTTGTTGAGCTCCTACTTAATATCTTTGAATATTCTTTCATTTAACCCTTTAAAAATTCTCTTGGTTAGTATTTTCATCTCCTATTTTACAGACAAGAAAACTAAGACTTAGAAAATGTAGGTAACTTATCCAATATCACAGACTAGTTGGCAGGGACAACTAAATTCAAATTTACTAAATCTAAATTCAATATACTTCACTCCTATTTTGTGCCATCATACCTTCTCTAAATGAAAACTAATTTCTCTCTCAAGTCGTACAGATGACTCTACTGAATTGGTTTGTGAAGTTTAGTTTTGTTTTATTTTTTCCTCACCAATAGTCACAGATCAGTAAGCTCATAAATGGGTGAGTTAGCTTCAGATTACTCTTCCTCAAATGAAGGGAGTGGACAAGCCTTCAGCCAGATGAAGTTGAAATAGAAAAGTCTCAGCTTCTTAAGGTCCCAAGCAAACCTCCCTCCCGGAGTGTTGTGGCCTTTGGGCATCTTTCCAGACCCAGCCTGCCTGCAAGACTTGCTTGGTCTCTCCTGCCATTTCTCAGTGGAGAACTCTTTATTTTAGACTCTGTTCTTGCATTCTGTTCAGTGGACTTGAAAATTGGAGATTTCCTTGTTCCCTGGTCCTTCCTGTGCCTGGGAAACAGACTTGGAATTCTTCTTTTCTTCTCCATCAGCAAAAGGACAACTTCACTTGTTACCACTCCTTCTTTCAGCTCTTGGAACCCAGCCTGGGCCAACAGTTAGGCTCTTGAGAAAGGAAGTTGAACTTCCTTTTGCTTATTTTTCCTCTCAATTGAAGAAATGAAGACAGAAAAGCTTCTTCTTTTTTTTTTTTTTTTTTTTGTGTGGGTACCGGGGGTTGACCTCAGGACCTCACGCGCCAGTAGGTGCCCGTGCCACTGAGCGATATCACTGGCCCTTTTTTTCATATGTGGGTTCTGGGAGTCGAACTCAGGACATTGTGCTTGCCAGGCAGGTACATATGCTGCTGAGCCATCTCACTGGCCCCTGAGAAAAGCTTCTCGACATATACTACCTAATACTAAAAATTAAAGCAAAAGCCTTAACCCCCATTACCATCATTTGAGAAATTTGATATCAACTAATTTATGAGGTAATTGAAAGTAAACATCCCATTTCTTTCCTCCTCCTCTTCTCTCCTGTAGCTTAAACATAAATAATAGTTGCTTGGGTAGTATAAATCCTTGCTGTTCACAGATTTGAGTATTTCTGTATACCCTAAAGTCCTATGATCACCATGTATATAGTCTTATATTTGTGGAGGCAGAAATGGTGCATACAGCAAACATTGCAAAATATTCATCAAAATGCCTTTCTCTTCTTGAGCACATGCTAGACTACATTTCCCAGTTTCCTTTGCAGTTCAGGGTGGCCAGACTTCAGAGCTCTTGCTGTTGGGCACTCTTGCGACCTCTTCCACCTCTGGCTTCCTGAGATGGAGAGGGAGACAGCCACCTTGAAAGGCAGGTACAGACTATCACCCTGTCCCACTGAATGGCTACGTAGAGCTGAGCTGCCACTGACCTGAAACCCTTACCCTAGTCTTTACCCAAAGGAGAAATGAACATATTGTTCCCCGAGACACTGGATTTGCAGGTCTAGCTGTTACTACACCATCACCTAACTGGAAGGGTGTACACGTGGTGTGTACTCCAGTTGCTTAGCTACTGCTTAGCTTAGTACTTAGCTCCAGTTGCTTTGCACTTCACCACATTCTGCTCCTCCTACTCATCTTGAGGTAAGCAACAGAGTGACAAATGGTGACCCTTTTGAATATTGTGGACATGACAACATTAGACTAACTGCTAAATCTCATTAGCAAAAGTAAAATGAAATTGAGTGTACCATGCTTCTTAGCTAAGAGGTGGATATTTTCTCTAATTTAACAGTAAAATCCCAAATTCCTATCAGTGGCATGAATAATTCCTCCATGTGCTCTATGTAAATACAGAAAAAAGAAAAGATTTAACTCCTAAACTCTCAGCAAATGCTTCACACAGGATTTTAAAAACAGGCTTATGATTATGTTCTTGAGTTTATAGTATTATTAATGATATGAAGGGATTGTTTACATGTTTCAATTTATATTTTACCTTTATTTTGCCTTTCTTTCCTTTACCGTAGAAAAGGCAGGCGTACTTCCATTGTATTACAAGTTACTGGGATCTGCTGGGGTCTTAATACAAGAGCTATCTTTCTTACCAAACTGAGTCATTGAAAAATCAGATAGTAAAACAGACTGGGAATAAATTACCATTTTTTGCTCATTTATAAAGTTGATTTTGGAAGATGGGCTTACTAACACTGAATCTCAGGTTTGTAATTACCTATCCTATTCTCAACATTGGACAACCTAGTCCTCTAAAATAGCAAAGTACAATGTATGCTTTCTGGAGGAACCTAGCTCCCAGGAGAAGAGGAAGACAAAGAAGCTAAATGCAATTAAATAACACCCTCTTCCCCAGAGGGCAGAAATGTCAGCACTGCTATCCTAGAGTTAATCTCTGTACATGTTAGGAAATATAAGGCATAGGGATAACTCCACGCCAATGTGGACCAGGATTAATAGCTATCTGTGGGCAGGAACTCTGCCTTTGCAAGCTGAGTATAAGACAACTTACAAAGTAGATGGTAAAGGCGTAGCTATTGTCAATTCAAATACGAATTTAGGACTTCGGATAGCATCCAAGATGCTATCCAAAAATTGTAAACAAGTCTGCTGAAGCCTGGTTAAGTCCTGGGTACCTCCCAAGTTCACAGGTGAACCTTTTTTCACATATTCCACCATCCGTTTTTTAATCTGCTAAAGGAGCCTTTTTTTTTTTTTTTTTTTTTGGTGGGTACCGGGGGGTCGACCTCAGGACCTCGCGCGCCAACAGGCACCCGTGCCACTGAGCGATATCACCGGCCCCTTTTTCGTATGTGGGATCCGGGAGTCGAACTCGGGCCCTCGAGCTTGCAAGGCAGGCGCTTAAACCGCTGAGCCATCTCACCGGCCCAAGGAGCCTTTTCTGTACACAATCTCGTACTAGAAACTATCTTAGTAAATATATTTGTTAGTATGTGCCTAGAAATGTGAGCCTTCACTCCTTAATACACAGGTACTGATAGAGTGCCTATTTTTCTTTCCCAAAAGATCCTTATTTGAAAATTAAAAAAGCGTTATATGCAGTGTTAAAAGCCTATTATCTCAGTAAGAATCCTCGGTCATCCGACTGGTATCTGTTTGTCCTGTCGAATTTATTTACTCTGTCTCTCCTAAAGTTATTTTTGCAACCATATGTTATTTGTCATAAAAGTTGCTTTTGTTTCACATTAGGCTCAGAAAGGATTGTGTAATAACATAACAGATACCTCGAACTCACATAGCTACTTTCATCCCAAATCCTTTACAAATGCTAACACATTATATATAACCCCAACATTCCAATGACTTCAGTATCAATGGGTGTTATTCTCATTTTTCAGAGGGAAAAGGGAAAGTATTAAAAAAGTCCCAGCACATCTGTATCTAGAAGTCAGAGCCTCTGACACTAACACAATATTTCCTGGTTATTCTGGGTGGGATTGTTTGATGTAGCCTTGGGCTGCTTGAGGGAAGATTAGCTGGATTCCTGCGGTTGTGTGCAATCATTAAAGTATGACATAGACAAAATTGAAATGCCCACTGTGTGCAGGGCTCAGTGCACTTTGGGGATTTCTAAACTTTTGAGGTATGGATGGGAGGTAGATTGTGGGCTTCACTTCTTTTTCTATCCTTGCAAGTTCACTCTGATAAAGAAGCATTATAAAACTCAGAAAATATGATTGTCAATTTCAAATTAGTTTAGGCTTCCAGAGTCCAAACCAAGAAGTGCAGATTATTTCCAAGGATTTATGGAGTTGTCTCTGACCATTTTCAGTTCTCCGTGAAATGCTTTCTGTAGTCTCGTGTGGCTTGGTGAAACTGAGACCTTTTTTTCACCTGTAGATATCAAAAGGAAGAGAATTTTCATTCCTTTCAAGAGCAGTTGATATAAACTAAAGAAATTGTGAGCCTGCAATATTAAGCAACCAAACAATATTGATTTGATGACACACAACATTTGATATAGTATTTGAAAAACAATCTTAATATATTAAACCCTAAAACAGTGCTAAAATTTGTATCTTAGCCACACATTTCTGACACATTGGAGCTTCTTAAAAAAATGTTTATTGACTTCCCATTTTTAAAAATGATATTTTTATAATACGTGGGAAATTTGAAAATCATTTAAGGTTATGCATGAGTTTTCAAAATTTTACATAGGATAGCTAAGAACCCATCAATGATCTAGTAATGTATAATTTTATGATTGCATTTTCCTTTTGTTTTTAAAGGTGACATACTTTACGAACACAACTTTTCATGATTTTCCAAAGGAAAGTAATTCTTTTCAGAAGCAAGGAAAAGTTTGTGGTCTTAACTTAAAATTTGTTACTGATTGTACTAGTCCAAGGAACACGTTTGACATCTGAACCCCATAATGGCCTACAGTGTCAGGCACTGATTGTCTACAACTCAGGAAATGACAGAGCTGCACCCTTGTTGTGGAATACATATTCTTATGCAGTATTCATTAAATCAGTAGTATTTTCAAAGACACTTCTCTGTGGCCAGTGCTATCCTAGAAGATATGGAATCTTTGAAAAGTAGTGTCCTAACTTGAGGGAGCCAAAAATACAATTGGGAAATGAGGAAATTAGTTAATAGTAAATAGAGAAAATAGGCTTCATAATGTTTAGGTGCTGAAGGACTTCACCTGGAGATCTTTTCTCATCGAAGGAGTGTCTTATCTGGGAAAGCTTCAAAGGAAGTGGATCCCAAAGGCAGTGAAGGAGATTGTCTGGGAGCCAGTTAAGGCAGGGGTACTAGTGTCAGGTCTGGGGAAGTCTAACATCTGTAATGGTAATTAAAACACTTACAGATACAACTTTCAAAAAATCAGTAGTTGCCCAGAATTCTTTTCTTCTCTCTGGCATAAATACTTCTTGCATTTGGTTTAGAAGATTATTTCCTCATTCTTATTTTTTAGTTATATCATTAATTTAATGAGCACTGTAGCATATTTGACTATTCAGAAAAGCAGGAGAAAAACAAACACCCAGAGCTAATTCAAAGTTTCCTGTTTCTTTTTGGTATTTTTCCTATGCATGAATGTATAGCCATATATTTACATGGTTACAATCACATCTGTATGTTTTTTAATAATTACATTTATAGGGCCGGTGAGATGGCTCAGCAGCGTTAAGTGCCTGCCTGGTAAGTGCAAGGTCATGAGTTCGACTCTTGGTACCCACATACAAAAAAAGGTCGCTCAGCAGCACAGGCACCTGCTGGTGTGCGAGGTCCTGAGTTCGACCCCCGGTACCCACACACACACAAAAATAATAATAACAATTACATTTATAAAAATCTCCTTTCTGTTAGGACTGTTTCTTCAACATTGACCCCTAGGGAGAGAACATCTTAACCATTTTGCCAGATTGTCACATTTTCCTCAACAACAAGGTATTCTGTCTCCTCCGGTTTCACCTTTGGAATAGAGAATAGGAGAGTGGGAGCAGGAAAGAAGTTCGCAGGTGACTGGACACCTGGAGAAATAGACAATGGGGACTACACATTCATCAGTTTGTCCACTAGGAGTCCCTTAGTGGTTTATAGTATGTGCCAGGCATGGTAGGAGAAAAATAGACATAATTCGGCTCTCAATGAACTCTCAGTGTAAAGGGGATTCAGACATCCAATGAGGAAATTCCAGAACAGTGTAGTAAGTGGTAAGAGAGAGGAAATACTGGACACTATGGTAACCCATACTCTAGGCTGGTTCAAAAAGTCTTTTGAAGTCTTTAGGAGGCACCCAGTGACTAAACGAAGCTGAGAGGTGACTAAGTTAGCTATAGACCAAGGAAGGAAAGCATAAATTTTAGCAAGAAAGAATAGCATGAAGGAATTTTGTCAGCATGATACAACTACCCTCACAACGAAGCCTTTAGTATGGTTGGAGCATGGAGCGCAGTAGGAGGTGTGAGGACAGATAAGGTGACTGCCAAGGTCAGAATCAGAGCAGAGAGGACCTTGTAAGCCATATATATGCAAGACTGAGGTTTTAATAGCAAGAGGATTCATTAAAATTTAAAGTGGAAAGTGACATGATCAGATTATAATTTTACTTAATTATTCTATCAAACATACTTTCTTAATTCTACCTGAAATTAACTGGTTTATTTATCAAATGCCATTAAGACACCAAATACTTCATTCCCATTAAACCACTGATTCTTCACAATAACCTTTAAAGTACATACCATTATTCTAATTACATAGATGGAAAACTGAACTCAGAGAGTTTAAATAATTCGCCCAAAGTCATTTAGCAATAAACGGAATGAGAACTCAGCGGAAGATCTATTTTACTACAAAGCCTGTGTTTTTTCCAATGGAGCAGGCTGCCTTCCAATTATGCTCAAAACTAGCTGTTGGATAAGAATGTTGAAATTTATGTGAAACCTAACTAGCTTCAAAAAAGGGGGAGGGCCGGTGAGATAGCTCAGCGGCATAAGCGCCTGCCTGGCAAACGCGAGGTCCTGAGTTCGACTCCCGGTACCCACATACGAAAAAAGGGCTGGTGATATTGCTCAGCGGCACGGGCACCTGCTGGCGCGCAAGGTCCTGAGTTCAACCCCCGGTACCCACAAAAAAAAAAAAAAAAGGTGGGGGAAAGGAGTCAGGGATATAGCTCAGTGGCACAGGGCCTGTCTGGCAAGCACAAGGTCCTGAGTTTGATTCCCAGTACCAAAAAAAAAAAAAAAAAAAAAAAAAAAAAAAAAAAAAAAGAGCGGTGAGAGGTAAGGCAAGCGTAGGAGTTGAATTTGGTGCAGGCAAAAGAGATGAGTGAATCAATTCCTTTTAGCAACATATTCTTCTCTATTTAAGTCTGCTTAAATGCATTTTTATGCTCAAGAACTTGTCAACCAACTGATACAATCCTTTCAGAACACGCAAGTTTTCTTTTTACAAAGAGGAGTTTGATTACATTGGCGGCTCCAAGTAGCCCCTATTTTTTTACATTGTTTGAGTTTCTGGGCTCATCTTAGGGAAAACGAGAGTTCCCCTGTCGATAAACCATGGTTGTGACCTTTCTACATTCGTCTGTGATTTACACGAGAACTTCTAAAGGATTAATTAAGCTTTAGTAACGCAGCAAAAGCAGATAGGCAGTGTCAGAACTTCAGCAGAAGTTTAGGGGTCTAACATTGGCTGCGAGAGGCATGTTTCGGTATGGGAATAAGACGCTGAGAAAGCGTGTGATAAAAATGTATTTGCTCTGCGGAGAAGCATATCCAGTTATTTCAGCTCACCTGGTTTGACTGCAGCGTATTACTTCACAGTGAGGAAGTGAGGCATTTAACATGCCGTTCACCTTCTAGGTGACCCCTTCATACCACGCCTCTGTTGGGAGACAAAAACAAACACAGTGCTGAGAATTCCAAGGGTTGAGGGCCAGGTAATCCTTTCCGAAGGACTCCAACCTGACACTCCCTAAGGTGGGACACTGAGAGTCTGAGAATTTCTTTTCTTTTTTGTTTCCCCTATTCTTTTGGCTTAAAAGTAACCATCGTACAACCCCAAATATCGTACATGCTCTTATCATAACTCCCTCACCTACTTTCTTTTGTGAGTTACTCCGTTAAAAGAAAAACGAGTGACAATCAAAGACTGTGTAATGGATCAGAGTTGTTCATCTGGGAATATTTAAACAACTTCAAAGTGAAGCATCCAACTGAGAATCATACACTACCTCACAATCGTGGGGATTTTTTTCTAACTTCCCTACAAAGGGAAGTGGGAGATGAGACATAAAGTATGATGTCTTAAAATTGAGTGTGTGAATGTGGCCTTCTGATAGAAACTTAACCTGTCTGATTCCTCCTATGTGAGGAGGATCATGCAGACATTGACTCATGATTTTTCTTTGTCCTGTCCTTAAGGCGGTCTCCAATTCTCAGCACTAAAATAGAAAGACTTCGTGGCTCTGTGATAGCGAGCCCAAACTTTTCGTCCCTGGTTTCCCCAATATTCCTAGTTGGATGTTAAGGTTTAACATCCATTTTTAAAAAATTTATTTAGTGAGTGGCTTTCTGAAGATCTCTGTGGCAGTCAGACATCCCCCGATCCTTGAGGAGAAGGAAGTCTCTAGTCTTCCTGAAATTCTAATTAAAAATCTCCTGCTCACCCCACCCAAGCAGGGCATGCTGGTGTCCAACATGGCGGCCATATGTACCCTGGAGCCCTGGCATACACTAAGGTTTGAAAAATCAGACACTATAATACAACCTAAGGCTCTAAAACCTGGCCACATGCCTTTGAACTCTGCTTCGCTATTTGCTAACTGTATAACCTTGAGTGAGCTGATTTTCAGTCTTCAGTTTCCTCATCTAATGGTTACAAGAATACTTATCTCCTGGACATTTTATAGAAGAGTAAATGAATTAATTTTCATAAAGTTCTTTGACTAGTACTGGGCATGTAGGAAGTACTAAAAAATTGGTTCTTTCTGTTTCAATATGGTCAGATCCGGATGAACACTGAGACACGGAAGAATGAATGGCACTGTCTCCGATTTTAGAGGAAGTCTCTTGAAATGTTAGATATTCCAGGTGTTCTTCAAGGCTACCTTCTGAAAAACTCCAGAGGTTGCTTCACATGTTTCCTGCAAATGGGGCATTTGAAGATGTACCACTTGATGGCCTAGTACACTTGGACTTTCTATCTACGGTTCCCCAGAGTTGTATTCTCTCTTTTGTTGTTTTTTCTTTGAAGTATGTGTGTATGGGTGTGTGTGTGTATATTTTTTTCTGTTTGACAAAAATGAATATTTGTTACTGTTATGGTCTGTAGTGATTTCTTCTAGCACGGGTGAATAGAATATAATTGACCTTAGGACACATGAAAATGAGAACAAATGTACTTTTTCTCACAGGTGACTCTCAGATCTAAGGCTCCTATGTGGTTAGATGTGCAACAAATTAACATATGAACCCAAGTGGATAAGTCCCTTCAGAATTGGATGGAAAACTTAACTAAACTGCTGTTGTTGTTGCTGCTGCTAAACCAGTGCAGAAGTTGCCAGTCTCCTAAACAAGGCTTTCAGTGTTAGTTTGCTGAAACAAAGATGAAAATAAAAGATGAAAATGGAAACCAATGCATAATTATTGAATGCATACTATATGCAAGAGGTGTATAAATGTGAGATTACAAGAAAGAATTATTCAGAGAGAAACTGAGTTAAGCTAAAGCATAAGCTTCCATACTTTTTACTTTCTTGTCAGAGATTTTTTAAAGTGCATTTTGCTCAGAAAGGAAAAGAGTGTTCCATCAGAAAAATATAAATCTGCATGAACTAAAACTGGAGCTTACTTCTATGAAAATGCCCCAATTCTCTTATGTACTAGAACCTTACTTATTCCAAGGAGAGGGAGGGGAGCCCCATTGTGAAATATTGGGGCTATAGGGACCCTTCTTTTTTCTTCAGGATTTTAACCTGAAAAAGTTGATAGCCAGAAAGTCTACACAAAGGACTAATTCCTGAGTGGAGTTTTCCAAGCTCTTACAACAGCAACATCAACCATCTCGTCTACCTCCCTTGGGGAAGACTTCTGTCAAAAGAGTCCTGTTCGCTGCTTATCTGCGTTTTACACAGACCTTCCCTAGCCTCTTGTCACTTGGCCAGGTTAAAACAAAACCAACCAAACCTTACAGGTGGCAAACTTTTTTCAAAATGTTCCATATGTATTAACTCAATGAATCCATATAACAACCTTCCAAGGTGGGTTCTGCCTTTTTCAGGTGAGGAAATGGAGACATTCAGAGATTAAGGAATTACCTAGGGTGCACACCTGGAAGGGCATTCAGGATTCAAGTTTCAGGCCATCCAGCTGCAGGGCTTCTGATCTCATGCTCCCCTTTGCTACACTGCACTGGGGTAAGTGAATGGTCTGATAAGATTTAACCATGGGACAAGTATTTTTACTCTAGACTTTGCATTTAATGCAATAAACTTTGAAAAATTTTGAAAAGTAGAAAAAGATTCACTCTGATTCAGCACCTGAATTTGATGAATAATTTTTCAAAAATTATTGACCTGTAAGAGATATTGCCCCTGAAAGAGAAGCAATAATTGGCCCAAGACAAAACTGGGCCATGGATAATAATCTGTTTGTAAAGTGGCCTCAAAATCTCACTGTTTAAGGAAAATTCGTCAGTAGCTATTTGGGATAGAATAGGAGGGCCTGAAGGTATGGGCATTGAAGAGCGGCTCCACCAATTGGGGGAGGTTGTCTGTGTGTATTGAAGAAATAGGGTGCCTTAAAGTTTAATATGAAAACACCACTGAACACACAGAACCATGTGCTGGGTGCCACCCACACATCTGTTTTGAAGGAAAGAGGTGTTCAAAACAATCTGGAAATGGTTGCTATCATCCCAGGGATCAGCAGAGGCTGCCCAGGAAGCAGAAGCTCAGAGGTAGAGAAGCTCCCAGGACGTACTCATGTCTTGGAATTAGGAGAGTTGAAGATCACCTTTCAAGGGCACGCTGTCACGAAGATGGAACATCTGGGCTAGTGAAATTCCTCTCACTGAGAACCCAGAGTTTTCATAAAGACACTTACTGAAATGCAGTCAAAATCCAGCTTAACAACTTTCTTGACTAAAGAATTGAATTATTGTCTATGTTTAATATTCCATAACCTTTGATTCTTTATCATTGTTGCTTTGTGTGTATGAGAGAAAGAGACAGAGAGAGAGAGAGAGGGAGAGACGGAGAGAGAAAGAGAGAGAGACTTTCTTTGGTAAGACTCCTCAGAACCTCTCTCCTTTTTTTTTCCTGGAAATGACCTGGGGCTACTTGCACACAAACACCGAAACCAAATAGTCATATTATCTTCATATTATCACTGTGTTCCTAACCCTAGAGACACTTAGCATGGGTGTGGGTTTGCATAACAGGGAAACTAGTATTAACCTGGTACAAATACTAATTAAATGTTGAAAAATTCAGGGATCATGCTGCAGTGAGGCAAAGGTAGGTGTGTGTGTGTGTGTGTGTGTGTGTGTGTGTGTGTTTCTCTAAATCATCTAATTCTATTTGACAGTGGATACAAAGTTCAGGACAAAAAACAGAAAGAAAACAATCAGCTTGCATGATTGGATAGAGAAAGTGGCTTCCTCTTTCAGAGAGGGTGGTGATTCACTGTGTGACAATGCGCAAGTCACCCAGTCTTTGTGTCCCATCCTCCACCTTGTAAGTGGGAAATGGAACACTTGAGAATGTTACCTCAAACATGTGATATCACCAAGGCATATGAGACTCAGGTACTAAAGCACATGCATGTTGACAAGGAAGATATTGAATTCGAGGTAGAAAAACTTATGTGAGAATGGACTTTTTCAAGACTTTCTGGAACTCTATGATACTATGATGATATTTGAAAAAGTGAAAACAAAGTTAGTCTTATCAGCAAAACCAAAAAGAGAAACTCAACTTGTACAGAAACAGAGAGAGCGGAATTGGAGAGGGGGTGGAAAAAAAGGAAAAAGAAAACCTAATATTCACCAAAGAAATATAAACTTATACACTCTACATACTTCCATTTTATTTTTTCAAGAGAAATGCTAAATCACAGTTCAGCTTCTGCTGCCTAAATTCACTTCTAATTCACATCTTCAGGTGCCTGTGGTGGAAAAGTACAGCATTCAAAGGGCACGTACTTGTAGTTAACATGTGATAAGCACAGACAAAACACCTCACGCTCTGTATATCTCTGGCAGATGCTCTTTAAACAGAATATATAAAAATGAAGAAAAATCAATATCTTTTTTTTGCCCTTTTGAATAATTTTTTTATTGTAGGAAATAGAAGTTTCTGACATTGATATACTCTGATTCAATTAAACAAATACTTGGTCATTATCAAAATGAGGAAGCTGCTTGTCCACAAATTCTCTAAAGGAAGATTCAGAAGAAAAAGGAATTGCAGTTAATCCTTTCCCATGTCACACCTAAATTAGGTGTCTGCTAATAGGGAAGTTGTTGTATTTAAAATATACACTTTAAGTGTTGAAGGAATCACTGAAGAAAGAATAGAGTCAGAAGTTCAATAACATTGAAAATATCAAATATAAAAATATCAAGTATAAAATAGTACTGTCCATACTGTGACTGAGGGTTTGAGAACTTCTGTTAGATATTCCCAGAAACATAAATACATAAAAATATTAATTAATTCTGGGGAGGCTGAGTTAAAGAAAGTTACTGCTTTCTGCAAAACTTTGCAGTATTTAATAGGATAATGCATATTATGAATTTCCAAGAGAGGGATAATGGAGGAAAGCAGTAATTCTCAAACCTGAAACTATTTCGTTAATACAAAGTAACTTATATTTCCAGGAAAGCAGACTGTAAAATGCTAGCATAGAACAAAAAGGCGCATGAAGCTTCAAGTTTCCTGGTTAAGTTACAGAACGTCAGTATATAAACATCTTGATATCTTTTCCCGTACACACTGGCCATTACATTTTAGTTACTCCTAGTCACAGGTTGATTTTGAACTTATGCTGCGATGCCTGTATTTCTTGACACAGGAATGTGAATGCTCATGGTCCTTCTCTGATGTGCAGTGAATAGGCGATGAAATCAAATTAAAAAAGGATGCAAGTATAGTTTTACAGAGGAGGGCGGCCACGGACATGACAGTGGTGCCATTGGATCACATCTCCACACAAAGTTAGAAAATGCCCATTTGTGTTTACAATGCGCACATGGTGTGAAAAAAATCACATTATCTTTTTCCTGTCTAAATGTTTACACTTGAAAAAAATGCTTTCTTTTCATAATGGAAAATCTTAATTGTCTTCCAAATAGCTCTTTTCTTTCCAGCACTTCTTAATTTGGAGTCCTGCTTTTGTCCAGTCCTGAGTGTCCACACCACTGGCCTTTGGATGTGGTTCTATATCTATTTAGACTTTAGTTTAATGAACTGTAATTATTGCCAGTTGTGAGAATACTGGGGAAAGCAATAGGTATTGGAAGGTATAGGTGTGTCAAGCAATAGTTATTGGAAGATCCTGCATCAGTCGTTTTCAGTAACTATCCATTTTTAAAAAAAAAGCCAGCAAAACTTCTGAGAAAGAAGATAATAAGCAGAGGGCGAGAGAGGAAATGCATGTTTTCCTAAAATTATAGTATCTAGAATATGAAGGAAATACAACAGTTGTATCTGGTGGCAGGAAGACTGCAAATGAAATTGGCTCTTTCATAATTTTAGTCATATATTCCAGGATCAAAATTCAAGGAGAAAGTTTATTTCCCCCAGATGAATCTTCTCCCTTCCGTCGGCTCTTGTCTTCCTTGACAACCACACAGCAAGCGCTGTGGCATAGGCGGGTGACACGGGCTGCATGATGTGGCCTATCAGTCATGCTGAACACACCCAGTGGCAATCACCATTCTGATTCAAGGCAGGATAAAAAGAGTTTTCAGCGCACCATGTGCTGTTTAGGGAGGTGATCTGGAAGCATTAACCGTATAACTTTTGGCAGAAACTGTTTTCTGAATGTGTCAGAAATATGTCAAGTACATGAAAAACCAGCCTTACTGTCCCTTAATACAAGATTTTTTTTTTTTGTATTTCTAAAGCATTTACTATTGTATGGTAGACAAATATTATCCCTGTTTTTCAGCCATAGAAACTGGAATGCTAAAGGTTAAGCAACGTTCACAAAGTGACATAGTGAGTCATTTCTGAATCAGGAAATAAATTGGTGGCTCTGATTCCCTTTTCCCTGATTCTACAAGCCAGCAAGAATCATTTTAACACTGTTTACAAAAGCATGTTTCTTTTATGCCTTGCAATGGGCACTGAACAGATTTTCTGAGACTTAAAAAATCACAAAATGTGACATATTCCGAGGAGCAGTAAAATTTAATCAATAACATTATTTTATGAAACCAGTTTTATGGAGTATTGATGGAGTACAGGAGCCAAACTTTTCAATCTTATTTTGAACTCTACCTGTGATTAAAAAATAGGCACTAATGTCTTTTTGCCTCCAGAAATATGAAGATAATTATCCCTACTACAAATTTCATAAGAAAGTTGTATATTGCACGATATGCTTTGAGTTGAATGGATAGAATTACTGAATACATTTTTATAAAATAATCATATCACTCTTCTAATAGAACTTTGCTAGGTTTCTTATGAAAAAGTTTTAAAACTACTACCAAATTTTATGTATGTTTTTATACTTGTCAAAGTACTTCAGAAGGATGTCCCATATTTCAGTACTAGAAACTTTTAAATATATTGTCATAACTAGTCCTTATGACACCATTTTGGTACTTACCTTAGTGTGGAGTTAAGGCTTATGAAATTAGCCAACTCTGTCCCCAAAAGTTTCTTGAGTGTTACCATTAATTTTGCTGCTATCTATACTGTGTTTTCCATTCCCACCCCTAATTTCTTTTTAAAGCTATGGCTAGAACACAGTCAGAAATACAAAATTACAAAACCGTGTTCATCAGTATAATTGGAACTCTGCTTTTTTTAAAGGTTGTTGCTTTCGAAGGTACTTTATTAGATGAGAAAGAAAAAATAACGAGGATACAAATATAGAAAAGACAAAAAGGAAAACCAGAAGCCTGGTTTACACACTGCAGATTTCTGATTCAAACTGCACAGCTCTAGTAAGCTCTGCCTGTCTTATTCCAATTGCCGCCTTGAAGACTCCGCAGTACAGGCCTCCCCTGCTTACCCTGTTTCCCTGGATTTTTTGCATTCCAGTTTCTGGCTTTGTTCTACATGGGGACATCATCAAATAAACTGCCACAGGGAATCTCTCTCCAGGACATCCTGACAGTTTGTTCCCATTAGCAGTTAATGAATTCTCTGGAAAAAGTTCTGCCTGCCTCAGTTGTGCTAGAGAGAAACAGGGGCTGTACCCACTTTCATGTCAGTTTGGAGAACGGCAACGCCGGGAGGTCCCCTCATCAGGCTAGCAGTGGTATAAAAGCGTGATGACACCACAGAAAGATAAATGACAGGAGATGCCAATGCAGAGGGACTCTCCACCCATCTCCCCACCCAGCTTTTTTCACGGCTACATCTTGGGTGTCTAGGTTTGGTTTTATATTCATTTTACAGATGAAGAGAAAAAGAGAAGGGCTCAGCATGTTAAAAACTTGTTCTAAATTATAGAAGCATAGATGGGTAAATTTTGAATTTGGATCCATTTTCTCCTAGAGGGTGTACTTTTCTTTTGTGCCATCATTACCTAAGTGACGTGGCCCACGCACAACGCTGCAGAACAGCCCCGTGTGGTCAGGTGGGCGCAGTTACCGATCAACCCACCAGGGCTCTGAGCGGCTCTCTCTGCTCCAATCTTTAAGTGACACCTGGTCAGTGGTAAGAAAAAATGAACCAGTCACTAGCTTTTTACAACAAGGCATTCAAGGTCATAATAAAAAGAAAAATATACGGCAAACATAATACATATGGTGAAACATAGCACCTTATCAAAAAGAAAACACTACATATTAATATCTTTTATTCTCAACTGCTCCTTTCTATAGATGATGAGAAAATAGTAGGTAAAGTCAGTTCTCATTGTTTGTGGTAGCTGTGTCCTACATAATTGCTGCAAATATAAAACCATTGCTCCCAGGGGAAATACAGGTTTAGGTTCCTATGAGCCTTGTCACATATTTGTCAACTAATGAATACATCACCCTGTTTTATCTATGTTTCTGTTTATAGACACCTTATTTAATATTGTTCATTCATTAGCATTTGACTTATAGCCAATATCATTACCACTCCCATGTAAACCAAACTTACCTTACACATATATTTTCTCTGTACGGCACATCTCATGCTCACACTTAGGAACTCTAGGTAACACAAAAGCACTATGAATCGCATTAAATTTACCATTTAAATAGTGAATCGCAACTCAAAGCACATGAATGCAAAACAGTGACACTAAGTAGACCAAAAATAAATAAATAAATAAATAAATAAATAAATAAATAAATAAAGGCACTTGTTCATAGTAGGAGATTTGAAGCAAGAAGGCAGACTATTGACTTTTTTCTGCCTTGTCCGACAACTCGAATTTGTCGCCACTCGGTGTGTGTCTGTGAGTGAATGTTATGAGTACTAATTCTGAGTTTACAAATACTTTTAGTGAGTAGGTGAATTCACAAATATGGAAACTGAAAATAATGAGAATAAGTTATAAATGCAAATAAACCACACAAAATGAGTTTTAATCCTGTGGCCACTTACATTCCTATCCACACCAAGATGTAAGTGGACTTAGTCTATATCCTGGAAAATTTGGTGACTGATTATTGGGATAATTATCAGTCTTGCTGCAGCCTGTAACATTCCAAATCTAATAATCCATTTTCAACTAGAGTGCTAAGGAGAAACTAATTGAAGTATAATGAATTTTAAAATTACTGTGTCACAAAATTAAATCAACAACTTGAAATAAATGTTAGTAATAATATATGATAGTAGGGACAAAATTGGAAAAGGGGAAGAATTGGAAGATAGTTTTGCACGTATGCCAGACTTTTATTTCAATGTAACTGTTGCTTAAGATCCTCCCACTGACTTTTTCACACTAAGTGCTAGAATCCCACGCAGTCCACATGATGCTCTGTGCTATTAAGTGAAGTGACAGAAAAATAAGTGAGAGAACAGCAGGGTTCTATCTCTCAATGGCTTGGAATTCATACCTGGAAAACAAATAGTACAAATCATGTATCAGAGCACAACACCAAGGACTTGCTAAGCGCCGGACTTCATAATACAGCTTTATTATTACTGGGTTTGTATTGTCATAAGAAATCCATGCAAAATGAATATTACCAGACATCAGACATGTTGGGTTTCTGACATCCTATTGAAGGGTTTTGGCAGAAGTTATAAAGGATACTAATTTAAGTATATATTGAGGAGTTGAGGAAAAGGTTATATTAAAGATATTGTATGGATACAAGCTGATTGACATGCATGCAGATAATGCTCAAAACAATTCAGATTAGTTCTGGGATTGTGTCCACTTTGAACTGCTTAAAATCTAATAGAAACCTGGCTGTCCCCAAGCCTGTGAAATTTGAAGTTCAAGAAAATTAAATCCATGCATAAAACAACGCCATTTTTCTCACTATTTTCTAACCAATGAACATTGTGTGGGAAATTGATTCCATATGTTTTCAAGTCATTTTTGCAACTTGAATAATTAAAATATTCACTGATAAGAGCTGCCTGATGTCTTCAAAGTTAGGAAATTATCTCATGCCAAAAGTAGATAAACTCAAACACCAAAAGGTCAAGCTAAATTTGAAATCTCACATCCCTGAATGTAATTATTATAAAAATTAAATGTTTGCTAATCCCCTGTTTATTATTACATGGTAGATAAATAGGAAATTATTTTATTCTTACCAAATGTTATCTGTTCCTTTTAATACTTGAAAAATCTCTGCCTATTGTCCCTTTCTTGCTAAAGCTACCTACAAATTATGTAGAGACTAGAGTATTAATGGCATTTGTTATAGAATCTTGTCAGCTCTTTTTAAAACAATATATTAAAATTAATGTCTATTTTTCAAAATAAAATAAAAGTAAAAATAAAGTACAATTTTATATTTTGCCTCAATCTATCAAAACACTTCTGAGTTTCAATTATTACCATCATTTTGTAGATTTAAAAATCAACTTCTTGATAGACTGAGAAATCACATCTTAACACAATAAGTTAAACTTTGACTGAAATACTTTAGAAATTCTTGCTCAGAAGCAGACATAAAGGAGATAGCTAATAGATTTGGTTCTCCTGAGATGCTGTACAAATCCAAGGTTAATCTATTTACTTCTGGAAAAAGATGAGACTTTTGGAAAATGAACATAAGGAATACTGAAAATGTTACTGTGTTTCCGACATAAAGATAGCTAAATTTGAAACTGAAGACCTGAATTCAAGTTGTGACTTTTCCTATTGATATAGCTATGATCTTGGGTAAGTCACTTGAAATCTGAATCTTTATTTTCTCATCTTTTAAGTGGGAAAAATAAGACTTTAAACATTTATGAGGATAAAATGAGATGGTAATGTAAGAGTATTTTATAAATTGAAAATCACTATATAAATTAATAATAATAATCAGAATAATATAGAAATAAGAGGTTGTCCCTCTCTGTGATAAAGTTGGGAATCACTGAATCCATGTTACTGGTTTATTTGTTTGATATTACCGAATTAATTTTTCCATGTCCTATTTGTAAAATAGAAATTTACAAAAGCATAACATAAAAACTGTTTCAAAATATTGTTCTTGAAAAAGGATGAAATCTCTCCATCTTTACATTATTTTTACAAAAAGATACAGCCATTGCTTTGCCTTGTTTCCTCTAAATTTAACCCTGGAAATGTACTTAATTTAATAAGATGGACCGTGGCCTTTCAAATAAGATGTTCCTTCAGGAAAAAAAAAGGTGAGGTGGGGGAAGAAAGGAAGAAAACAAATCATTCAGTTGGAAACAAGCTGATACCTGCCAGAACACTCTATGGAAATCGCCCATCTCTGTACATACGGTGTTTATGCTATAATTAAAAAGGGATTAAAAGGAACTAGAGCATAGCGCCTCCAATTGCTGTTCCTGTTCGCCCTCAAGAACAACAAAAGCCAGGGTGTTAAATTTAGCCAGTGGCACACAACTAAGCCCAGGCTCTCTAGCCTGGCCTGGGGGCTAGAAGTGCTTTGACAAAAGTTGGACAGTTAGTTTCCCTCTTGGCGATGTTTCTAGTAAAATACAGGGGTGAGCTGAATTGTTTTTAAGCCAGAAATGCCATGTGTAACTAAGGAACTTGAGATATTTCCTCCTCCTTCCTCTTAAATGCGATGTCTTGAACAGTGGAATCGGTAATTGTGGATATATTGAGTCTTTTCATGTGCATTATTGAGGTTTCAAATATGACATTTTTATTCTCACAAAGAACATATGACACTGTTCAAGAGCACTGTTAAATCTTATGTCCTGGGAAATCTAAACCTTTTTTCTCAGTTCATGAAATGGTAGCGACCCACAATTTTCCCTGGGTGAGAAGGCTGCTTCCCTGTTCTTTGCCCTTTTCTCCTCCTCCTTTCAAAAGGAGAGTTCCATTGTATTTACCCAGAAATGGGGCTTTGTGGCAATTAAAAGATTCCTAAGTGGCAGAGGCTAACGTACCAGTAGAGCTGGATTCCAGCTTTCCATGGTAACACCCAACTTCCCTTCTCTAACCACCTCCTTCTAGTGCACCCAGACAATGCTAATCCTACCTCTGTGGTTACTCTGAAAAGGCATCCAGTTTGGTTATCAGAAAGGATCTTTCTTAAACAAATATTTGCCAGAGTCTGTTTTACTCCTTTGGGGAGTTAGCAAAGGAAGGGCTTGATTCTCTTAATCCTTTTTGATCCCACAATGTGTCGATGACGATAGAAGTAGTCAGGGTTACTAGCACAGGGGCCTAACATGTGAGGAGGCTGACCCTTCACTGCCTTGACGATCTCAAACCTTAAGGGGACTGATAGGCTACTCATTGCCTGGGTGACTTATTCCTTCTCGCCATCCACCGCTTCTCCCTTCCTCTGCATGGCAGAAATCCAGGAACATTCCACAAGGGTTACAACATTTTCCTTTTACAATAATGTGCCTTACCTTTCTCTCGGTTCCATGAACTCTTTGAATGTCGAAGTGATTCACATGGGAGGATCTGGTCCTATACTCCTCACTGAAAATCTCAAGATGCAAGATCATTTCTCTCGTGAAATTGTGTGATATTATCTTCTTGATAATAATGTTTATCTTCATCACATTTTCATTCTGAATGCAGCCAGGAAGTTTCTTGTATAAAAAGACATGAAGAATATGCAAAATTTGGAAAAAACGTTTTCATAACTGTTGCTTTTGCTACCTGCTTCAGGTACTCTGAATTACTGTGAAGAATATCCCCAGACAGTGGTGGTTATCTGTGTCCTTATGTTGTTGGACATTTCCTCATCCACATCCTAACTTGGAGATAGTGTATAACAGTGTCAGACCAAAACCAATATCCTTTTCACATATCTATATTTCCAACAAACAATGATAGATAAGATCTCCCTTCAAGTTGCCTCACATTAATTCTGAGTTAGACTTTCAACTACCCTTTCTAACCAAAGAACATCAGAATAAACATTTATGTACACACATATTAAAATCCTAAGAAATAACATATTAAATATTATAAGATTCATTCATAGCTGTTTATTGGGCACTTTCTCTGCTATAGTTGACCCTCAGCAGGGCTTCCCCTTCACATAGGACCTAGAGCTGGACCTTACTTACTCTTCCCTACTCAGAGCCATCCTCTCCAAAGCTTTTCTCTCTCCTGCCTACATCATTGGCCCCTCACCTCCACTGTGGATCTTTCTCATCTGCGCACAAATTTGACTCTATTTCTCTTCAAAACCCCTCTGTTAACCTGACCCACCCACACCCAGCTACTACTCTATTTTTCTCCTTTCCTTGTTAGACAAAGCCTTTGGAGGCACTGAGTACATTTGGAGCCTTTTACTTTTCTCACCATCTTTTGAATTTATTATATCCAAACTCTTGTCCCTGACACTCCAATTAAATGACCACTCTTGTCGAAGTCATGAATGAGCTTCATGTCACTAAATACAAAGGTGAATTCTCAGTCCACATTTTACTCAATCTATCCGTAGCATTTAACACCACTTGATTTAAAGCTTATCTGTGCTGTAACTATGGTCACTATTTCTAGGTTTCACAGCGTTAACTTCCTTCTATTGGCTGATGATTCCCAAGTCTACTTCTCCAATCCAGACCTGATATTTGTTGGAGGCATGAATGGAAGAATGAACTAATTTCCTTTTCCACACTTTATCTTAGTGTTCTAACAATAAGATTGTTAAATGTGAGGGAAAACAAGAGCATATGGCTATGACTTTGCTCATTTACCTGCCTTCAGAAGCATTTGCTTGCTATCGTTTTTCTAATAAGTTTCCAAAATGTAGATTTCTTTTTCCAAGGGAAAATACTTTACTGAAGATAATAAAACACTACAGTGTTATCCTTACACTTTTTCCTTGTGAAACAGTACACTACAGCTTTGTCCTTACAAAACAGTGGAAGTTGTACCTGCGCAGATCTTTTGCCATGCCAGTTCTATGATATTTTAATCTATGAAAAATTAACTTTGACGCCAATCATCACAATCACTATCTTGAGGCTGTAGCCTCACAAAACTATTTTGAACAAAATACTTTGCAAATGTATTTGTCTTGTAGCTCGGCCCCTGCCTGTTGCAAACTATTCCTCTCGCTCTGGGCTCAGCTCTGGGCTCCTATGACCGGCCTCTCGTCTCACAACCAGGAAGCACTGTGCCCAGCAGCTTCCTAGCCTGTCTGATCCTGTCCCAGGCTTGGTAACCAAGTCCTGCTTTACTGATCGTGGTCTATTTAACTCCATGCTTCCTGGTTCTTGACCTGGGCTACAAACTGGTTTTTGAAATATTCCTAATAAGCTTTTCTCTAGGAACTGAACTTCCTGTAATAAGAGGATCCTTGATGGCAAGATTTAAATTTCCTTATGAATGTAAAAATGAAACTATTGACCCGATTTGTGCTATGAATTCTTCCTATGGCTATGGATACACATATGGGCATAATGTGCAGTTTCTTACATTTATTATAATAAACCCCTGCCCTTAACATGTGAAATTTGCACAAGCACTGAGTGCATTAGATTGACATTGGTAATCCCCATGTTTAGGAGAATCATTTACTGTGCTGTAATGCACTTATTTCTTGGTCAAGAAAGAGATAGCAGTTTAAGTAGGAATGTGAGAGAAGGAATTTATATTACTCTGTATGGAGCAATTTAAAATAATGCAGTAACCTGATATGACAACCACTTTTAACAAATTTAGTGAGATTTTGCTGTCTCAATAAAAACAGGACCAAAAAGCAGGAGGAAGAGGAGGCACAGGAAGAAAAGGAAAAAGGAAGAGGAAGAAAGAAAGGAATGGAAAAAAGGAAGGAAGGGAAGAAGGAAGGAAAGTGGGAAGGAAGGATTTCCTTCACATAAGAGCCATTAATCAAATATGCCAGGTAATCTGGACATTTCTTTAGAGAATTTAGTACTCTCCCTGTAGATATGGTTTAATCTCAAGAGATATTACTCAATAAAAATTAACTTGTATTTTTGCATAGACTATAAAGAAGTTTAAACTGTGAGAAACATTATATTCCTAAGAACTGTTAATATGATAAAGAAAAGAAATTACATCAAGTCGTAGGTTTAAACCTAGTTTTTTTTTTACTATGTTTCCAAAAATGTTTCATTCATTGTGATAAATTTAAAGCAATAGAGTAAGGATTGTTTTCTTATTGGGTCTGCCTGCCAGTAAATTATAGAACCTTAAGGAACTATCTGTGCTCTTATTTCCACTTATGGAAAACAGGAATCCTATAACTTATATTACAAAATCTTACGATATTTCAAAGCACCACATTTACACTAATTTATAAAGATTAATGGCAATGAGATCAGAAAAATTACTGATTTAAAGAAAAAAATTCACATTTTACTGGTGTCTACTGGCAAGATGTACACATAACAAAGCCATCTTTGTACATAGTGCCATCGATGCCCATATTTAGGAATCTTCAGAAGGGAAGCCAAAATTTGACTCAGCAGTATGATTGATCCCTGTTGCTGGATCCTCCCATTTGGAATAATATTCCAGACAGTTTGTACTACCACTCCCTATGCTGAATAAATACATAAATTCTGCCATAATCATGTGTCAATCTTTCCTTAATGTGAAATTCCCAGAAATGTAAGATAGAAGACTTTGATAGTTATTTTAGGGGACTTAAGGTTTAGTCTTTATGTCTTAATTCTTGGAAACCACCCTTGTGCCTTAAATTTCACAAGCAGAACACACAATGATCCTTATAATGGACAGCTGATGTTTTAAAAGAAAATCTGGCTATAGAGAAACTCACTAAAAATAGGTACAAGTGTTACTTGTTTCAGGCTTCAGGCATCTATGCGTAAGGACTGATTTAAACCTCCACATGGAGAGGAAGTCCTGGCATGGAAGAGGTTAAGGAAAGTTGTCTGTCTAGTGCTGTCCATGCCTTTTCCATTAGGATCTCTCAACCATTTGTAAAATGTAAAAGGATCAAAGGTCAATCAAAATATTTTGCTACTGAATATGTGCATGTGTGTGTGCGTGTGTGTGTAAAACCTAAGACAGTAATGGTAACATTTGCCTCTGAAGCAGCAGATTATTTGCATCACTAAACCATTTCATTGCTGTTTGGTGAGTTACATTTATAGTCTCTCTCTCCTCAATCTTGGAATAATTACTCATATTTAACATCCAGTTAAGAGAAGTCTACCTAGACTTTCAGTGATATAATATCAACTTCCTGATTCCTCTGGAATGCAGTGACCCTTGTTTTAATGGACTGAAATATGCACTACACGGATTTTCATGTCATACTGTCTTTCACAGTATTTTTGGATTCCCTACTTAAAAAAAAAAATCACGCTTCTAAAACAGAGCTTCAGCAATCATGTGGCTGGATTAATCTGTCATCAGAGCTTTGACACCATCTGCAGCAAAAAATTCAGAGACTCAACTTTCGTGGCTTCTGAACAACCTCTTGGCTAAGGAAAGACAGACAGGGAAGGTTAGGCCCCAGGTCACACATTTCTGAGAAAAGATACAACTTTTATCAGATAAATTTAAATCAGAGAAAGTTGAAATTATTTTGAAAGAAATACAACTTGGAAAGTTTCTATACTAACATAGAGCTCTGTCATCAACAAGGTGTAAGTCATTCATAATTAGGATTCTGTGAGAGATGACTCATGTTTCTTGGATAAATGAACATAAAAGCAATTAGTAGGGTGTGAATTATTTGGTTTCTAAATTGCCTGACAGTTATGACAACCAAGTCTAGATTTTTATCTGCCCAATACTGGTTCAATATATTCAACATTAATTTAATTTTTTTACCTCACGTCAGTGAGAAACTTCTTAAAAACTTTAAAAAAAATATGCGATGTTATACTTTCTGTTTAAGGAAAGAGGACATGACAAAAAGATGTGATTCCAATAGGAAGCCACCAAATTGAATGTGTCATCCCAGTGAACATATCCAATATAATGCAAAACTTCAAATCTCATGATGGACAGCCAGGCCCCTGCTCAGCACGCGCCTTGCGCATGATAAACCGAGAGAGCTAGTAAATATAATCACTCTGAATTCTGTAGAGGACACTTCACATACTCAAGGCTGTCTCATTTCCTTGCTCAAGTGAAATTTATAACCTAAAATGTACACACTGACATAGGCCTAGAGAACTGAGGACCATGAAAAGATTAAGAAATTAATCATATCCCCATGATTTATTCATTGGGTTTATCTGAGAGTTTACATAGCAGCATGGGTGACAGCTAGAATACTGCCTAAAGGCAAAGTCTTGGGAATATGGTGGAGCAGGGTCTGAACTGAACCCATACATTTCTACTTGGGTGACCTCATTTAGTTTCATAACCTCTCCATGCCTCAGTTTCCTACTTCATAGAGATCGTAGGGATTAAATGTCACAATGCTTAATAGATCATAAACTTCTTAAAAATGGTCCCCACGTCTCTTTGTTGAATATTGAATCTCTCAGCATACTCTCTGGCATATCGTAGGGCTCAATAAATGTTAGGTGAAAAATTATGCAAAATGCTCATCATAGTCCCCATATATAGTAATAAAATATGTTGATAGTGAAAATTACCACATTTAGGACCTTCCAGAATTCCTTTAATGATTTCTTAAATCACTTACAATAGTGTAACTTTCAAACTACCGTAAGACCCTCCATAATGTGACTTGTTTCCATATAATTTTATCCTGAGTTAATATTCTATTCTTTTCTTATACCTCTAATACATTGCTCTCCTTTAGTTTACAAACTAAACTATTTCCTACCTCAGGGCCTTTGCATGTGCTTCTTCCTCTATGTGCTTGCCTTTTCCTATTCTGTGTGCAATTTTCCTCCCCATCTTCTAGCTCTTCTGATTAAGAGTTCCACCAGGCCCAGAACTACATGATTTATTGTGAAATCTCAGAAGCAATAGCAATGAAAGGCAATGAATCTATAGATTTCTACACTAGCCTACTTCATGGTATACTTCAGCAGATGGCCATCTTAACTTCCTGAAAAATCAGCTGGTTAAATTATGCTAGGAATAGTTAGTGACTTTTTCTGAGCCTTCTCAGAAATTTACACCCTCATCTCCTCCCACCACTGCATAAATGTAATTCCTGTGATAAATTACTTATTCTGGGGCCGGTGAGATGGCTCAGTGGCATAAGCGCCTGCCCGGCAAGTGCAAGGTCCTGAGTTAGACTCTCAGAACCCACATAAAGGAAAAAAAGGGCCGGTGATATTGCTCAGTGGCATAAGCGCTTGCTAGCAAGCGTGAGGTCCTGAGGTCGACTCCAGTACCCACATAAAAAAAAAAAATTACTTATTCTGTAATATCAGTTATTCTTGTTCTCCTGATTAGACAGACACACTGCTAAAGTTATTGTTAATGGAACTTTTAAGGTCTCAGAGTAACATAACTATAAAGACAAGTGTGTCCGGAATTGGTTCTTATTGGATTTAAGACATCAACATTCCTGTAGCTGGTGGTAATGGAAACACCAGTAACCCACTGACAAAACAGTTACTTGAAAGATCACTTTTGGGCACCTGTAATTAAGTGACTCCGGATGGGAAGGCTCTGGGATGATCATGAGAAGTTTTATAAAACATGTTAGTGAAAATCAGGTGCATAATATGGTTGGTTGCTTGATTTTAAGTGTATTGCTAACCTGGAAAAAGAAAATGGTTTGGTTGAGGTTTTTAATTCTCAGTTAAGTATATTGAGTTAAAGTGGGAAGAAGTAATGTTAGATAAATCTGAATTTGTTAAGGGTACACTGTGCAGAGATTCTGGGTTCTCCTGAATCTGGATTCTGGTGTCCCCTTGAACAGCAAAGAAACCTCGAATAGGTTGGTTGGTTAGTTGGTTTGTTGGTTGACTGAAGCCTAGACCCAAAGGTAACCTACACCAAACCATGCTATAATTCTACAGCTTTCTTGGTATACTAGAAAGAAAGTACTAAAGCTTAAGAGAGATTAAAATGCTAGAGTGGATTTATTATGTAAGATTTTTGCATTCACCTCTTCAGCTTGAGAGGGTCCAAAAGATACCCCCTTTTCCAAGGCTATGCCAGGATGCAAGAAATACATTTATGAGCATCTATGAAGAATCCTATGGTGGAAATTTTTATGGGCCTGTGCTATTGTTTATATATGTTTATGTCCCCCCAAAAGTCCATGTGTTGGAAACTTGTTCCAATACATGATGGTAATGGTAAGAGGTTGTGGAACCTTGAAGAGATGGGGCCTCATGGGAGGTTGTAAGAGGTCCCACTAAATAAACCTCTGTTCTTTAAAAAGTATCCAACCTTTTGTATTTCACTACAGCAAAGGAAAATTGACTAATGTATTCAGGATTGATAGAGGAACTCTTGGCATAGGACTGAAATTTACTGGAATTCAGTGGTGATAATGGGAATTCTCAGATGTCAACAGCCAAACAACAGCAGATAATCATCCAAGACAATGTAGATATGATGATCGTAACTAGCAGCAGATCCATAATCAGAATAACTTCACCAAAGAGATATTGACCTTGGGTAGATGATAGTGGTGTTCCTGCAAATGAAATCAACTGACGCACTATGAAGTCTTATTTAAGTGAAAAACTCTGGGTTTTATGATGACTTGAGTCATCACAAGAGAAAGTTGTGAGCACTCCCTCAATTAATTATCTTGTGAGACAGCAGATTTAGAATACCCTGAATAAAGGCTGGTCAGATTCCCCTGAGAAAAGACACTGTTATATAATCAGAAGTTTATGGGCATTCTGCCTCCTAGGCTTCTCCAAAGAGACTTATAGTCACTTACAGCATGATTATGCATTGGGAAAATAATCAGGTTTTTTAAGAATTATCAGGCACTGACTCTAAAAAGACATGAATTTCTGGAGATGCAATCAGCACCGTGGTCCAATACTCAGAATAGGGACTTATTAATATTAGGTGAGTGGTGGAGTATTGGCTTGGACCCTGAGTGTCCCCATATACTCCCTGTGATTTCCTGACCCCCTGTTTCAAAATTATATAGTTGGAATGGATAAAATTAAGCAATTTTAATAATCTTCATATTGGCTATTATGATACAAAATGTCACAATACGTGGAACCCACTAGATCTGGCTTTGCATACAAGGATATTAAACTAAAAATAATTCCACATTTCTGAAGGGAATTGTAGAGATTAGTGACACCACAAAGTATCTGAAAGATGCAGAGATCATGATTCCTGCAATCTTCCTATTCAACTTATCTTCTAACCTGCACAAAAGATGATGAATCTTGCCAGGTGTGGTGGCATGTGCCTGTAATCCCAGCACTCAGGAGGCTGAGGCAGGAGGATGGCTATGAGTTTGAGGCCAGCCTAGGCTACATAACTGAGTTTAAAGCCAGTTTGCACTACATAGTGAGATCCTGTATTAGGAAAAAAAAAAAAAAAAGACTCTTGAGGAATGATAGATTACAATAAATTTAATCAACTGTTAACTCTAATTGTGGCTGCCAAACAAAATGTGATTTTTGTTGCTGAGGTAAGTGAATATATCCCCTGACTGTTTACAAACAGATATTGACTTGGTGACTATTTTACCCTCTGAAGATACATTCAGCTATCAAGGAAGCTGTCTGTATTCACTGGACAGAGCCAGTATCACACCATGATTATCCATTTGTCTTAGTGACTTTTCTCATTGTTGAAACAAAATACCCAACACCCAAAGTTAAAGGAGGAAAGGTTTCTTTTGGCTCACAGTTTGTTGAAGTTTCAGTTCATAGTTGTCTAGCTCCAAGGCAGGGTGGCATGGCAGAGGGGGATCACAGAGCAGAAACAGTCCATGGCAAAGCAGGGTAGGCAGAAGGCAGCAATCAGCAAGCAAGCTACAAGCGACAAAACAGGGATCCTCTATCTTTTAGATCTTATCCAGGCCACTCACCCTTAGGGTGGGTAACACTCACACTCTTAATCCTAGCATGGCATCCTTGATCCCAGTATCACACACCTAGATCCAGCCACCTCCTAAAAGCCCCACCTATGATGGCATGAGGCTTTGGGAGACATCTAGATATAAGCCATAACACTGTCTTAGGGCTATATCAACTCCACAATTCTTGTTTATAATTTCCTTCTCACGGGGTCGCCATTTCATTCTAGGAGACATCATATTAGTCCACCATATGGATTATATGATCATGTTTGGACCTGGAGAGCATGAAATAAGAGCTACTTAAGATTTTTTGGAAAGACGCGCATATGCTAGAAGATAGGAAATCTCACCTAAATTCAGAGCTCTACTGTACTGGAAAAATTTCTAGGGATTTTTGGAGAGAGGCTTAGCAAATTATCAGTTTATGGGTCATGGTTGCATTGTGTTAGTCAGAAGCATAATTTTTCTATTATCTTGAAGTGTACACTTGATTGCCTTTGGCCAGTGTGTGAAGCAGCTCTGTAGAAATGGAAGTTAACTTGTGGCAGACTGATGATGGTGCAGAGGTTTAGTGCCTTTAGTGAAATGAATGAATGCTGTTTATTACAAAACAAATGAATCTTGTCCAGTTAGAAAGTATAAATCTCAGTTCAGCACACAGGTTATAAGAGGGCAGAGTACCTTGATTAATAGTGTCATCAAACTATCACATGAGGAATAGAAAATTATCCCAAAGAAAATCAGGCTGTTTAAATCGAATATGTGGACTGAATGTTGGATAGCCAACAGCAACCAAGTCAAAACAAGAAATAGCCACCGTCATGCCTAAAAATGTAAAATGCATGAAACATTTCTATGGTGCAAAACAATGTAAATAAAATTAAAACACAATTGACAGATTTGGAGAAAATATTTCAACAAACATCATATGTACACAAACATATCTATAAGTTACAAAGAGATCTTTCAAATTAATAAGAAAATAGTCTTATACAACCACAAAAAGTGGAAAAGTGGGTAACACATATGAAGAGAGAAAACTACGAATAATAAAAGTCATGTGATGGGACACTTAATTTCACTACTAAATGTGTATGTGAATTAAATGATAATAAAGATATTATTTTTTGCCATCAAGTTATGAACATTGAAAAGGATTGCAGTCACATGCCAGGTTGCTCATAGGGCAAGACATTTTGGAGGGAATGTCACCCCCAAAAAGCTCTTTGTACAGACACTGACCTGCAATGTCTATTTTGTGGTAGTAATACTTGTATGTGCACACAAAAATATGCACAGGTATTTGTTATGAAATTATAATATCAATAAATTACAAAGCACTAAAAGTACACTGGTGGGAATGGTTAATAAACATTATGGTATATAAATACTATGAAATAGTATTTGTTACAATGTAGACAGTCTATATGAATTACCATAAAAGTATGTTCCCATATACTGTTGAGTGAAAATAGGTAAATTGCTAATATATATTGGATCATCCCTACTGGTAAAAAGCAACACATAAAACAAACTTTACTAACACTGTAAGTGACAGAATTAACATTGTTTACCCCTGGCAAAGGAAATGGGTTGGGAGAAAGAGGCACTAATGATTATGTTACATCTTTTTCTATTATTTGAATTTATCTCAAGAATCAAGTATATAATCTATTCCTTTTATAACATAAGAATTTAAAAAGGAGAAAGTAGAACTTCCTGTTTCCTGCCCAAATTAGAGGCAATGAAACTTCTCCAGTTATACTCATAACACTTAAATAATGTGATTATTTCTGTGTGTTTCAGTTGTGGGGGAAGAAAAGAGCAGAAAACTTTAGGAGTTGTTGTTTCTTACTAAAGTGTTAGTTATGGAGCCCTTTTAAAAATTTGAGGGTGGGAGACATTTTTCCCCAGTTTGACTTTATTTTTAGGTTGAAAAGAGCTGAGTTACTCTGGGAAAATGATTTAAGTATGAAAAAGCCTGCGTTAATCAAGTGCCATTTTTCAGCTAAATTTTGTTGTTGTGTGGGACAACAAACAAAAGAGCATTTGACTTTGTCAAATGTTTCGTTTTCAAAAACGACTGCATTAAGATGACAGGCAGGGTGACACAAGGAAAAGAATATTGGAAAGAAAGACCTGAGCCCTACTCCTGGCACTATCTCCTGCTAATATGTGACCTTGTAAGACGTGCTTAGCCTCAGCGCTCTGGTTCTTCATCAATACGATGACATTAATAACCACCTGTCCTTCCTCATCACAATGTCCTTTGGGCCTAGTGAACTTTCACATGAGAAGCCGCTTTATAAACTGCATCAAAAAGGACAGGTCTCGGGCCGGTGAGATGGCTCAGCGGCTTAAGCGCCTGCCCGGCAAGCGCGAGGACCCAAGTTCGACTCCCGGAACCCACATACGAAAAAGGGGCCGGTGATATCGCTCAGCGGCACGGGCGTCTGCTGGCGCGCGAGGTCCTGAGGTCAACCCCCCGGTACCCACAAAAAAAAAAAAAAAAAGGACAGGTCTCACTTTATATACATTCTCTCACCTTGTGGTTTTCCTTCTTATGGCTTACACCAATGGAGAAATAGTGAATTTGGACAGTGTTTGGCTAATGTTTAATGTTTATTTCCATCTCTGGGTAGTGGACTCCATGACAGTGGAGGTTATGGCTACCTTTTTGTTTTCATTAGTTTTCTGCTACTAAGCAAAGTACCTGGACTTCACTATTCATTTAATGTTGTTGCGTGAGTCCCTTAGGGAAGGAATGAATGAAATCCATTTATTTTTATCTGCTGTACTGTCTCATGGTTTTCTGGTACTGCATAGTTTAAATGAAAGAGGTCAAAGAATTTAAGAACTCAGAAGTCACCACATTCCCCAGATGTAGTGCAGCGATTTCTTGGTCAGTAGAGAGTCTCTCCCCTGCTGCACTGGGCTCACAGGAATTCCATTCCAGCAGAGAGGCCAAGTCGCCGTACCTCTCACAGGCATCCAACAGTCACAGGATTAGCTTGGTGCTATAGCCTAATGGGTTTCTGGAGAGATGGGACCATCTCTTTCAGAATTTCTTATTTGAGGTCAGACAGACAGTTTAGAAAAGCTCTTGACTTTACACGAAAAGAATAGGCAAGAAAGTCTTTTTTAAAACCCAGACTTCATCTTTCTTCTACTACAACAACAAACATTTAAATACAAGTAGGGTAATGGAACAGTTTATAATAACACATCAAACCAAACCAAAACCAAAAAGGCTTTTCTTGCGCTTGCTTCATACTGATGAAATGGTTTGTAGAGAAATGATCTATGCTCTATTCATGATTGCACTTAGCCTCTCGGGAAAGTAGTTGATCCTTAGTTAACTCATTTGGAAGTTTCTTGTCTAACCGAAATTCTCCAAAATGCTGTCATTACATTTCCTTGACTTCATAAGCATCTTTGTAATTCACATTAAAGATAAATGGATAATTCTAAAATTAAATAATAAAAAGTCTCTAAAAAACTGAGTTGCATCTCTAAGTGGTAAAAAATCTTAAAAACATTGGATTTTCTTTTTCCTAATAAAGGAGAAATAATGACTTTTTGAGTCTTAAGAGGTAGTTAAAACATCTTTGAGCATGTTTTAAACTTCAAAAGTCCCTCAAAATATAACTACTTCTCTTGCAAAAAAAATAAAAATAAAAATAAATGAACAAACCTGATTTTAAAAAATTGGATAGTCTAAAAATCTGTCAATAGGAAGAAAGTTAATTTGGACAAGATTTGTTAGAATTAAATGTGGATGACAGAGAGAGAGAGAGAGAAATATGAGAGAGAATGTAACTGCCTTCCTCTTCCTCTCCCATCTTTGGCTGTAGGATTCATGCAGATTTAATCAGCCCTATTTGTGGTTTTTATTCATTCTGTCAGCAGATGGTGCTGCTCTGTGTGATGGCTCTGTGCGCAGCAGTCGAGGAGTTGTGGTCTCCAGAACTCACAGTAAAGAGCATTACAGCTCCTAAGTAGAAGGTAGGTTTTATTTCCCATCAACCTGTCTATATTTATGCCTCTCTTCATAGTGTAGTGTTTTTTTTTTTTCTCAGTCCTCAAACATAGTTTCCTTTATTGTTTTTACAATGTATTATTAAACATTACGTTGTGATTTTAAAAAGTAGCTTAACTAATTTTAAAAAGACATTTTATTTTCTATTTTTATTTAATTTTTTTGCAGATTGTAATATGTCTCCTTTAATTTTTGCACCCTACTGAGATAGGATTTAGTAGGCAATGCCAAACTGACACAGATGCTGTCTTGGATATGTCATAGAAATTCTGATATTCTCCACTTTTGCGGTCATTAAGGACAAATACAGAGAAAAGAAATCTGGATAAGGTGATGCCCTCTTGGATTTTGGCAGGGACATCAAAACTTTTGTAAGTTATACCATATTTACCAGTCATAATACTGGTAAATTTTGCTGGCATAGGATAGAGACCACACTCATGAGGAGAAATGGGCTCTAAGTCAACTAAACAAAGTAAAACAAAAGTTATTTTACTTATAACTTATTCATAAAATTAATTTCACAGAGAATATTTCAAATCAAATGAATTATTGGATTTTGATATGGGCCTTTCTTAAAGTACATTTTAAAAGATACCGTACAAAATGATACTTTGGTCTTTGAACAATTGTAGTCTCATGTTCTGATTCTCCTGTAAGTAATAACTGCAGATCCCAGGTGTTTTAGGTCACTTATTTCAGATATTCTGCCCCACTGTCACACATACGTATACACTTATAATTGGTAACCTACTGTTCCCATTTTTTTTTTTTTTTCATCTGAAAGGTCCTTGACAAGCCCTTTTCCTGTCCTGCTTTATACCTTCCTTTGTTCTCCTCTTTCTTTTCTCACCAAGGATCCTGTACTTACGCTAAAATACAGCTCTTGCAGTTCCATAACTGACTTTTTTGCCTATGTAGTTTTTCTTTCTCTCCTTTTTCACGGTCATAAAGAATTCTAAAAAAAAATGTTGTAGTAAGATCTAAGGTTGTGTTAGAACTTCCTATTCTTACCGTTAGTATGCAGAAATGGCTGGCAAAGCAGTCATTAAACCTGCAGTGTATTTGATGACCCAGAGTAATTTCCTGTCACTCTCCTACTTGCCCTCAGTTGGACTCAGTCCTCAATCTAATCCCTTTGCTGACACCCATGCCTGTGGCTACATTTTAACATAATTTTTGTTTGTAGTAAACCAAATTTTAATGAAGTCTGAATTTGAAAAAAAAAAAGGATGTATCAGTTTGGCCCTTTGTTTTACTGAAAACTTTTATCATATGTCCAAATATAGAAAATGGGTATAATGAAACAAACAGTAACTTTTCATTAATTTTCTTCTTTTGAGGGAGGATTGTTTCTTGTGAACAAGTTTTATTTGAGAAGGTCATAAAGTATTCTAAGCTAATCTGCAGAGCAATGGTGTGTGTGGATAAGAACTTCCCTCTTCAATAGAGATTAATCTATCTACCTCACTGGCTACAGAAGGAATCATCAACCCTTGAGTGTACTTTGAATAAAGTCAGTGTTACATTACCAGAGTTTCATTTAGGTTAAAATGAACAACACATTTTCGAAACCTCTTCTGGAATACATTATTTGTAGTCATTCTCACCAGAAGGCAAGCCAATAATGCTTCATAAAGCTGCCAGTAAAAAAATTTGAAACAAGAGCGAATACGTGTTTGGTAGAATTAAATAATGTACAGAAATCACTCATGTAGAAAATAATTATGACACATGATTTAACTTGGCTTAAAGGGTTAGAAAGTTTTATAAGCATCAATGACATAAGTAAGCTGTTGTTAATAGAGGTGAAAGAAAAAGATATAGAGCACATAGATGGGCTACGTTATGAATTGTTATCTTTCTAATATGTTGTTCCAAGAATATGGCATTGTGGCAGGGAAAGCTAGTAAGGAAGTCATGTGAGGTCACAAAATAAATTTAAATATCCCTAGATCATCACTTACAATTTGGATAAACAGGAAGTAAGTCCATTACCCTACAATAAAGACAAATAGAATTACTCTAGAATAAATGACAGATTCCAACCTTAGTTAAACTTCACCAAACTGGACTACGGAGGAAGCAGGTGAGGAAGGAGTGGAGGTCGTTGCTAGTTTAGTTCAGAATCCAGTTTCAGGATTTTCCAGCTACTCAGTCATCAGCTGGTAAACATGACAAGAAAAAAAATGCCAGTATTTGCTGAGCTAATTTCTGTAGGATCCCTTTATTTTCGAAAATGTATTTTTTGCCCTAATGTTTCATCAAAATCTTTGTGGTTTTGTAAACAAAAGATGAAGATCATAATTTCCTGGCACAGTTGTAGATATGACTGTTGGTTTCTAGATGTATGAAAACTCATTAAAAGCAAAGTACACCTGCTCAAAGACAACTTAAATATATGCATTGTATATATTTTAAAAATCAAACAACATCACTGGGTGTATAACAGAAAAAAAGTAGAACCCTGACACATCCAATCCTATTCCACTCCTCTCTACTATAGGACTACCACTGTAGTACCTTTAGCTACGTATTTTTGTATTTAATTTTATACTTTCAAGTAAAATGGCTTATTACTGTTTTGGTTCTTTAATTTTAGATACTGTTATGGCTTGTATCTAGATGTCCACCCAAAGCCTCATGCAGTCATAGGTGGGGTTGTTTTAGAGTTGGCTGAATCTAGAGTGTGTGATTGATTCATGGTGCAGTGCTAGAATTAAGGGTGCTAGGATCAAGGGTGGATACAAATCAGTCCACTGATTTGTTTGACACTGCCCTAATCCCCCGTAGCCTGCATACAATAAAAGGGACAGAAGAAGGCTTATTTTGTCTCTTGCTTGCTTGCTTTTGCTGTCATCTAACTGCTATGAACTGTTTCTCCTCTGTGATGCCCCTTTGCCAAGCCACCATGCCTTGGAACCAGCTGATTAAGGACTGAGACCACTACAAACTGTGAGCCAAATAAACCTTTCCTCCTTTAACTTTGGATGTTGAGTATTTTGTCTCAGCAATGAGAAAAGTAACTAACACAGACACTGTCTATGAATGTCTAGTTATGAAAGGTGAGAATTTAGCTTTCTGTACCCCTGCCCTGTCACTTTCTCTTCCTACAACACACCCACATACTCTTCATTTCTTCCTGCTCTCCCAACAAAGGTATCTCACCATTTGGAATTAGCCAGTGTTTACATAATTAATATTATTGATATTCTGTACATATTATTATTTAGAGATCATCAATATAATTCTAACTGCATTTTATTTGTAATAGAATTTTTGTTTTTCCTGGACTTTATATTTGCCTTCATTTTTATCCTTCTAGTTTCCTATATACCAATCATTAATTTAGCTCCTAACTCTAACAAAGTTAAAATTTCCACCTGATAAATTTTTTGAAAGTGAATATTATTTTGTTTTTTTGAGTTATGCCTTCTGTAGCTTGTATTCTCCTGTTCCAGTTGGACTTTACATCTCTAGGCTTTATGCCATTGTCTTCTTCAGGCTTCTCTTAATTAACATCCTCAAGCTCCCCTTCATTTTCTTCTAGGTTTTCCTTCTCATTTCAATGGAAAATACTATACAACTACTTCCCAAGAAAGAGTCACAGAGATAGGTGTCTTGAGTCCATATCTTAAAAATGATTCTTTTCTCACATATTAATGAGATTAATGATTAGTAGATGGGCTGGGTATAGGCTTACACAATAGAAATAATTTTTCTTCATGGCTTTTAAGATACTGTGCCACTGCCTTCTAGCTTCTAATGTTGTAGTTAAGAAGTTTATGTGTCACACATTCTGATTTTTTTTTTTAACCATCTCTGAAAGATTTATAGGATTTTTTTCTATCCGTGGCCTTCTGACATTTCACAGGCCAAATCTTTTTTTAAACAATGTATGGAATCTTAGGAGTTGTTTCAACCTGATAATTCACATTCTTTAGGTCTGAGAAATTTCTCGTCTACAGTTGTGTTATGGTGAACCATACGAAATTGTAGGTTAAAAATGGTTTTCTAGGGGCCGGTGAGATGGCTCAGCGGCTTAAGCGCCTGCCCGGCAAGCGCGAGGGCCCGAGTTCGACTCCCGGATCCCACATACGAAAAAGGGGCCGGTGATATCGCTCAGCGGCACGGGCGCCTGTTGGCGCGCGAGGTCCTGAGGTCGACCCCCCGGTACCCACAAAAAAAAAAAAAAAAATGGTTTTCTATTGGCAATTTTGTGGGTTTTGAATAAGAGTGAAGTCTTTAAAGGCTGAAACACTTCGGGTAGAGTGTGGGTGTTGAAAGTTTGATAACTTAGTATGTAAACTTTTAATTAAACCCATTGGCTCCTTATCTTCACTGTCATTTGTACTCGATTACTTAAGTATAGAATGTTTCTTGTTCAAATTCTTCTAAAGGCAAACTTCCAGTTTTGTCCTGAGTAAGCAGGCTTTAGTGGCCTAGAAAAATAGATAAGGAAAGAAAATCTAGGAACATAACTGTTAATTTAAAAATTTCAACCAATCTTATTTCTCACTAGATCCTGAAGTCTTACAGCATCTGGACTGAGCAATTGCCGAGTCTTTCCCACGCTCTACAGCAAGAACCACCTTGCTGTTGTCCCCTGCCTGAACCGTCCTTACGGTCAGTTATCATTCATTCCACTCTCCCAAATTTTGGCTTTGGCTGCTTTCTTTTATTTATTCTACTATTCTTTTGAAACCTTATGACTTCTTATTTTCTGTTATTCATTCTGGAGGAGAAGAGAGAGATAAAGGTACACATTCAATCAGTGTACTGAGACCATCTAGTTTCACCATTCTTTTTGTAGAAGCACAAACTCACAGGAAAATGGATTGGTTAAGCTTTTCCAAGTTCAGTTGCAGAGCCAGAACTGTACCCTCCGTTCTTGGTTTTTTATTGTAATTTCTGCTACACCGTTGTCTTTCAAACCATTATTCTTTTCTTCCCCAAATGACTGAATTTTTATTCAAAGAAATTACTTCTACCTTTACCTCTTTATATAATCTATTATCCACAAAACAATAGCAAGTTAATATTTTGGCATGTTATTTCTATAAAGTGCCTTTCTATTATTATACCAATACATAGGTGTGCCACACTAGTGAGTGATACAGTATTTAAATTTTCACAAGTAGTGAAGATAAAAATAGACAGTCATTACATTTTTACATACAATTAGTATTTGTAAACTAGAAAATATGTTTTTTCAATATTGGAGATTAAGCATTTACAAGAACAGAACACATAACTTTCATGGTTGGTATGCTCTCCTCATCCCTATCCTAACTCCATTTTTTTCTTTTATTATAAAAATGACTTTATACTGCTTATTAAAATAATACAAATTCCATAAATAAAAATCAATAAACACAGAAAAGTTTAAAGAGAAATAGCAACAAATCATTTCAGACACCAAGACCACAAATCTAATCAGTGCTACCATATCGTAACTGTAATTCCAGGTAGCCCTTATCCATACACTGGGTAAGGAGAGGTGTAGAAAATAATGAGGGTTTTTCAAAATAATTTTATAACAATAGAATAGTTAAATGAAATGCACTTGATTGAATTACACTGGAGAAGACTTTAATAGGAATGGGGAAAATTAGATAAAAACTGCATTGGTTATTGAACGTCAGATAAACATGGCTTCACCACTTAAGACAGCATTGGCAAGAAGCCTTTTAACCTCATGCTTCAGTTCCACTCAGTATAAATGGACTCCCTGTCGTAGTTTCTTTTTCTTCAGAAACTAGCCTTCTAGATGGATAATGATCCAAAGTTGTGGCTTCTAAAACCAAACAACTACATTTAAATCCTATCTCTACCACTCAGGAGCTAGATAGAATTGGCACAAAACTTCAGCACCCCAGGCCTCAGTTTCCTCATCTGCACTATGGCAAGAATAATACAGGTACCTCAAAAGTGCTTTGTGGAATTAAATGAGTTCTTAGAACACTCCAGAAAAACAAGTGCATCCACTCTTCCTCTTCAAACTCCTGTTGGTTTTATTATTTTTGTTCTATTATGTATTCTATTAGTATTTACATATTCTGTTATGTATTCTATTAATAGTTACATCTTGTTTTATAACCTTAATCTTACCTGTTGTTTAGTTTGGCAATCCATGGTATAAATTCTATCCGCATAACCAATTCCTTTACCACAGCTTCTTTGTGTCTCAATTGATTTATTTTATATAAGGCTAGTGTCTTTAACCCCTACATGGCTCATAACTCCTCTCCAACCCAAATGGTCAAGTCCAATCTAGGTAATCCAGTTTGTGGCAAAATTTCCAGTTGCATTTGTCACTCTGCCCATCCTCACCCAGTTCCATCCATAGCCTCCATTTCAAACACAGTCTTCTTTCATAGAAGCCAGTCTCCTTCAAACCTCATGGTGTTACCTTTGTTTGGAATGCCACTATCTCCAGCCACTTCGGCAAATATTTACTTGACTTGCGACATAAATGTTCCCATATCAGTAAGTGACAACACAGTCCTTCTAATCACTTAGCATACAAACACAGAGGTTCTCTACTTCTCTTCCTACATCATACCTCATCTGATTCATCAGTGAGTCCTATTATCTCACCTACAATCTATTTTCTAAATTCAACAACTTTTCTTGCTCCTACTTCTACCATCCTGATCCATGTAATCATGCCTTGCTTGGATGGCTCCAAAAATTTTGAAAATTGTTTCTCTCCTAACTTTGCTCTTTTACAGTCTGCTTTACAAAGAACCAGAATAACTCTCTCTTCTATTGCAAACATATTACTTTTATGAGAATCCTGAGGATTTTTCAGTGATATTTTCATTAACTGATGTAGAAAATATTCTTTAAAGTTGTAATATTTAGTAAGTGTGCAATAAAAGTTGGAGGTAAACTCTAGAGATTGGATTTCTTCTTTAACCAAAAATCTTTGTTTTCTACTTAGGAAATGTCACTGTCTTTTTCTCTACCTTTACACCCAAAATGTAACATATGTTTTAAAAATATATTTCCAGTACTTCATGAAGTTTTGGAGAATTGGCATTCTATAAATCAGTGACCTGGCATTGGAAATTTAATTGAGTTTCTTAGAAAAGTGAGTTATTTTTGCATAATTATGTTTCTGAAAAATCCTTGTTCCTTGAGAAATAAGGATCATCTCTATTAGACCTAAGAGTTCTTCTAGAGCAGTTTCATCTTGGTATTCGCAATTTACAGAAAGGAAAGAAGGAAAAGAAAGAAACAAAATAGGGAGAAAGAGAAAAAAGGGGGGAGGAAGGAAGGAGAGAGGGATTGAGGGAGGGGAAAAGCCAAAAAGGAAGGAAAAAAGGAAGAAAATATAATGCATACAAAAACTCCTCATCCCTAAAACCAAAGTGGATAGTTAATATTCTACTACTAGTAGTAGTATTTTTCCTAGCATTGTCAATGTTAACAATGGCAATAGCGGCCATTTACTAAACACTTTCTTATGACCCAGACCCAAGACAAAACATTTAGCAAGCATCATCTCATTTAATATCATGTTACAATTTAATACTTATATTCAAGTTACCCAGCTAGTAGGTGTCATCGCCAAAACTTGAACTCAGGTCTCCTAATCAGATACTCTGACACTACCCAACACTCTTTTATGATATCTCTCATCATTAAATAATGAATAAAAATGCAAAAATATCCTTCAAGGTTGAGTTAAGAAACTGGAAATACTTGTGGTTATGGTTCTTATTTCCTCCATTGAAAAATAGATTGTGTTTCACAGTTTTAAATCACAACAATTCCATTAGCATTCAGCTTTTGCTGTGAGAGGGTTTGGATCTTTGCCATAAAATGCCCTTTAAAGTAAAAATTGGCCAAGTTGTAGCCTAGGAGCAATAGTGGAGCACAATTGATCTTCTAAAATGAAATTGCCAGCTTGAGTGGTCTAATAACCAAAATGTGTAATGCTGACTACACAGATTCCAAATTCTTTTTTTAATGACAATAAGGTACAAGTTTTTTCTTATTCAGAGGTGTTCACAAATAGTCTATTTAATTTCTTTCACTTATTTTGGAAGCAGGCAATAATACTATCTTATAAACCACAGCTTTCTTCACATCCTCTCATTTTCTACTTAATTCAAGTTCACAGGAACTTAAGGGTAGTGAATGTCTACCCTGAACTGTAGCTTACGGAATTATTCATTACTTGGCATTTAGGAATTGTGATTATAAGTAAAAGAAACTCAAAAGAGCTTATGCACAAAATGAATTCCAGATTTCTGTACATATAGTTTAGGGGCATTTGCCTTCACGTATGTTTTGATCCGTCTAACAATATCATCAGGAAGCTGCCTTAGTTTTGCTCTCAACTTTGCTCCCTCTATGTTACCTTAAGACGCAGGCAGGCAATGATCAAATGAGGCAAAGAAGGAACACGTTTTGTATTTACCTTAGTAACACAACAATAAACGTGCTTCTGACCCTGCACTTTGGCCAAAGTTCTTGGAATGGCTACCATTGGCTGCTTTTGTGTCAGGTACCCAACTCTGAGTAATTGCCAGGGTTGAATGAAATTGAGTGCTTTGAATGACCACTCAGGTTTGGTAACTTCAATTACGTAGATCAATTTTATCCCACTTATTGCTCTAAGGGTACATATTGGCCAAATTTCACCTTCAAAGTTGTCTTTTTTTTTTTTTTTTCCCACTGCTGGGCATCAAACCCAGGGGGACGCTACCACTAAGCTACATCCTAGCCTATTTTACTTTTTATTTTAAGACAGAGTTTCAGTAAGTTGCCCAGGCTGGCCTCGAATTTAAGATTCTCCTACTTCAGCATCTGTAGTAGCTGGGATTATGGGTATTTGCCACTGCACCCAGCTCAAATTCCTCTTGAACCTGAGAACTCTGGCTGGTCCTGCTCAAACACCATGGTTAGGAAAGCAAAGAAGATTTTCTTTTTATTAGAAATTCATATAGATATTGGTTAAACAAAACAAAAGAAGTCTGGTATACCTGGATTATTTTTGAAGTGAAAGAGAAATACAGTGATCTCTGACCAACATCTCATTTTTATTGGTACTGCATCAATTTACTATTTGTCCAATCATTTGTCATGAAAATAACTGGAGACAGAATTAAAAATCACCATAGAGCTGGCATGGTGGTGTTATGCCTGCAATCTCAGCATTTTGGGTGAATGAGGTAGGAGAATAGCAAGTCTGAGCCCACCTGGGCAATTTAGCAACTTAGTGAGACCCTGTCTCAAAAAGGAGGTGGGATGGCTGGGGATGGAGCTCAATGTGAAGGTCCTTGACTCAGTCCCCAGTGCTGAACAAAATTGGCCCAGAAAATGGGGATGAAGTGGGCTGCAGAGCACGAATAATATTCTGTAGGAGAAACAGGAAACAACCCTGCCACAAAGATCTTCCAATTTCAGTTACAAGTGTTATATGAAGGAGACTGATAATGTCTGCTTTCTGGGGACTTTACCTTGGAAAGAATCCACCTTTTCTGCCCCTCTATATCTTAACAGAACTTTAAAAAAATTAGCAACTCAGCTAAGCTCATGGTATGGGAAGAATCCTAGTTACCCTGGAAAATTGTAGGTAAGTCTGGGCTGCGGAGACCTCGGAGGAAGCGCTCCCTTCGCTGTAGCCACAGAGACCTTGCAAGGGGGAAGAGAAAGGAGGGTGTAGGCTCTGTGATGCTGCAGGTCTGCTCAGATCCCCATCCACTGCTGAGAAGCGTCAACCTGCCAACTCTTGTGAAACCTGAACGCATTTACAAAGCTGCAGTGGGTGCCTAGAGAAGTGCTGCATTCACGGAAAACACTCTGTGACCAGCCTTCTACTCTCTCAGCCCTGGTGGCCCCATGCCAATCCATTCCAGGTCCTGCAGCCAGAGTAATCTGTTTAAGATGCGTTTTCTGTCAGTCCTGATTGCTGTATTGCAAAATCAAGAAAGCCCGCGTTTGAGGCAAGTCTATGATTTTCTTTGTCCTTTTCTTACCCTTCGTATCCCATCAAATCTATCAGTTCTTCCTCACGAATATCCTAAGCATCTCCTCTACTTTCCATCCTCATTTTCCATGAGCCATGTCCAGGTCCTATCATTAACCCTGGGGACTTGGCAGGAGTATTTTGTGGTTTCCCTCTGCTTCTTGACTCCTCCTTTCCAAGACTTTCCTCCACAGAAGGACTGGAGAGATATTCAACCGATCTTCCCTTTCTAGTCACATTCTTTATGAGCTGAACCTGACCTTCAAGACAAACCCTAAAATCCTCCTTCTGGTCCTCAAAGATCCTAGTAATGTCTCCTACCAACTGTTCAGCTTCAGTTCTTAGGCTCCACCCCTCCTAAGAGTGTTTGGATCTTTAATTTCAGACATCAAATTATGCATAGTTCTCCAAACTTGCTGTTCTCTCTGTCCTCTGAATTTTAGCCATTTTCCATTCTTCCGAGGACCCTTCCCTCCTGCATTCCTAGAAAATACATCCATTTATCCAGCTTCAGCTCATATTTTTTTTTCCTTGTGAAACTTTCTCCAATCTTGAAGGGTTTTAATTCATTTACCCGTTCATTTATGCTTTTGTTCAATATTTATTGAGTCTCCAGTATGCACCAGGCCTAGAATAATACCAGGCACATTAGGCACACACTCAGTAAAATACTGCTGAGTGAAGGGCATTGAAGGAAAATGAAAGAGGCAATTGGAAAGAGATAGGAAAATGGGTATCACCCTAATGTCCTAATAGGGGTCACCCTACTACAATCCTGCCAAGAACCAACCTGTGCCCGCCCTGCACATCCCTATTCATGGGGGGCACCGGGGAACCCTGCTGCGTGGTTATTTTCTTGTACTGCCTCTTCCTTCTGTTTCCTCTCCTAGCTGTTCACCCCATTTGATTGGCACTGTTCACTTAACACAACAGTGAATGGGCTACCTGTCCAGAGTCCTTATTACAGAAGAGAAAATAGGGATAAAATAATTGCCGGACATACTAATAGTTCACAGCTCCAAAGAAACGTTGAGTCATTTTTCTCTTCCATTTAAGGGAAAATAATACTTAAGCCACTTTTTTGTTTGTTTGTTTGTTTTTGCATTATTACTTTGTCTTCCTACAGCCATTCAGCAGATAAGCAGGTTTCTATGAAGAGTGACTATTTTCCTGATTAATTGGATGTCTTAGGAGATGGATAGGTTGATGGCCAATGGGAATCTTGAAAAATATAATATATTCCTGTTTTCAAAACATCCCTCTTATGTGATTTGCTTTCTTTATTTTGAAGGACTATCATGGGATACTGAAGCATATCTGGAAATTTGCATGATGGTTTCATTTATTTCACAGCCATGTTCATACAATTTTATTTTATTATTTGGTAGCATCAAAATGATTCCAAAACATGATTATTATGTCGTATTTTGAAGTTTTGACTGCAGAAAAATTTGAACAATTACTGCAATATCTGATGTCATTTATGTAATAACCTTATATGCTCTTATGGCACTGTGGACAATTAAAAATATTAAATTTATTAAAAAAAATTTTTTACTTTTACACATATTTATAATCAAAAGAAAATAAATTAGACTTTGTCATAAAATTAGTAGAAGACAGAATACAGAACACTCCAGAATACATAACATCAAGTATATGATAATGTTCATAGTTCTCTTCAGTGAAGAAAACTAGTTCATTAAATACATGCTGCTGGCAAAAACTACCTATCCGTTCAAGAAAACATAAAACTAGATTTCTGTGATTTGTATGTATCCAAATCAGATAAAAAATAAATTTTGGATAGGATAGATATCTAAATGTAAAATATTTACATTCAAATATAAAACAACAAAAATTTGAGAGACTAAACATGCCGTTTATAGGTAGCTAAAACCCTTTAGGACAATTTAGGAAATCTGGGAGCAGTACAGTATCTGTTTGGTCATGGAAAACACTGTTGACCCATGCAAGTGTTATTCTTTCTTCTTGAAAAGTTTTGTCACCGTCCTAGCAACTCTGCTTCTCAACCTTGAGAACACCACATGAAGACATGATGCCTGTATCTTAGGTGCCATCTTAGAGCCGAAAGTCACTGTTTAGCCTGAGAATAAAAAGCTAAAACACTGAAGATAGGGTGGAAAAGGATGAATGGAAGAGGGGATGAATCCATAATGATATCATTGAGCTGAGGAACTATTCTAGATTTTAATGACCACATACCTCATTATGTGAGATGTTAAAAAATTGTTTTGCAAAACTGCAATTCAGTTTCTTCGGCAAAATTTTCTTAGTTGATTTGATTAATATATGCTTTAAAAATGCATAGTGTGGGCTGGTGAGATGGCTCAGCAGCATAAGCACCTGCCTGGCAAGTGCGAGGTCCTGAGTTCGACTCCTGGTACCCACATACAAAAAAAGGGCCGGTGATATTGCTCAGTGGCATGGGTGCCTGCTGGTGCGCGAGGTCCTGAGTTCGACCCCCTGTTCCCCCCAAAAAAAAAACATAGTATGAAATGACAATAAAAGTCAAATGGTAAATTCTGGGAGAAACTGAGCCATAATTTAAAAAGAACTCCTATAAATTAAAGACATTGAAGGGTGATAAATGGCAGAGTAGAGAGTAGCAGCAAAATACAGCCTTTCACAGGCATGGAATCGAGACACCTGGAAAAAAGAACTTGGTGAAAAGGAAAAAGAGTAGATTTCTGGGAATCAGGAGTGAAGTGATGGGAAAACTAGAAATTACAAAGAAGGTAGAGAAATGGAGTACAATGCAGAGAAAGGAACAAAGCAGTCTGGAACCCTGACCTCAGCTCCTGGGGAGTGGGCACTGTCTCCTCTGACACAAGGAAAGCCTAGAGAGGGTTGGAAGCCCTAGGGAGAAGCAGTGGACTGAGCCTGCGAGGCTAGACCCAAGAAAAGCCCGTGGCTATTGTAAACTGCAAAAACAGTGTGTGCTTTTACTCTGAAAGTGACTCTTTCCACATAGCAGGCTTCATTTGGGGGAGAAATCCAGAGCAGCGCCTGACATATTTGAGAGAGTTTAATCAGGAGCCATTTTAGGAGGGGTTAAATTTTTAAGACTGAACTACAGAATAACTACACTGCAGGGTTCTGATGTCACCTACCACAGTGACAGAGTGGGAGATGGCCACATAAGACAGTTGTGCAAAGGGCACAAGCCAGACATAGACACTGTGAGAGGTTTCAGTTCAGGCCCGAAAGGACACGGGAGCCCTGTCCTCTGTGATGCAAAGCCAGCTAGTTCTGCGTGAATTTCAGAGTGGGCTGTGTTGGAAAGTGCTGACATTAAATCCAGTAATCTGCTTAAATCCCTCCGCTCTGCCTACATTCAGCACAGAACTAAGTGGTCTGCTTGCTTTCTCCACCTTTCATCAGGAGCAGGGATGTGCCTTGGCTTCGTGGTTGCCACAGCCTGGGAAATACAGACAGAGGGGCATCCGGAGAAGGGGGCACCTCGCAAACCCTTAGGCTGCAAACCTAGGTGGAGAAAGCTGTGACTTGAGATGCACAGAGGGACACAGAAACTAAGGGACTGGAGCGAATACAGACTTTGGGCCGACAGCATTGACAACCCCCAGTTGGAAAGGCAGGGCACAATTTAGCTCTCACACACAAAAACATGAGTGTGGTAACAAAATAGATCTTACTAAAAACTCATTATCCCACCCCCATATCGGCTGGATTCCATAACCCTGGAAGGAAACCACTCATTCAAACACACAGAGAAGATTATTTTGGACTCTTTTTTTTTTTTTTTCTTCTCCTTCTTCTTCATTATTTTTGGGGGGGGGGAATTGATTTTTTCCTTCTTTTCTTTTTCTTCTTTTTTTGTTTTGCTCTTGATTTTTTCTCATTTAGTTTTTTTCTGTTATTTTTATTTAATTTTATTAACTTTCTTTTACTCCCTAATAGGAGCCTTTACCACACATTTCTCTTGTCCTTCTCAACCTCTTTCCCTTTATTTTTCAAATTTTATTTCTTTAATTCTCCTGTTCCCCACCCTGTCCATCTTTACCAGTATTACTAGTCAGCTTTATTAATATTTAGGTACTCAGCTATGCTATTATTGTAGAATTCTTTTCTATTGTTAATGGTGGTATAGTTGGTACATTTAGTAAATATTTACTTTGTGACAATATTTGGTTTGTTTTTATGTCTATATTATAATTACAAATCTCTTTTCTATGGTTTATGGTCATATTGTGGTAGCTTTTATTAGTTCTTTTTTAATTTTTTTATTTTAAAGAGAAGAAAAAACAAAACAAATCAAAAAAAGAACAAATTTTCAAAACAACATAATATGAGGGTAACAATGGTTAATGCATTACGTATTATTATCTTTAAGTTAGTTATTCAGGATACCAGACATTAGCATTCAATTGTCCAAACATTATTGGCACAAACCTTACTCTTCAATGAACTAAGTAAAATTGGTAGTGTATCTATCTTAACCATCTTATATATATATACAATTTTTTTTCCCTTTCCCTTCTTTCTTTTCCCTATTCCAGTCTCTCTTTCCTTTTGACCAGTTTCTTTTTGATTCATCATGTCTATTGTACATTTTGGATCTTATTTACTCTTTCAGTTTCTCATACTAGAGAGACAATACGATGCTTACACATGTGCTTCTGGTTTATTTCACTTATGAGTATTTTCTCGAGTTGCATCCATTTACCTATAAAAAGTCTCCAGTTTATCCTTCTTTATGGCTGAATAGTACTCCATTGTATAAAAATACCACATCTTTCTTATCCATTCCTCAGTTGATGGGCATTTGGGTTGTTTCCAAGATCTGGCTATTACAAATTGTGCTGCTATAAACATGGGTGCACATATATCGCTGTGGTACGATGTTTTTAATTCTCCTGGGAAGATGCCCAGAAGGGGAATAGCTGGGTCAAATGGGACCTCCAACCCTAGCTTTTTGAGGAATCTCCACACTAATTTCCACAGTGGCTGTACCAGTCGACACTCCCACCAACAGTGAAGAAGGGTTCCTTTTTCCCCACAGCCCCTCCAGCATTTGTTATTAGTTGATTTCTTTATAATAGCCATTCTTTCTGGGGTGAGATGGTATATCAGTGTTGTTTTAATTTGCATTTCTCGAATGACTAGTGATATTGCACATTTTTTTTGTATATTTATTTGCCATTAGTATTTCTTCATCTGAGAAATGTGTATTCATCTCAGATGCCCCTTTTTGGAGTGGGTCTTTAAATTTGGGAGGTCTGATTTTTTTAAGTTCTTTATATGTTCTCGATAGTAATCCTTTGTCTGAGGAACAGCTGGAAAACATTTTTTCCCACGTTGTGGGTTGTCTCTTCACTCTGTTGGTCGTTTCTCTTGCTGTGCAAAAGCTTTTTAATAAGATGAGATCCCAGTTGTTGATTCTTTGGGATAGTTCCCGTGCGGTTGAGGTTTTATTCATAAAGTCTTTGCCTACACCAATGTCTTCAAGGGTTTTACCTATCCTACCTTCCAGCAGATTTAATGTTTCTGTTTTAATATTTAGATCTCTGATCCATTTTGAATTTAGTTTAGTGCATGGTGAAAGATATGGGTCCAATTTTAATCTTTGGTATATGTAGAGCCAGTTTTTCCAGCACCATTTATTAAACAGGCTATCTTTCTTCCAGCGAATGTGTTTGGCACCTTTGTCAAAGATAAGGTGGCTTATTATGTCTGGGGTTGTTTCAGCGTCTTCTAATCTGTTCCATTGATCTTCAGTTCTGTTTTTTTGCCAGTACCACACTGTTTTTATCACAGTAGCTTTATAGTATAATTTCAAGTCGGGGATTGTGATGCCCCCTGCCTTGCCTTTGTTGCCCAGAATTGCCTTTGCTATTCTAGGTCTCTTCTGATTCCAAATGAATTTTAGGATTGTTTTCTCTAGTTCTGTGAGATATGCTGTTGGAATTTTGATTGGAATTGCATTAAATCTGTATAACAATGTTGGAAGTATGGCCATTTTCACTATATTGGTTCTTCCTATCCAGGAGCAAGGGATATCTTTCCATTTTCTGATATCCTCTTCAATCTCCTTTTTCAGAGTACTGTAGTTTTCAGTGTAGAGGTCTTTTACATCCTTTGGAGGTTGATTCCTAGGTATTTCATTTTTTTGGATGTTATTGTGAAAGGTATTGTTTCCCTAATTTCTCTTTCAGTAAGTTTGTTATTTGTGTACAGGAAGGCTATTGACTTTTGAGTATTGACTTGGTATCCAGCTACACTACTGAATTTGCTTATTAAATCTAGCAGTTTTTTAATGGAGTTTTTGGGGTCTTCTGTGTAGAGTATCATGTCATCTGCAAATAATGATAATTTAACTTCTTCCTTTCCAATCATTATTCCTTTTATTTCTTTCTCTTGTCTAATTGCTCTGGCTAAAGTTTCCAGAACTATGTTGAATAAGAGTTGGGACAGTGGACATCCTTGTCTTGTTCCTGATTTTAGAGGGAAGGCTTTCAGTTTTTGGCCATTTAGTATAATATTGGCTGTTGGTTTATCATAGATAGTTTTTACCAGATTGAGATAAAGACCCTCTATTCCAGTTTTCTGTAGGGTTTTTATCATGAAAAGGTGCTGGACTTTGTCAAAAGCTTTTTCTGCATCTATTGAGATGATCATGTGATTTTTGTCTTTGGTTCTGTTAATATGGTGTATTACATTTATTGATTTACGTATGTTGAACCATCCCTACATCCCTGGGATGAATCCAACTTGGTCATGGTGTATAGTCTTCTTGATGATTTGTTGGATTCTGTTTGCCAGTATCTTATTAAGGATTTTTGCATCTATGTTCATTAGGGAGATTGGCCTGTAGTTCTCTTTCTTAGTTGGGTCGTTCTCTGGTTTTGGTATCAGGGTAATGCTTGCTTCCAGGAATGAATTTGGGAGTATTGCTTCCCTTTCAATTTCATTAAAAAGTTTGAGAAGTAGTGGCGTTAGGTCTTCTCTAAATTTCTTGTAGAATTCGGCAGTGAATCCATCAGGGCCTGGGCTTTTCTTTGTTGGGAGGTTTTTAATTACATCTTCAATTTCATTGGTTGATATTGGTTTATTTAGGATTTTTAAATCTTCTTGATTCAGCTTTGGTAATTCATACGAATCTAGGAATCTGTCCATTTCTTCTGCATTTTCCATCTTAGTAGAATATAAATTTCATTATTGGTGCTTATGGTAGGTCACTATCCAATTTTTCTTTCACTGTATTATTTTTGCTGACATCTCTGCTACTGCCTAGGTCACATAGTTGCTGTTATTAACTGGTTTTTATTATATGCCAATATCTAGTTTGTTTTTATGTCATCAACAATACCACAGTTCATTTCCAGAGAAGTAAGTGCTGGGCTAATGACACTGCACTCTCCCCTCCCAAGTTAAAGGAAGTGGCTGGATCTTGCTTATAGAGGCAAAGGCCTAGAGTTAGCCACAGAAGGAGTGAATCACTGAAAATAACTAAGAGCTCTCCATCCCAGCATCGAATTCTTTCCATCATAATTACAGATGCACAGTGCACACACACACACACACACACACACACACACACACACACACACACAAATAGAAATGAGAAGACAAGGCAAAAAATTCCTACAAAAACTCCCAGTTCCCCAAAAGCATATCCATGGGACATCCATGGAGAGAAAATCAAAAGCCAAACAGCTGAATTATATGTAATAACAGAAAAGGAGACAAAAAAACCCCAGATCAATCAAGTTCATGGTGAGCTCAAAGAAGATACAGCAAATAATGGACTTAATAAAAAAAACAATGAATTTACATAAACAATAATAAAAAGTTAGGTGAGCTAAGCAAAATGATATAAAACACAAGTGATCAGTTTAGCAAAGTATTACAGTCCATAAAAAGACCCAAGCAGAAATCCAGGAGATTAACAATTATATTGAAAGTATGGGCAGGAGAAATGACCTAAATGAGGACTGAGTGTCAGAACTAGAACATAGGGCTGATGCGCATGAGCATATCCTCAGACATACCTTAGAAACAACAAGAAAGTATGAAAAATGCAAAAAAAGTAATCTAAGATTAATTGGAATTAGTGAAAAATCGGACAATAGCATAAATTGTATTGTCCTCTTTATGGAAATGGTAGCAGAAATCTTTCCAAATATAGGAAAGAATTTAACATACAGATAAGCAAGACACACACAACCTCCAAATAGCCCGAATCAGAAAAGAATTTCTCTATGATGAGTCATAGTCAAAATCCCAGTAGTCCAACATGAGGCAGAATTTTCAAAGATGTTACAGAAAAGCAACAAATCACTTATAAAAGTAAACCCATTAGAATTACAGAAGACTTTTCAACAGAATTCTTAAAGGCCAAGAGAGCTTGGGGTAAGGTCTTTCAAGATCCGCAGGAAAACAACTTCCAACACAGACTGAGGCATCCTGCAAATCTTTCAGAATTAATGGATAAGTAGAGTCTTTCTGTGACAAGGAATGCCTTAATAAATTCATGACCATCAAACTAGCACAGAAAAAAAATTCTCAGCTATATCATAGAAGGATATAATGAAGCAAACAATGCCAAAATATTTAATGGAATGAAACAACAAGCCAGGTGAGCAGTTAAGCAGAGTGTGGAAAAAAGGAATCAGCAACAGGAAAACAATGCAATGACAGGAATAAGTCAATACCTTTCAGTAATAACTCTCAATGAGAATGGTCTCAAACCCTCAATCGAAAGACACAGATTGGCAGATTGGATAAACAAATAAAACCTAGTGGTGCACTGTATGCAACAGATACATTTAATCCAGAAAAAGAAATCATGGACTGAAAATTAAAGGATGGAAAACAATATTCTATGCAACAGCAACCTGAAAACAAGCAGGAATAGCTATCTTATTTTCAGACAAAGTGTATTTTAAGCCAAAACTGATCAGAAGAGGAAAAGAAAGTCACTATATATTGGTTAAGGGAACAGGAAGAAATAACAATTATAAGTGTGATGCACTAAACACTACCACACCAACTTTATAAAACAAACCCCAATCGACAAAAAAGATCACATAAACATCAACACAATTATAGTGTGTCAATAGCCCACTTTCACAAATGCAATAAAACCTTGGTTTGTGAGAGTAATTTGTTCTGCTCATATTTGAAAGCACTTGTATGTCAAAGCAGAGAGAGAGAGAGAAAGAGGAACCAGTTGTGATCATCCGATGTTTGGTATACTACTTGTAATGTAAGACATTGCTTGTTTATCAAGTTAAAATTTCTTAAAAATGTTTGCTCGTCTTGCAGAACACTTGCAGACCAAATTACTCACAATCTAAAGTTTGACTGTAGATGGACCTACTAGACAAAAAATCCAAAAGAGAAATATCAGTGTTGAACCAAACCTTTGAACAAATGCACTTAACATATTCATGATGGAGCCCCAATTTGTACGTCTTGTTGCCTGGTGGCTCTGATTTGAATTCCATTGTCTGATGTTAAATAGCTAACTACCAATGGTCCAAGCCTGTGGGAATGTGTTGACAGATATCTAGAGTGTTCCACTCAACAACAGAATACACAATCCTTTTGGCAGCATGTGGAATGCTCTGCAAAACAGACTGTACTAACCCATAAACAATGCTTAAGTGAATGCAAAAGAATCAAAATTATCCATGCATATTGAGGTCATGGTGCAATAAAACTCAAAATCGATGGCAAAAGAAACCACAGAAATTTTGCAAATAAATGGAAATTAAACAATACATTCTTGAATAATCAGTGGGTCACAGAAGAAACCAAGGAAGTAATCAGACAGTTTCTAGACTCAAATGATGGTTCCAGGACAACATACTGGAATCAATGGGATACAATAAAAGCAGTTCTAAGAGGAAATTTGTTAGCTGTGAATGCCCATTTCAGAAAAACAGAGCCACCCCAAATAAATAAATTAATGATGCATCTTAAGGCTCTAGATAAAGAAGAACAATCCCAGTCCAAAGCTAGTTCAAGGAAGGAAATTATAAAGGTCAAAGCAGAAAAAATGAAATCAAGACTAAAAATAATAAAGAGACTCAAGCAAAGAGCTGGATCTTCGAAAGAATAAATGAAATAGACAAACCCTTAGCCAATCTTACCAAAAGAAGGAAAGAAAAGACCCAGATCAATAGGCTTAAAATGAAAAAGGCAAAATCACAACAGACATTGATGAAATTCAGAGGATTATTTGTAACTACTTCAAAAACCTGTATGCCAATAAATTGGAGAATTCAGAAGACATTGATAAACTCTGAGATACATATGATATACCAAACCTGAGCCAAGAAGATAGAAAAACCCTGAATAATGAAATAATAAGTAATGAAATTAAGCAATAATAAAAGTCCTATCTATTATGAAAAGTCCAGGACTTGATGAATTCACCACTGAATTGTACAAGAACATCAGGGAGAATATAATGCCAATACTCCTCAATTTATTTAATGAAATTGAAAGGGAAGGAGTACTCCTGAAGTCATTCCTGGAAGCAAGCATTACCCTGCTTCCAAAACCAGACAAAGACCCAAATAAAAAAGATTACAGGTTGATCTCTTTAATAAACACTGATGTAAAAATCCTCAACAAGATACTGACAAACAGAATAAAAAGTCATCAAACATGACAACGTATGCTTCATTCCAGGGATGCAAGTAAGGTTCACCATAAATAAAACAATAAATGCAGCCGGTGAGATAGCTTAGTGGCATAAGCGCCTGCCTGGCAAGTGTGAGGTCCTGAGTTCGATTCCTGGTATCCAAATACAAAGAAAAAAAGGGCCGGTGATATCACTCAGCGGCACAAGCGCCTGCTTGCAAGCACGAGGTCCTGAGTTCGACCCCCGGTACCCACAAACAAAACAAAACAATAAATGCAATCCATCACATAAATAGAAGTAAGGACAAATATTACATGACCATCTTAGTAGATGCAGAAAAAGCATTTGACAATATACAACATCGATTCACTATTTTAAAAAAAAGGCTCCGAGGTCAGCCAGGCATGGTGGCATATGTTTGTAATCCCAGAGCCACTCAGGAGGCTGAGGCAGACAATTGGGGCAAGATTGAGGATACCTTGGACTACGTACTGAGTTCAAGGGCAGCCCAAACTACACAGTAAGATCCTGTCTCAAATGAAAACAAAACAAAACCTGAATAAAATAGGTATAGAAGAACCATATCTCAATCTGATAAAAGCCATTTAGACACACCTACTGCCAATATCATATTAAATGGAAAAAGCTGAAAACTTCTCTAAGATCAGGAACAAGATGAGGATGTCCACTGTCCTCACCCCTGCTCAATACAGTACTCAAAGATCGAGAGGACATCAGAAAAGGGAAAGATATCCTCTGTTCTCGAATAGGCAGAACAAATACTGTCAAAATGGTCATATTTCCAAAACTGATTTATATTAAATATAATGCAATCTCATTCAAAATACCAAAGCATTTCTCATAGAACTAGATAAAAGCAATCCTAAAATGCATGTGGAACCAGAAGAGACGCAGAATAGCAAAAGCAATCCTGGGCAACAAGAGTGAAGCAGGAGGCATTACGATCCTTGATTTCACATTATATTACAAAACTCCAATGATAAAAAAGCATGGTACTAGCACAAAAACAATAGAACAAATACAGGATGCAGAAACAACCCCAGGCACACTGAGCCATCTGATCTTTGACAAAGGGGCAAAAACATATGTTTAGCGAATAGCGCTGGGAGAATTAGCTATACTCACACAGAAGGCTGGGTCTAGACCCAAAATCTCTCACCTTGTACTAAACTAAAATCAAAATGGATCAAAGACATAAACATCAAAACAGACACAATCTGTTTGGAAAATGAATTAGGTAAAACTCTTGAAGACATAGATGTAGGCAAGGACTTTCTGAATAGAACTCCAAAGGCACGAGCAATAACATCAGGAATAAACACATGGAATTATGTGAAATGAAAAACTTCTGCACAGTAAAAGTGACAGCCAACAGAATAAAGAGATAACCTAGAGAATGGGAAAAAATTTTTGCTAACTACATCTTGCACAGAAGACTAATATCTAGAATATATAAGGAACTCAAAAAATTAGATGCCCTAAAATAAAAATAAAAAACTAGTCCAAAAATGGGCAACTGAAATGAACAGACACTTGTCAGAAGATGTGCAAATGGCCAGTAAATACACGAACAAATGTTCGTGCATCAGAGAAATGCAAATTAAAACAAAACTGAGATTTCATCTTACTCCAGATTGAATGGCTATCATTAAGAAATCAAATATTAAGGAAGGCTGGTGAGGCTGAGGGGGGAAAAGGAATCCTTCAACATTGGAAGCATAAACTAATACAATCACTATGGAAATCAGTATAGAGATCCCCCCTGCAAATGCTACAAATAGAAATTTCATTTCACCCAGGTGTTCTCCTTCTAGGTATTTTCCAGCAAGTGTTGACATCATATTACAGTAATACATGCATACTCAGGTTTATAGCAACAGAACTCATAACAGATAAATCCTGGAAGAGGCCTATATGTCAATCAATAGATGAATGGATCAATAAAATGTGGCATTTATACATAATGGAGTACTATTCTGCCATCAAGAAGGATAAATTTCAGTCATTTGTAGGAAAATGGATGCACCCTGAGACCATAATGTTAAGTGAAATAAATAAGACACATCCTTAAATATCATGTTTTCTCTTATATTAGAAATGCAAAGTATAAGTAAATAGCAAAATAAAAGATAGAAAATAGAAAACAGAGAGATAGATCTCTTGCCAAAGGAAAAGGAATCAAGAGATGGAAGAAGTGGGGAATAAGGGGAGAGGAAGAGAACAGTGAAAGAATGAAGATGTGTTGTATGCATGCACCAACTCCCTGCAAGGAATGTAATAATTACATACTGCAAACGTGTACTAATAAAATACAAATTCAAAATTAAACAAAAAACAGTGAAAAATGTATAAAGAAATAGGAGAAAATGTGTACAAAAGAATTGTATAAATTGCTTACAAAAGGGCAAGTGCAAACACCCTTTAAATAGAGACAAGGATGCCCAGCATTGAAGCATGTAAAGAAATGAAAATTAAAATGATACTGATATAATTTTATACACAGCAGATTAGAACATTTGGTATATTAGATATTTACATAAAGCAATACTTGCATGCATTTGTAATGGAAATGTAATTTGTTATGACCTCTTTGGAACATAATCTGACAAGATCTGTTAAAATTTAAAATTCACATTTCCATCGACTCAGTAATTCCACCCCTAAGAAATTCTCCCATAAAAATAAAACAGTAGATGTAGGAAAATGTTTAAACAGCATTATTCAAATTAGTGACATCTTCAAAGAAAAAAACTCCCACACCTTGGGATATCATGCAGCCTCTGAAAAGAATGAATGAGATCTGTAGCTATTTATCCGGAGTTTTCCACAATCAGACATAAAAGCAAGGAACATTGTAATAGGATTGATTTCATAGTACACAAACAACAGAAACAAATACATGCCCTGTTTTAAACTTGAACGTTTGAGATGTTTCTGAATCCAGACTGGCACTCAGGGAGGGCCTGCTTAGACATCCTGGATAATGACCTTATGATTAGAGCATTGCAGATACTGATGATGCTTCTGAGTTATTAACTAGTTAACCTGTTAGCAGGGGAGATGGGGGTTAGAGAATATAGCAGTGTAAGGTAGAGGAGAGGGGACAGGGAGTGAAGGATAAGGAAAATGACTGCTTTGGAAAGTAGTATGACATAGTATGATATAATCCTTTTTATAAATGGTATTTAATGTGAGTGCCTGTTCATATATTATTTATGTTCATATATTATTTATTAGAAAAAATAGAATTCAATTAATTTCTATAGATTTTTTTGGTGGCCATAATATATTGTTAAAAAAAAGGACACCCAGAGTAATGCATAGAATATGATGTTGTGATTTTTAAAGTATCAGTCTTGTGTGGATACATGTGTGCTTTTGCACATGTGTATGTATGGTAATGTGTGTACATATGTGATCATTTGCATATGAGAGAAAATTAAATGAGAGAAGAAGTAAATGATCTTTTAAAACTATCTTCATATTGTTTCACTTGTACTTTAGTTAGGTATGGATTTTGTAACTTGGAAAACACCAAATTTATAAATTAGAATGAAAATCTTTGAGGTCTTAATGCCTGGATAAGTTAATTGAAGTGAAGTTGGATATGTAATAGAGATAATATTTGGGGGATATGAAATCAATGTATTTTCATCCTCAGAATCCCTTTGACAGTCATAGTCTGGTAAGCCTCCGATCCAGAGCCATACTGGAAACCTTGACCCTGGACCATTCTTTTCCAAGTGGGAGGAGAACATGTGTCCTCCGCAAAGACGGCCACACTGAAACTTGTTCTCTTAGAAGGAGGAGGAAGTGATGCTGGCAATTCTCCTAAGAGGTGGAAGATCATCCCACGGGGTGCACCTTGGAAAATTGTGTGACTCCGTTATTGTTATGACACAATGCTTACAGGCTACTTTTTGCATTTAATGAGTAGAGTATAGGACTTGGACAACCAAAATGGCCCAGTTCTCTGAAATAAGTATATCTTTAGCTGCAGATGTTCCTGTAGACCAAAAAAAAACTGTTTAAAATCACCTGAGCCTGGAGCCTAACTCCATCCGATATAAAAATGGAAAATATTTTTGCCCAATTTTAATATATGTGGAATTTGCAAAAAATTCATCACATTATAAATTGTAGGAAAATCATACTTTGTTTCATTTTTAATTTTACTAGAATTTTCCCACTAACGTGTTCAGAATATCATCACCAAAATATTCATGGAATTTGAGTCTGCAGTAAAGAACTTAAAACAGACACATTTAGGTGACTCTGAAGTTACAGTCGCCCCTGGACTGGCTCAGGACGTCTTTCCCTGGAGGTATGACCAAGCATTTGTTAACATTTTGAAGTAGATAAATGATAAATTACTTTTTCTTTTCCCCATTTTATTACTGTTAGAGCATTGTATTGATTTTTTTGAAGTTATATGAGGAGAGTTACACTACTTAGGATTTTTATTTCAAAACAACAAAGGTAGTGACACAGATTATTTACTAATAAAAAGGTATATAGACTCTGATAGCACGAGAAGGGCTCCAGCCTATGGAGTGTGGGAATGAGAAGAGGGTAGGCAATAAGGAGGCGGGGGCCAGAGTGTTGACTTCTTCCCACTTTGGGGCTCACATTGTCGAGGTAGTGCTCCATAGAAACAGACAGGTGGGCAGAAGGGAAAAGGAGATAGTCAGTAGGTTGGAGTTTGGCCTCACCAGTCAATGGAAGAAAAGTTTGTTGATTCCTGGCCACTGGGGCAGCAGCCAGCATCTAGGGCTTTGCCCAGCTTTGCCCAGAAACTGGGGAGTTGAAATGGTGGTGGGAGCTGGAGGGAGAAGGTCAAGGCAGCACCTCCGTTTCTCCATTTCCTTACTGAGAAAACATGGAGCCGCCACAAAGACCAGTGAATCTGTGGAGGTCTAATGTTAGAGCAAAGAGGAGCAGCGGACAGGAAGTTGAGACAGAAACCCCATCGGTTGGCACCACCTGTCACCCCAGCTATGGACAGGTGGACCTATGAAAATTAGTCACCCATCCAAAAACCGTAACGAAGAGGTACTCTGAAGCCAAAACACGTGAAAACACAGAGGAAAGGGACTGGAGAAGGCATCGTTCCTCACTTTCCAGCTCGAGGTCACACACACACCTCTGAGCCAATAGGGAGGAAAGTGTGAGGCTGGGCATTACATCTGCAGACACTATTTACGTGAAAATACTGTTTAAAGACACTGGTTGGCTTGCCTTCTAGGATTAGATTAAATTTATTCTGTATACTTTTTATCCAATGGAAGATAGATCAGTTAATTGAAAAATTCAAAATCTACAGTGTTTTTATTTTTAAATGGAGTAAAAGTGAAATTGGAACCAGGCTCCAAGTATAAATATTGTTAAGACATTCTCCATTTTTTCACACAGGAAAGATTTAGAAGGATAGCGTGCACCAAAGGTGAAGAGGGAGAGGTCTCTTCAGTGGGCAGGAAGCTGGGAAAGGGGAACTTCCAGTCAGAAGCCAAGTTTTTCCACTTGACAGTTTCGCTGTGGGCCTCTCCTGTTTGTCTTTATCTGGGCTCAGATAACTAGAAGCTGAGGCCAAAAGGTTTGTCCTTTGTTCTGCATAACAGAGCACAATCTGACCTAAGCGAGAATTATGTTCAAGTCTATTACAGAGAAAAGAGAAGTAGAGAGAGGATGCTTTTTGGTGGAGGGGTTTCCTTCCAAAATTCCTCTGTGTGATCAAATATAGTTCCAGGGTATTTATGCATTCCTTTAAAATGTTTTCTCCTTTTATAAATTCCCTGTTCTTCTTTCCTGCTCTAATCATTCTTATTTGTATTGATTCTGGGCTTCCACCACCATGCATTTTGTGGGAAATGGAATGAGTTATGATTGAGTCAATAAATTTAGTGCTGGGACAGAGGAAAGACATTGAACAGAGGGTTATAGCCAACCTAGTTGCCGAAATTCTCAATTTGCTATGCTAAGATTTTGTTTTGCATAGTGGATAAAGGTCTTTACTGATTTTAGGAAAGCATCTTTAGTTGCTTATCACAGGAATGTAGATATTCATAATGGTTCTAGTTATTTACTCCATGAACACTGAGCAATAAATATTGGTATTTGCATGGGGAAACAGCACTGAAAAGCAAAAAACAACGAACAGGTGCCTTAACTGGTCCTATGAAGCATTAATTTTTATGTAGGGAATAGAAAGATTCACAAATAAGCAAGTAATAAATCATGTATTTGGTAGTATCAAGAATTATGAAGAAAAACAAACCAGATTAATGTGTTAGATAGTGACTGCCAAGGAGGAGAGAGAGTATCCATTTTTAGGAAGTCTTCTGAGGTAACGTGGGAAAAGACATAAGTGAAGTAGGGAGCCAATCACTGAGTGTCTTTTCCAGCAAAGAGACAAGCAAGTTCCAAGACACTGAGGCAAGAGAATGCCTGGCACTTTCAAGGAGAGCAAGGAGCCGAGTGTGGTCAGAGGGGCTGCTGACTCAGCCATGGACAAGTTAAAATACGGCCTTCAAACCACTGGAAGGACTTGTTTTTATTTTCTTTCTTTTTTTTTTTTTTTTGTGGGTACCAGGGGTCGACCTCAGGACCTCGCGTGCCAGCAGGCGCCCATGCCACTGAGCAAGATCACCGGCCCTTTTTTCGTATGTGGGTTCCGGGAGTCGAACTCAGGCCCTCGCGCTTGCCAGGCAGGCGCTTACACCGCTGAGCCATCTCACCGGCCCTGATTTTCTTGACTTATATAGGATATCATGGAGTTTTGTTGAGTAGAACAGTGAAATAATCTGTTTTAACCAAATCCATTTGGCGGCTCTGTTCAGAATAGATTGCCAGAGAAAACCCAGTGGTTAGGAAGACAATTTATCAGGAACAGAATGGAAATAGACGTTCTAGAAGCTGACAACATCAACTGTTTCCAAAATGAAGCAGCGGTCAACTACATCAAATGCTGCTATGAGGGCAAGTAAGTTTGTCTATTGCACTTGGCAGAGTGGTGAAGCTAATGTTGATGAGTACAGTTTCCAAAGATTTGGGTTTGAAAGACGGAATGGAACCCTTTCAAGAAAGACTGGGATGGAAGGAAGCTCAGACAAGGGTCAATACATTTTTTATCAGTTTGGTGTAAAGAAGTCGAAATGGAAAAAGCTAAAGGATAAGTAGAGTAGTAGCTGGAGGGGACATGAGATCAAGGAGTTTGCTTTGATTTGTTGTTTTAAGAGCATGGTCATATATTGATTATTCTAGTAGGTAAGGGACAAATGATGATTGAAGAAAGTTGGAGACATTTATAGGAATGCCGTGAGTAAGGTAGATATATATACTTCTGAAAGGGTGTATGGATGGGCTGGCTTGACATATGAGCACATCCTTCATGACAAGAAAACAAAGTACCTGGTGGAGAGGCTCTGAACTATACATCAGATGGTGGGAACATGTGGGTATTCTTTTCTGATTTCTGCTATTAGAGCAGTGAAATATGAAGTAAAGACATCAGCTAGAATAAGAGGGAGGAGTATGTTAGAGATTCTGAGGAGAAAGGATAAGTGTTGAAACAGGGATTTTTTTTTAAATGTGGGTTCCAGGAGTCGAACTCAGGACCTCGTGCTTGCCAGGCAGGTGCTTACACTGCTGAGCTATCTCACTGGCCCGAAACAGGGATTTTTGAAAGTAGGAAAGTAAATTGAATTGAAATGTGTGTTAGATTACTGGGCCCATTTTAGATGGTTGTCGTACGTTTCAAATGAGACAGTTCAGTATAGTTATATGTTTTGTTAAGTAACATCCAGATTCTCAAGCAAGGACAGAGCTGACAAAAATTTAGCTTGACCAGAGTGGAGTCTTGTCAGGCAACTATACAATGAAAGAAAATAGGCAGCAATTTTGTCAAGGGAATGTGTGAAGGAGTGATGAGAATGTAGGCCATATCTGTTATACTGGGTCAGGAAGGATGGGAGGACATGGAGAAGATAAAAGACAGGCAAACATTGATAGTAGCCATCTCCCTGTTGAATTGAAGAATTGTTGAATGGGGTATGAAAGGGATTAAAGTAAAAATACAAAGAGGTGGTCACACTTCAAATGGAAGATGTTGATATCCGCCACGACAGCAACATCAGGATCTAGGAAGTGACCTAGAAACAGGAGCTGGGGGAGGTGAGGACAAGATCGCTGGACACGAGGCAGTCAAGGCATCAAGAACAAGGACACTGAGAGGATGTTCCACAGTGTAGTCTATGTGGATATCAAAATCGCCAAGAATGACTGCAGAGTGGTGAGTCAGTAAGCTACTTGCTAAATCATCACTTGCGTGAATTCAGAGGAGCTGGAATTCTTTTTCAAGGAAGGAGGTAGTCCTCCTTTTGGAAGTACCAAGGAGAAATAAAGGAGACCATTTACCATACCTCCAGATACAGTATATAAGATGTAGAAGAAGAAAATAAAAGCCTACTTTTTTTTGAAACTAAAAGGGAAGAACTCTACAAGTGCAATCAGGTTTTAAGTAGAGCAGCAAAGTAAAGGAAACACAAGAAAGAATGAAGATTAAGCTGATGAGTTATCAGGAATTCTGCAGAGCACACTGAGAGGATCTGAGGCGGAAGGGAGGGGTGGAAGATCGTTCCAGATCAGGAGCTGTTCAGAGCCATATAGGGATGAAAGAGTTCAGATGATGAGAGATGGTTTGGAGTGAATGAAGTAAACAGGAATGTAGGGCATGATTGGATTAGCCCAGAAACAAGATGTTTTTTTAATCTGCGAAAAGGAACCCCTCTCCCCATTTCAGGAAACATCCAGGAAAGCATGGAAAGGTGAGAAGAGGGATTTAAGAGTTTATAATAAAAATGCCAAATAAGAAAAGTTTAGATTTACTCAAAATGCCTACTTAACAGAGGGATGCATCTGAAGTAATACAACTTATGAACAGAACTCTGGAGGGAATGATCCAAAGAAATGGATCAGAATTATGATTACCACCATGTTATCACCAATTATTGGCTACTATTTTGGGAGTTGATAGTAATAAGTAGTTTATATTCATTAGTTCATTTAATTTCACAAGTAACTACATGTTAGTATAAAATAACTTCAATTTCACAATTTTAAAATATGTCGGCAAAGATTTGGACTTAGAGTTTTCTGAATCCAAAGTTTATGTTGAACAAGAGTAAGGATAAGGAATTTTGAAAAATTTGAGGGTAGAAGTGAATAGTCTAGTTTCAGCACTAATTCAACTCTACAAATATTAAGTATCAATATTTTATCACTGCCCTAGCCTGGTAATAAAAAAAGAGTAAAAATTGTTTCATTATTTTAGGGAAGCTTACAATCCTCTGAATATAATGTGTACACCAAAATAAGTCAATTATGACACATGAAAAGATAAAATATCTGTGTTCAGATGAGATAGCATGAAGGAAGTGACAAAAATCTTTGTCAGGGAAGTTTTAAGGGACCTACCAGAGCTTCCCAGGCAGACAAAGGGTGTAATGCATTCTAGAAGAGGAAGAGGGGTCAGACATTTTGTGAGATTATGGGACAAAGATGAGGATTAGAAAAGGTATGTGTATGTGGACCGAGGCAAATGAAAAAGTTAGCGGAAGAAAAACTGTGCCTTGACTTACATAAGTTGGATAGTCTTTCTCAGAAGAGCAGACACTCTGACCAAAAATGTTAGAACTGATCATATCTGTAATATTCACAAGTGTGTGTTATCCTTATTATACAAACGAGAAGGAAAGAGACAGAAATCCAAATATGCTTAACTCAAAAATCCATGTACCTCACGCGAAGGTGATTCTAAAAATATACCAAAACTGTGAGTCATTTCGCCAAATTAGAATTAGTACCAAGAGATGACACTAGGGGAGAAAACTAAAACCAAAAATGAATGGCCTAATATTACAAAAGGATTATATAGGTAAAAATACAGATAGCAAAAAATTTGCATTCATTATTATGGACACTAGCCTAACTTGTATGAGTGCCAAGAATACAAAAAGGCTTAGAACATCATCTATACATTCTGTTAGAAGTACAGCACATATATGAAAATAGTTTAAGGTTCACACATTCATTATTTCATACAATATAGACACACACGTGTTTGTGTGTGTACATATTTACTTAGGATTTAATATGTGCTAGGTAATATTCTGCTCATGTTAAGATATAAAAATACATAAGAAAATCCCTGCCTTTTAGGCGCTGAGTCAAGTAGAAGAGACACAAATAAGTAATCAACGCATAGAAAGTATTAGAACAAAGTTCTTAGGTTGAGTCACTCCACACAAGCTTCGATGGGAAAATAAATATGAATTATTTGGCACATAGTAGATGCTCAAAAGGCTATAGATATGTGTTGTCCAATGGAAGTGAGTAGAAGAACAAGTGTCTGGTTACCTGGTTTCTGAGTTTGGGCCTATTCAACCAGAATGCCAAGGAGGGATCTGGGTACACCGATGCTTAACAATTGCCCCAGATGATTCTTTTGAAGAGACAAATTCGGGAAGCACTAGGTAAGACAGTGGATTTTAACCACAGATACGCATTAGACATTTGGGGACTTGAAAAGGAGTATTGCCTGGCTTCATTTAGTCCCGCTGAATGAGCATCTCTGGAGGTGGACTCAGACGCCAGTATTTTTTAAACAGCTGCCACATGGTTCTAATGGTCATGAAGATTGAAAACCATTGAAGTAAGGGACTGACAGAGACAGGATAGTCAAAAAAGGAGGGGAAAGGAGAGCTCAAATGAGAGGATAGCCACAAGGAAAGGAGGAGATGCAAGAAAAAAAGTCATCATGTGGCATCAGAAATCTTCCAAAAAAAAAAAAAAAAAGTGCAGATATGGTCAACTGTAAAATGTCAGAGAATCATCAACATAGTCACTGAATTTGATAATGATAAAGTGGCTGGTCCTTCTCTGCAGAGCAGATTCAAAGGAGGGAAGCCAGACTATAATAGATAGAGGACTGAATGAGAAAGTGGAGAGAGTGTAAAGACCATTCTTTAAAAAAAATTTTCTTCAAGGAGAGATCTGAAAGCAGGGCAAAGGGGGTGGTGGCCTGGGAACCGGGAGACCTGTCAACTTGCTGAAGTTGTATCCGTCCCTGGCAAGTGGATTCCGTACCCTGGCTGCAGCCAGCGGCCCACTCTGAGCCCACGCTGCGTTACCCTTCCCCTCAGCATGGGGCAGCAGAGGTGCTGACAGACCAACCGACCTAGCTGTGGAGGAGGTCAGCGCCCAGGAAGGAAGGTAATCATGGACCGTGGGCCGCTCCAGAAAGAAACAATGGACCAGGCCTGCAGCACTAGCCCCAAGACAAGCTCACGGCTACTGTAAACTACTGTAAAACAGCGTGGGGTTTTACTCCAAAAGTGACTCCATCTGCCTGGCAGCCCAGAGTTGAAGAAATGCAGTGTGGTGCGTTCCATACATGAGGGTTTAATCAGGAGCTAATTTGGAAAGGGGTTAGTTGTTTAAGATTGGGCCAGAGAACAACTACAAAACAACTTCGCTTCAAGGTTTTCAGTGTTACTCTACTACAAGGCCTGGGTGAGAGACAGCGTGGAGAGGGGGCTGGCAAGACACAGACCCCATGAGGAGCTTGAGTGCAGGCCAGCAAGGACACAGAGCACCAGCCTCCATGTGAGAAGCTGGGCCCAAGTTGTGTGGCTTTCAGAAGTGGCTCGATCTGAAGGTGCTAGCATTAAGTCCAGTGGTCTGCTTGAATACCCACCCTGCTGCCTGCATCCAGCAAAGACCGTAGTTAGATTGCTTTCCCCAGCTCCGCAAATGAGCAAAGACAGGCCTTAGCTTGGAAAGTCGCCACAGCCGGAGGTGTGTGGAGGCTGGAAAGCTCAGCAGAGGAAACCTGATTTGCTGGATTCTAAGGTTGCAGATACTGGAAAGAAACCACTCATTCAAAATAGAGAGCAATTTTTTTAAACTAATTTTTTTTTTTCTTCATTGAATTTTGGGTTTTTTTTTTTAACTGTTTTCTTTTTTCTTTTCTTTTAAAAAAATCTTTTGTTCTCCTTTTTTGTTCTGCTGTTTTTTCCTTTTCTTGCACCCCACCCCCCCCATTACTTTCACCAAATTTTCTTTTCTTTTATTCTTGGATAGAATCCTTTATCTCAGTTTTCTCTTCTCATCTTCTATTGCTTAATTTTTCAAATTTTAATTTGTTCATTCACCCATTCCCCACCCCCTCTATCTTTACTAGTATAACCATTAAGCTTTATTAATCTTTAGGTAGTTATTTAACTCTATTATTGTTAAATTCTTTTGTTGTTACTGGAGGCATAATTGTTATATGTAGTGGATATTTACTGCATGTCAATATTTGAGTTGTCTTTATGTTTATAATATAGTTACAGATTTTTTCAATTGTTAAGGGTTGTACATTATTGGTATTTTTTTTTTTTTTATGCGGGTACCGGGAGTCAAACTCAGGACCTTGCACTTGCCAGGCAGGTGCTTATGCCGCTGAGCTATATCACCGGCCCTATTGGTTTTTATGATATGTCAATATCCAGTTTGTCTTTAATGCTATTATTGTTGCTGATTTTGTCACTATTGCCAAGGTGAGATAACTGTTATTAATTGGTTTTCTTTGTAATTGGTAATTGGTTTTCTTTGTAATTTTCTTTGTAATTGGTAATATCTGTATTTCCTTTGTGTCATTAACAATACTGTGGTCCACTCCTGGAGGACCAGGTGCTGGGTCAACTACACTACATCCTCCCCTCCCAAATTAATGGAGGTGGTTGTATCTTGGAACAGAAGCAAAGGCCTAGAGAGACACACCTAGAGTGCATCACTGAAAGGCAGACACTAATTAAAGAGCAGCAAAATCTTTTTCACTATAATCAACTGATAAACCTCAGTGCATGTGTATACACACACACACACACACACACACACACACAAGAAGGGAGAAAGAGAGAGACATGAGATGACAAGGCAACAAAATGAGCCCCTAAAAAACCCAAATTTCCAAAAGCTGATCCATGACAAATCTACTGCCAATATCATATTAAATGGAAAAAAAAAAAAAAAAAAAAAAAAGAACTGAAAGCATTCCTCTGGAATCAGGAAAAAGACAAGGATGCCTACTATCATCACTCTTGTTCAATATAGTACTCGAAGATTTAGCCATAGCAAGCAAGAGAAAGAAACAAAAGGGATATGTATAGGACAGGATGAAGTCAAATTGTCATTATTTGAAGATAAGATGATCCTCTACATAGAAGACCCCAAAAATTCCACCAAAACACTCCTAGAATTAATAAGCAAATTCAGTAGTATAGGAAGATACAAAATCAGGACACAAAAATCAATAGCATCCTATAACCAATAATGAAGTCACCAAGAAAGAAGTTGGGAAAACAATACCATGCACTATAGAATCAAGAAAAATTAAATCCTTAGGAATTAACCTAACCAAGGAAGTAAAATAGGTCTACAATGAAAATTACAGTACTGTGAAAAAGGAGCTGGAAAAGGTCATCAGAAAATGGAAAGATAGCTCCTGTTCCCATATAGACAAAACCAATAATTTCAAAATGGTCATACTTCTAAATCTGATACAGATTTAATGCAATCCTCATCAAAATATCAGTAGCATTCCTTGAGAACTAGAGAAAACAACCCTAAAAGTCATATGGAACCAGAAGAGCAAAAGCAATCCTGGACAACAAGAGCAAAGCAGGAGGCATCACAATTCCAAACTTGTAGTTTTTAAAAAATCTACAGAGTTAAAAAAAATCATGGTACTGGCACAAAACCAGATGTGTGGGTCAGTGGAACAGAACAGAAAATGCAGAAACAACCCCAGGCACATTCAGCCATCTGATTTTTGACAAAGAAGCCAAAAACACACACGGAAGGGAAGATAGCCTCTTTAGCAAACTGCTGGAAAACTAGCTATTCCTGTATAGACTGAATCTAGACCCCTATCTCTCACCATGTACTAAACTAAAATCAAAATGGATAAAAAATCTAAATGTTAAAATAGAGATGCTTAATATGTAATATGTTGTAATATAAAATATATAAAACTCCTAAAGACATAGGCATAGGCAAATACTTTCTGAACAGAATCCCAATTGCATAAGAACATAAAGAATTAACAAGTGGAATTATATCAAACTGAAAACCTTCTCCATAGCAAAGGAGACAATCAACAGAGTGAAAAGACAACCTACAAAATAGGAAAAAGTTTTCGATAGCTACTTTTCAGACAGAGGACTAATACCATAGGAAGAATTCAAAATAATTAGACCCCCCCGTAAAAGACCCAATCAAAAAAACGGGCAACTGAAATGAATAGACATGTATCAGAAGAAGTACACATGGCCAAAAAAATACATGAACGGATGGTAAACATTTCTGACTATTAGAGAAATGCAAATTAAAACAACATTGAGATTCCATATTACTCCAGAAGGAGTAGTTATTATCGAGAAATCAAATAATAACAAATGCTAGTGAAATTTCAGGGAAAAAGGAACCCTTCAATATTGTTGGTGGGAATATAAACTAGTACAACTAGTATGGAAATCAGTATGGAGATTCCTCAAAAAAACTACAAATAGAAATTCCATTTGACTCAGCTATTCTCCTTCTAGCTATCTTCCCAAAAATGTTAAAGACATCATACTACAGTGATACATGTACACCCATTTTTACAGCAGCATGACCCACAATAGCTAAGTCTTGGAAGCAGCCTATATATCCATCAACAGGTAAATGGATAAAGAAATTGTGGTGTGTATACATACTAGAATCCCACTCTGCCATAAAGATGGATAATCTTGAGTTGTTTGTAGGAAAATGGATTTGTCTTGAGACCATAATACTAGGTCAAATAAATCAGACACACCACCTTAAATAGCACATGGTTTTCTTATATGAGAAAACCAAAATATAAACAAAGGGCTAAATAAAATACAGATAATAGGAAAAGGGCGATAGATCTTTTGCAAATGGGAAAGGGACCAAGGCTTGGAGTAAGGGGGAGGGAAAGGAGAAGAAGGGGATGAAAAAAAATTAAGATGCAATATTTACATGCACCAACTCTGCAGGATAAATGTGATCATTATGTACTGTAAGAATGTACTGATACAAAAAAATGACAGAATTTTGCTTTGAAAAAAGAGAGAGGATTAAGGATCAAAGTCAGTCCAGAACAGATGATAGCTAGGTTGAGAGAACCTGAGGCTTAGAGCACAGAGGTTAGTAAGAGAAACAAAATTTCTCCTAGGAAATGGCTTAAAGGTGGGTGTGGATGTGGACATGTTTACTTAGGGGACAGGAAGAAAACTGGAGAAGTTTATTCTTGCTAACAACTGCATCAAAAAGGTGTTGGGGGAGATGAAGATGGATGTCGAGAAACTAATGGATAATCTAAAGACGTTGGGGAGAAAAGAGAGATACAAAGGCCTGGTGAGTTCTATTAAGGGCATCTCCTTTCTCAAATCTGAATGCAGAAGACAAAACATGGACGCAGTTAATTTGGGATATGTGAATTGTGGGACAAGTAGAACAGACAATACTCTTGGTACTTTCACCTGTAACATTAGGTAGCATATGAATAATACTAGAAGTGGTCCTCCCAGACCCAGTGCAAGAAGGCATAACTTCCTGAGAAGATATTATATGGTGGAATATATTCTTAAGGAAGAGAATGAAGGATGTTGTAGAGTTAAATGTCAGCTATACGGACATCACAAACACGCCTGTTAAATGCCAACAGTAACCAATTTGATTGGCATAGAAGGTATACTAGTGTAGATGAAAACTAAGCAAAACCCAAATGTGCAGCGACTTGGGTGACAGACATGGAGATCCAGACTGAATTCTATGAGGAGTGAAGAACTGCTGTTTGCTTTTGATCATGGAATGTGCAAAGTTGTATTTTGAAATGGTTCATCTGGCAGTCACCCGTATGGTGCCTCTAGGCTAGTGATGATCTTCTAAGTTTCTTTTCGGTTTTCACTATGGAGCTTCTCTAATAATTTATTCTCTCATTCCTAACAATCATTATCAATCAGTAATTTTTGCTCTTGTTTCAACATTATCAGCATAGATCGTTCTCAAATTTCCTTCTTTTTGTTTATGACTCTACAACTACCGAAATTTCTTCTGACTACGGCATCTGCCCTGTTTCCATTCCTATCTATCAGGCTGTTCTTACTTCATTTTTAAAATCTCTTTCTTCTTTTATCCCCCTAGTACAGGTATCAGTCTGGATCCTCTGCTCTTCTTTGTCTTCTTCAAAGGATATTTTTTAATGGTTCAAACTTCACCTCCACACAGGTGACTCACAAATCTATACCTGCAAACAGTACAAGTGTCCTCAGTTACAGACCCAAATTTTCCACTTTCTATTGTAAATCTTCATATAGTGTTCTTTATGGCTCTCAAACGTAGCACTTCAGAAACAGAATTATATTTCCCATAAAAGAAATTCTTTTCACCCTCAGGAAAATTTTCTTTTTAATTTTTTAAACTCATTATAACATCATGTGTGGATTCTCAATTAATTTGTCAGATCCTTTAAAAACATTTTTTTCCTTTATTTGAGTTACTATCTTTGAATAGAAGAAGCCATCATTCTTCTTTCAACAATTCTGTCAGCAAATATGTGGGAGTTTTCCCCATACAAAGAAATTCCCCAATATTCTGTACATACCAGAATATCTAAAATTCAATTGTAGGTGTTCTAAAATTCAATTCAATTATGAAACTAACCAGAACTGGCACCCCATCCCCCATTAAGGGCTCAGTCCTATAAGACTGTTCGTCACTTTAGAAACCAATTGTTAAGTAGTAGGTCCACCATCAGTTAGCTACAACATTTGGCCCACTTGACTACACACTGGACATTCCCATGACTTTTCCCTCAGGCTTGATAATTTGTTAGCATGGCTACAGAACCCTAGAAAATAGTTCATTTACTACTGCTAATTTAGTGCAAAGGCTATGTTGAAAGATACCCATGGACAGCCAGATGAACAGACACATACAGCAAAGTCTAGAAGGCTCCTGAATGTAGGAGCTTCTGTCCCCATGGAGTCCTAGCAGGTAGATGTATTTCTGAACATGGAAGTTCTTTAACGCCATAGTGCCGGGATTTTTCCTGAGACTTCACCATGTTAGCATGAGGGATTATTACCGCAATCTCCACCCTCTTCCCTCTTCTCCTCACAGGATAAGGAGAGTGAGGGAGAAAGTTACAAGCTTCTAATTATGTCTTCGTCTTTATGGTGACCAGATTATTTCAGCCAGGAGCCCGCCAAAAGTTACCTTATAAGAATAAAAGATGTTCATGTCATTCAGGAAGTCAAAAGGATAGGAGCTCTGTGTCAGGAAGTAGAGCAAGACCAAATATTAGAACAAAAGATATATGTACCACCTCTATCACTCAGGAAATTACAAAGGTTTTAGGAGCCCTGTGCCAGTATTTTTTTTTTTTTCATTACAACTTTTCTGGGTAAATCTTTCTGAACTGGAGTTTCATTCATATTGTCTGCCTGACCCAATCCTTAGCTTTCTTGGCTGCTTAAGATTTAATGGACGCCCCCCCCCCCATTGGTTATGGATTGAAATCCAAAATCTTAAACTTCTTAACTGCAATCTGTTCCCATCTATAGCTCAGGACATTTGTTCTTTAATGGTAGCAACAGTCCTGTTATCTTTATGATTTTCCATACTGCTTTTATTTCCTAAATTGATTTATATTAACCCTTCATTGTCATTTTATTTGTTTTTACTTAGTAAGTAAACATTTTCCAATATCTCCTATATTCTAATAGGAGGTAAGTGCTTCACAGTTAATAATTTACCTGCCTTGTGATTTTCCCTGTTGACCTCAAACACAAAGTACTCTCCTACTCAACTCCACAAAACAATTGTTTCAATAACTATGACCTTAGTCATAAGATATGAACTTTTTATTTACAGTAATATTTTCATAGAGAAATATGCTCTACTAGTATTATTTGGTTCACCTTTTCTTCCCTTTCTTTATTTTTAATTTTTATTTTTTTGTAGGTACTGGGAGTCGAACTCAGGACCTCGCGCTTGCCAGGCAGGCGCTTATGCCGCTGAGCCATCTCACCGGCCACTTTCTTTAAATAGGCTTCTTTGAGGAGTAATCTATGAGGCAGCCACCCATGTCACTACTTTCTTACACAGATGATTGCACATTTAGTGGATGGTATACTACTGGGCCCCTTCCAGCTTGCTAGCCTTCCTGATTGCACATTTGGGTCTCTACTTTCCTAACTATGAAAGAACTTCCTTATGTGTACCCTCACTTGATACCTAAGGCTCTATTCTTAAGCTAGAATTTCAAAGCTGGCTCATGCTTCTATGTCATGTGGTAAAATGATTAATGATGTACCCATGAGATTTCGGTACTCTGCAGCGTCCAGAAAGGAAGCTTCCCAGGTGAAGCCCTCCTGGTTCTGGACACTTTTATTTGTACTGATTATCTCCAAAAATATTATACTGAGCTTTCATTCAGCTCGCTCAGTTACTTCTAATCATCTGAGTTTCAAAACATACAATTCCATTATTTATTTTGTCCTCAAAATATATTTGTAACATTTGCTTGAGTTTTATAGCTTTATTTTGGTCTATTCTTCCGAGTTTTAAACATTGTTTGAATTGTCATCTTTTCTACAAGTTATATGTTGCTTCTTGAGGATTTTTAAAAAGAACAAGGATGGGAAACATAAATTAATTTATAGTTACTAGTATGTATTTTTATGCATTCTTTTTTCTTTGAATATGATTATAAGCTTCCTGTGAGGACTAATCGATCATATTGTACAGTTTCTGTATCCATTATGCATATCTAATAGACCTATGTAGATAGTAGACACTAAATATTTGCTAATTTTTGGTTTAGGAACACAATCAATCATTGTTGAAAAGATACTTTTCATAACCATCAATATCAAACCAATCATACTAATTTATTGAACATAAAATTAACTTAAGCCTCAATTTTTTTACTGCTCCTTAGAACAAACCTTTGTTTCTTTCTACCTCTTCAAATTAGTAACAAATCCTGTTGGTTTGATCTTGACTATTAGTAGATCTCCACATGTTAATATGGATGAAGTATGGTGTTAACTTGTCCTACTTGTTATTAACAATGATTTAATCTAGAACCACACAGCTTAGGAAATCAAGAATAGTCTTGTCCCTTGAATTTATAATAAATGAATTAAAAATAATTCTTTCTTCTATGTGGATGCTTATCTCTAATCTTTGGAGATCAGCCTGAAGTTGTAGGCACTTTGTGGTATGTGCATATACCTTTAGAGTTTTTAATTAGGGAACTTACTAAAAATATGCCTTTTTGCTGGTAAATAAAAGTACAATAATAGATCGCAGAACAAAAAAATTAGGAACTTCATTAGAATGTTGTACATGTATCTGCACTAGAAATTTTAAGGTAATAGATTAATATTACGGTAAATCAATTGAAAAGCCCACATAAAATTTGTCAAATAATTATTACAGAAAAAAATATATCATGCATGATTGTGCAAAATCTGAAGGCTTTTTTTTTTTTTTTTTTTTGGTGGGTACCGGGGGGTCGACCTCAGGACCTCATGCGCCAGCAGGCGCCCGTGCCGCTGAGCGATATCACTGGCCCCTTTTTCGTATGTGGGATCCGGGAGTTGAACTCGGGCCCTCGCGCTTGCCGGGCAGGCGCTTAAGCTGCTGAGCCATCTCACCGGCCAATCTGAAGGCTTTTTAAAGGAAAAAGCTTCTACATATGAATTTAGTTTTTTATACAAAAATGGAACTCAATATGGAAAAGTATTGGCTGGAAATGAATGATAAACATTTTAAAGACTCTGTTAACCTTGTCCTTGCTGCCATGAAGTGTACATGAAAAATTTTAAAAATGCAAATCTTTGTTCTGTAGTGTATTCCTGTTAAAGGAAAAAGATTGAGGTGACAAAAAGTTAAATAAAGATTGTAACAGTAAACATCACTGGGCAGAAGTTATTCACAAATATATTATTTGGCCTCATTCTGTGTTTAAACACATTTCCTTCCCTCCTTTTCTTTAAACTTCCTTCCCTTTTCTCTGAAGACATGGCTGAGCATGTTCTATAGAGTCCTGTGCTGGGTGTAGAGTTACAAAAAAGAATAAAGCCTTGTTACTGTCCTTACATGAGACACATAATTGGAATATTCAGGCATCACCATTTGACAGTTTAAACAACAGAGAACTGAAGGAGGGGATAGATCTTTGGGTTCATAGATATCTTTCAGTCAAACATTCCCTGGTGTCTCCTGGTCATAAGATATCTTGAATATAGATTGTAGCCTGCCCTATATATCTCTGCTGGACATCTTCATGGAAACAAGATAATTTTTTTTAATCCAGTCTGAGATTCAGAATGGGAAGAACATTTAAACTAAGTTAACTATTTAGGACCTGTACCAGGGAACCTGTAAACATTACTAAATAAGACTTAAGGTGAAATTAGCACTCGCATTCTACACTATACTGCCTCCAAGTCATTTTCATTAGACTCTAACATATTCTAAACTTCACCAATCACCAAATATTCTCGCTCCTGAAGTTCAAAAAAGACTATGTATATAAACCATTTAGAATTAGATGAAGAAAAATGTATTGTGGACCAGGATTATGTATCTTAAGAGAAATAAGGGCATTCCCTAAGGTTTACAATGGCCTGTTAAGTAAAGATATTATACAGTCCCTGGCACATAATAAGTGATCAATAAAAATTATTGTTAAAGAAAAGATCCTATGTCAAAATGATAGTTAGCTTCCCCGTAACAGTTATGGGAGCCTACCTTTAACGACATCCTCCGATCAGAGCATATGGCTCATTCTGAAGAGAATTTACGTGTCCTCTTATTCCCCCAACCAGGTCAGAGTTTTCATGTGGGAGGGGTTGTGGTAGATGACTTATTTTCATTTTCTTATTTGTATTTCAGGAATCATTATCTCTGGCTGTCTCGCTTCTTTTAGCCTTTCTGGTTCTGGTATAGTAAGTTCTGGTTCTGGTTCCCATGAAATGAATCTGGAGATGCTGTTTCCTCCCAACCTTAATAGAAAGAATACTTGGCTTGCTCATTAAGGGGGTCATGACATCCCAGGTACACTGCAAGACTAAGCTTCTTTCTATTGTCTGAAGCACGTGAACTCCCTCATCGTGTGCAGAATTTTAGACCACGTGCATGGCAAGTTGGCCACTGACAATGGAATCTGGAGTGCTGCCATTCTAATTCAAGTTCTTGAAATCGCAGAAGATGAAAAAGATTATACAGGGCTTCTTGAGCCTCTCCATCAGATCCTAGGCTAAGATAATTAAGGCTTATTGCAATAATGGCAGCCCAGCTCGATTCCCAATATGGAGCTCCATTCGACTGTTGAAAAAAGTGAGTAATTTTAGCGTTGGTGACTTTAAATTCTAAGGATGCCCATGAGGAGTGTGGAGGGTCTGGCTGAACCTGGCAGTTTGCTTATGCTGTAGGATGTCATCAGGTGTCAGGACAATACTGTAAAGTAGCTATTTCTTTAAGTAGCAGAAGAGAGGCATGCTGATTCCTTTTGCACCATGTTAGGTAGTAGTTCCCTAAGGTCACTGAGAAGCAGAAAGAATTACATAGGACACCAAGAAGTCTCAGTTCATAAAGGGTATTAATTTGAGGGAGAATGGTTTGGGAGAAAACATTAAATTTTGAAGGAATCAAGAAACATTTGGGGAATAAAACAATGATCATTTTAGATAGTAGGGGGAATAATTCATTAAGGATTCTCTTTTGTGTGTGTCTGTGTTGAAAATTTGCATTCACGGTCGTAGAGTAACTACCGTGAATAATCAAACAAGATTAGTTTGAGGAAATAGCCATAAGATACACTATAATCACTTAGTTAATATTCCCATTGCTCAGGCAAAAAACTAAGTCATTCTTCCCTCCTCCCTTTTCCTCACACTCCACATCCAATCCACCAGCAAAGCCTGAGGCTTTAACCTCAGACACTTCCCAAATCAAACTTTCCGCACCACTCCCACCAACACCATCTTTGCCAAAGTCTTGAAAGGAAGTTTGGATTTGCCATGGTTTCCAGATTTGTGTCTCTAATTCTGCCTTACCTCCTCCACATTTTCACCCCACAGACAGAATAGTTCTTTTAAAACCTGAAACAATATGATATTATTTTTCCATGTTCCTTATCTCACTTAGAATAAAAACCAGAGTGCTTATTATGGCCTACAAGGCGAAGGCTGCAACCTCAGATTCCTCTGAGCTAAAGACTGCTCTGCAACTACAGGGCAAAGACTGTAGTTGATTCTTCTTGTTGAATATGATAGCACCCATCTCCTCTGAACTTCAGGATTTCATACTTTTCCCCAAATATCTACATGACTTGGTTTTTTTTTCTTCCATCAGTTCAGTGCTAAATGTAATTTCCTCAATGCCTTCCATGGCCATCTGATATCACCTCTCCTCCAAGCCATTTAGCTTACATTTCTCCACAGTACTTAGTAGCTATCCTAGCACTTTGCTGTAGTCATTTCTCATCCATCTCCTCGATTAACGTTTGTAGAGAATTTTTTCATTGGTTTATTCCCAGAGCCTGGTCAGGGCCTGACCACTGTATGTTTCAGTAAATGTCTATTAACTAACCACTGAATGAGATAATAATCTGGTTTAGTTTTCTCTGAAGTTGAAATAGAGGAAACCATGGTGGGGGAAATTTCGAAAATTGTGACTGCTACTCTTTTTTTCACTTACCTTTTTCTTCAAATTTTATTAACATATGTTTGGATTCCATGATTACAAGGAAGAATTAAAATACTGATTTAGCCATGGTTGCTGTTCAGGAAGGGGACATGGGACTTTGTCAGGACAGGTATGAATGTGTGCCCAATTAGTAACAGAGTCACAATTTCTATCCAGATCTGATATACAAGACCATTACTCTAAACACAGTCAACAATTTTGTCTAAGACTAGCCAAGGGAAAAAATATGTCCTTTTGTAGACACAAGTTGCTAGACTCTTTATTTTTCCAATGCATCAAAAGTTAGAAATAAACATATAATCTAATCACTGGGATTCTGCACACTGAGATCATATCCAATGGGACAGATAAAATCTTTCTCCAATTGTGGCTATGGTAATTGTTTCTTTTCCTGGCCACATCATTCTTGACTTCTGGTTTGCTGACTCATTTCCTGTGTTTCACATTGTTCTTTCTATAATGCTTTCTTACATCATGAAGTTTTATATTAACTGGCTAACATTCTTGTTTGCATAGGGGTAGACCACTAGAAGTTCAGATTTTAAATACAGATCTATCTATAGTGATTATTGCTATAGATTCAGCTGTCTGTCTTCTACGTTACATCTCTTTGAGGTTTTTCAGAAAGTTAATGTTTGTTTTTCCTTATCTATAAAGTGATAATCATAGATTTAAATCAGCCAATACACAGAGAGCTATTAGAAAAGTGGTACTTAGTAAGTCATCTATTAGTGTTAATTACTGTTGTTTATTTCAGAACTAAATGGACATTGTTCATTCCAGGACAATGTGTATTTTTAATATCCATCTTATTGGTATCTCTTCTTTATATTTTGGGATGTATATGTGTGAGGAGAAAGGTAAAACACTCCTCTGATTTTTGGCTGGAAAAAGTGTTTCTGGATTGAGTCCAATCAGGAAAACAATTTCTTGTTTGGACAATTATGATTTTCATGACATTTTTCTTTTAACATTCAAAACTTTATATTGAGTTTAGTCTTAAGTCTTCTGGGATTTTCTGTTTTACATATCTTAAGCCTTCTGGGATTTTCTATTTTACATATTTTACATTTTCTGTCTACTATGCTACATTTGCTTAAGGAATTCAATTCAGCTTCACCGATATTCACTGAGCACCTACTACCAACCAGATTCTAGGAATACAATGGTAACTCAAATGATACCCTAATCCCAGAGAACAAACAAGTTTCTGGAGGTGTTTTGCTTTTGGCCACATCTTTGTCAAGCCTGTGAACTAGAAGACCACATTGATCTCAACTGGATAAATAAGTACCAACTCATTCTTGGACTTGGCACCAAATCAGCACAGCCTGTCCTCATCTGATCCCATATGGTTCCCGATGACATCAGTGGGAATTTTGAGGGTGTATTTAGGAAGAATTTTGTTCACTACATTCTTTCTAAGTATAAATGCATGTACCCAGGAGGTTTGATGCTTATCTTTTCTTCCTCAGGTATCAACACGCTGGCCAACTGTTGCGGCGGAACTGGTAGGAACACTTGTGACACATGGTTCTTCAAAATGAGGTAAGGGGCTAGAAGAAACTTATAAATTATTAGACCTAAAAGGAAACCGTGAACCAGATTCTGGAATCTAGCTTAAATCATGCATTTCATTGGTAAGGTTAGATTGATAAGGTTATACTACTCAAGGAGACTTTGTGACATCCCAAGTATGACCCAAATGGCTGAGGTTTACTGCTTTTTTACCTAAGTGTGAAGTGCCTGATTATTTCAGTTCTCAACTTCTGTGATGCTATAAGCCATGGTTATATCTGTCTGGAAAGTTGCAGACTTGGCAATATGATTTTCTTAAAGGCCAGACAGGGTTGATGAAGAACTAGGAAAACGATTTAATTCTGCATGAAGAAATATGACTATTATCACCTCTTGGGGAATTCCTTTCCTGTTAAGTTTTCACAAGTGCAAAATGCATTCCTTGTTCAGAAGTGCTATATGACCGGTACTTGGGAATTAGTACCCATGAATTCTATGTTGTTGCCCTAGGTATCTCTAGGTAGTCCTGCTCTTGAGGGGAGAGGGAGCAGCTAGAATTTAAAACAGTCACTTGATGAAGAACAACTCCTTTGCAATTAACATTCGAAACAAGAAGAGGCAACTGTCTCCTGTTTTATATTTTGCCCAATAATTATATATGTGCCCAAGTAATTACATTCCAACAGAACTTTTTAGTAATACAGGAACCTTAGACACCGTTAAGTCAAAAGCTTAGACAAAGGAGAATAGCTGAAAAGCATCCCCTGTAGGAAGATAAGATGCTAATTTTTAGAGGCACTCAGCAGTTAGAAAATCAATTTTTCTTAACATTGAGAATTATTGAGTGGCTAGAAAAGCATCTTACTCTATGAAATATAGTCACTGTTTAGTGCCTTTCCATTTTATTTACTATTTAAAGCATACAACAGCTAGTTAACCAACTACTTATAAAATATATTTAATGTTCAGAGCCACTCAGTGTGGTTATAAAATGATTTTAAGCGTATACAAAAATGGTACGTTAACCACATTTCATGAACTATGGTTCCCTCTGGAAAAACAAAAACATTTTCCCTGGCATCCTGTGGCATCTCATCCTGAAACTTGTAAATGGCCCATACTGCTCAAACCAGCTGCCTTACTGGCTTCTGATGCCAGCCACTTCAGAGCACACACCAGAAAGATCGATATAACCCCTACGTAAGTGATAGAGCACCGCGCACTCAAAGGCTGTTAGACTCTCTGATAAAGAATGGCTTGACAGATGCAGTGAAATTAAGCAGCATGCACAAAACCCCAGTAAAGAGGTTGTAGGGCTGCAGTCTTTTCTCAGTGCATGGTGGATTGATGGTGCACTGTGACACAAGAGGCACTGAGAGGAGACTTGGTCCCTGCCATGTGTATGCATCAGTGAGTTTATGGCCTATGAAATGTGGGAGTGTCTAACAAGGGGTGGGATAAGAATGAAGCCTTTTACAAAGGAACCTGCTATAGAGAATTATGACAAGTGAGACATAAAGGGACTTAGTATAAATTTAACAACAAGGGAACGATCAACCATATTTATTTCCAGGCAATATCCTAGTTCTCTGAAAATACGACATCAGAATTTACTAGTCTCTATCTTTCATTAATGAAATTCCACGACATTGATAAGAAGAGTTGAAGGAAATGTTCCAATTTCCTGTTCATGTAATACATTTGAATATATGGTGATATTTGCTTTTTGTTTACTTTGCCATCCTGCTACATATACCCCAAGATTATGCTTCCTGTAAGCCAAGGAAAGAATGCAAAGACAACAGACAGAGGAAAGCCCAGCGTAAACTCACTCTCTGGCATGTCATATAGAGGGTAATTTTGTAGCAAGGGTATTTAATGTAGAATTCTAACCTGACAGTTGATGGAGAAAGAGATCAACATTTGACCAAAAATTTTTAAGATGCACATTCTATGAGAGAAGTGGATAGGGTTAAGAAAGTAAAAAACAGACAATAAAATTGTGAATGATTTTTAGTGAGGGCTAAGCATTATAATATGGTTCAGTTCTTAAGGCCACTTGAAAATGTGCTAGACTGGACTTCCAGTTTCTGGTGTGACGTGTAAGGAGCTTGGATGTCCTCACTCCATTCTAACAACTTCTAAGCTGAACAAAATGAAAATCAGCAAATCTTAGATCCATCAGAGAATTGTGATCATGAAACAAATGGCTGAACCCCAAATTGGAGACAGGCAGAAACAAATAATCACAAACTGGATTATCACAAATGGAGAAGAAATCATTGTAGAAACAAGTGCCAGGGAAGAAAGTTGAAACAGTAATTAGCTAATTGACTGATTGTTTAGTAATTGACTAATGGACTAAAATTTGTCAGTATAGACAAAAATGAGTGCTAAAAATTCCTGGGGAGCTCAGTCTTAGGTGAGTCCCCAAAACTTTGGTAAGTTTGACTCCTGGGAGCCTTACCAGTTTCTCAAAGTGCAGATGAAAGAAATATTCCTTTATGCTTCTGTCAGAGGGAAGGAAAAATAGTCATATTGAAATATACACAGAGCATTCTGTTCTCCTTAAAAAGAAAAAGGTCTGCCCTCAAGAGAAACTATTTTATCAGAGCCTAAACTATGGGTTTTTGTCAGAGCCTAATCAACCTCAAGAAGGGAAATGCCCAAGTCCAGCCCCCTATAGATATCTAGTCCCATGTAGATGGGGGAAAAGCTGAGAAGCAGTTGTGAAGATTACTGCCTAGGAGCACAGTGTCACTAAACAACTGAGATCTAATTATGGGGCTATAGAATGTTTCCCCTACCACTACCAGTTACCACTGTATCGGTAAAGGCTTATTTGTCACCATTACTTTTACCCAGTGCATCATGTCCAGCTTTTAACATAAAATTACAAGGCATACAAAAAGGCAAAAACATAGTTTCTAACTATAAAGGAAGCATCAGAACCAGATTTACATATGGAATTATGAGACCGGAACTTAACTTAACACAACTACACTTAATATGTAAAATTCTGTAAAGGAAAAATGTAGATAATATGTAAGAAAAGATAGGTAATTTAAATAGGTGAAAATTCTAAAACAAATTTCAGAAATAAAAACATTGTAGGCTGGTGAGATAGCTCAGCGGCATAAGTGCCTGCCTGGCAAGCGCGAGGTCCTGAGTTTGACTCCCAGTACCCACATACGAAAAAAGGGCCAGTAATATCGCTCAGTGGCACAGGCACCTGCTGGCACACGAGGTCCTGAGTTCAACCCCCAGTACCCACCCACACACACACAATAAAAACATTGTAACAAAATGAGGAATAGTTTTGATATACTGATTAGATGACAGTACATAGCTAAGGAAAGGATTAGTGAGCTTGATTATAAATCCATAGAAAATTCCAAAGTTGAAAATATAAAAGGAAGAAAGGATGGAAAAAATATAGTAGGATATCCAAGAACTGAAGGACAACAAAAAATATATCATAGGCATAATCTGAATACCAGAAGACAAAAAAGAACAAAGAAACAGAAGAAGTGCTTGAAAAAACTAAGAATTTCCCCCAAATATCACTGGATATAAAAGCTCAGATCCAGGAATCTCAGAGAATACAAAGCAAGAAAAAATATGAAGATAGGCATAGCATATTTAAACTGCAAAAAAATCACAGATAAAGAAAAAATTATCTTGAAAGAAGCCAGAGGAAAGTCAATATGCTAACTACAAAGGGGCAAAGATAAGAATGATATCAAACTTCTCCTTAAAAATCTTGCAAGCAAATAGAGAATGGAGTGAAACAATTAAAGTTATGAGAGAAACAACAAAATAAAAAAATACAACTTTTTATCCTGTAAAATTATCTTTATTTGTGAAGAAGAAATAAAGACTTTCTCAGACAAAAACTGAGAGAATTTGTTGACAGAAATGTCTTGCAAAAAATGTTTAAAGAAGTGTTTCAGAAAGGGAAAATGATAGAGGTCAAAAACTTGGATCTTCATAAAGAAGGGAATTAGAGAAAGAATAAGTAAAGGTAAAAGAAAACTTTCATTTTTTATTCTTATTTGAAGAGATAACAGTTTGTTCAGAATAATAATAGCACTAATGTATTTGGTGACTAGAGTTTATAGATAACTTTACATAACTGGGAAGCAGTATAATGTTATTCAAAAATAGAGTAAGATTAGTTATAAATGTATATTGAAAGCTCTAAGGCAACCACTTTAAAAAAGTAAAGAAAGTAAATAAATAAGAAGTATAATTGATATGCTAAGAAAGGGACAAAGCACGAAATTCTCAAAATTGTAAGAGGCAAAAGAGTGGTAGACAGCAAAAAGAACAAGAACAATCAGTAAAAACAGTAACAAACATGGTACATATTAATCCAACAATATCAATAATCACTTTAAATATCATTGGTTTAAATATACCAACTAAAATAAATTGTTGGATTGGATCAAAAGACCCAACTATATGTTTTCTAGCATTAATTAATTTTAACTATAAAGACATATACATTAAATGTAAAGGGGAGGAGAAGAATATATCATGATAACAGTAAGCAAAGGAAAGGTGTATTAATTTTAGGAAAGATTTCAAAGCAAGGCAGTTATCAGGTATAACAAGGAGTATTTCAAAATAATACAAATATAATAATAAAAGAATCTATTCTTCAAGAAGATATGACAGTCCATAATGTATATGAAGCTAGAAACAGACACAAAACCTGACAGAAATCCCAGCAGAAACAGATAAATCTACTATCACAGTTAGAAACTGCAATACCCTCTGTCAACAATGGACAGAGCCAGCAGGCAGTAAAGACTTATTCAAACTCAACAGCACCATGAATCAACTGCACAAATGACATCTATAAAACATTTCTTCCAGCAGAAAAGAATACCGTACGCATTCTTTTCAAACTCACATGGACTATTTTCCAGGAAAGACCACATTTTGGGCCATAAAACAACAATAAACCTATTTATAGAATAGAAACCGTCTACTCTCATCCACAATGAAAGTAAAATAGAAATTAATAACAAAACATAGATGGAAAATTCCAAAACAGTTGGGAAATTAAACACCACATTTGTAAATAATACATGAGTCAATGGAGAAATTTTAAATGAAAATGAAAATAAAATTTATCAAGATTTGTGTGATATAGCAGAAGCAGTGCTTGGACACATATTTGTAGCACTGGATGTATATATTAGGAAAGAAGAAAGTTCTAAAATCAATAATTTAAGCCCCTACCTTAGGAGATCTGAAAAAGAAAAAGGCAAATTTAAAGCAGAAGAAATAATAAATATTTGAGAATAAACCAACAAAAAGAAATCAATACAGACAAACAACAAATCCAAAAGCTTGTTCTTTGAAAAGATAAATGAAGCTTCTTTCAAGGATAACTAAGAAAAAGGGGAGGGCTGGTGAGATGGCTCAGCGGCATAAGCGCCTGGCTGGCAAGCGCGAGGGCTCAAGTTCGACTCCCGTGAACCCACATACGAAAAAAGGGCCGGAGATACCGCTTAGCGGCATGGGCGCATGCTGGTGCATGAGGTCCTGAGGTCGATCCCTGGTACCCACAAAAAAAAAAAAAAGAAAAAAAAGAAAGAAAAAGGGGAGAAGATATATGTTACTATTATCCTAAATGAAAGGGGGGACATTACTACAGAACTTACGGATATACATATATTAAAAGGACACTTCAGGAATGTTTTTGAATAAGTTTATGCCCACAAATTTGGTAAGCTAGATGAAATTAATCGATTTCTTGAAAAAGAAAACTTCTAAAATTCACAGTAGAATAAATAGATAACTTGAGCAAACCTACATATATTAAACATTTAATCAATAATTAAGAACTTTCTGAAACACTGGGGTTGTAGCTCAGTAGTAGAGTGCATGGTTAGCATGCATATGGCCCTGTGTTAAATCCTCAACACTAAAACAAAGAAACAAAAAACCAAAAATAAATAACAGAAAACCTTTCAAAACAGAAAACTCCAAGTCCAGATGGGGTCACTGGTGAATTCTACCAAATTCTAGGTAGAAATTATACCAATTCTTTATAATCTTTTCCAGAAGACAGAGCATAGGTAATATTTCCTGCCTTATTGTATGAGACCAACAGTATTCTTAATACCAAAATCAGATAAGACATTAAAGAAAAGAAATACACAGATAAGTAACTCTCAGGCAGATGGATACAAAAAATTTTCACCAAAATATTAAGAAATCCATTCTGACAACATAAAAACAATAGTACACCACAACCAACTGGGATTTATTCCAGGTATATAAGGCTGATTCAGCATTCAAAAATCACTTAATGTAATTCCATCACATCAGCAAGCTAAAGAAGAAAAATCACATGATCAGATCAATAAACGTAGAAAGAGCATTTGACAAAAATCCAATACCCACTTATGATAAAACCAGAAATAGAGGATTTCTTTACTTGATGAAAAAAAAGATGACCAAAATCTTCTAGCTAACATCACACTTAATGGTGACAAGTCAGAAACTTTCCCACTAAGGTTAGGAATGCAAAGATACCTCCTTTTGCTACTCATTTTCAACATTATACTGGAAATACTAGCTATGCAATAACAGATATACAGATTTGGAAGGAAGAAATAAAACTGTTATTATTTATAGATGACATGAGAATATGTAGAAAATCCAAATTAATCAACCAAAAAACTTTTGGGATAAGTTATTAAAGTTGGAAGATATGAGGTAAGTATACAAATGTCCTTGCTTTTTGATATATCAGCAACAATTAGAATTTGAAATTTAAATATCCACAGTGAAATGTTCATGTGTAAATTAACAAAATATGACTAAGATCATATGTCTAAGAAAAATTTTAAAGCTCTAATCAAAGAATGAAATAAATGGAGAGATAATCCAATTTCAAGGTTAGGAAGCTCAAATCCTCAACATGCTGGTTTTTCCAAACTTTATCTGTAGATTCAATGTACTCCTAATGCAAATTGCAGCAAGCTATTTATAGACACTGATAGACTCTACTATTTATATGGAGAGGCAAAAAACCCAGTGTGGCCACCATAATACTGAGAGAGAAGAATAAAGGTACTTGACTTAAACACATAATTATAAATTTAGTGTACTAATCAAGATCATGTGGTATTTGTGAAAGAATAAACAAGTCAAAATAAGAGTTGAGAGCCCAAAAATAACAAACAGTAATACAGTCAACTGATACTTGGACAGGTAGCAAAGGCCATACAACAGAGAGAAAACAACCTTTTCAGTAAGCAGTGCTGGAACTGAACATCCTTATGCAAACAACAAGAAAAACAAAAAGTCACAGACAGATTTTATGTCCTTCGGAAAAACTACAAAACCCTGAAAACAGCAAAAGCTTGAATGGGATGCAGAGCAACAGGAACTTTCATTCATTGTTGATGAAAATGAAAAATGCTACAGCTACTCTGGAAGACAGTTTTGCAGGTGTTTTTTTGTTTGCTTTTCTGTGTGTTTGTTGTTTCAGTACTGGGAATTGAACCCAGGGACTCACACATGCGAGGCAAGCATTCTACTACTTAGCTACAGCTTCAGGTGGGCAGTCTCTTACAAAACTAAACACGCATACCACAATCCAGTAATAGCACCCTTGATATTTACACAAACGAATTGAAAACTATGTCCACATAAAAGCCTGCACGCAGATGTTTATAGTAATTTTATTCATAACTGTCGAAACCTGGAAGCAACCAAAATGTCCTTGAGTAGGGTGAATGGATCAATAAACAGTGTTACATCCAAAGGAACATTATTCAATGCTAAAAATAAATGAGCTATGAAGCTATAAAAATACATGGAGGAGGGCCGGTGAGACGGCTCAGCGGCTTAAGCGCCTGCCTTGCAAGCGCGAAGGCCGGAGTTCGACTCCCGGAACCCACATACGAAAAAGGGGCCGGTGATATCGCTCAGCGGCACGGGTGCCTGTTGGTGCGCGAGGTCCTGAGGTCGTCCCCCCGGTACCCACAAAAAAAAAAAAAAAAAAAAAAAAAAAAACATGGAGGAAACTTAAATGCATATTACTAAGTGAAAGAAGTCAATTTGAAAGGCTACATATTGTATGACTAACATTCTAGAGAGGACAGAATTGTGGAAATAATTATGGACATGTGGTTTTCAGGGATTTGGAAGGGCGGGGTGAAAGAGGATTTTTAGAGGAAACTATTCTGTATAATGATAGGCACATGTCATTAAGCATTTGTCAAAACCTGTAGAATATCTACTAAGAGTGAACTCTAAAGTCAACTATGGAATTGGGAAGATAATAACATGCCAGCCTAAGTTCACCAAAGGCAATAAAGGTGCTATCTGATGTGGGATGTTAGTAAAGAGGCTGTGATTGTGTGGATTCAGAGAGTTTCTGGAAACCTCTCTGATACTTTCCATTCAATCTTGTTGTAAATCTAAAACTGCTCTTAAAGTCTATTTTAAGCCTTGAGTGGTAGGCAGGCCTGTAATCCCAACACCCTCCACAGGCTGAGGCTGGAGGATCACAAATTCAAGTCCAGCCTGGGCAAGTTAGTAACTCGGTGAGACCCTGTCTCAAAAAATTAAAACAAAACAAAACAACAACAAGGAACCACAAACAAACATAAAACGAAACAAAGCAAAATAATAAAGGGCTGAGGCTGTAGCTCAACTTGAAGGTCCTGGGTTCAGTCTCCAGGTTGGAGTGTGTGTATAAAACCAAAAACAGTCTAGTGAAAAGGAATTTGGGCATTTGATGGAACTGAGAGTAAAGATTAAGTTTCTAGTAGAAAAAACAACCTTGCATTAGTGACTACTTTCTTTAAAGGACAAATTCTATTTTGAAACACACATATACAGTAATGAAACCCCCAAGAAAACTTATGGTGAAGGCTTTGGTGACTAAGTTCTGCGGACACATGCAGAATCTAATGGTGAAATAGAAAAGTTTTGGATCAAACTTTTTACCTTTTTTTTTTTTTTTTTTTTTAAGTTTTGGATCAAATTTTTTTACCTTTTTTTTGTTGTTGGGTTTAGTTTTTTTAAAGGAAGAATGCCAGTGGAGGGCACTGCTTGAAGATGTACATTCAGATAAGTTTTTTTTTTTTTTTTAATGAGAGTAACATCTTTTCATGTGGAGTTCATTTCCACACAGGGGCTGAGAGGAGGATGGCGAGTCTTCCAGGTCCAGGTCTTCTTGCAGAGGAGTGGTGTGGAAGCTCTGGCGGAGAAAGGTGTGAGGCTGTTCGCCAGCGACTGTAACCCACTTAAAGGATCTATGGCGCAGCAGGGCTGCGTTAAACCAGCTCTAGTGCACTGGGGAGACTCTGCGAGAGGAGCCTAGGGCGAGGTCTGGCTACTCGGGCCTTCGTTGTGGGTGTGCTGAGCCTGTCTGCTCGAGCGCCTTGGATGGTGATGGCGGTCCTGTGACCCACCGGAGCGCTGGGCAGGGTAGGGGGGCGACGCCCGGCGTCCGTCCTGGGCACTGACCCTGCGGATGGGGCCCGGCGCGGGCTCGCGGCCAGCCCTTGAATTCGCTCCTCTGCTGTGTTCCACTTGGCGCCTGGAGGAGTCGCTGAAATTGGGGTGCTGCTGCGGAGGCGAGTCGGAGGGCAAACGGGCGGCCTCCTGGTGGAGCGGGAACGAGGCAGGACCCTGGGGACCGGGCCCGGGAGGCCTCCGCGAGCTGCGGAGGCGCGCGGGAGGCTGTGGGCGCCAGGCGGCGGGCTCCCGCGGGTCGCCAGGGCTGTCGCCGGGCGGCCTCTCGCGCTCCGCCGCGGGACGTCGGTGGGCGGGGTCGTCCCTCTCCCCGCGGCCCTCGGCGGCGGCGGCGCGGCCCTCGGCGGCGGCGGCGGCGCGGCCCGGCAGGTTCACGCCCCAGGCGTCCGCCACGTGCGCCAGCAGCAGCTGGGACAGTCGCCGGTGCGCACGCTCGTCCCAGTGCATGCCGTCGCGCAGCCGGTGCTGGCCCGCGTGGCGGAAGTGGAAGTGCAGGTCCAGCAGGTCGAAGCCTCGCCGGGCCGCCTCGACGGAGCTGTAGAAGTTGGCCTCTACGACGTCTTCGCGCAGGCGGCCGGGGCCGGCCGGGCCCCCTGGCGGGAGGAAGCCGCCCGACACGACGTCGGCCACCGGCAGGGCCGTGTTCCACACCAGCAGGCAGGACTCGGGCAGCACGCGGTCCATGCGTCGGAACAGGCACTCCAGGTCCTCCCGGTACCTCTCGGGGAAGTGACGGCCGTGCCTCGAGAGGTCCCAGAGGCACGAGTTGAGGACGACCAGGTCCGGCGCGTGCTCGCCCCTGCGCAGCTCCGACAGCACCTCCTCCAGGTAGGCCGAGTAGGCGCGCGTGAGGAAGTAGAAGCGCACCAGGTGGTGGCCGGTGCAGAACTGGCGCACCTCGCGGTAGTAGATGTCGTTGTGCGTGCGGCCCCCCCTGCCGCCCTCCAGCAGCACGTCGTGCTCGAAGCTCAGCTCGCCCTTGGTCTTGAGCTGGCGAGAGGACAGCAGACAGTCCTTCTGCAGCAGGAGCACCAGGTCCTTGTACACCGCGCGCTGGATCGAGTCGCCCATGACCACCACGAACTTGTTGTGGAGCAGCTGGCGGACTTCGCAGGTCCGCAAGTGGCTCATGGTGGGGAGGGCAGGGAGGGCGGCCTGGTTCTTACCTTTCCGATCTGGAGAGGGTGCGGGGCCAGGGCCGAAGCTCCCGGGAGGGAGGGGCGCACGGGGATCCTTCCTGCCTGGGCCGTGAGGAGCGGGAAGTGGGGTCGGTGCTCCTCAGCCGCAGCGCACATCCCCAGGACGCGACCGCGTACCACCGAGGCTCCCGCACCAGCCCGGGCTCCACCTGGCGGAGTGGAGGTGCGGAAGCCGGGCGGCGCCGCCACTTCCTGTGGAGGGAGGGTCCGCCGTCGCAGGGCCAGCGCACAGCCTTGTTCCATCAGCATCTCACCGACGGGTCTCCGCCCTCTGGATCCCTCTCCTTGTTGCTGACTCCCTGTTCGCGTCCGGCCTCGGGTTGAGCGTTCCTTCGTTGTTGGCTTGCTCCTCCTTCTTGGCTGCCCTTGTGGCATTTGGGGAATGACTGCACTATGGGAAGAACCCAGCCTGGGGGCTGACCTACTCCCAGGTTTCCAAGAACTGGTTGGCCGAATACGTGGGTCTCAGGTAAATACTGTAGGGCTCAAGTCTGTTTCTCTTATTTCAGCTATTTACTGCCAGCTTACGATATAGTTACGTGTGCTTGTAAAAATACGGAGAAACGCCCGTGTGTTTTTTACCCACTTTCCCCGTGGGTGATGTCACTGAAAACCACTGTACCTCCCTTGGTATCCTGAACAATAAGCCACTTCCTTCCCTGAAGGATCCTACCTATTGTCCTTTCCTTGTCTGACCAACTCCTTCCTGTTCCATTCCCCGATGCTAGGCAACCGCGAAACTATTCATTTACACAAATCTGGCATTTCAAGAATTCGTTATAGATGGAATTGTACAGTGTGCGATGGGGGGGGGTGTTTCCTCAGCATTGCGCTCTGAAGATTCATCTAGCTGACTTTGTAGACTCTGGTCAACCGTTTTCTGTATCAGGAAGTGTGTTTCCTGGTGGTATAAATGTGTCAATACTTTGTTCCTTTTTTGTTACTGAGTGCTGTTCAGTGGTGTAGATGTACCACAGTTGGTAAAACCAGTCACCCATCGAAAGGACGGTGGGGTTGTTTGTCATTTTTGGTTGTTATAAATCATGCTGCTGCCAGCATTTCTCTACAGGTTTAACTTTTTTTTTCTTCTCCTCCTCCTCCTCCTCCTTTCTTCTTCTTCTTCTTCTTCTCCCTTCTTCTTCTTCTTCTCCTTCTCCTTCTTCTTCCTTTCTTTTCCCCCCTGTGGTGGGGTTTGAACCCAGGGCCTTGTGCATGCTAGGCAGGACCTCTACCACTGAGTTGTATCCCCAGCCCTCTGTGTAGATTTTTGTGAAAACCTAGATTCTCATTTCTCTGGGCTAAGCCCAGAACTGTGGTCGCAGGGTCCTATGATGTTTGCACAGTTAGTGCTTAAGAAATGCCCACACTGTTTTCCAGAGTGGTTGCACTATTTTACATTTTCAGTAGCAATACATAAGAAACAAGTTTCTTTCTCTCTGGGCTATACTTACAGATATCCTGCATATGCATACCCTGGAATCCTTCAGATCCTTGCTCAAGCAAATCCACCCTTGGGAGTCAGGAAGAGTTTTTTGTTTTGTTTTGTTTTGTTTTAATGTTTTTTTTCCCTGTTTGGTGCCCTGATAGGTACTGACTCCCATTCTTTAGAATTTGCCCTGTATAACTCGGTTCAACTCCTCTATGGCTGGGTTGTCTTATGTAGGTCCTTTAGCACTTGGCTTGGGAAACCTAGAAGTGTCGTGTTTGGTTCATGTCTGCAGGCAGTGGGAGGAGCCAAAGACTTAAAGCATTTAACTGGGCAGGTATGTGCAAGGTTGCTGGGTTTTATCTTTATGTCTAAAATCTCAGCTCTCATCACCATTTGCTCTGTATTCGTGAAGGAGAGAGTAAGAGGAAGAAATCTTGCTGTTTCCAGTGTGGCTTTACAGTTCGTCACTCTGCTCTTTCGGCAAGGGCCCCTCTTGCTTTTTGTAGGTGTTAAATCTGAGCGTGGAGACTGAGGATCTGTTGGATAGCCAAGCCTCTTCTGTGTTCCCTACTCCGTTTTCCCCAATGCTCAGATCTTTTCTGCTTTTGCTCTTCTAGTATTTTCTTAAATTGTCATCAGAACTTCTTTCTTTTCCAGCACAATTTTTATTTAAAAAAAATATTTTTTCAGTGATCTGAATGTAACCAGGAAAAGAAAAAACATAAACTTGTGCCCGTGTGTGTCTTGAGCCAAATATCCTCCATTTAATTTTTTTTTATTGTGGAAACAAATATATGATCTTGCACAATTCTTTTTTCCTTGCTAAAATTGTTTCCTCTAAAATAGTGTTGGTGGCCGAGGTAGAAGGAAAAGTAAATGATTTCTAAGGCAATTTTCACCTTATTACAGTATATGACTTTATGAATCTATGACTAGAAAGTTAAAATCATACCATGTTGCCACATTATGTTAAGAGGTAATTATTTCTTATTCCAATAATCTTTTCAAAGGACCCTCCAAATATTCCCCTGTGCTTCAGCTGTATGCACTGGGGCGTGCACAGGCACATACACACACACATAACCACACACACACACACACACACACACACACGGGTGAATAAAGTTTCTGTTATATGAGAAACCCCCAAAACAAGTAATGTAAAGAGCAAAATAAAGGAGAGATGGTAAGAAACAGGATATAGGGAGTCGGATATTTTGGAGATGGGGAAGGGGATCTGGAGAACAGGGGGAGAAAAAAAGGTATAGGGGAAAGGAAATCAGAGATGATCAAGATATGATTATACATATGCACCATTTCTCCAAAAGGAATGTAATTATTATGTATCACAAATATATACTAATAAAAATAACCAACAACGACAAAAGAAATAGTAAAAGAAAAACCTCATAAGCTATTTGCATTTGTGTATAATTTGGATCAATAATCTTCCTCTTAGCTTTAGAGTTGGGGTGTAACCCTACTTTGTCTTTCCTAAGTTTAGCAGATTTGGTTAGATGTTAGCATCAAAATGTCTTGATTCCTCGTATACCATGAAATACAAATTTCCAACTGAATACTCAGGTCTAAATTTATTCATTAAATTAAAAGCATGACGTAGATGAAGGGAAGGTTAAAAACTCTCTTGAGATGGGCAGGAGACATAGATAGATAAATATGTCCCATTTACTTCAAATAAATAATCTGAAATTATAAAATCAACCTGAACCCAAATATTACTATTTGGGTAGGCACTGGGTAGGGAGAGAGAAGTGTATTGTATTTGAGATGTATAGTGATATCTACACGTGGGTCCAAATAAAAGCATAAATGTTAGGCACATCTGCTTTTAAATTCCACTGTAATATTTTCACTAAATTCTTTGGATTTAGGCGTTGAATTTATTCTAGTTTTAGGAGTTAAGAAGTAAACTATACAAGGGGTAATTAACATAAGGCAGGAAAATAAGGGAAAAGACCAGGATTGAAGATTTAGAGAAGCCTTTTCTGACCATCATATCCATGTCTTTTCCCTCTTTCCGTACTCAGGCTCCATACTCCGCTTTATTTTTCTTCACAACCTTTATTGGTTATTTATTATCACTTATGCCATCAGATTTAAGCTCTATGAGAAAATGCCTTGTTTTTCTTATTGATGTATCCACAGTTCTTAAGACGATGTTGGGTACATAGCTGGTTCCCAATAAATGCTTGTAGAATGAAAGATGAACCAAGGAAACTCATCCTTGGAAGAGATCTTTAAAACCTATTCTAAAACCCATTGAATGCTTGAATTGACTAAATAACATTCTACTAATGAGTGATTCAGACCACATTTTTATCTTCCTTCCCATTTAGTTAGGAGAAACTCTGCTTTCCATGGCAGTCTATTTTGTTTTCAGAAAATAGGACCATTACAAATCTCTCACTGATTTTTTTAAGGACTCTTATTTTATTCCTTGAGATATGAGAAGGCCATGATAATTATTCTTCCACATAGCAGTTTTTAATATGTATGCATACAAGCCATGCGTGGTAGTACACACATGTATCCTATCACTCAGGGAAGTTGGGGCAGGAGGATTGTAAGTTATAGCCCAGCCTAAGATGCTAAATTAGCAACTTATTGATGCCCAGTCTCAAATGAAAACTACAAGATAAAAAGGGCTGAGGATATAGCTCAGTGCAAAAGCCCTGGGTTCTGTCCCCCAGCAATGCAGTATATATACATATGTATATATCTATATCTGTATCTATCTATATGGGTATATATATATATATATATATATATATATATATATATATAGTCTCTTGAGTGATCTTTTTATATTGACCACAGATCTCTTCAATTATTTTTACTAAGCCATGGTGTCATTTCTATTCTGTTAGAACATGTCTCTATGTTCAAATAGGCAAAATGATAATAAGGGAGATACTTCAGAAGTATGTCACTGTGGCCCAAACAAATTTTTTTGTATAGTAATAAAGTAGATCCCCATGGAATCCTTTGAAGGGAAGAGGGGCATTATCCCACAGGTATCTACTTTATTACCTTTCTAGGGTCCTCTATCCTGGTTGAATCTGAGCATCACACATGATGGGGAGGGGCAAGAGGTGCCTCATCTCCTCACAGGTATCTTTGACCTCATGTGTGTCCCTTACCTATCTTTCATTTTTGATTGAGCAGTAATTTCAATACCTTCATTTTCAAGTTGTCATTTGCATTGGTTCTTGCAGCCAGACCAACTTTTGTAGTTGTTCTTAATTCCTGAATCTCTTCCCTATTTCTCATTACTCTTCTCAGAATGCATCACAGATCATATATATGAATATATATATGCCATATATGGCATTCAAAATAAATCCAATTTTCCAGATGTAGTTTGATCAACACACAGTCCCCATTTGAATTATCACCGCCTGTGTTAAATTAATGCTGCTTAAAAGCTAATCTGCTCTTTTAGAAAATCCACCACAGTCGTGACTCACAATTGACTATCTTGCACTAAACTTGTCTGAGTCATTTTAACACATGATAAATATTCCCTGCCCTAAACCTGTGCCTCTGGCTTTTACATTTGAGAGCAAATGTAAAGACTTATTACAGTAAGATGTATTCTATTGTTCAAGTTGGCCAATATCTTTTTATTCCACTGCTATCACCTGTCAAGATCTTTTTGGATTCAACAACTTTATTTGTGGTTACTTAATAACCTTCTCAGCAGTCTGCAAACCATGGCTGATAAGCATCCCATCTATATCTGCAAGTCTGTAGTAAAAATACTAAACTAGATAGGACAGGATAAGAAACTGGTACACATACACCTTTCTCCAGGTTCGCACTTACCCATTTTTCAGGAGATCTAGGATATAATTAACCCATTATCAAGCCACATACTTTTCTTTGCTTTTATATCATATTTTTCCATCTTATCCAACAGCAGCCCCCCAAAATAGTATTAGACACCTTCCTAAAGTTTTTTAGAGTAGGCTTACCAGGTCTCATGGTTTTAACAGCATAACCTTGCGAAAATATGAAGGATGATTTCCCTGTTTGTCCCAATCTACTTTCTGTTCTGCTTTATGTCCCTCAAAGCTGTCCTTTGTGCATTGTATGGATTCCACTGTCTTGAACTGGCCGGCAATTGCATGAGGATAAGAGGAGAGTGAGATTTTGGTGTGTATTTTCCCAGATGCCTCTCTTCACAGCCACAGATAATCACTGGTTTAGCATAAAAGGCTTAGTTTTATCAGTGGCTGAAATGTTGGTCAAATGGACTATCTTTCAGCTGAAGAGACAGCTACAGGTCTCGAGATTTTCACACATATCTGCCTTCCTGCAGCTTCAAACCTAAGGATCAGGGCCTTGCAACCTCTAAGATTGTAGAGCTCCATGATTGAATTAATATTCTGTGGTCTCTGTCTTGAAATTATTAACTGTTTTTTATGAGGTGCCCTGCAAGTTACATAGCCAGTCTTGATACAGGTGGTACCAGCTCCCCACAGTTGCTTCAGTGTCCCTCCAGGTTTCCTTTAACCCTACCCTCACTTACACTCTTTTCTTGTGTGTGCCCTCTGTTCCCTGTTAGGGCACTGATAAATACCGAAAAAACTGAGTTGAGTCAAATTTATTTTTGTGAGCCATTGTTGGCTTCTAGTGATCATTGCTTCTTTATGTTCTCCACACCAATTGCTTTGTATTAAAAAATTCTGAAATGTCAGCTGAAATCAGTGTAATGCTTACTTGGCTCTAATTTCCCAGAGATCCCTTTGTCTCCATTTTCAAAATCAGATAATATTTCCTGGCAGTTTTTTTCCCTTTGCTCTTTTGATAGCACCTCAAACACCACGACAGTGTTTGGTGTGATGTCCACTTTGCAGCTTCTTTAGAGATCTCTAGAGAAAATTCAGGACCAGAAGTTTATGTGTCCTTCTCCAGCTAGAGCTCCAGCTCCATTTTACCAATATGAGGTGTGATTGAAAAATATAGTAAATATTTAAAATTTAAAAAAATTACTGTAGTAAAAGACACATTGCATGAATCTCCTTCAAAACAATCCCCCTTGCTTTGAACACACTTGTCCCATCATCCTTTCCACTTTCAGAAGCAGTACTGGAAAGTTCTCTTCTGTGTCTTTAGTTGTGATATCATGGCTTTTTTTTTTTTTTTTTTTTTTTTTTTTATGTGGGTACCAGGAGTTGACCTCAGGACCTAGCACTTGCCAGCAAGCGCTTGTGCCACTGAGCGATATCTCCGGTCCTTTTTTTCCTTTATGTGGGTTCCGGGAGTCGAACTCAGGGCCTGGCGCTTGCCAGGCAGGCGCTTACGCTGCTGAGCCATCTCACTGGCCCTATCATGGCTTTCTTGATGTCCAGAATTGATTCAAAATGTTTACCTTTTGTGGTCATTTAGATTTTGGGGAAGTTCCAGATCTTGCACAGTCCCAGATGCTGTAAATAAGATGGATGAGGACACACCATAGTGTTTTTTTTTTTTTTTTTTTTTTTTTGTGGGTACCGGGGGGTCGACCTCAGGACCTCGCGCGCCAACAGGCACCCGTGCCACTGAGTGATATCACCAGCCCCTTTTTCATATGTGGGATCCGGGAGTCGAACTCGGGCCCTCGCGCTTGCAAGGCAGGCGCTTATGCCACTGAGCCATCTCACCGGCCCACACCATAGTGTTTTTACAAGCTGCCTTTCCACTGGGTGGCACTTGTCAGCAGCATTCACTGTATTTTTGCTCACACCTAATAAAGACATGGAAGGTGGTTTACAGAATGGCTTCAGAAAGTGTCAAGAATGATTGGAAAAGTTTGTTCAAAGTGAGGGGAGAGTTATTATAAGAGGGATTAATGGCAATGTGTCTTTAATGTCATATTTTATTTTATTTTATTTATTTATATATTTTGGCACTGGGATTCAAACTCAGGACCTTGCGCTTGCCAGGCAGGTGGTGTGTGGCTGAGCTATATCCCCAGCCCCTAATGTCATATTTTGAAAATATTTAAGCATTCACTGCATTTTTTTTGCTCACCTGTATATGTTTTGTTTTTTCAGTCCAATAAGAGGTTTGCTTTCTCTTTGTCATTTGTCATATTATTGACATCAGAGGATACCTTCTTTACCTTCTCCTTGTTCTGATTGAAAGTTTATGGACTTTTTTTTTTTCTTTAAAAGGCTGCATGTATTTGTTGCCACAGACTTCCTAAAACTATCAATTCCATGTTATTCTCTAAGGTGAGTTTTTCCCTTCTCAGTTCTTCCATCTCATCTTTGTCCTTTGAGAGAATAAACATGTTAACATACAAATTTAGAGACTTCCCTCAGCCCCCTCTCCCTTTGAGCTCTAAGAAGGAAAGATTCCGTATTGTGCCTGAATCTTTTTTTTTGTGTGTGTGTGAGTACTGGGGGTCGACCTCAGGACCTCGCGTGCCAGTAGGTGCCCGTGCCGCTGAGCGATGTCACCGATCTTTTTTTCGTATGTGGGTACCGGGAGTCGAACTCAGGACCTCGTACTTGCCAGGCAGGCGCTTATGCCGCTGAGCCATCTCACCAGCCCGTTCCTGCATCTTTATGGCTGGGCTTTTGCCGTTCTGGATGGGGTCCTTAGAGCAGAGAAAGACCAGATTGATTTTCAACAGAAAAGGCCTAAAAAAAGAAGTGATTATAGAGATTCAAGTTTGAGTTAAAAAGAAGGGTTTTAATGAGCTGTTATATGGAAGAATCCAGAGTGTGGTAGGTGTTAGGAAGCAACTGCCATGGGATGAATGATGAATAAAGAAAAGGAGCACCTTGTTCTGCTACATATGTCTGTTCCAGAGACTTCTGTAAAGATCCCAGTGACCTTTAAATGCTGTCCTGGGCCTTACCGTGTTGCATATATCACTGTGCTGAGACCAGCCTCAGGCAGGGCCAGTGATGTTTGGGTTTCACGTCTGTCCCTTCAAAATTTGAGCTCAGCAACCACATTGTTTCCTTTAAAATATCTGGTCCTTTTTTTTCACCTGCGGCTTCATTGTTTGCAGTTGCAGTTAGAATTACATTTATGTGAATTCATAAAGTCGTCTTCCATTATAGTGTTTCCTGGCAAAAAAAAAAAAAAAAAAAAAAAATTAAATTGATCCTTTTCTTTTAGTGAACATCCTAAAATATTTTCATTATTTCTGCAGACTTACTTCATGGAATAGTATTCCTGGAAGATTTTATTTCAGAAGAATGAAAACAAGAATTAATGGTAAACGTTTAGGAGATGCTACTTATTATTGTCTTCATGCATTTTGTGTTGTCACAACAAGATACCTGAGTTTGGGTTATTATAAAGGGTAGAGATTTATTTCTTAAATTGTGGAGGCTGGGAAGTCTAGGGTTGAGGGATCTGCATCTGTCAGGGTACCTCTTGTTGCATCTGTCCATGGCAGAAAGTAAAAGGTGAGAGAGGGAGAGTAATTGAACTTCCGGCCTCCAGCCCTTTTATGGTCAGCATTAATCCTCATGACCAAAACAGCAGCCCCAGTCCTCCCTCTCTCAGCGGTGGAGGTAGTATGCTTTCGTGAAGACACATTCAGTCACAATATTCTACTTCTGGCCTCCCGCATTTACGTTCTTCTCACATACAGAATACTTTCATTCTACCCCAAAAGCCCAGAAGTCTTAACTCCTTACAGCACCAGCTCAAAAGTCCAAAATCCAAAGACTCATCCAGATCACAAATGTGTGAGACTAAAGGCACAGTTGATCCCGAGGCAAATTCCCTGCCAGCTTGGCACTTGTGAAATTTACAAGATATATGCTTACCAAAGGATAATAGGTTTCAAGTATACATTCTCAATCCAGAAGGGAGACTAGACAAGAAGAAAGAAAGAGGTAACTGGTCTCAAGTAAATCCAAAACCCAACAGAGAAAATAACATTCAGTCTTCAGAATAATATACTTTCACTTTATGTTCTGCATTTTGGACACATTGGAGTCTGAGTCCAGACTCTGTAGTTTCAAAGAATACCTCCTACCCTTCTTGCTCCCGTGGTTCTGCAGAGCTCAGTCTCCTGAGCAGCTCTTATAGGGTGGAGTCTGTGCCTTCAGCTCTCTCAAGCTGGAGTTACATATGTGACTCCACCCTTCTGTGGTCTCGGAGGCTGCCCCACTTGCATGGCTCCATTAGGCATCGCCCTAGTGGGGATTCTCTGTGATGGTTTTGCTCTTGTGGTTCCACTGGGCATTGTCATTGTGGAAACTATGTTTGGGGTCTCTGCCAGTGTGACACCTTTACCTGGGTCTCCAGACTATTGGTGACATCCTTTGAATTAGGAGCTGGCATGGCGCTGTAGCGCTTGGCATTTAGTGTACCTGCAGCCTGCAGAATTAGCACTACGTGGATGCTGCCAAGGCTTGTTGCTATTACTTTTGAGATGCACTTGAGCCGTGGCTGGTAAGGGGAGGTGTGCTTTGTTGGAATTCAGTGTGCAGAAAGAATCCTGGCAGTCCAGGACATAACAGTTGAGATCTCCTATGTGCATCTCTGGAAATCTTGTACTCAAGGTCCTAGCTTGCCTGGGAGATTACTGAAGTGCTTTGTCCCATTTTCTTGATGAATAGAATCTGGCTTTTCTCTAGCCATATTAATCTCTGTTGCAAATGATCACTTGTCCACTTCCATACTATTCTCTTTTGAACATGCTTTCTTTACTTTTTAAATCCCCAGACTAAGAAATTTCCAAATTCTTATATTCTGCCTCCCTTTTAATTATAAATTATGACTTTACATCATTTCTCCCTTCTTTCATTTTCCTGTAAGTGGGCAACATAAGCCACGTAGCACCTTGAATACTTTTCTGCGTAGATATTTCTTCTGTTATATAGCCTGGTTCATTCTTGTCCTAGTCTGTTTTGTGTTGCTGAAATAAAATACCTGAGACGATGTACTTCGAAAGACAAAAATATTTATGGATTTAGTAGCCTGAAAGTCTGAGATCCGGCAGACGGCTCCTTCAGTTTGGCTTCCCACGAAGGCCTTCTGACTGCGCTATAACGTGGCCAACAACATCATATGCACATCACAGGAGTGCATGGGGGGGTAGGTGTTGTATGGTGAGAGAAGAAGCAAGAGAGCATGAAGGAGCCAGGCCTGCCTTTTATAATAATATGCTCTTGCAGGAACTAATCCACTCACACGAGATCTGCATTAATCTCTTTAGAAGGTCACCTTAGCACTTGCCACTAGGCCATGTCTTTTAAAGGTTCCACCACCTCTCAATGTAACCTTGCTAGAGTCCAGGCTTCCAGCATGTGAACCTTTGGGGTATAAACCACATTTAATCCATAGCATTCATTCTTAAATTCTACTTTCTACAAGTCCTAGGGCAGTGATGGTGAACCTTTTGGAGCTTTTCAATGTTACAGACAGCCCACTGTGGCACATGAGCCATAGGTTTGCCACCACTATCCTACAACATGAACATTCCTGCCAAGTTCTTTGCAACTGTATAGCAAGCATTGCCTTTACTCCAGTTTCTAATACTATACGTCGTCCTTATTTCCATCTGAAACCTCATTGGAATGGCCTTTACTGTCCATACTTCTACCAACATTCTGATAATGCCCATTTACATAACACCTAAGAGATTTAGACTGCACTTTCAGTTCTTGTCTTCTGACAAGAAGACGCCACAGTTTCCTTTACTGTTGTATTCATGGCACTCTAGGACTTTTTAAGCCCTTTTCTCAAATTCCTCCAGCCTCAATCCACTTCCAAAGCCAAAATCCACTTCCACTATTTCAGATATTCATTATAGCAATGCTAGAATTTTCTCAGTCCTTTTTTCCTACTACAACAGAATATCTGACACTGGATAATTTATAAATAATGTAGATTTATTTCTTATCATTCTGGAGGCTGAGATGTCCAAAATTGAGGGCCTCACATCTGACTATGGCCTTCTTGTTGTATAATTTCATAGGAGAAGATGAGGAGAGAGACGTAAGGGACTGAACTTGCTTCTTTTAGTCTTTCTATAATCAACATTAATCCATTTATGAACGTGACGCTCTCATTAGCTAAACGTCTACCATTAGGTCTCACTTATACTACAGCATTGAGCTTCACATTTCCAACACATGCATTTTGTGGGATACATTCAAGCCTCAGCAAATATGTACTCATCCCCTAAAGACTGCATGTAGATTCACATATTAAGGACTTTGAAAAGTTCTGCTATGAAAGAATTTACCTAACTTGGTTTAACCCAGCGATCCCTAAATTTATGCTGAGAATCAAAACCATTTATGACTACAATTTCCTTGTCTATATTTTCTATTACTGTTACTTTATCATTTAGCTGTCTTCATTTATGTGATTTTTACTATTCAGGAAACTTGCCTAGCAAGTTAGAGTTGAAAGTAACTTCGTTGTCCATTTCAGGAACTACTAGAAAATCTATTTGTACACTCCACTTTCCCTCATCAAAGAAGATGTTCTTTCTCAGGACATGAGAGCATCAAAGAAGGTTTCTTTTTTCAAGATTAATTTTGAAATTATATTAATATTGGGTTTAAAAAAACTTTAATAATATATCATGAATACTAAAAAAGGTCCCATGTTGAAAGACCTACCTTTAAACAGAATCCTCAAATCCCATAAATACCTTTCTTTGTATCTCCACTGTAGATGATGCCGAGATTGTCAATGCAGTTATCTTTCTTATTGGTAATCAAAATCAGCTTTGCTATGTGAAGATATAATTTTAGAGAAGTAAGGATTTGAGACTCTGATCACGGAATATTTTCTTCATGTGAACCTATTTATATCTTGGGAAATCAGTGTTCTTAGGGATACAATTGAGAGGATATAGGCTCAAGGATTGTGCAGGAGAATTCAGTGACCAGAAAGGCCTAGATCCATACTATTGGAAAATCATCTTTTCTTTGAATTATACAATATTTCTTAAGGAAATCTTCTCAGTCAACATGTTTATATACACTAAAAGGAACCAGATCTTTCTTCTTGTATTTTTTCTTACAATAATGTAATGCCAGATACTGTGTTCTAAATATGTTTCTCAGAATTATGATGTTGAAATGTAATTGTCTGTGAGTCTTGGTATTAAGAGATGAAGCCTTTGCGAGGTGACTGAGTTGTGTAGGTGGAGCCCCCAGGGATGGAACTAAAGCCCTCCTAAAAGAGTTCCTTCTGTTCTGCTCTCTGGCCAAGTGAGGACATTGCTTAACCCTTTTTGCCCCATCCTTTCTGTTGTATGAAGATGCCTAGTCAGCATCGTCTAAGGAAAAGGCCTTCACCAGACACCAAACTGCTGGCCTTGGACTTCCCAGACTCAAGAACTATAAGAAATACACTTCTGTTGTTTACAAATTACACAGCGTCAGGTATTTTGTTATAGTAGCGTCGATTAAGACACTCGGATACACCAAGACACAGGATTTTATTTTCAGTTTCTTTTCTTCATGTTGCCAGGTGAAGTGGGGGGTTGTGTTTCAGAGGTATGTGCAGAATTATTTGGAAAAGCACGGAGTGTGATAAGAATCTCTGAAAAGGTCCACCTGTTGGAGATTTAAAATATCCAGTAACAAAGGTGGTAATAAGCCTCCTATAAATGAGATGAACTCTTGGTCACATAGCTAGCTGGGAGTTCTAGGAAAGCTATCCAGTTCTAAGAATCTCCCAGTAATCTGTTTGACCTGCTTTAAACATGGAGATGGACCCGGGAGAATAGAGATGATATAGGACATACTCTGTCTCTTATGTTCATTTCTCCAGACTGTGATACCTGTTATCCGTTGCTTTGTCACCTGCTCATGTCCTCAGCTCTCTGCCATGCCCTTGTCCCCTGTTCCCTCTCACTCCTTACACAAGATGAGATTGACAGATCAAAGCCTGAGTCACACTGTGACACAAATTTACTGTAACTCAGAGATTAAAAATTTAAAATAAGAATAAAATTTATGTATTTGTGTAATTTTCTGAATTTCATTTCTCTCATTTGAAAAATGAAGTTTTAACAACTGTCCTCAGGATCTCAAAGGTTGTTACAGGGATTATGGCATAGAAGAACCAAAATTAAAAACTTCTTTATTAATATAAATGTAATTCATTGTCAGTACATAAAGGTGGTAACAGGCATAGGTACTATTTCATGGTAAGTTAGAAATAATAGGGAAAATGGTGTATTATCCTGGCCACACTAAATATTTCACTGTAAGGATATAGTTTTTAGCAAATCTTAGGTTAAAGTAACTATTGTCATTTTTGTCTACGGGCACAGCATTATTTTTGAATTTAATTCATTCAGGCTACAGAACTCTAGCGGTCATCAAAGGCATAATTATAACATATTTATAGCCTATTATTATTGTAACATTCTGAAGTAAAGAGCAAGAATTCCACCCAGTGAACTTGTTCTTCCTGTTACTGACACAAGATTGAGACATTTAAATGCTAAGACATGGATCCCTCAGGCAGAGCATAAAATATTTATAATGAAGGGAGTATGGACCAATAAATTTCAGTTATGAATGTTTTTAGCTAGAAGAAATAATAAATAGCCTTCCACAGGCAATATTTCAGTTTGTATTTATTATACCTCATCACACCAGATTTTCGGGAAACAATAATGATTGCATAGTAGGACACTAAATTACTCTCATGTTTAATGAACGATTAAACTGTTAAGTTTTAATTAAGATATAAGAGCCTCTCTAATTTGACTCTGAGATGTGGTTTCCTTGGAAAGGTATAGTTCATGACATTAGCAGTAAAGACATTGATTTGATATATTTTTATTTAAAGAAATTTCTGATATAGGAGTGGCTTTGTAAAGGGAATATCAAGTTTGTAGGGTTTGAGAAGGGAGAAAACAGATGGCATTTAAATAATAAGGAGCCGGATTATGTAGTATTTGGAATGTCTAACCTGTAGTCCATTTAAACAGTTTTAAAAATTGGTAGAGAAAATGGCTTCCATTTTTGTTGATGATGCCTAAACATTGCTAGGAGATATTGTGGTACCTGGGAAATAATGTAACCTGGGAGGCAGAGGACTTGAATCAGAGTTCTGGTTTAGTAACTTACTATCCGTGTGACCCTGTACAGGTCATTTATCTTCCACACTATTTGTGAAGCAACAATAAGACGTATCTTGCATGGTTGTTATGAAGTAGGGTAACTTGTAAGTGTCACCCTGAGCCCATCAGGGAGCAGAGCCTGATTGTGAGCTTTGCATAGGTATTTATGATCCTAAGAACAGGCAGGTTTAAAGAACTCAGAAACAAGGCAAAGAAGGAAGGAGTGCCATCGCCAAGCTGAGTTGTCAGTAGGCCACTCTTAGAAGTGCCTGCTTGACCACCAAGTACTATCTGAGAGCCTTCTCGTAAAATGTGAGTCAGGATCATCCGTCTAGGGAAAGAATAGAAGAATTTATTTATCAGTTTCCTTCTCCTTGTCTGTCACTCATGGGATATGTTATGGGCTGTATTTCCTCTGTTAAATTCATGTGTCGATGCCTTAATTCCCAGTAACTCAGAATGCGACTATATCTGGATATAGGGCCTTTAAAGAGGTGATTAAGTTAAACTGAGACCAATGGCGAGGACCCTAGTGTAGTCTTACTGGTGTTCTTATGAGAAGAAATTAGATCACACGGGACATGAGGACATGGTTAAAAAGCAGCCATCTGTAAGCCCAGATGAGAGGCCTCAGAAGAAACCAAACCTGTTACCACCTTGATCTCAAGCTTCTCTCCTCCGGAACTGCAAGAGACTACATTTCTGGTGGTAAGTCACCTCCTCTGTGGTATTCTATTATGCCAGCCCTGGCGAACTGATGTAAGGTGCTGGCTTCCCTACACTCTGGGGGAAGTCAGCACCCATGTGTGACAGGAGAGTTGGTTTCATCTTCGTCTCCAAGTTGAAGTGTCACCAGAAAGGCCCCAAGTGGGAAGTGAGAGGTGGGTTTGGGGGGAAGGGCTATCAAGCTGCACTTGTTGGGTGCTGACCGGAACCCTAACTGATCGTGTAGTCACTTTAGTGTCTGGAGTAGTGTAGGTGAGCTCTAAAGAACCTGAAAAAGTACATAAGAGGCAACACAGTATGAAAGACCACCTCAAAACTGCAAGGTTGCCATTCATAATACTGAGAACTACTTAGTGCTACTTCATATGTTTATGTAGGATTCATTAGGAATATATATAATTTCTGAGCTCATAATTGTATTACTGAATTGTTTTAATTCATGTTCATATACCACACTTCTCAGACTACAGAGAAATAGCCACTTTTCCTCCAGAGAACAAGCAAAATTTAGTCTTTAAAAGCAAATAAACTATATACTTGTAAAGATAAAACATTCGATAAAATGTGGCATTGCTCTCGTTACCTCCCCCCATACTGGGATTGAACCTGGAGGTGCTTTATCACCGTGCTACGTCTCCATGCCTTTTCATTTTTTATTTTGAGATAGGGGCTCACTGACTTGCCTAAGCTGGCCTGGAACTTGCAGTTCTCCTGTCTCAGCCACCAGGTATCTGTAATTACGGGATGCATGACCGCGTCCAGCCTCAGATTGTTTTTGTGTATGTGCTTCCCTTGAAATCTACGGCATTGGGATTTAGCCTTCAAGTTCCACGTCCCATGGTCTCTTGCAAAGAATCTTGAACTGGACACACTAAAGAGATGAGTGATTTTCTTGGTCGAAGCAGGCGTGCATATGGTTATAAGTTGGGTTATGTGAGACCGTGAAAGCTTTCCATTATGTTGTGGAGATGTTGGGAAATGTCTCCATATTTCAGGGGCAGTTAAAGGGTTTGTGGATTGGGGAAGTGAGAAGGAGCAAGAGGAGATGTGGTTTCTGTGGGTGAAGAAATGGAGTCAGGAGTCCTGAGTGCTGTGACGTGGCCGTGTGTGACCGAGTGTGTAAGAATGTGCTCATGCAGAAACCAGCGGTTGAAAATGTATCAGTTTTGAATTTTCCATTTCAACAAATCAAATACCCGACATGCTTCCTCTCTACATTCTGGTCTAAGAAGAAAACAGGTTGAGATCCATCCTCAAAGACAGTGTTGAGTAGGGAGTCAACCTGGTTTTCATACAAATATTATCAAAATGTTACTTGCTGAGCAGCCTGATGAATGCTGGTAAGATGAAATGTGAACACTAAAATTGTAGGCTTTGCATAAGTCATAATTTAATAAGTACCTTATTTACCTAATAACTACCTTATTTACCTAATAGCTGAGAAGGAGAAAACAAGAGGAGACAGATGTACTTGCTCACCCACTGTTTAGCTTTGTGTGCATCTCTGGCTCCATGCCATTTCCAGGTGCTTGGTATTGAGCCAAAAACTGAAATTAGATATTTGGTTCATCTCTAATTGAGACACACGGTGATGCAGGAAAGTTTATTCAATCCTTGGCCCTTGACACTGCTATTAACGACTCTCTTTCTAGGGCTGTCAGATGTACCCACTAATTTAAAAGAAAATGAAATAAATAAGATAGAAATGTGATTATGAAAAACTATTAGATTCTCATATAGTGAAGCAAAGTCTCTCTCAAATTGTACTGTTTATGTCAATATTTTAAGTTCATTTTCATTGCTTTGGAAAAGCATGGGATATGAGTGATATGCTTATCCTTTTTAAGCTTGGGTCCAAATATTATTCTGAAAGTGCTCAGAGACATACGGCATTGTAAAGATAAAATTTGGAAAACAAAACCAGAACTTCAGACATCAAAAGAAAAAAACAAGTGAATTTGCTGCATGTGAATTCATCAGATTGTGGAATCAGATCCTCAGATTTGCAGATCTGAAAATGCTATCTTGTTATTACTACACAGAGGAGTGCAGGGTGATGCTGCTAATCAAATTCACAATAGCATGACATCTAAATCACAGTGGGTCAGGATTAAGGTATCACCAACATGAACAGGTCCGCTCAATGTGCTATCCAGATACGAGTGGATAACATGACCTTAGCAAGTGCTTATCTTCTGAGTAGGTTTATTTTTCTCATCGCTTGAAATATTTGTGACTTGTATTGGAGAAAAATAAAGAAAGGTTGAGAAACAACAGAAAAGTAACAGTAATTCCTACGTAAAGGACCAGTAGATTTCTAGTCATGGCAATTGGTCCTTCATTGTTCGTATCAAAAAATGGAGAGTATAGACTGTTGTCAGTCAGGTGAGTGAAGCTTTAGAGGTTGGAATCTTTCCGCTGTTACAGAGAACCCAGGGACAGACCTGAGGTAGGATTTCAGCAGTCAGACATAGCCATCAGGTGGCTAAAAATGGCCAGAGAAGCCTTTGATCTGACCTAGCTAACTTTTCTTGCATCAAAGATTAGCTCTGGATGCTACCCACACACTCCTTCTCTAGTGTTTAAGAAATATCTAATGTCTAGGAGAGAAGGGAAGGAAAAGAGTACGTACAGGAGGACTTAATATTTTATCTCTGGACTATAATTAATGGGGCTGTACAGTAAGACCCAAATATAAACTGTGCTTCCTTTTGAGCCCACACACATTCGGAAGGAAAATCAAAACCAGAACAAAAGCTGATAGATATAAATCCTATTCGTATGTTAGGTCTAAAGTACAACAGAAGTGCTCCCTTTCACAGGCTTGAGATAGATACATACTGTACCTGGAAAGCAGGAATTTGCCATCACAAAGGTTTCTCAAAAAGGAAGGATTTAAAACAAGGGGAGGTAGCTAGTCATGCCTTGGGGAGTATTTGTCATGATCTTGGGGAGATCTGATAAAGTTGAGATCCATATTTCCATAGCATGAGTAGAATTCTTGTCCCTGGAATTCTCTCTCAAGCTCCACATAGTAACTTTTTCCCTTCTTGATTACTATCTCATGCTCCTACAGTTCCACTTTCTCTCTCTTCATACACACAACTTTCCTCTACAGTTTTGTGAAAACAGAGGATTGCCTGTAGTTAAGCCCTTTCTTTTGTTTTTGGTAGGGGCAACATTGGATATTTATGATTATATAGGATGTCCAACAATGTTTGGAATTTTTGTCAAAAGTATGTTCCTTATAGTTTTAAATAATTTGTTCAGTGTGTTTTTCCTTAACTTTCAGACATGTTTTAGGTGAAATATTTTGAAATTGAAAGCAATGGATCCATGTATTATTAAAAAAAATACAATGATTACACTGTTTCCCTGTGTTTGCAGATTTTTTAGATACTCATTTGTATATTATTGTATTTTTGCATATTAAAAATTAAACATATTGCTTCAAACTTAGAAGCACCATGCCAAAAATATTTTGAGCATATTATTTTGCAAATGTGATTAGCATACAATTTTAAGATGTTTACCTGTGTTTCTCAGCTTTTCAGATAACTTCTGAATCTTTTAGGCAAACACTGAGGGTCATATAGCTTGCAGCTTTAAACAGAACCGGGCCTGATGGTATTTACTGTCACTTAATCCTCGCTAGTAACTGATTTATTACTGAAGCTTTGTCTTTTTCATTTTTTCCATGTCACTTAATCTGATTTTTTTTTAAGAAAGGAATTTTGGAGTACCATTCTCTGCATAAATAATGAATGCTCTCAAAGCATCCCAAATATTCTGCCCTTGACTTTGTAGAGTTAGCTCCGGAGCAATTATCCTAACATGTTAAGCAGCAGAAAATGTTCCCTAGAGACCGGGACTCCGGAAAACGAGTCTACCGTGCCTCCCTTGGCAAAGCTCTTGTCAGTCTGCAGGGCATGGCTCATGTTTACAAGCAACAAGTCATAAGGGCTCAAGTTAAATTAATATTCCACAAAGCAAAAATGTAGTTCCAATATCAAACTCAAATATCTTCTAGGTGCAGAGAGGGAAACCCTATTACTGACGGGAGAGATGTCACAGTAGGGGAACCAGCCGTGTGTGGGGTTGAGCACCCTCCACGAATGTTTTCACACCTCAGCTGAATTTACACGTGCAGCTTCTTTCTAGTGTGGTGTTAACTTCTAAGTGGTATCCGGCTAGGTCTGCAGCCCTGGAGCTTCTGTCACTTACAGGAAGAAAATGTGTGCCTGAAAGCAATGGAATTCCTGCCTAGAAATCCCAGTCAGTCTCTCAGAGCTGGTGAGCTACTTCTGGCTGAAATCTTTCTAAATGATCTTGGAACATTGTTTACTTTCTGGAACCTGCATTTGGGGTCTGACAAGCCCCAACCTTCTGTAATTCCTGATACCTGCACAGTCTGTACTCCTGCTAACCTATTGATTCCTTGAACTTGTTGCCTGAGGCAGAGAGAGAGCTAATTAAAAGAAAATGGAGTTTTGAAAATCTCAGAGAATCTCTCTGAGATGCTGCCACTAACCTCCGGAGTTTAAAACTCTGCCTAGCACAGGAACTGACAAGAAATACTTCTCTGTGCTGTGAAATGAGGAGTAAGGTATCTTTAAATTGGGAAAAGAAAAATCACAAGCATCCCTGCTCCCATCTTAACTTCTTCCCCCAAGATCTTGAATGAAGTAAAAGGACTTAGAGATTTTTTAAAAAGTGTGTGTGTGCATGCGTGTGTGTGTGTGTACGTGTTTTAAAAATTGTGTGTATATTTGGGATCATCACACCATGTATTTCCAGGGTATTTATAAACATCAGTTAAAATTTTAAGAAATTTTGTACAATAAGGTCAATTTCTTCCATTTTATAGGTAGGAAAAATGAAACAGAGGGTTAGGTAATTTTTTTTAAGTAATCTGAGTCAGCCAGAAAGACAGTTGGGTGAGATTACAACTCAGAATTGCTGACACTGAAGTACATGGGGAAACCACTAGACCACATCGTTATCTTTCTTTTTTGAATCGACTATAACAAAACAGCACTTCTATTCTTACAAAACCTTTGACTGTTTTGTTCTGAAGCAGTTTCTAGATGGATAGAAACAAACACATCACAAAATTGTCACTTAATCGTAGATATAACTGCTTATCTCTTCCTTTTTGAATACACTCTGACCATTGGAGAATGGAGAATATATTTAAAATAATACTGAGGACCTAATATTTCATTGATTGCACTTATGGCCACGTTCAAATTGTATCATTTCCAAAAAGCTGCAAAGGCATTTTGCCAGATTGGCTCCTTGTTCCCAGGCAAGGGAAAGAAAGATGAGAGTAGACCACAGGGCTATCATTAGATGAAAACAACAGACTGGGACTCACTGTCAAAAAAATGCTGAATCTCCTTTACACATGGATAGTTTGCTAGTTACCCACGGACATCCATCTTCTGGCGTTATGAATAAAATTACAGGCAAAAAGTGTTTGGAAGGTTAGAGTTTGTTCCTTAATTACCAAATTAGATCTGTTCTAATGGCTTAAGAATGACTCACTTTCAAGATTCAAAACACTAAATGCAGGACATCATAGTGGCATAAGGTAAACCAATAAAAGTTGAAAAGTATGAATCATTTCAGGTTTAGACTCCTGTGTTCTCACTTTCTCTAGATCTGGAGAGGGAAGAAAAAAATTATTACTCCAGATATACCAAAAAACCAGAACAAGGTAGAGGAAATGGGGCTTTTATGTAAGATGAACCAGTTATTTACAGCTGTGTAACAAAGTACCCCAGAACTTTAGGGCTTTGGGGTTTAATGTATTACTTATCATGGTTCACTAGCAATGTGGTTGCTCTGATGCTTTGCCTTGGCTCGTTTAGGTGGCTGTATGGAAATGTCCAAGTTGGCCTCCTTACCGTGTTTCATGACCTGTGCTGGCTATTGGTGGGGTCACCTTAGATCCCCATGTGACCTCTGCTTCTTCAGTAGTCTAGATGGCTCCCTTACTTGGAAATTTTAGGGCAGTTTTCCAAGAGGGCAGTAATACTATTTAACATTTCCAAACAGAAATTCTAAATAATGTTTTTTTTTTGTGTGTGTGTGGGTACCGGGGGGTCGACCTCAGGACCTAGCGCGCCACCTGGCGCCCGTGCCACTGAGCGATATCACCAGCCCTTTTTCGTATGTGGGTTCCGGGAGTCGAACTCGGGCCCTCGCGCTTGCCGGGCAGGTGCTTAAGCCGCTGAGCCATCTCACCGGCCCCTAAATAATGTTTTTAAGTAGAAAATTTTAATTTGTATATGACAAAGGAGAGGAAAATATGATGAAAACTTTTGAAAATATGTACAGTTCATAAGCTATCATTTTAAGACTACAGCTTATTTCAGTGATTTGGGGAGAGACCAGTTTGTGGTAATTGAGGTTTTCCTTTTCTATGCAGTTTCTGTTTAAAGAATGGTCAAGAAAAATGCATGATGATCTACAAGGTTTTCTTTTTTTAGAAAACTTATTGTTGAATTCCAGTTCTTGCACTAATGTCATCAGAAAACTTTCAAAGTGACCCTTCTACTTGAATAATTCATTTCTGTATCAATTTGTTTTTCTAAATCTTGGATTTATGCAACCCAAAACACTGCTGGAAGGAGTATATAATGGTGAAACAAAAAGTATAATCTAATATAATCATTTTTGTCAGGAAAAAAATAAGAGGTTTCTGCAGAGGTTTCTGTGTGTTCATGGTTACTTGCATGATTAGCTGGGGAAGAGGGTGGTACGTGGGAGGGCGCTGCATAACATGGAGAATTGGGAAAAATACTGCTTGTTTCCAGAACAAAGCTCAGAGGTGGCCCTTAGGGAATTATGTTTAGCTTTTCTTTATGGGGCATGCAAGAACTCTTAAGATAAATGAGAATTTAGAACTTACACTTTCTCATATGTTTTTAATTTTTTGTGCATCATCTCTCTGTGCACATGATAATCTAATTAGCAATTTCATGACCCTCCAGTGAGTGTTATTTAGACCATGAAGCCCAAGAAGTCTCATCTGAGGACTCAGGTTAACAGAGAGAAAGTTGGTGCCTGTGTTTTAACTGTCAGGGTTCTAGCCAGCCTTTGTAGAATCTCCTTCACCCAAAACTTTGTGCTATCTTGTTGGAAGAGACCTTAAACATAGAGTTAAAGATAAATGTTCTGTTTCTCCTACTTGTATCAATATTTAGTTTCCGACTTCTGGTAGGGAGAAGAAAGCTTAAAGATACAAGGGATTTGAGGTTTCTAAATAGAGATATTATGTACAAATTGGAATATGCTATCACATGTGGAGCTAGGAGAGTCATAAAATCAGTATATCTTAGAATTATTAAAAAATAAAACTCCACTATGTTCCAGAGTAGGTAGTCACTGGTTGGTTGGATGGTTTAACTTCTCTGTTGGATAATGAGACCTGTCAGAAAATAATTTTATAATGAATCAAAATATACTTTCCGACGTACTTATTTAACCTGCTTTTGCCCAGTAGATTGAATTAAAATAATTTTTATTATATCAGTCATCTGTGTAGCACATCGTGTTTTAAATGCATTACACATGTTAATTCATTTAACAGTTGTAACAGTCCTGGGAATTAGGTACTTTTATTAGCCCAATTTTTCAAATGTGGAAACTGAGACATTTAAAAACTATATTGATTTGTCTAAGGTTGTATAACTATTAAGAAGCAGGGCAAGTATTTGAACCTAGGCAACTAGATGCCCAAGTCCTTGCTATTAACAAGTACAGATATATATATTAAACTGTTAACACCTGCTAACAACAGTATTTAGTAGTTGTTATAAGGAACTACACATATCAGTGTTTGCTGCAACTTGCGACCCCCTCACCGCATGTTACCAGCATCTAATTCTGCAAAAGCAGAAAGCAGTTAACTGTGATGCACTGAGACAAGTACCTAAGTTGTGGTGCTTGCTTCTAAATATTACTGAGATTTTGTAGAGAAGGGTTTGCAGACATGGTTAAAGTTTAACTGAAACTCGTGGGGTAATTAGGAATAAACTGGGTAGAGAGGAGGGCAATGCTGCAAGAGCAGAAGAAACAAATGGGCAAAGCCTTGGGAATATGATTATGATACGTTTAGGAACTGTAACTTAACTCCCTGGAGAGAAAAGTCTGTCTAAGAAAATAGCTGGAGGGGGCCGGTGAGATGGCTCAGTGGCTTAAGCGCCTGCCCGGCAAGCGCGAGGGCCCGAGTTCGACTCCCGGAACCCACATACGAAAAAGGGGCCGGTGATATCGCTCAGCAGCACGGGCGTCGAGGTCCTGAGGTTGACACCCCGGTACCCACAAAAAAAAAAAAAAAGAAAATAGCTGGAGATGACAATGCAACAATGTTTTACGTTTCCAACTGAGATACAGGGAAGTAATTGTAATGTTTAGTTTATAAGTGACATTATTCAACAAATATTTATTAGGTTCCTACTCTATGGTAAGCCCTGTGCTAAATATTTGTTATGTATTATGAATAAGACAGACACCATTAGTGTCTTCTTTTTTTTTTTTTGAGACAGGGTCTCACTATGTGGTCCAGGGTGGCCTCAAACTCATGGCGATCTTTCTGCCTCAGCCTCCCAAGTGCTGGGATTACAGGCATGTACCACCATGCCCGGTCCATTACTGTCTTTTTTTTTTTTTTTTTTTGTGGGTACCAGGGGGACGACATCAGGACCTCGCGCGCCAACAGGCACCCGTGCCACTGAGCGATATCACCGGCCCCTTTTTCGTATGTGGGTTCCGGGAGTCGAACTCGGGCCCTCGCGCTTGCAAGGCAGGCGCTTACGCCGCTGAGCCATCTCACCGGCCCCCATTACTGTCTTAATGTTTAGAGTCCATTAGGAATTAAAGACAAGCAATACTAAAACGTGGTGCTGACATATGAGAGCATATTTTTCTGGAATCAAATTTGTCCTAGCTTAGGGTCAGGCTTCCTAGGGTAATAATCTTTATGCTAAAGCTAAGAAGACAAGATTTAGCTAGAACCTGGGAGGCTTAAGTAGATGGAATGAAGAGAACATACCAAAAGAGGAAAAAAAGCAGGGTTAATATTTGAGGGTCTGAAATGGTGTCCCATATTGTCCTTGGTTGGATTCTCCAGAAATAGACATTGAGCCAAAAATTTGAGTAAGAGTAGTTTCTTCGGAAGGTGATGGGAAAGAGTAGAGAAGAAAGATTGGGAAAGTTAGAAACCTAATAGCCAGTGCACTGATGGCCAGGTTACCTCCTCGCACAGCTGGGGGTCAGTCCTGCTGTAGAGCTCTGGAAGACTGTGTGCAGCAAGCCTCGGAACTGTTATGTATGATGGGCAAGAAGCCAGTTTTTATGATCGGATTCGAACTATTTTATTGAAGGCCGTTTTCAGGGATGATCCGTATCAGATATTGAAATTGCCAAACGAATGGGGAAAAGTTCAGGAGATCTGTGAGTAAAACCACAATGAGAAATATGTGTTCACATAGCAGAATGCTATGGGCCTCAGAGGAGTGGAGTGTTTTACATAAACGTTGACTGTTCACACCCTGGAAGTGATAGTGAGGAGTAAGGATGACATAGACCTGCTGTGGACCGACTGCAGATGTTGGATTTAAAAAAAAAAAAAAAAAAAGGAATAGCGCGACCTGGGATGGTTGATGACATAGCTACAGTGTGGCTACCTGGTGAAGAATTTAGAATTTTCAGAATTTTTTAATTTTGGAAAGAGAGACTCAGAGATCAGAGGTGAAGGGCTAAAAGGGGAGCTTAAATCGGGACACATGGAGAGAAGTCTGAGTGGCAGTTAGGTGGGCTGGGGACTGGCAAAAGAAGTACTGGTGGGCAAAGCGTTCCTAATTCGAAGGTGGCATCTCTTCCGAATTTTCTGTGTTGGTAACTGCGGGAGGATTGGTGACCATCTGATTAGAGTGGTGGGCCTGGTACTGTGGGCTGGGGCAGAGTGAGGACTGAGGAGTGTAGAAATACTGTATTTATGAGGACAGGGCTCTGCTTTCCTGCGTCAAGATTGGGTTTACATTTTATAAAGATCGTCGCTCTAACAGGTACAGATGATGCACTCTGGAGGACCAGCCTAGGTCCAGGAGGACGATGTAAAATACTACTGCAAAAACTCAAGTGTAAAAGGTGTGAGCGATCCTTGAATTAAGGCAGCAGCAGCAGAGAGGAGAGGGATACTAGGTACAAGAATCTGTAGGACTAGGGGCCTGATTGGACTGAGAGGATGAGAGAGAGTGAAGCAGGAGAAGAGTAGGATGGCTTCCTGGTTTTGATTTTTTGACCAGATCCTGGATGGTGTCAGTCTCTGAGCTCAGTCATAAGGTAAGAGGAGCAGGTTTTGGAAGAGGGGCATGGAAGAATATTCTCTTTTTTAGATGTTGATTTTGAGATGCTTTTAGGAACTGCCAGAAACAACATCAAATAGTTGTTTGGCTTAAGGAATCTGATATTGTGGATAGAGACTGGGGTTCAGTTAATGGATATGAGTCATGAGACTATAGCTATCTGCTTACAGAATGAGTGCAGGAAGGACTAAAGAGATGAAAGAGGAATATTTAAGAGGCCAGGAGAGGAAGCAGTGAAAGCTGAAAAAGATCAGATGAAAAGGTAGAAGGAAAATTAGAAAAGTAATGTCATCATTTCAAGAATAAGGTTGCAGAGATTCTGAAATGCTGCACAAAATAATCAGAAATAGAAAATTGTACATTGGAATTGGTAATGTAAATCTCATTTGTGACCTGAACCTGAGCAATTTTTTGAGAACTGCAGTACAATTAAAAATGCAAGGATTGCAAAGTGATTGGAGGACCACGTCATATCTCTTAGAAATCAATTCCAGGTAGATTAAGGGCTTAAATGTGAAATCTTTAAAACTTTTAGGAAAAAATAATATGAGAATATATCATGTCCTAAAAAATACCAGTCTTGGAGAAAAGACTTCAATTTAATTACACTGAACTAAAGAGTTTCTTTTCATCAAAAGTTATATAAAGTAAAACATCTCTAGATAAACTGGAGATAAAACGTACAACATGTTAAACTAGCAATGTATTAATTACACACGCACACATTTTTTAATCTCTTATGAATCAATTAGAAAAACAAGCAAGTGAGACCGTTAATTGTAATTCACAGTTTGACTGCATTAAGAGACACCTAGCAGATTAGGAAAGCACGTTCTGGGTGTGTCTGGGGGTGTTTCCCAAGGTGATTGATACAAATGCCAGCAGTCAGGGTGGGTGGCTTCAGACCTATGGGGTGGTATGAAAGGGAGAGAAGGAAGAAGTTGGCCTGCAGAAGTCTGTTACGGTTGAAAGACTGTGTTATTTGCTGAGGCCGTCACCTGTGGACATCAGACTCCAGGTTCTTCAGCAGACTCACACCAGTGACTCTCTGAGGAGGTTCCAGACCTTTGGTCTCAGACTAGCACTGCATCCCCGATCGCTGCTGTTCTGCAACTTCCAGTTTCTTGGACTGAGCGGCTAAGGGATCCTCCGACACTCAGTGTTCAGACGGTCTTTGTGGAGCATCTCACACTGATCCCACAGGCCGCTCTAATTGCTGTTCTTCCTAGAGTCTAACCAAATACAGCAACCTGATAGGAAAATAGACTCATGACATGAACAGAAATGAGACAAAACGAGGAATAAATGCAGGAAAGGTGCCCAGTCTTTCCAATAATCAGTAAAATGAAGATGAGGGGCACGATCACTATAGAATTTCATCGGTAGTAGATTGAAAAAAGCCAAGAAATTTGACTATAACAAGTATTGGGAAGGATAGGGAACTAAATGACAGTTTATTCACTATGGACAGGATAATAAGGTGGCAAAATAATTTCAGAAAACAGTTTGTCACATCCTTGAAAAGCCAGCCATTTTCATTTCCTGTGATCAAATAATTGCAGTCCTACGTGTATACACTAGTTGCAATACTTCCAAGCTGGTCGTTTCCTTTTATATATATTAAACGCCGTACAAAATATTTTTCAGCAAGGAGGAGGATGGTCAGCCAATGGTGGGCTGCTCCTTTCAGGTGCTTGGCTGTGAAAGGAAGAGCTTTAACTTGTGCTTTCTAATTATGTTTCTTGGGTCCTTTCTAGACATATTCCTTGTCACACGTGGCCACCTGAGTGGCACATGGCCCTCTTGCTCCTCTTTGCTTTTAGAGTCACACGGCAATCACTGTTAATGCAGATTAGCGCTTGCCTTAACTTCCTGTGCAGCCTCTTCTCGTTTTGTCTCATACTGAATTTTCAGTCAGTTTTTGGGCCAGTCTAAGAATCTGGCCAGTGTTTAAGGCACAGTTTCTATGGTCAAAAGGAATTCTGGCCTTTCTTTGCAACTGACAAATGTAATAATAGAATAGTGAGTAGTGGTGCCCAGTTTACTGATTTCTACTGCTTTCTGACATCCTGGTAAATAACTGTTTTTCTAAGGCTTTGTGAAATGAGAAAAATTACCCTAGATAAGGATGCTGATATTATTTATAGAGTATTAATATGTAGTGTTCCAAGTGTTACTCAAATGTCACAGTTGTCTGGAAGAGACGCCACGAAGAGTATTGCCAATATTATTTTTTATTTTTAGTAAATATTCAGTCGAGGCTGAATCAATGCCCCATTAAAAACCCTTTCAGAATTGAGTCTGAGTCATCTTGGTTTTTCTGCTTTAACCCTTTTGTTTTCTAGAAAGAATGAGTGACTTCTTGACTGAGTGATTTCCAACCTTGTCTCAAACTGACTACCGCCTGCTTAGCCTGTAGTTTCGTTCTGTTAGCTACAGTGAGCAAAAGAAGAGCAGCTCTAGAGATGGGAACCCTTCAAAAGGTCCTGGACACTGTGCTGTGTGAAACTGTGCAGTTTCAGAAAGGCTGCTGACACTTCCGAGTCAGTAATGAGTAAATATCCCAAGGACACAAACATAAATATCATGTTACAGAATGCAGAATCTGAAGTTTTCACCATTTGTGATTATTGAAACTTTTATTATTTTATATTCATGTATACTGCACGTTTCAACATATAGAAGGCTTTTTTATATATATATACTTTGATTTATAAACCAGTCTGTGAATAAGCAAAGGGCTAAATTATTACTCCCATTTTAAAGATGAAGAAGATGAGATTTAGAGATAGAAAATGACGGGTACGAAGTTGCCAAATTAATAAATAATGGAGAAGGGGCTTGGTCCCAGATACATCTTTTGATTCCAACTTCATTGTTCTCTCAACTAAACAACACCACAGAGCTGTCATCGAGATGTGGTAAAATGCAGTGAAAATTATGCTCTTCTTTTAACTAGATGTGCTCTTCCCCCTTCTCCCCATGTAGCTGTGTTGCAGTATTTTCTTACTGGTCATTAATTCCAAGTGATTAGTGCAAATTTAGTGATGATATGAATTCATTCTGTTCATCTTCTTAAACCCTTAAGAAGTCAATTATATATTTTTCTCTGAGCTATTTTTAAAATTATATGTTGTTTACCTTTTGATGGCAGGGCTATCACAGAATTTCATCTCTGCAGTCCTTTATAGTCCTAAAATTCTAGGATGTGATATTAAAAAACTGACTATGTATAAAATACAGCACAAGGAAATGAATAAAACACATTCATTATATGACTAAATTGGTATTTGCTAGATTTTTATAGATATTATGTAGTTTAATATTTAAAACAATCATTCGTAGGTAGGTACTCTTATTGTCTTCTATGGATAATAATATAGATTTTAGGATCTCAGTAATCTGTCTAGTTCATCCAGCAGTAAATGTAATAAGATTTGAACAGTATATCTTATTTCACCACCTGTACTCTATTGCAGAACCTTGGTATTCATAAAGAAAAAGTTTGAAGTCTAGGCCACTAGTATCAGAGAAGGCTAGAAACAACATTTAATGACTCATTAAAATTTGGGGTCAGGACTTCCAAATTCATGGGGCAAATGCAAAGTTTTGAGTTGTGCCTATCTTTAAAGGATCAAATTTGAATCTCACTATACTGTTATAAAAGTGAAATCAAACAACAGGTACAAAATATCTGGTACGTAGTATGACCTCAGTAAAATCGGTTGTCTATATCCTTTTTTTCTACAATATATCACTTACAATAATCTTTGTTTAAAGAAACAGGAAGTCCAATAAAATGTGTTTGAGAAAAATAGTCTCCTATTACAAGAAGACCAAAGTTAGGCAATTCTGAGTACAACCAATTCAGATTGAACAGCATTCCATGGGCCCAGGTGTTTTCCCTCTTTTTGCCTACCAGTCCTGCCTTGTTTTGTCATAAGCACTGATGTGTCCACATGCCTGCCACTCCACGCAGACACAGGCATATCAAGTACAAAAAGTAGAAATCTTTCTTCCAGAGCTTCTCCTTTGAATACCACCAGCAGATCCTCTTCCAAAACAAACAACCGTTCAGTGGAATAGAATTTACATAACTTGTTTTGAGTAAGTAAAATCCCCTTTTTTAGGTGGGAAGGGGTTCCATATCTCTTAAAGCATGTGGTCACTCAAGACAAGAACAGAATTCAGGTTATATTAACCAAGAAGGAGAGGATGGAGAATTATTTCAAGATCAGTGTTCTTGCAACTAAACAACAATATAAGTTATCATCCAGACATGATAAAAGCCAGGAAAAATGATCACGTTCTTATGTTTTAAGTAGATAAGTTAAATAATTGGATGGGAATGAGTGAGACAGGCAGTTATAATTGTATTTACCACATCTGAGAAGAGAGAGGGGAGTGAGGCAAAAGCCTCATTTCTAGAGAGATAAGCAGTGATTCTTGGAAACGAATCGAGATGTGAACTTGAAATAGAATAATTTGAATGAATTTGAATTCAAGTCAAGGGCTTGATGACACAGGATAAAGCCACAGCTCCCAGACCAAGGACCCATAACCAATTCAGAAAATGTCAGGAAGCAAAGAGGCAACTGGAGTCTCAGACACTCACCTGTAGCTTGTGGCATTCTCTCTGGACAAAGAGTTAGTCTTGGAATCTGGGATGGTAACTGGTCATTTCTGTAGGGTTCAGAGTGACTCTTGTTTCCTTGTGGAACTCAGATTGTCGCTGTTCATACTGCTGTACATGTACCTTCATAAAGTAATGTCACCCTAATTGTCAAAACCAATGGTTGCTTTCAGGACTTTTCGTATTTAGGTTCTTTATTAAGCATACTCTCTCTGCCTTATTTGATATACTTTTCTAGGGAAAAAGGCTGTAACCTTTTACTGCCGTGACAAGACTTCCTGTGCCCATCCTTGACCTTCTCTGGCCAACCTTTCTCTGTAATTTTCTAAGCTCCTTTTCCTTAGCTAATATCATATATGATAGAGTTTGAGGTTCCTAATCCTAGAGAGACTTTAAAAAATACACTTTTACTTAATGTGATAGAGAAAACAACCTATTCATATATATGTAGTTTTTTTTTTTTTTTTAATGTGGGTACTGGGAGTCGAACTCAGGACCTCACGCTTGCCAGGCAGGTGCTTATGCCGCTGAGCTGTCTCACCGGCCCCGTATATGTAGTTTTGGAACTTCATAATATCCCTTACTTGTTATTGAGTATTTTTGAATGGATAGAAGTTTATAACAGGATAAGCGTATACACTAAATTGTTGAAGAAAGAGAAATCAGCCTTTCTCTTTTTTATTCTTTTGCCAAGATAGAAGAGTCTGTCTGTCCTCATGTGTCAATCCAGCAGCTGTCATTTTACATTGAGTGGTGGGTTAAATCAATTGAAACTCATCAAACTCCTGTGGTAGTGTGGTGATGTAATATGCAGGAGTAGTATGCCAGAAGGCTTCTCTTTGTTTAAAAAAAATTAAATAAGCCATGATTGTTGGCTGTTAACCTGACATATTTTGGCACCAAACTAAACCCAGCCTGGGGCCCCTGGAGGATTTGAAGGCTATAAAAATTGTCTTAATTATAATATGATATGCTCCATAGGTATTTTTTTCTAGAGGATTTCATATGGTCTTACCTATAACCTTATGTTAGCCTCTGTACGGTGATGTGGTACAAAAAACTTTGACATTAGGGAAGAGTGAGGAAATGAGGTAATTACACACTCCGCAGCAACAATTCTAGCAAAGTGGAGGACAAAAAAAGTCAGCCTTCTTCACTCTAACCGGTGTAAGAACAGGTGAACCATTTAGTTTCCCTTGTCCTATTCTTGACCTACCGATAGGTTATAAAATATGCAAGTGACTGAACTTAACATTTTGTTGTATGAGAAATTATGAAGCATCATCAAAATATATGGTGAACATTTAAACTTTAAAAAAAATGTATTAGGCTAAAAGACACATTGCCATTAATTCCCCTCAAAATACTCCTTCTGGCTTTGAACACACTTATTCCATCATTCTTGCCACTTTCTGAAGCAGTCCTGGAAGTCCTTTTTTTGTGATTTTCTTCAGGTATATTGTTGTGGCTGCTTCAATGTTCTGAATCAATTAAAATGTTAATGGCAATTTATTTATTTTGTCAAATAAAAACTTTGCCACGTGTTCTCATCTACCTATTCCCCAGATCTGTTATCATGAGAGTTATGATTCTTCCCTAAACTCAAAATGATCAGGAAAGGTAAATGTTTTGAAATGATTCAAGACACTGCAACAGCCACAACAGTACAACGAAAGACCCTTAGGAAAGAAGACTTCCAGAACTGCTTCAGAAGCAGCATGAATGACGGAATAAATGTATTCAAAGCCAGGGGTCATATTTTGACAGGGATCAATGGCAATGTGTCTTTTCCTGCGATACATTTTTAAAAATTTTAAACATTTGCTATATTTTTTTAATTAAGTTTGTGTTGTGATCATACCTCTAACTCAGACAGAAATATAGCTAGACAAATTTGTTATAAATAATTACCATTCAGTTCACATTGAATTATGGATGATTTCTGTGTATCTACAAAGATGTTCACATGCTTTAGGGAAAGAAATGATACATAGGAAAATAAGGCAAATGCATGATATGTTTGAGCACATAATTGATTATGGAAGTTCATGGTGAATGTTAAAAGTCTCCACACTTGTCTACCTCTTTATGACTATTGACAAAAATACCTCTGCAGTAGTGACTTATTCTGTAAAACAATCAAAATTACCTATACCAGGAAGGAGTGCTTGTGTAGCATGTTGGAGGTCCTGGGTTTGATCACACACACACACACACACACACACACACACACACAGAGTGTGCATGCAGATGGGAGGGAGAGAGAGGGAGATTGATTGAGAGATTGGTTGGTTTAACTCCGTACTAGTGTACTTGCCTAGCGTGAACAAGGCTCTGGGTTTGATCCTCAGCACTGCAAAAGCAAACAAACAAAACAAAAACAGAAACAAAACCACTTAAAACCGGTATAGGAGGTACTTACCTCAATTATTCATACCTTCATTGGGTGCCCATCCAGAGTCTTCATCCAGGAATTAATGGTACCCAGAGCCCCTGTTTATATGACCCTCTCAAGACATGATCTTTTGTGCTACACTTGACCTCACATCTTGCTAGACGGGCCTTCTTCTTCTAGTCTGGGCTTTCTCACCTCCCCAGTCCACTCAGCTCTGATGTTCCAGGAAAGTTGAGAACAAGCGTAGTTTGGAGAATGAGGGCTTAGAGATCTGAAGAAAGGAGGACTTGATCTATAGTCTAAAATCATTAAATGGATGAACAGAATAAAACATATCTCCGGCCAACAATGAAGACAATGTCCAAAAATGAGAGTAACATCAGAGATAGGTTATCTAAGGAATTACTCTCCAACACAAATGTAAAATAAGTCTGATGCTTGGAGATTAACATATGTCAAAACGACAAATGGGATGTGATTATGTTTAGGAATTATCTTTTCTTAAATCTTTGTCAGTGTATAGGTTCTTGTTGAGTTTGAATCCATTTGTAATAGTAATTATGGGAAAACATAAGCATGGAGAAGAAAACTGGTTCCCAGAAAAATACAACACGAAGATTGGTTTTTTAAACCCTGGTTACTAAAATAGGAAGGCAGAGGAGAACCAGAAGCAATCTTGGTTTTGCCTTAATGAACTATGGCTCTAATATTTCTTAGATGCCCTCTAAATACAGACAAACCTAGTACTAATGTTGGGGAGGGGTTCACTGTGGCACTCAGAGGTAGGAACCTAGTTGGTCATTACCTGTGGGCGAGAAACTTTTCTAGGGCTGCCATTCTCGATCTCTGATTCCCCACTTCTACACTTTTCTTTTTGATAGATTATTTAAAATTTATAAGCTCTATCACGTTAGATGATTCTAATTGCTACGGTGTACTCCATACATGTTCCATTCAACTACTTTCCTGCTCATCGTACCTTCACTGCATTCTCTCTTTAAAAAAAGGATTTTAGGACTTGAGTGACAGTATTATTATAGGGATATCCTTAAATCTGATCTAATATGCAAAGAGAAAAAGAATTTTCCTTAAAGTTTGTAGTTCAGTGATTAATAGAAAGATTGCATGTCTCAGAACAGTCATGATACATTCTTCAGTAGGTATATAAAAGTTGAAGGTGATTTGTCTGAGTGTATCCTAATTAACATGATGATATATACGTAGTTAACAAAAATTCACATTCCGAAACTCTTGAAATGTGATGTGATCTTCCCTATTTCTTGAAATCTGGGATTGTATAACATGTCACAGAACAAAATTTTCTTAAATATTTTTTAAACATTCCCCCTTCTTTTCCAGCACTATAAAATGCTTGATCTCTTTCTTCTGCAGAGCCCCCAGTGCAAGCCAACTCTGTTCTAGTTCTTGCTCGCTTCTCTGTTCCGGTCCACAGACTCTCTTTCTTCCATGGTGAGCCCTGTGTCACCTCATGAGGAGGGTAAGTTTCCTCACTCTCCTTCAATTCTGTTTAGCTCCGTCCCCTGGTCAGTTCAGAGTCTAATTCACTAAGCAGTAGGAATGAAAAAATTTCCCTTATGTTTATGTGTTTTTTTCTTTATCCCCATCACATAAAATTTCAGTACTCAAGAATCCAGTGTCTAAATACCTAACTCAGACAGAGGTGGGCACATGGTAGATACTCAGTGGGTAGTTGTCACATTTGAATTAAATATTTGAAAATTTCATTTTGATAAGTAAGCAAAGCCAATTCTACATGTTCTCTCTTTTTTTTTTTTTTTTTTTTTTTGGTGGGTACCGGGGGGTCGACCTCAGGACCTCGCGCGCCAGCAGGCGCCCGTGCCGCTGAGCGATATCACCGGCCCCTTTTTCGTATGTGGGATCCGGGAGTCGAACTCGGGCCCTCGCGCTTGCCGGGCAGGCGCTTAAGCCGCTGAGCCATCTCACCGGCCCTCTACATGTTCTCTTGTCTTTAGGATGAAGTGATTGTTATTCTTTCCCATGTTCTGGTGTTGTAGACTGTAAAAATAGAACTGAGTTCAACGTATGGTTTAAGTTTTCTAATTTCCAAATTTCTAACTTACAAAGGGAGGTTAACAACTGTACCTAGTTGTAGACTTATAGACCCTAATGAATGTGATATGTAAAATCTGACTTTCTATATGGTACATTTTAACATAGTATCTGATATGTGGTTGTTAAATATTAGTTTATCATTACAATCACAAATAAGTATATTTAGACTATAATTATTATGTAACATTTAGTAGTAATAATAAATATTGACATCTTAGCAAAGCAAGTCTAGAGATTGTCTTAGGCGAAGAAACTTTAAGAAACTTTGAGATGAACTCTTTAAGCAAATTTTTGCCTTATTTTGTTAGAAAATTCCTTTCAGCTCAGATCTGGTCTGTTTCCCCGTGCCGTTGATTCTCATTCTGTAGTGTCCTCTCTGGCCTTATTTACATTCTTACTTCCACTCCTCTAGGGTAAGCCTTCTTTGGGTTTAACCATCCATTCCCTTTTTTAGTGTCTGTCTGTCTGTCTATCTCTCTCTCTCTTTCTGTCCTCCCTTCCCCTAATTCATTCTCTTACTGATAGATAAAATTTTCATTTCTGAATATGGTTATTCTCTTGCATATGAGCTATTAAAACTTTAATGATTTTCTGTACTGTACATATAAGGGTCCAACTTCAGTTTTTGTGGATATCCAGTTTTCCCAACACTATTTATTGAGGACACTATCATTTTCCCATTGTGTATTCTTGGTATCCTTGATCAGTTGACCATACATGCATGAATTTTTTTCTAAGTTCTTTATTTCCTTCACTGATCTATACATTGCCTTTTTCTGTACTATGTTGTTCACTCACTGTAGCTTTGTAATATATTTTTATATCAGGAAGTGTGATACCTTCAGCTTTATTCTTTTTTCTCAAGATTGGTTTGGCTATTTTGGATCTTTTCTGATTCCGTTTGAAGTTGAGGATTGTTTTTCCTATTATTGTAAATACGTGTCACTGACATTTTGAAGATATTGTGTTGAATCTGTGGATTACCTTGTGTGGTGTGGATATTGTAACAGTATTAAGTCTTCCAGTGTGGGAAAATAGAATGCCTTTCTATTTATTTGTGTCTTTTTTAGTTTCTTTCATTAATGTTTTGTGCTTTCAGTGTGTAAGTCTTTCACCTCTTTAGTTTATTCATGAGTATTTTATTCTTTTTGATGCTAATATAAATGGAATTGTTTTCCCTATTTCCTGTTTGAGTAGTTTTTTTATTAGTGTATAAAAATGCAACTGTGTGAGTGTGTGTTAATTTTGTATCCTACCACTGAACTTGTTAGTTCTAACAGGGTTTTACTAGAGTCTTTAGGGTTTTTATGTATAAAATCATATCATCTGCAAACAGAGATAACTTCATTTCTTTCTTTGATTTTTGCGTGCCTGTTTTTCTTGCCTAACTGCTTTGTCTAGGACTTCTAGTACTGTGTTGATTATTGTAGGTGAGATCACACATCCTTGTCTTCTTCCTCATTTTAGGGGAAGAAATTTTGGTTTTTACCACTGAGGTTAGCTTTGGACTTGTCATTTATGTCCATTATTCTGTTGAAGAAAATTCTTTTTATACTAGTTTGTTCAGAGTTTTTGTTATGAAAACACGTTGACTGTTTTTTCTGCATCTATTGAGATGATCATTTGAATTTTACTCTTCATTCTTTCAATGTGGTATATCACATTAATGGATTTGCATGTATTGAACAATCCTCGTGTCCCAAAGATAAATCTCACTTGGTCACAGTCTGTAATCTAGATTACCTGCAGCTGTAAACTGCTAGAAGAAAACAGGGGAAAAGCATCTTGTTATTGGTGTTGATAGTAACTTGTTAGATATAACACCAAAAGCATAAACAACAAAATCAAAAATAGATAACTGGAACGACATCAAACTAATGGCTTCTGCACTCCAAAGGAAACAATCAATAGAATTAAAAATGATCTACAGATTGGGGTAAAATATTTGTAAACCATGTATCTGGAAAGACAGAGGTCCCCACCCTTTTTGGCACTAGGGACTAGTTTTGTGGAACAAAGTTTTGTACAGGTGGAGGTGGAGGGATTGTTTTAGGATGAGTCAAACACATTACATTTATTGTGCCCTTTATTTCCATTTTTATTACACTATAATATATAATTAATTATACAGCTCACCATAACGCAAAGTCAGTGGGAACCCGGAGCTTGTTTTCTTGCAACTAGACAGTCTCGTGAGAGGGTGATGGGGGATGGCGACATCTGAAGTGGGTTGCTTATGTCCAGTGTCCTCCCTAATCTTGTTTTAGTTGCTGTCACTGCAGAAACCCTGATTCACAAAGAGGTTATTGAACGTGGAAGCAGGCTTTTCAGTACTGTTGTGGCAATCTCAGGATATTCTGGCTTGACTTTAATCTGGAATGTGTGGAGACTTGAAGTTGTCTCAAACATGCTTTTAAGTTTGCTGTCATTTGCTATCTCAAGAAGTTGATCCTCTTCTAGCACAATGTTGATTCATCTAACTTTTCCCAAAATGGGTGACAGATCTATTCCTTCCTACTTTGGGAACCTTTTATGGTTGGCAAGTAATGCTCAGACTCTTTTTAAAGCTGAGATAGGTGATCATGCACCAGCTGGGAGAAAGAAGGCCCTAGCTCAGTCTCTTTCAAAATCACTGCTAATGTTTGAACCATGTCAAAAATCCCAGTGTTCACTCAACTCCCCATAATTCTAGTTTGAATTTGAATGCAGCCACTTTATTTACCAACTTGAACATGACCGTTGTTCTTCCCTGAAGTGACAGATTTAGTTAGTTGAGCGTGTTGAATATATATCAAATGAATAAGTAAGTTTTGGGACCCATTCTGTGTTATTTGCCAGTGGTGACTTTTATTAAGAAAGAAATCTTTGGAGTGGCTCACATAACTCAAAATCTCTGGCTGGTGATTTCCTTTAGAAAGCCAGCTCACTTCTGTGTATAACAGAAGACTATGTGCTCTGCATCTATCTTCCCACAGAGCTGCACGAACAGACGTGAGTTAGGGCATGTACTTTAGTGTGGTTGATAATTTTGACACATCCTGCAAAATGCTGTTAAGTTCAGGTGACATTTTTTAGCTCCTAGCATTTCTCTGTGGGTGAAACAGTGCATAGATTCACATTCAGAAGCAGCCTGTCTGACCTGAGTAATGAATCCCGAATCCACCCAGTCATGGAAGCTGCTGTGTCCTTGCATATCCCAACACAAAATACCCAAATTAGTTTTCTCTGTATGTAGTCATTCAGAGATTTGATTAGTTCAGCAGCTGTGGTGTTGGTTGGTAATAAAAGTGCACATAACATATCCTGATAGCATCCTCCTAAAAAATATAACACATAAAACAGGCACTGTTGCCTTGTAGTGGTAGACTCAATAACCTGGATTTTGTATCACAGTGACTCCTAAATCCTTTTTAACAATTGTGCCTCAGTATCCTCTGCTATATCGGCAATTCATCTAGTTATGGTGCTAGCCAAAAGAGGAACATATGCCACCTTTTGAACTATAGTCTTTTCTAAAAGTTCACAACAAATGTCCTTAGCAGCAGGCAGGATCAATTCCTCACCAATACTAAAGGTCTTCTTAGCTTTAGCAATGTGGTTAGCCACTGAAAATGATGCCCGCAATGTAGACATACTTGAAGTGATGACCCTCAATAATTGCTTCTGTTCTTTGTGTTCATGTTTTCTTTTTCTTTTGATAAACTCCCAAGGCTTGTGTTTAAATGCATGGTGTTGGGTCTCCACGTGGCAAAGTAATTTTTAAGTCTTCGTGACTTCCTAGGATAGCTAGTTGCCACACATTACAAAAAGCAGACTTGGAGAACGTGAATTACCTATTGCAATGAACCCATAATTTAAGTAGGACTCTTGGTATTTTCTTTTAAATGCAACTTAATTTTGGTTGGCAGTCTGAGTCTTTCCCATTCTTCAAAGATGCTGTCCAGTGATGTTAGTCTTTTACTTATTTTGACTATGGGTTAGCTTGTGAGATTATCAAAACTGTGGCTGAGACAAGTGCACAGTGTGGAAACAGGTGCAGACTAATGTGGTAAATAAAATAATGGACGGGCCACATGTGGATGAAAATAAGGGTCAGATTCTGATTTAAAGCCTGTGACCAGATGCAGCTGTACAGCTGAAGTCCATCAATTTACTTGCCACGATAAAGCCTGACGCTAGATGCAGCTTAATTGTCACTTGCCACTCACAAACAGGGTTTTGACATGAGTTTGCAAATGATTTATTATGGTCTCTGCGCAGTCAAACCTCTCTGCTAATGTTCATCTGATTTGCAGCCTGTCTTCAGTGTTAGGATCACAACCTCAGCTCCACCTCGGGTCATCAGGCAATAGATTCCCATAAGGAGCTCACAACTGACATCTCTGACATGTGCAGTTCACAGTAGGGCTTGTGCTCCTGTGAGAGCACAAACAGCTGCTGCTGATCTGACAGGAGGCAGAACTCAGCTGCTGAACTCATTCATGGATGATTCCACCGATAAGTGTAGCACCCCCATGATGCAGTCACCTTCCAAACACATGAGGCTTTCGTGGAATAGCCCAGATCTAAACCATAACAACCCTACAGCTTAATAGGAATAAAACAAATAACTTGGTTTAAAAGGAGGCAAAATTTTGCAAGGACATTTCTCAAGGAAGGTGTAATGGTTGATACATTGTGTAAACTTAAGTCTAGAACTTTAAGTAACTCAGCAGTTCTACCTCCTAGGTTGTAGAGACCATGCCCTTACTGCTCTAGGATGTTGTTCATTGTGTCAACTTGAAAAGTTTAGGTGAGATAGCTCAGCGGCATATGCGCCTGCCTGGCAAGCGTGAGGTCCTGAGTTCGACTCCCGAAATCCACATACAAAAAAAGGGCCAGTGATATCACTCAGAGGCATGGGCGCCTGCTGGCGTGCGAGGTCCTGAGGTCGACCCCCGGTACCCGCAAAAAAAAAAAAAAAAAGTTTAGAAGTTTAAGTGACTCAGCAGGGGGCCAGGGTCCATACTTTGTAAACATCCTGAGCCTGTGCAAGAGGAGGGCAGGGAGATGGTGTGAGTGCTACACCTGCCCAAAGGCAGATAGCCTGCATGCAGTATAAGGTAGGAAAAGAGGCTTGTTCTCCCCACCCTTTTGCTCTTGTTGCTCTTGCTCTCTTCTGCCGGCTTGAACTGTTGCCCCTCAGCCATGCCACCCTACCTTGGAGCCAGCTGATTATGGTCTGAAACCTCCACAAACTGTGAGCTAAATAAACCTTTCCCTCTTTAATTTTGGGCATCGGGTATTTTATCTCAGCAACGAGAGAAAAGTAACTAAGACAGAAGGCACACAAATGACAAATAGTCATTTGATAAGAGGCTCAACATCACTAATCATCGGGGAACTGCTAATCAAAACCTGAGTGAGATATCACCTCACACCTGTTAGGAAGGCTGATTATCAAATAGACATAAGTGAATGTGAAAGTATTTGAACACTTTTGGTGGGAATGTAAAATGGTGCTTTACATGGCAGTTTTTTGTACATCAATTGTATTGTTCAGCTTTCCCATAGCTGGGGGAAAAAAAAAAATACCTGTCACCTACAATTTAAAGGAGGAGAGGATTGCTTTTGCTCACAGTTCAGAGGATTCAGTCCATGGTTGTCTGGCTCCAACTCAGCAACATCACAGCAGAACGGTGTGGTGAAGCAAAGCTTTTCATGTCATGGAGACTGGATGGCAAAGCACAAGGGAAGATCATCAGCAAAAGATATAAACTCCAAAGGCATATTGGCACCACCTAAGAATACATTCAGTGGTAAACATCAGTGGATCTAATCACCTCTCCAGGAGTCTCTTCATCCAGTCAAGTTAACAGTAAACATGAACTGGTAATCAATTATACATCAATAAAGTTATTTTAAAAATATTTAAAAAATTTAAATAGTACTGTGAAATCCTTGACCTGCCAAGTACAACCCTCAGCACCCTTTTTATGCTGTGTTTTCAGCATTTCCCTCTACTGTTCTTCACTATCATTGTGATTTAATCGAATGTGTTGAACTGCTGTCCTGGGTCTCTTCATTGCCTGCTTCAATTTACATGGTTTCTTCTGTCTGGAATGCCATGATTTTTGGTTACAAAATTAATCTATCCCTCTACTTTTTAGCTCAAACAAACCTAAATTATGATCGAAGGATAAAAATTTCTTTTTCCAAGTCTCCACAGAAATAAATCCTCAGTTTTCCTTAGTAATTTAGCAAAAATTGAGCAGCTTATATATTTACATTTCATGGGCTCAAGTCATAGAGTAGCTAATACATATACATCAGATATATTTTTAAATGATACTACTGTTAATGGAGAGAGTTGATGTACCCTTCAAAGCAGTACATCATTTCCTTCAACCTCAGGACCTGGCCTTGTATGCAGCACATGCAAATAAATTGTGACTATTCACTCAATTTTATAATTATGACCTTCAAAAATGCCTGAACCTTGTTCTTTCTTTGTGTCTGTGTACCCTCCCACCCTGCCACTCATTGTATTCCCAGAGGAAGCACAAAGCTTGAATAAAATAAATTAACTTACTATTTGTAAATGAATAAATAAACATGCATAAAGGAAAGGAACCTTACAATGATGAGTTTAATGCTCAGAACTGTGTAAATTACCTGGTAACAAAAAAAAAAATTAAGAAAAATTAAAAATAAAAGTCCTTTGGCACACAGGATCACTAGTTATATAGCACTTTATCTTTGCAGAGACCATATCACATATGTAATAATAAACCAATGACCCTTTATAACCCATGCAAATTAATATTGCCTGCAAGCATAGTGTAAGAGTAAATTATACGAGAGCTGGAGAATATTGGGCAATGAGTCTAAATAACAAGTTAAGGTGTTTGACTTGATACCATATGAAAATACGTTAACAAATAGTTCACAGTTTAATTTTTGTTTCTTTTCTAACTGAAATACATCTACTTAGCATTAACTGCCTATTGATTTAGAAAGGTGATATGGACTTATAAAATACACGTAAGTTGGAATGAATTAGACTCCAGCTATATATCACTTATTCTGCACAGGAGAGAAATTCATAAATCATGGAACTGTCTTGAAATGAACGTTTTATGAAAATATGGGAACATTTTTTTCTGTTAAATAGGTTCAGGAAATTCTTACAAAATTTAAATTATACCACTGCAAGTCAACATTAACTCATCCTGTTTTTTGGGGAAGGGATATCCATTTGTTCTTAAATATGCTTTAATAGTGGAGTATCTAAATGAAATTTTACAACATTGAACTTCTTAGTTTAGTTATATTAACTTGATTGTTAGAGCAGAAGAAAGTAGTATTAATTACAAAAGACAAAGAAGAAAACAGTGTTTGAAATATACAAAAGTCAGCCTGACTAGAGAATTGATAATATGACTAGGACTCAAATGTTGTCACTTAATAGCTGTATGATTGTGGGCAAGATGCTTAACCATTATATTCTTCAGTTACCCCTGCTGTAAGTTAGGAATAATAATAGAGAGAGTCTAGTAGGCTATATTGGAAATTGCACAAGATAAAACAAATGACTAGTACTTTTCATTATTGTCTGAGACAGAGATTTGTTACTCACCTCCTTTTGCATCACAGAAGTATTATCTTGACCTGGTTAATTACTTTTGGAAAATATATGTAAATGATTCTAAATTAAAATATATATATATTTCCAAAGCTTTCTAGTTTGTATTTTCTTTGCTCATTTTAAAAAATCTTTTTTGTTAGATACCTACTTTCTCAAGGGTAATATGAAGCTAGTCACTATAGTCAAAGATAAATAAGATCTAGACCCTACTGTACTTCAGGAGGCGACAGACTGTGGAGATTCACAGTTACTATACTGTATGAAACTAGAATGAAAAAAACGCAAGGGAAACAAAGTTATTCTGGCTATTGACCTGTCTTAGTTACTTTTTTGATGCTGGGACCAAATACCCATAAATTAAATGAAGAAAGGTTTATTTTAGTTCACAGGTTGTAGAAGGTTCAGTCCATAGTCGGCTAGATCCAAGGCAGGGTAGCACTGTGGAGGGACATTTCAGAGGAGAAACAGTCCATGGCAAGGCAGGCAGGAAGCAGCAAAGCAGTGAGCCTTCTGGACTTTTATCCCATACAGGCTACAAACCTATTGGATTGTGCCACCCACACCCAGGGTGGGGCTTCCCATTACCCACACCCAGAACTATTTTAATTAGCACATACTCTTAGTCCATATTCACACGCCCTAGATCCAGCCACCTCCAAAAAGCCCCACCTATGAACACATGAGGCTTTGGGGGAAAGTCTAGATACAAACCGTAAAATTCCCCCCCCGGCCCCCAAAAGACTCATGTGCATCCCTTTATGCAAAAGACATTTAGTCCATCTCTAAGAGTTGGCTAAGTCCTAACAGTTTCAGCATTGCTGAAAAATCCAAGTCCAAAGTTTCCTCAGAGCTTTAAGGCAAATTCTTAGCTGTGAGCCCCTGTACAAATGAAAAGAAAGTTAAGCACTTCCAACATACAATGGCACAAGATAAACATCACTATTCCAAAAGATACAAACAGGGAGATAGGAATGGAACCAAAGCAAGACCAAAATCCAGTAGGGCAAACATTACATCCTATACTTCCAAGTCCACCACCCTGGGCAATTTGTGGTAAAATGTGAATTCCAAAGGTCATGGGTAGCTCTGCCCTTATAGCACTGCTGGTGCTTGTCATCCTCATGGCTTCTCTCATGGGCCTAATTTGTTCCCTCCTCGTGGCTTTCCTCAGACAATCCACATCCTGGCTTCTCCAACCTTCCAGGGTCTCCACTGCACCTTTGGCTTCACACTTACAGCTTCACACACTGCCCTCTCAGGGGCACACTGCCTGGCCTCCCAGGCCTCCCAGGCCTTCTGAAATCGGGGTGGAAGCCTTCCTGATTTCACAGCTCTTGCATTCTGCATGCACCTAAAACCAGCAGGATGTGGATGACACCAGGCTCTGCTGCCAGCTGGCGTAGTAGCTGGGATTTCTTCTTTCTTGGCTGTAGAGGTCAAGTGCCTGGCTTGGTAAGCACGCTAAATGCATTCCCAAGGAACAAACTCCCTAGGCTGCTGCCATTCCAGACCATGGTGTTCTTGGGCTCTCTTCTCAAAGCAAGTCCGTCCTTCACCTTTGCATTTTGAGGGTGCAAAGGGTGGAACCCTGCTACTTCTTGTGATGCCCCCAGGCTATCTTTTCTATTGTCCAGTTCAAAAGTACCAGGCTTTTTAATGTCAATCTCTTCAGCAAGTTCTCTGGTCCATCATTGCAGGCTGCAGCTTTATTGGAGCTTTCTTTCTGGTCAAATTCAAAACTTTTGAAATCATTCTGCTGGGACTTCTACTCTCGTTTCTCAACATGAATCTGGCTAAAAACCCCCAGTGTTAGCCATGCCACCACCTCAACATTAGACTGCCTTGAAATTTCTTCCACTGGACTTAATCTCAGTCTGCAATCTTAATCTCAGTCTCGACATGAGCAAAATGCAGACAGGTTTTCTGCCAAAATATAAATCAGTGTGCAGACTAATTTAGTAATCACACACCCTTAATCCATATTCACACACCCTAGACCCAGCCACCTCCAAAAGCCCCACCTTTGAGCACACGAGGCTTTGGGGGACATATAGATAGAAGCCATAACGTAACCTTTCCTACTGTTCATTCAGTGGTATGTGCACCAAGCAACTGCTGTGTGCCAGTGGTCTTCCTAAGTCCTGAGGTGGACCAGTATATTAATGAAATTTCTGGCTTCACTGAGCTCATATTCTAGTAGGTAAGAGGCAGTCAAAACATAAGCAAATAGATAATGTAAACTGAGGCCCAGGTAAGTGCTATAAAAAAAAAATCACCAGCATTAAAAGACAGAATGGGACTGAGTTGCTATTTTAGAAAGGATGGGCAGCAAGGGCCTTTGTTTTTTGTTTTTGTTTTTTTCTTTTTGAGACAGGGTTTCATGATACAGTTCAGGCCAGCCTTGAACTCACTTTGTAGCCCAGGCTGGCCTCGAACTCTCAGTAATTCTCCTGACTCAGCCTTCCCAGTGCTGGGATTACAAGCGTGCGCCACCACACCTGGCCTTAAAGGCTTTTGGAAAGAGGTAACATTTAAGCAGGGCTCCAAAAGGAGTGCATTGAGGAAGCAGCCTTGCAAAAGTGTTAGAGGAAGGAGTGGGGATGTAGCTCAGTGGTCTCCAGTACCATCAAAAGAATTTAAAATGAAAATATAACAATAAAATCTGAGGAGAGACTTCCTGACAGTTAATGTAGGTAGAAATGCTCCAAGTTGTTGGAAGGAAGTAAAGGAAGGAAGGAAGGAAGAAAAAGAAACAGAAAAAAGCAAGCAAGCAAGCAAACAGTGAGGGCAGTACAGTCTCAGTGGAGCCCTTGGAGAAGAGTGGTTTGAAGTAAATTGGAAATAGATTGCTTAATCTCAGGGTCACAAAAAGAAGTAAAGGAAAAGCATAATCCAAGTTTCATTGTGATGACAGTCTTTGGAGTAAAATGGAAGCTGAAGGAAGGTTTTATGTTTTTCCCTGGTTTCGATCTTGCTATTGGAGACCTAAGCTTTCCATACTATGGGACTAGGAGAAGGTGGTTGACTTTCTCTTCAGTAGATTTCCTGGCCACCTCCCTGCCTATGGAGTTTCTCCATACCATCTCCTTGAGCATTGTACACTTCAGATGTAATTCACTGCAGTGAAATAATATTTTCCATTGATTTTACTATAAATCAGAACCTTCCTTTATCTCTGCCTCACCTTCAAGGTTGTTTTTATCATTGTCTAAGCCTTTGACTCTTCTGCCAGTGTTGACATTTAACTAAGTCAAATGATGAGACATGTGGCATCATAGGATAACCTCCATCTCCACTATTAGACAACAGAACTCACTGTCCTTTGATGTAAAATTTTAATTTGCAAAAAAGATTGAGGGCTGGTGAGATGGCTCAGCGGCGTAAGCGCCTGCCTTGCGAGTGCGAGGGCCTGAGTTCGACTCCCGGATCCCACATACGAAAAAAGGGGCCGGTGATATCGCTCAGCGGCATGGCGCCTGATGGCGTGCGAGGTCCTGAGGTCGACCCCCTGGTACCCACAAAAAAAAAAAAAAAAAAAGATTGAGTAACAAAATATATTAAAATATTGTCAATATTTTTTATTACCCTTGTATATTCTGTAATGGTTTTCTTCCGCTGCTCTATTATGTGAATGTCATTCAACAAATGAAATATTATCAAATAGAGGAGGTGCTGTGCTAGCTGCTGGACTAGCTAGTAAAGTGATGTTGTTGTTGTGGTCAGGGAACAGTTATTTTCCTTTCTAATTTTTTAGGAAAAGATTTGTGATGACACATAAATGTTTTCTGAATTTTGATCAGGAATGCACACAAAAACACACATGTGTGTATATCTATATACATATTATCTGTATGTATGTATATACACATGTGATTTTTGTGTGTGTATCTCATGTTATAAAATAATTATTTAGTTATATTTGTGCCAAGCATCATTTGCCTGATATAATTTAAGCCCTTCAGTAATGCACATTTTAAAGATTAAGAAGCTATGAGACTAACTGGCCCAAAGTCAGTGGATGAAAAAGTAACCAGAATTCAGGTGCAGGTCAGTATGACTCCAAAGCCCATACTGATTCCCCAAGTAGTGCTGTTTTAGCAGAATGCAGGATGTATTAGATGGCAAGGAAATTTACTTCTAAGAAAAGCAAACCAGGCTTAGAAATTTTCAACGTCAAAACCATATTTCTGTTAAGTCACTTAGCAATTTTCCAGAGATTCCAAGTAAAGAGTGAGTTAATTCATCTCCACTGAACACATATGGATATTTACATCACTGATTCCATTTTTGAGTATTGTATAATAATCTGCATTTTCTTCTCTTTGTTAGTCTGTTGCTTCCTTATAAATAAAAGATTGCAAAAAAACTGTTCAGTCACATTCAATGAAATACTCAATCCTCAGGCTTTTACAAGCTTTTGTAAAACTGTAGTGACTTCGGTGAAAAAGCCTTGGCTGGCGGTATAGTGAACAGATGAGCTCACCCCTGGTATGCAAAGCTGCCGAATTAGCTGGTTAAACAGGCTGCTGAGATAATTACATTGTCTGTTTTGTGACACATTACACCGGTGCACTTGGGATTAACCTGTTCTCTTGCATCTACTGCTGATCAGTATTTTAGACAGCCTTTTATCTGATGAAGGAGCACAGACATCAAAAGAGAAAGGGGCGTGGGTGAAAAGAAAGGGCTCACATAAAGCTGAAGAGTTAAAATTTCTATTTAAATTACTCAACATATACCCCTTATTTCTATAACTTTGCTTGCTCTCTAGAGACCTCTGCTGGAATTTATAGGTATAAAATTATTATGTTTTCCTTTACAATTCATTGTTGCCTTTTGCTCTATTTTATCATAAAGTCCATAACTGATTTAAGAATGACATTTCAGTGTCTTATCACACACGGAACACTTTAATCACAAAGCAGTGCTTGAATTTTAAATTTCAGAGGGATTGTAATGCTGGACATAACTGATAGTCAATCAACACATTTATTCTTTTATGAAGAGCCTATTCTGGGGGTAGCAATTATTAATTCCAGTTTATTTATTTTGTATATTTTATTAATGATGTTAAAGTTGAAGTGGAATTATTTATTTTGAAATTAAATGTGCCACATACAAAGAAAAGAATTTATCCTTAAAGATTTTAATGGACCTTTAGTTCCATATCATTATACTGAAGGGGAAAAATTATTTAGACCTTCTGATTATGTGGAAATGTAGCAAACATAAGATTTCATCATCAGTGATAATTTAGATAAAGAACAATTAAGAGAATAAATAGAAATCCTACTCATTAACAGCTCCTGGCAACTCAAATTGAATTTAAACAACTAGTGAGCCTCTGGCTACAGGGAGATGCAATTTAAAGCAGGTATAATAGATTTTAACAACTAAAATTTGTCACACTGTACCAACTAAGATATTAGTTAAATGGGGCAAGAAATTTCCCTTCATGTTAATGAACATCAAATTTAACTCCTGCTGTTTTTTTTTTTTTTTTTCCTCCTGAAATAGCTGTGCTTGACTTGATAGGCCAGCATTCAAATGAGGTTCTTGCAAACAAATTTTGGGATGAGGTTTAACTCAGTTAAATGTGCATGCTTTAGATACTTCCAGTTTGTTTGATGGGAAGGGGTTCTAATGAAGGAGGGAGAGGGGAGATAGAGGGGAAGGAGAAATAAAAAGAAGTAAAATGCAATATGTGTATGTACCAGTTAAGTTGCCCACAATGTATGCATTCAATATGTATTGCAAACATGTACTATTAAAAAAATATTTTAAAAACATTGGTATATTTCCTCCCTATAAAAAGGCCTACGGTATAGTATTTTATACAAAGGCACTTCTAACTTTGATTATAAATGTATATAGCAGTGTTACACAATCACATCTAAAAGTAGTATGTTTCCATGAATATTCTTTAAAAATTTTCATCAAGAGAAATAAAATTCATATTCACCATTTTCAGCTGAGTCAGTTCTACTGGTTATAGATCTGACTTACTTTATGCTCACTGTTTAAATGCAGACAAAAGCAGAAAAAAAGAATTATTTATTTTTATTATCTCAGGAATTTTTAAATGTGTGTCTTTATGGCTTGGGTCCAAATATCTCTTGGGTCCAAATATCTCTTACTTATCTCTTACTACATAGTCATAGTTTTTCTAAATTTTATGATAAAACAAAAAAAATTGCAGAGATAACTTTATAAGATAAACTTATTTTCCAGATTAGTCAGGAAAAAGTGATTTTTTTACTCTTAACCTTTCAAAATTATTTTTCACTTGGAAAGCTGTGACACCTATAGTCAAGCAACACAATTATTTATTCTTTTATGAAGAGCCTATTATGCGGGAAGCAATTATTAATTCCAGTTTATTTATGTTGTATATTTTGTTAATGATGTCAAAGTTCAAGGGGAATTATTTATTTTTAAATTAAATGTGCCTACTAAGTATCAGACACCAAGACTAAACGTAATTAAAGTAGTATTTTTCTATTTTCCAAAATTTTTGTTTGATTAATCAGTTTGTTTATGCACAATTATTAGTGTACTTGTAGCATGAGTGGATATTTTCTGTTAATCCAGTGGGAATAAGTACAAATGATAGTTTTCTGAAGCACTTACTATGAACCAGTAAAATGCTAAAATCTTCACATACACACCTCATTTAAACCTTCTAATGAGCCAATGAGATAGTGATTATTAACACATTTTATAGATGAAGCTATGTGACTTAGAGATCTTAACTTGCTGGTGTTAGTGTGGTTCCTGAGTAGCAAACCCTAACTGGAAGCCCAGTTTCTACCCTAAAGCCTAGGTTGAGCACTGTGTTATATTACTACTATTTATCTTATTTTATTTATTTACTTATTTTTTATATGGGTACCGGGAATCAAACTCAGGACCTTCGTGCTTGCCAGGCAGGCGCTTGTGCCGCTGAGCTATATCACCGGCCTACACTGCTACTAAAAAATACATGGTATTAAGGAATAGTCCTCCCTGGGGATCTGCAGGGGATTGGTCCCAGGACCCTTATGGATACTGAAATCCACACATGCTCAAGTCCCTTATACAAAGAATGTAGTTTTTGCATATAACCTATGCAATTATCCTGTATACTTCAAGTCATCTCTGGATTATAATATCTAATTCATGTGAATGCTGTGTCAATAGTTGTGATATTGCATTGTTTAAGGGAATAACGCAAAGAAGAGTGTGAACATGTATAGTATGGATGCAATTTTCTTTTTCTTAAATATCTTCAATCTAAAGTTGGTTAAATCTGTGGATGTGGAACTCAGACATTCCAAAGACTGACTGCACTCCATACAGATGCTTCTTTTGCTGGTTAGGTGGATTTGTATGTATTCCATTAAACAGGGCATAGACTAGTGTTCAGAGTAGTAAAACTGAGATTAGATCTTTAGCTTCCAGCCTTGAACCCCATAGTCTTTCCTTCTACTGTAATGGTGCTAGTGGTGCTGGTTTTACACATTCAAATGCCTAAGTACAATTTCTGTCATATAAAATGCATACAGAGCAATCTTTGGGAAGATATTTTTTGATGAGCGACTCAAATAAAATACCTTGTGTTTGAATTCCAGTGTGCCACTTAAGCAGCTGTGGATAAAGTAAGGCATGGAATATCACTGAAATTCTATGTTCTTATTTGATAAATGGACATATTAATGTAAAACATACACTAGGAAGTAGCTATGAAGATTAAATATGACACTTTAGTGTCTAGCACATAAAAAGTGCCAAATAGGTTTCCATCTAGTCTTTCTATAATAGTAAATTTTGGGAAACTAAATGTGTGTGCATGATACAAATAGGCATAGAACAATGAGAGGATATTGCAAAACTGCACTTGACAAAGTGCAATCCTGGATTTTAAGAATAGTTTTGTCAATTTTAAGAACAGTTTTGTCAATGGACTTTCAAGAGCAGTATACAGACAGAGACTCAGACCTGAGATGAGCCTTGAAAGATAAGGTGGAAGGTTTGTATAGTTTGAGAAAGGGAGTCATTTTATTCAAGAAGACAGCACTAGCTGAATTGCTTGGGTGTAATAAAAGTCCAATCCAGTTACAAAAATACCATTCCAGTGAAAAGCTTTAATGAGATTTCTGCACCCCAGCAGATGACCCACTTATTTAAATACCACACAATATTCAATACTACAGAATTCCTTGATGACACAATTTAGTCAGTCTCTGGCAATTGGGTGTAATTTAATCAGCATAGAAATTGAGAACATTTATAGTCAGCATATTGCCCTTTGGGTTAGCATTTTCCACTATCCCATGTCTGGTTTCTTGTCCTGGCATCTGGTCCTCAGCCTCCTCTTGCTTTTCTAGAAAAATATTTCTGTGCTATCACTACTTGCACTCTGAGACCACTTTTGCAAGCAGATTGTACAGTGGCTCACCCTGTTTGCTCTGTCAGCCCTTACCTTAATCTCCACAGAGGCAGCATTACTATCATTCAAACTTATTGGTGGTTAATGTGATTCAGTTTGTTCACAAAGCCCTTCGTGAGTCATGAGCAGTAAAAGTGGAACAAATGTGGAACATGTGTCATTTATATTACAATCTGGGCACTTCCATACACTCTTGGTAAGAGCATACTTAGCTGTGGCCTTTAGGAGAGAAATATGTCAATAACTTTCAATTCTTATAGAATTTGCCTTCTATATATAGATACACTTTCCACGTGTCCACTGGGAAAAAATGCAAGAAAGCTATGTATCCATCAAGGTAGGAATAGGTGGATTATTTGAGATATATTTATACAAAAAACTGTTATGTAGTCATCAAAATGAGTTAGGTTTATAGGTGTCAGTATGGGAAAGTGATAAAATATGCTATCGAACATATTTCCTGAAAAAAGGAAATTTCAGACAGTGTGTACCTATTTGGAGAGAAGTTGATCCAGCTATTTATTGAAAGGATATTGCTTTTCCAGGTGCACCATAGCTTCACCTTTGTCATAAACCAAGCCTGAATATATATGTGGCTCTGTTTCTGGACTCAGTATTCTATTCCATTCATCTACTTTTTTATCTTTGTGCCAATCTGTAATGTCATAAATACCTTAGCCTTATAATAGGTCTCGATATACTGTGCCGTCTTAACTTCTTCAAGATTACCCTGAATATTCTTTACTCTTTGTATTTTTCATACCAATGTTTAAGTCAGTCAATTTCAATTCCACACATAACACTCGTTTTAAAATTTAGATTACATTGAATTTATGTAATTGCAGGAAATCGACACCTTAACAATTTTGAGCCTTCTATGCTATGTGTCCTTCTGAGGCAGGAGATTAGGGTGTAACCAGCCAGCTGGGCAAGTGGGCATGTCTGTCCCAGAGATCAGAACACACACACAGAGAAACAGTTCCAAGCCCTGCACCTGGGACCAATCAGAAAATGATGTCTTCAATTCTTCTGGCCAGAGGTCAAGCAGGGTTTGATAGGAAGGCCGAGATCTGACATCAGCCTGAGAAATGGGAGGATATAAAAGATGGTGGCCATTAATGTCAGCCACTAAGCTCGTCCAGTGGCCTGCACTCACTCTGGAGAGCGTATTTCTTTTCCTACCTTTAATAAATGTAAAACCTTGCTGCATTGTTTCCTGTTCAGTTCTTTGTTCAGTACAACAAGAACCTAGAAAAAAAAAATCTCTGAAAGAAGCCCACAGCACCCCAGAACCCCCAGTAACAGGTAACATTTTCAGCAAAGCCAGCCAGGAGGTAAGACCCTTTGGACCCAATTTTGTTTCTCTGTCTTTGAGGTCTGGGGACTCAGGTGGAGAAGTAGCTCACTGCTTTACATTTTTTTTTCTTCCTTGTCTCTCCTCTGGGAGGGCTCCAGTTGCTTTTGTCTCTTCTTTCTCACTGGGACTTTCATCTGTCAGAGGGCTCAGATCCTTTAACTTTTTTCTGATGTTTATTGACAGGGAGAGGTAGAGATCTAGAGGGTGGGGAAAGTTAATGGCAGCTGGGGAGCTCAGGAAGTTTTCTCGTTTTTCTGGAACAGTTCCGTAGTGTGTCCCACTATATGGTGGTGGTGGTAGTGGGGTGTACATGGCCTGTGTATTTTCCCAGACATTTCAGTCATTCATTGTGGGTACAAGTACAGCCTCACTGGAGGCTGCCAGGGTGTCAGCCCCTGGTGCAGTTGTGGAATAGACCATTTTGGGCTCTACTGGGCCCAAGAGAGCTTTTGCAAACCATTCAGGTTCATGTATGCAATCTCGAGTTTAGAATGCCTTTTCGCCCACATGTTTTTGTTTCTCCTAATGTTTTTTTCAGCTTTCTCACTCTTTTAGGAGCCTGCTTGAGTAACCACCTACCTCAGCCTGTCCTTTTTTGTGCTCAAAGTCTCATCTGTGCTTTTGCCTTAGATGGTCTTTTATCTCTGGATATCCTTAGTGAGTTGCTCTCTCAGGGTGCTGTTTCTTAAGACCTCAGGGAGCCATCCCATTCCACCTTTCCACCATGTTTGGTGGCCACCTTGGTTCATCCTTTGAGGCAGCCCCATGGTTCCACCATGTTTGGCAGCCATTTCAGTTTATCGTGTGGGTCAGTCACATCAGTTTCCCAATGATAGTCGAACATTTTGGTTTGTCATGTGGGTCGGTCACATGGTTCTTTCATGTCTGTTCACCATTTCCTTTTCTAACTGACCTCCTGAACACCAGGAAGTCTCACCATTATAGGTGAGACCTAAAGCCTCTGCTTTCAGGGAACATAGGGGCCTCCTCCTCTTTTCTTTTCTAAATCCAGTTAGATCTCCTCCTTGTTTCTTCTAACAGAAATTCATGTAATTTAGAAACATGTGCCTGAGGGCCTGAGAGGAACAAAGGGAATAGCCAGTAAAAATCAACTCAACTGGCTTTGAGTATATATGCAAAAGTAGAGCTGGAGTCAATAGATAACAGACCATATCTTTGTATATAGAAGTTTCTAAGTTTTTGTTTTTTTTCTATTTTTTCTTTAATGCTGAAAAAGAGGTTTCTATCTCTACTGCCTTAAACAAAATAATTACTGAAGTTTTTATTATCAGGATAAATGGGAGGGGTACTGTTTCTCAAGTGGCTAGTTGGAGCCATAAAGGCTCCTCCCTAGTATTTAAGAGGTTATAGTGGGTTGTAGTCTATAGAGAGGCCTAAGGAAAGGCATTAGTGCTTCTTCACCGGAGATGTCTAGTACAATTGTGTCTCACAGAGGATGTCCCAGGGACTCAACAGATCTCATTCTTCTGTGGGGGACACCCGATGAAAGACCCCATACCTAGTCTCTTTTTCTCCATAGGCCCTGCAATGCGCATGAGACACACCATGCAGATCCTAGTGACCTCGCCATTAGATTGTATCCTTAAAAACTGGAAACAGTTTGACCCTGAAGGAGTCATAGAGATGTCTGTTAGAACAATTGAGTCTCAGAGAAGGTGCTCCTGGGACTGAATGGGCCTGCATCTTTCTGCAGGGGACACCCTCTGAAAAGACCTTAGAACTAGTCTTCTCTCTCTTTCTATAGGTTCCGTGCCAGTAGCTAGTTGGAGCCTCAGGGCCTCCACTCTTGTCTTTAACAATTTATCTTCCATTGCAATACTGTTTGGGTCCAGTATAAACTAGGAAATTGTGAAAGATGGGTGCAGAATGGCAGTCTAAATTATAATACTCTTCTTCAGTTAGATCTTTTTTGTGAAAGTCGAGGCATTTGGTGTGAAATCCCTTAAGTTCAGGCTTTTATGGTTATCTCTGTAAAGGTGCAAGAACCATGGTACTTAAAGAGGCCTCCAAGAAAGAGGAAATTAATGTCAATGATAGTTCTGTCCTCAGATGCTCACCTGTCTCTCAGGGAGATATTGGTCTCTCCTATCTGTTTAATGAAAAGACCATCCTGGGAGGTTTCCTTAAACTCCTCCTTATAATCCCCTGGCTAGTAAACCAGTCCCCTCCTCATACACTTCAGACAGCACTTAGCACTGCAGGACATACTCACAGTAGAGTTTCTTACTCTCATCCTGCCCCTAAGTGAGATCCTAGCAACAGAGGGGACTACTTGAGTCTCATGTTCCTTTTTCAGTGGTAGATACCCAATAATGCAAATAATGGTTAGGCTGATTTTCAGAAGATGCTAGTAGGTTTACAGATGGGTTTCAAACTTTGACCATTGATTCTGACCTCTTGTGGTGAGATGTCCAGTTTGTCCTGGCCACTTGCTGTACCCTAGACCTTTGTGACCCAATTGCTGGACACAGCCTTTTCTGTGTTCAACAGTCAGAATCTACATGTGGATAAAAGACCAAGAGTGGAGAAAAAAAGACCAAAATTACGGCTGTCAAAATTGGCAGTGCTGTAAGCAAACCCAAGTTGTCCAAGGGGAAACCCAAGGCCAATCAGGAAATAAGTTCCTGCTTTGAATCCAAGGAAACTGGAAACTGGGCATGTGACTGTATCAAGCCACCACCTGGGCCCTACTCTATGTGTCAGGTGGCTGATGTGCCTGATTTATGGCACTGGAGGATTAACTGTTTCTGCACCAAGAGAGTGGCTAGAGCAGCCTAAACCCTCACCTCCCACTCTGATGAAGAAGATTGAAGGTGCCCAGGGCAATCTCCAATGCCCCAGTAAACAGACATCTCTATCTCCTTTGAAAAATCATGGGTGACCCTGGACGTCACTAGTGAGCAAATTCAACTCTTCATAGATCCTCTGTTTTAATTTCCTTCTCTGGAAAACCCTCCCCTACATATATAGCCATAATTGGGGTCAAAGAGAGCCCAATCAGATCTTTTTTACTCTTGCTCTGACATGCCTATTCAAAGATCAAATGTTCAACCATGAGTCATTGTCCCATGGTGTCCTACTCCCTTACTAGGAAGAGATTTATTAGTAAAACCAGGGCCAATTCTCCAATTCTGGCAAAGGCCAAAGCAGATTTTACCTGTTGAGATTATACCAAGCCTCTTTCACCTAATTACTCAACAGGTAGATTCTGCCACATGATATATAAAGTACCAGGCAGGGCAACAGCAGCTACAGCTGTGCTAACAAAAGAAGCTGTCAAATTAACTATGGAGCAAAAACTAGAAGTCCTGACAGTCCATCAGTTCAGGGCTATTCTTGAGACAAAAGGTTACTTATCATTGACAGGGAAAGGACTTATCAAGTACCAGGTTGTGCTTCTAGATATGCCTGAAGTTACCATTAAGACTTAAACTACTCTTATCTGGCTCACTGATGCCTACAGGCCCAGAGGTTGGCCAGTCTCGTGAATAAGTAATTTCCCAGGCTTATGCAAGCAGGCAGGACATCAGTGGCCTGCCCCTTCATGAATGTGAAGAAGGATGGTTCATTGATGAAAATAGCTTTGTCCAAGAAGGACATCAAATGGCAGATTATACAGTTATCAACTCACAACATGTCATTGAGGCCAAACCCCTTGGCCCAGGGACCTCTGCTCAAAAAGCGGAGCTTATAGCCCTTACTTGAACATTGATACAGTAAGTTCCCAACATATGAACATTCAAGTTGTGAACTTTCACAGGTGTACTGTGTAAGACTCACTTTGTTGGCTTACAAACAAATGTGACTTACCAACAATTCTCTCAGAACAGAACTTGCTCGTAAGATGGGGACTTACTGTATTAGGAAAAGGCAAAAAGCTAAATATTTACACAGGCTCCAAATGTGCCTTTTTGGTGCTACATGGCCATGCAGCAGTCTGGAAAGAAAGGGACTTACTAATAAGCAATCATGTATAAAGCACAAGCAGGAAATTCTACAGCTTCTAGAGGCAGTCTGTCTTCTCAGGCACTTGCTATCATTCTCAGTTCAGCTGTCTAGGATAAACCCAGCTCCACCTGAAACTGTCTGAGGAAAAAGACCATGCAGAAGAAGAAAGCTACTCCTGTGACTCTCTTGAAGATCTGAGGCTCCTCTTCAAAAAGCAAGACTCCAGTATTGCTTTGGGTGTAGATTCACTAATGACCCCTGCTCCATCACAGCTTACATGGGCACTGTACTGGGACTCCTGCTTTGAAGTAGATCTATAATGTGGGCAATCTTGCTAGGGCTACAGCTCTCAGGCTCTCTATAGTTTATCTAATATCCCTCTTTGTCGTGCTTTCTCCTTTATAGGAAGAATGGAAATCTTTAATTGCTAGAGCTGTCATAGTCTACCTTTCAGACAGACCAGGGAATGTTCTGACCTGGTCCTTCTCATATTTGTGCGCTGCATCCTCAAACTAATAGTAAAGTTTATCCATTCAAGACTTCAGATGGTGATCCAGACTACAACTCATGACTTTCTTGACAAATTTACCAAGTTTTCTCCCATTGAACAGGCAACTCAACAGTTCTTGATGTATAGATACTCTTTTTCTTATTGTCTTCTGAGTTTGTTTTTCTTTTCAACCCAGCTAGTGAGCCATAATATCCCAAGATAGTTGGAGAGCACATAATTCCCAGTAGGTAGGGCCTAAACCCCTTTCAGCAGGAAGTAGTTGTATCAAGATAGAGACCATCACTCCCTCAGGACTCCATAAAGAATTATGGGGATTTATGTCCCTTGGAGGGAAATGATGCAGGAGATTAGGGCATGGACAGCTGGCTGGGCAACTGGGTGTGACCTATCAATCACAGAGATCAGAACACATGCACAGAAAAACAGTTCCAAGCCTTGCACTTGGGACCAACCAGAAAATGCTGTCTTCAGTTCTTCTTCCCCAAGATCAAGTAGGTTTTTGATAGGATGACCTAGATCTGACATCAGCCTGAGAAAAGGGAGGGTATAAAAGATGGCAGCCATTAACATCATGGCCACTGTTAGCTCTTTCAGTGGCCTTCTCTGCACTCTGCAGAGTGTGCTGCTTTTCTTACTTTTAGTTGGCCCACACTCACTCTGTAGCACATACTTCTTTTCTGACCTTTTATACATGTAAAACCTTGCTACCTCGTTTCCTGTCCAATTCTTTGTTCAGGACAATAAGAACCTAGAAAGAATTTCTAGAAGAAGGCCACAGCACCCCAGTATCCTGGTAACACTTCCATTTATTTGTCTTTCTAAATTTTTCTTAATACCATCTTATTTTTGGGGGGGAATAAGTATTTTACAGCTTTCATTAGATGTATTCCTAGGTAGTTTATGTTTTTGATGCAACTTATAAATAATATTCTTTTTATGTAGGACCATTAACCATTACAAATTTATAGAGAAATTTCTGATCATAAAAAGATTAGAATTATAAGAATCTCAAGAAAAGACATGTCATGTTTGCATGTAACAATAAAAGTGTATACATGGTCCTGCAGAACAATAACAAGAGGAAAGATAATCCAATTTTTTAATTGGCCAAAACAGACCAGTGTTTTCCAAGAGAAGATCTAAATGGCTAATAAATGTATAAAAATTTATCATTAGGGAAATGAACATTAAAATCACATTTTTCCCCCTAATGACAGTCTCCTCCCTTGAACAAAAAGATCAGTTTCACATTTGCTGATGTAGTTCTTCAGCACACGTGATAGTTCAAAAATCCTTTCCTATCATTTTGATGGTTTAGAACATGGTGGCAAACCTATGGTACGTGTGCCACAGCAGGCTGATTGTTGTCATTGAACAATTTAAAAGGTTTGCCATCACTGGTCTAGAATCAGCAGGAAGATTTTGATAGTATAGTAGCCTGATCCCTAGAAAGCAGCTGAAGTCACATCAAAATTCTACCATTTCTAGCTGCTGTTTACTTTTGCTAATATTTGGACATATCTCTCAATTTGTCCCAGACCTTTAGAATAGTATTCTGCAAGCTAAAATTTACAAATATCAGGAGTCATTGAAAGTAGTTTCCTTGAGGAAAGATGGCAGTTTTATCATACTCTGTCTTGTTGCTTGGGGATTGCTATGGTTTGAATATGTTCCCCCAGAGTTTATGTGGTGAAAACATACTCCCCACATTCATATGTTAATGGCCTTCTGGAAGTAAGGTCTCTGGGAAGTAATTAGGATTAGAAGAAATCACAAGGGGTGGGGCATGATGGCCTTAGTGGCTTTATACAAAGAGAAAGAGAGACCTGAGCTAGCCCATGTGCTCTGTTTTACTATGTGATGCCTCTTCCATGGGCAAAAGTTCCTCAGGAGATGCTAGCATCATGCTCCTGGATTCGCCAGTCTCTAGACCTATGAGCTAAATAAACATCTACTCTTTCCAAATTACCCATTTTGTGGTAATCCACTAGTAGCAAGAGAAAACTAAGAAAGACAGGGATGATTTTAGTCAAAGAGCGGGAAATGCAACCAACCGTAGAATACAAAAATTAGCTGCTTAATGCCATTTTTAAAGAGCTGTACAAAGTTTTCTTCTTTTTAAAATAATTTTCTCCAAGTTTTGAAGTGGTTAGTTTATCCTGTGTTTCATATATTTAAGACCATTTGAAGATTTTAAGTTGTGTAATACCATTTGAATTAATAGAACCGTATGTTTGTTACCTGTGTCTTTTTTCTTAAAGGATAGGAGATTATGAAAAATAAGATCTATTGTCTGCCTGTAGATCTTCCTTTCTTATTCCCCTTACTCTGGATTGTTCTTACTCATCCTTCAGCTGAAAAGTTACTTTCTAAGGGGCCTCCCAGATTCCCTAGGTAAGACTAATCTTCCATTTTGAGTAATACATGAATGATTTTAATCACATGGTCTTCCCGAATAGCTTCTAGGTTTTCTGAAGCTTTGTTTTGTTTTTATATTGCTTTGTTTTACTACTTTTGAAGGTAGACAATGGTCAGCCATATTCTGTTTCACAGATGGTTCTCTTGACCTGGGTGGATCCTTAATTAAAATGAATTTATACTAAGTATAAAATTTGCATATAAATACACATGAAACACAAAGAGATGTGATAATTTAAATCATTATGTCACAACCTCACAGAAATATGTGGACATTATTTGCTTTTAGCAAAAATAGAGCCCTTTAACCTTATCTCCTTCTTAAAATACTATGTTTTTCAGGTTCAACATCAAAAGCAACTGTCAGTCCACAGAGTTTATACTACAGAGTTTCAGTTGCTTTTGCAGTGCTAGTTAAACCTGAAAGACATTCTTAATTGCCTGAATTGCATGTAAACAACTATACATTAATGGGTTATGTTACTACAGTTTAACTGGGCTAGGTTCCAAGATATACAAACTTTGCATGTACATTTCCACAGTATAAAAATACTTCTGTTTTCCTCAGAGTAATTAGCAGGTTGTACAAAGAAGTAGACAAATGAGAACTCACTGGTGTATAATACCATAATCTTATGAATATAAAGTTTGATTTATGATGGAAGCTTGGAAGAGAGACCTAGTGAAAACTGGCAGAACATTAACTGGGGCCCAGAGCGGGTGGCTATGAGGAAGATAAGTACCTACTGAAAACATTTGAAGTTCTTGGTGCTCAGAAGAGGGGAAGTATTCATTTTTTATCTTTTCCTTCTTTGTCTTTTTCTTTTTTCTTTCTTTTATTTTTTTAAAAAACAGGGCCTCAGTATGTATTCCAGCCTGGACTTGAATTCACCATGTAGCTCAAGCTGGCCTAAGACTCATGGCATTGCTACTGCCTCAGCCCTTCAAGTGCTGAAATTTGACATGAGTGCCACCACACCCAGCTGTCCTCAGCATTTTCATTCACTCTCATACCTTTTTAGAGATGATTTGCAAACTTTGACCCTTCAGTCCAGGTGCTTAATTTTATATCTAGTGGATAAGCACTATTCTTGGTGATAGAGATACACAAACTAAAATAATCACTACTCTAATAGAGCTTCTTTTCTAATGAAAGGTAAAGGTATTAAATGGTTAAACCTGTAGTACGTCAGGTAGTGGACATTTTGTGAAGAAAATAAAGCAAGGGGTCAGATTATGGTATAGCATGCTATTTTTAGAAGGCTCATCAGAAAAGAACTCTGAAGAGGTGACGTTTGAGCAGAGACTCGAAGGGAAAGCAGGAGTGAGCTGTGAGAATTTGAGAGGTTCTAAGGGGAAGGATCAGCGTGTCCCACATCCCTGAGAGGGGGGTACACTTAAGAAGACTGAAGGGCACCAGAGCTGACCCAAAGAATTTTAGGCTGAGCAACTAGGTGAATGAAACTGCCATTTACTAAGATGGGCAAGTCTAGAGAAGGCCCGGGTGTGTGCATGAGGGGAGAAATTGAGAGTTTGGTTTTCAGCATGATGTATGAGATGCATATTAGACATGCCAGTGGAAATATTAAGTAGCAGTGCAAGTTGGAGCCGCAGATGTGAATTGGGCCAACCATCGCCATCTGAGGTGGGTGTAATTTCTTTGAGGATGAGTATACATATAAAGGAGGATTGGGTCACTATACCTTATGGACTAGAGCCTGAGGATGTGTGAAAGACTCCGCAAAGGAGACTGATAATTGGGGCCTAAGAAGCCAGAGGCAGACTAAGTAGAGTCCTAAGCTGAGTAGAGAGTGTCTTAATAGGTAAAAGTGATCACTTACACAAGTGGCACGGAGAAGTCAAGTGAGAATTGGACATTAGATAGGGTAACCTGGGGTCATTAATCACCTTGACAAGTAAGAGAAGAGCACATTTCTCTTTTCCAGAAAAAAATATTACTAACAGGCAAGCAATAAACTGGTGGATCTGGAGAATAGTGCAAAATATGTGTATGTTTTCTCTCTGGACATACAGCCCACCAGGTAATTTCCTCTTGGATGGCATAAGTGAATTCCTCCTTTGGAATTTCTTCTTTATTCCTTCCATTTTCCTCTCCACGGGCATAGGGTGCCCCAGAGATGGAGACTTAAGGACACAACATCTCCAAGGCATGCAGCCTTTCCTATTATTAAAACTGACTACTTGTCACGGTATCATATATCATTACCATTTAAAAATCTTTTTTTCATGACAAAGTAAACTTCCCTTATTAGTTTGATTTTCACAGTTTCCGCTTATACTTCTCAAACCCAGTAATTCCAATCCTCCTTTTCCTGACCTATATTTATTTTTTGCAGAAGGATTTATCATCTTTCAACATAATCGATTGTTAATTGTGCTCATTGTTGGCTCACTATCCCATCTGCTAGACATAAACTCCAAATGAACAGTGATTTCTTCCTATTTCACTCTCTAATCATGTAGTACCCAGTTTGTAGTAGATGCTCAGGAAGTTACTGCTGAATGAATGAATGTTGTGTCTCCAGGAGCTGGTATGGGTCGTGCTGCTTACAGAAAATACATATCTGTGAGAGTGGAGGCATTACCATGCCACAATTATTAAATGACATTAATTGGCACATTGATAGCCAGAGTTTCAGGGCAGTTGACCACCCTGAAAATATAGGGCTGGGGTGGTCAAAGAGCTTGGCTCTCCTCGTGATAGGGAAACCATGGAGGAGCTTATCTGTATTCCTAAATTTCTTTGAAGTCTATAGCTGCTTTGTTTTCTTTGTCCCTTTCCTTTGTCTCTTCCTTATGGGTGGCACTGCTATCAGCTTGCCAAGCTTAGCTACTAACTTCTGCAGTGTCCCGAGCATTTCTGAGTGAGTGTTGGTTAGCATTTCTGTTTGGCTGAGAGAGAGCCTATCCACCCTCACTTGACTTGTTTCCCTATTATCACACACTGGCAATTAAAGCACCTGCAGTCATGCTGCGGAACAAATGTGATAATGTGTGTGAAGCAGTTTTAGTTTGTAAGAAAAACTGAAAATTTAAGGTATGAATCATAAGTATATTTTCTGAATTTGAAATACACTGATTAAATATTTTTAGTCTTTTATATTTTCATGCATAATTTTTAAATTTTTTGAAACATTTAAAATATTGCAAGAGAATTACAGGTACAACAAACCAAACCAAATCAACTAAACAAACAGAAACTTCCCCTTGAACAATGTGATTTCCTAAAAATAAGGTCATTCTGTTATATAACCATAATACAACATCCAGATCAGAAACTGGTACAGTGCTGCCATATAATCCTCAGACTCCCATTCAGGTGTCATCTATTGTCCAAGTGATAAATTCTTTAGGAAAAGGATCTATTTCACACATTACATTGAGTTGTCAGTTCTCTTTAGATTCCTTCCCGCTCGAATAGTTTCTGAGTCTCCCTTTGGTTTTTATGATTTGAGCAATTTTGAAGTTACATATGTATATTCTTTTTAGAATGCCCCTTAATTGAGTTTTCTGAAATATCTGCATTAACTGAATATTCCTTTTTTTTTTTTTGTGGGTACGGGGGGTCGACCGCAGGACCTCGCGCGCCAGCAGGCGCCCGTGCCGCTGAGCGATATCACCGGCCCCTTTTTCGTATGTGGGTTCTGGGAGTTGAACTCGGGCCCTCGCGCTTGCCGGGCAGGCGCTTAAGCCGCTGAGCCATCTCACCGGCCCTGAATATTCTTACTGTATGTCTATTTAATGTTCTGGTGTTTGGGGCCTCCCAGATTGGGAGGCATGGGTCCTCTCTGGGCTAGCCAGTTCTTAGAAATAGCAAGCCACTCTCCCTGAGACACTGCCTTTAGTATGCAAATAAACCTATTCAGAGACCATACTCTGAGCCACCTCCTCCAGTATTGCTCTTGTACTCCAGGAAGCAATATTCCTAGTACCCCAGGGCCAGGTACTAGAAAACTAGAGATAGGCTCTTTGTTTCAGAGCCTACTGAAATTATTCAGATTAGCCAATTGTAAACCCATTCCTTCTGCTTTACCTTATGTTTCTCATTGGAATCTAATGAAGACTCCTGGCCACGCTAGCTTTCCCTTTCCTGCTTTTGCCTCCTGGCCAACATGTTGCTTCCCTGTGTGGTCCTGCATGACACAGAGTGCTCCTCCTCCTGGGCACCATGAGGAACAGACTATAAATTCAATGGCAACAGTCTCCGATCTTTGGCCTCACCATACCCAAATAATAATAAAGACTAAAATAGTCTTCTCATGACTAAGTAGAGGCAATCAGTGCATTTTTCATAAAGGTGTCATGGGCCTAATACTGATCTTCTCATCGTGTCATATTGGATGGTACACAATTTTGATTTGTCCCATTACTGATAATGGTCGCTTTGCTTGATTAAGGTGGTATTTGCCAGTCTTCTCCTCCGGGAAGCTACTTTTTTCTACTTTGTAATGCAGCACTTTGCAATGATATAAATGATCCATTCTTCATTAAGGTTTTTATTTCTTCTTTATTTATTAAATTAATATGGACTAAGTTTCCTATTTTATTCAGTTATTCATTTTGGTGTCCAAGTTTTCAAGGTTTGACCAGCAGAACCCTTTGAACTAGCAACTGTGTCCTTTTGACAAGTCCCCATAATTCTCTGAGCATTTTCTTACTTTCTGGCACAAAGTACATTCCAGATAATCTTGCACTTTCCTTGCCCAAACACCAGTATTAAGCATTTCTCCAAGGAATCCTGCTTCTATGATATGGATGCTAGGTGTATTCACTGCAATTGGGGTATCACTGCTCCAAACCCTCTAATAGATTTTATATAAAAAACCTATATGTACATGTATATATCTGTGTATAAATATATAGATGTAGATATACCGACCTAGGTATATATAGATATGCATACTCGTATGTGTGTGTACATATGTATGTATACTCATACATGTGTGTATATGTACGCATGCATACATATATATACATTCTATGTTTATACAAATTTATACATATACTTCTTTTATTTCTATGTATATATTTTAAAAACCATAACTTTATACCAATAACTCCCATTTCAATACAACATCATGCCAGGTTCATTCTCACTTTTTCTCTTCCTATATTTGTAACTCCCTTTTCGTCCTGCTAGAAGCACAGCTTTCATTATCCTCAATACATTTACTAATTTGTCCAGTCTCCCTGTGTGTAATCAAGCCCAATGGCCACCAATCCCCTTGTGTGTCTCCGTGCCTTTTCATAATATTTTAGTTGTGATCCCCCATAATGCTCCACCCCCACATTAACATCCTAATTATTTTTCTAAAGTTTTGACACATTATGCCGGTCCATCCATACATTTATTTTAGGATTTATACTTACTGGAAAATTATATGTGCTTAAACAAATACTATTGAATATACAGTATTCTTTAAGGGTCAATTGATTTGTTTCATGCCATACTAGAAATAAATGAAAATATGGTCTTCTTAGCCTTTAATAATACATTTGAGGAATATAGAATGAACCTTAAGTTTTTTTTTTTGAATTAAAATAACGCTTTTCTGAACTTTCAAATTATTAGAAAGTCAAGACATTACTTTTTGTGAGCATGGTAGGTTAGCCTTGATGGAGAGTGCGTATCTCCAGTCTGATGGACCCTGATCAGAAGACTGGCTAGTAAGAGTGCTAGATCTTGTCAAATATCTGATGAATCTCTCTAACTCTCAGAGCCTATATTTCCTTCTCTGTAAATGAAAGAATATTTGTACTGGTTGGGATGTATTTGGCTGTCATAAACAGAAAATGCTGACTCAAATAGTTTCAATAGCGTAGACAATCTTTTTTTTTTTTTTTTTTTTTTGTGGGTACCGGGAGTCGACCTCAGGACCTTGCGTGCCAACAGGCACCCATGCCGCTGAGCGATATCACCGGCCCCTTTTTCATATGTGGGATCCGGGAGTCGAACTCGGGCCCTCGCGCGTGCAAGGCAGGCGCTTACGCCGCTGAGCCATCTCACCGGCCCTAGCGTAGACAATCTTACCTACCCTAACAAAACGTTGATTTGAAGACAGCATCAGAAACGTGTATGTGTGTGTGTGTGTGTGTGTGTGTGTGTGTGTGTGCGCGCATTTCCTTTCCCTACTCTTGGCATGTTTATTCTTAGGCTAGCAGCCTTCAGGACAGTAGAGTGGCAGCAACAGAGTGAGGTATCTGCTCCTGTCACAGTAACATCCAGTAGAATAAGAAGGATTTTCTTTTACTGTATTGTAGTTATTGTTATTAAGAAAGTATTTTCCAGGAGATCCAGTAGTTCTAGCTTAATGGATAAAATTGTATCACATGCCTTTGTGGAAACCCGTCCATGATCAGGGGAATCATTACACAACGATTGCCTTCTGTGAATCGTTATTCATTCTTTGTAACTAGTGGCGAGTCTTGCCTTCCTTGAAGTTTTGGCTGGAGGTAGGAGACCAGATTTCTGGAAGGAAAAATGTGCAGGGTCTAAAAGGTCATGAGTGTTATGCGCAGGCAGCCAAACCACGTTGCCTCAGTGCTGTATTATGCTAAGTTCCTTTTCAGTTTTCTCCATTTTTTGATTCACTTGGCAATTTTATAAAGTGTCCAAGGGATCATGGCTTTTAAAGATATTAATCTTAGCTCCTAGCATTAAGTTGAACACTTAGAAAATATCCATCAAAATAGTCAAAATCAGCACTATGTCTTGCCATGTTTGTTGTAGTGGCCGTTGTTGATTTTTTTTTTTTTTTTTTTTTTGGTGGGTTCCGGCGGTCAACCACAGGACCTCACATGCCAGCAGGCGCCCGCGCCGCTGAGCGATATCACCGGCCCTTTTTTCGTATGTGGGTTCCGGGAGTCGAACTCAGGACCTCGTGCTTGCCAGGCAGGCGCTTATACCACTGAGCCATCTCACCGGCCCCGTTGTTGATTTTTTTAAAGTTATCTTTAAATATGGCCTTGTCTGGTGCATCTACATACTCATTTCATAAAGTAATAGTAGGATGATGGATATATCTTTTTTATTTATTTTATTTCAATAAAACATGTTGAATTTATTTCAATAAAACTTGTAAACAATGAAAACTACCTTCTTTCTAATACAGATCTATTCTATTGTTCAGGTGTAAGTACAGCACATGAGTGGAATTCGTTGACCATGCTTTGGATGTTTCTTCCACTGGATGTGAGTAAGCCATGACAGGTATTTAGCAGGTATCCACAGCAGTTACGGACATCAGTTTAGTTTGCCTGTTTGCCCTTGCTGTCCCTCTGCTGAAACAGTACCTAGAACAGTGTGGTTAAACACACAATATTATAATGCAAAAGGGATCAACAAGTTCCTTCTCTGTTTTGTACCTAAAAAGTAACAAATTACTCCCAAACATAACATTTGGTATATAATTCTGGAAGTTGAGGAAAATTTCATTCATCTTTAAGGTTTTTATTCTTATGTATCTAAGAAAAACTTTTTAGGAACATCAACTTCCAGACATTACTAGAATAATTGAGGTTTTTGGTTTGTTAATTGATAAACTGATGAATGCTTTGGAGAATCACAAAGTGAAACTTTTAATTCTATGAAACACTAAAGTTGTGTATGCCTACTTAAAAATGATAAATGCTGAATAATGTGGTGTTATAAAAGTGTTATCAAGGAAATTCAAAAGATTATTTTCTTTGTTTATGTATTTTTTAGGGCTTTTTATGTAGGACTCTGCATCTAAGTATCTAAGTCCCTGTCCATAGGCCATTTCCATTTTTAAAGAAATCTTTGGAAATTATCCAACATCTTTTCATCAATTTACCTATTTTCAAGGTAAAAACTGGGGCAAATTAATAATTATTAGACTAAGTTTGTATGACAGTTACTATAGAAGCAATTTTAAGAAAAAAGTATTTATTATACTCTTCCAAAATAGTATAGTTTGGCAAACTAATAATTTTTGTAATTCTGCTTATCACAAATTATACATGTCCCTGCATGTATAATTGCTATACTTTGGCAGGTTCACTTTCTAATAGAATCTAAAGGTATAGATGAAACAAATAATGTTAAATATTTGGAGCTAGAAAAAAGAAAGACTGCGTTTAATGGAAATTTTACTATGTTCATCTTGCTGTCTTCTCTGTAGCACTGGACCTTTCATGGACTCTTCTTTAATTAAAAACTCTATTTTCTTTATATTTTGCCCTCTTTTGAACTTCTCTTCACTTTATGATTGCTCATTTTAGCCACTTCTTTCTCCTGTCCTAGCCATAAATACTATTGGTTTCCACATACTTAATTCTAACACTCAGACAATTCAACATGAACATTTTTTTTTTTTTGTGGGTACCAGGGGTCAAACTCAGGACCTCGCGTGCCAGCAGGTGCCCGTGCCGCTGAGTGATATCACCAGCCCTTTTCTCGTATGTGGGTACCGGGAGTCGAACTCAGGACCTCACACTTGCCAGGCAGGCACTTATGTCACTAAGCCATCTCACCGGCCCAACATGAGCATGTTTAACAGTTGGTGTCTCTCTTAATTTCATCCCAGTCAAACACTCAGCTTGTGTTTCTTATTTCAGACGGGCACCACTGTGCTCTCAGTTGTTCAAGCCAGACATTCTAGTACATTCTAAATTCCTAATCCCTTCCTCAGCTCCACACACAATAAACCAGCATATCTCATTGGTGGTGCTACCTTAACATCACTCCAGTCTATCCGTTCCTTTCCATTTCCTTTGCCTCTCTTTTGAGATCACTATTGTCTTTCCTTGGATCACTGGAAACTCCCTTCTAATCAGTCTTCTTGCTCCCACCCAGAGAGATCCTAGTAGAAATTAGTGTGATCGTAATACTTCCTTACCCAAGATACGTCAGAGTCGTAGTGTAAAACCTGAATATAGAAGGATAGTGGAGTATATCCTGTTCTGACGCTGCTGCCCTACTTACTCTCATCCACTGCCACTCCTTACCCCATAGTTTTAACTCCAACCAAACTTGCAGTTTGCCCAATATGTCCTACTTTTCTCCTCTGGCTTTTGTATAGGTTGCAACTCTGTATGGAATTGAGATATCTTACCACTTCTCTCTATCTGATACAGTTTTATGTTCTGTTGAGGTATCATGCATACATTACCTCTTTTGGGAAAGTAATCTAGACTTTCCTTTCCCACTCTTAACCCAAGACTTTGTGCATTTATACTTACACGCTTATCCCACTCTGGGAATGAATAATTTAATGATTTTTTAGTTTACAATTCTATATAGCAAATAACTGTTTAATTGGTCTCATCTCCGTTCTCTGACATGTATGTGTCTAAATGTGACAGCAATCACGAACCTGAAGGAACAAGTAAATTTCACTCAGATTGTACCACAGCGTGTCAAGTGACACATGCATAGGAAGGAATATCCCTTGCTCTCTATACACCTGTTGGATGCTAAGATATTAATTATAACAATTTCTCACTATGGTAGTACTAAACAGGTTGTATTTTATTTACCTCTAACAACTTCCCAGAAATGTAGCTAAAAGTTCTATTCAAAAGTGTTTTCTTTTCTTTTGAAAATTTATTTCCACCCTTAAGAACTCTTATGTTTTACTCAATTGCAGCAATTTCTTATGTACTTTTCTTAAGGTAAAAATGTAACATTTTTCTTTTCTCCTATTTTGGTACTTAGTCTTCATTTTGAATAACCGAGACTGAAGTCAAAGTTTTCAACCACTAGAGTGAAGTCTGATGACTTTCATTTTGTCGTAAGGAATTCACTATGTACTCCATGTATTTTCTGAAAATTCTATTTTGATTCTAAGCATTTCAAGTAAGATGATTTGACTCTTTTTTTTTTAACATAGTTTTATTTTTATTAATGCAATGATTTTTGCAAAATGTTTATTTGCTGTCTTGGGTATTTGGATAGTTGAGTAACTTATGGATTTTTTATTTCTCCTCCTTTGGTAGAAATGACTTTTTCTCTGGAGGAGCCATATCTTCTACATATTTATTCATTTAATTATTTATTTTTTTTGGCACTGAGGATTAAACCCAGTGTCTCGTGCATGCTAAACATATGTTCTACCACTGAGCTACGCTCAGTGAGCCACCCAACCGTTCATCAGTGCTGCAAAACCGTTCTAATATTAGTGTTGCAAAATGATAGCTATTTTGTTATGTGCAGAGATGAAGTGTTTCACTGAACTCACAGAGGCCACTATGAGGATGGCTTATTTGGGGCTTCAGTTAGGAAAACTCAAAAAGAGATGATTCAGTAGTTACAGGATTAATTCGTCTTTGTGTTTCTTTACTAACATGTCTGGTGGTTGACAGTAACTTTTTTGGGGACTTCAGCTGGTTCTGTTGGCCAGAATGCCTGGATGGGCTAGATTGGGCCTCATCAGTGTACGGTGGTGTAGTTTGAAGAAACTTTCAAAAAACAGAAAACGAAACAGACAACAAATGGTATATGCCTATATTGTTAGCTATTCAAGAGGCTGAAGTAGGAGGATGCAAGTTGGAGGTCAGCCTATACTTACAGACCTATCCCAGTGTGAAACTGTCTTTAAATTTAAAAAAAAAAAAAATTACTGGGGATGTAGCTCAATGGTAGGGCACTTGCATGGAATGAGTGTGGCCCTGGGCACAATCCCCTATATGGCAAATAAAAACAAAAACAAAACAAATAACACGCACACAAAAGAACCCTGAAGGCTCATCATTTTTATGATCTAACCTTGGAAATTGTAAGCACCTTTTCCACATACACTGCTGGAGGCGCCAATAAATATCAGTCACGGTTCCAGGGGAGAATGTCATGTGGGTAGGAGAACATGTGAGAAGAGAAATGTTACGGCGCTCCTCTTCGGAAAACATAGTGTCTCAGCATACATTTTCACAATATAGCTTCTGGCAATGACAATGGTATTACTGTGGTTTTCTTGAACTCTTTTATTTTAGCTTTGTCAAAGGACACTTTAAAAATATTTCTAATGTCTATATTTATTTATTTTTTATGTGGGTACTGGGAGTTGACCTCAGGACCTCACACTTGCCAGCAAGTGCTTGTGAAACTGAGCAATATCACCGGCCCTTTTTTTCCTTTATGTGGGTACCGGGAGTCGAGCTCAGGACCTCGCGCTTGCCAGGCAGGCGCTTATGCCACTGAGCTATTTCACTGGCCCTAATGCCTATATTTAAAATGGTAAAAATAATAGATATTCATTAAGGGAAACTTGAAAAATAAACAAAAGTAGACAAGTAGAAATATGTGCCATGATTTACTTGATGATTTTCTGAATTCTAAGGACTTTTCATTTTTTTTTAGATCGTACTATGATAAACATTTTTTATAAATCTTTGCTTCTCTCTTTTATTTCCATAATATATATTTCTAGAAGTGCAGTGACCCAAACAATGGGGTTTGTAGTTATTGCACAAAAAAGCAGCCCCAAACTGTAGTTAGTGTATGTTTCATGAATGAGTTGATTTGTTAGAGATATTATAGACATCTTACCTTGCATATTCAAGACAAATAGTTTTAATGCTTGTTGTTATCCTTTGTCTAATCTCAGAATTATTATCTAAAGACAGTGTTAAAAAAGGAATAGCGTAAGGTACCTAATTACTATCTAATCATTTGTGTAGAATACTACAGGAAAAAATACCACTGGTCTAAGGATAATTAAATACTAATTCTGAGCATATCATCCCTTAATACAATTCTGAACTAACTGCAACTAAAAAGCTGTTTAAAAAAAAAAAAAAAACTTCATCCTAGTTATTTGGTAATTTGGAAAGTTATGCAGTATAACTGTACAAGCTACAGATGCTTTTCCAAAACGTTTTTTATATCATTTCATGAATTACTTAAATGATACCCCCATCCCAAGTATTTTCAACTAGTCTTTGTCTTTACATTTTGATAGAAACAATCCATAAACAATATTTGTAGTTCAACTTTAGTAAATTTTAGGATTTGGTAAATCATACTAAACCAGTATTAGGGAAAACTGAACTAAAATTATAACAATAATTTCAGTAATGCTGAAACTTCATGAGAAATCCATTGGCTTATCCCTGATATATCTAAAATAGTGATGGAGAGACTATTCCTAATCCTTATATAAAATAAAAATGTCGGGCCGGTGAGATGGCTCAGCGGCGTAAGTGCCTGCCTGGCAAGCACGAGGTCCTGAGTTCGACTCCCGGAACCCACATACGAAAAAGGGGCCGGTGATATCGCTCAGCGGCACGGGCGCCTGCTGGCGCGCGAGGTCCTGAGGTCGACCCCCGGTACCCACCCAAAAAAAAAAAAAAAGTCACAGTGTAGGAAGACATTTTATACTGTTATAGCTACTCTAATGTGGGCCAAATCAATATCAATACTAAATTTAGGACATGCTTTGTGAATGTAAGAATTAGCAGTAATCTGTCAAGTACTATTTCAAGAAATGAGTAATAAAACATATCCCTCCCCCAACTAAATTTTGGAAGGCTCATGTGCTGTGCTACCATTTCCCCGCAGCCCCTACTCATTAAGCTAGTGATATAAGCCTCAGTTGAAGCATCATAAGATTTGGATTCTTAGTATATGAGTTTGGGTAAATCATTTAACCTCTTTAGATTTTAGTTTCGTAATGGTAATAATAATAGGAAGTCAACTAGAGTGATCTCTACTAGAGTAGCTACTAGAGTAGCTTCATGTGAAAGCTGAAAACTGCCAATCTGGAATTCATTATGAAATGTCAATTTCATATGCACAGAGGAGGGTGCATTTAACCCACATTCCTTTGTAACTTGTCTTAGAGGTTATTACCTGAGAAGTAGTTTACGTAATCTTCTAATCATTCCAGCCAATTAGGTATTTATGTGGCATTCAATACCAGTGCCTAGTTTCTTGACAAGGAAAGAAAAAATATCACATTTTAAAAAATCTGTCAAGCCAATTCTAAAGAGATGCTTATTTGCAAACAACTTTTTGATACTTTACTACTGTAATAGTGTGCAAAGCATACTGCTGTGTCACTTCTATAGCTGTAGAACTCCAGCTGATATTTAGTGGAGAAATAAAGTATCTTATAACTTTTATCATCTGAACCCAGGAAAAGTTCTCCAGTTCCCTTGGAAGAACTGAACTGGTTACAAATTACAATTTCTGTGCCCACTTTTAGTCCAATGATTCTTTAGTTGAAGGGAGAAGAAAAAGGTAGAAATATATTAATAAAGAGAAATTAACATTGGTGGTAGGGCATAAAACAAATATTTTTCTTTTCTATCAAGGGTGTTTTATCCATCCACCATTATTGGTGGAATAAATTATTACAACAAAAACATAGGAGAGTTATTTTCAAACATGTAAAGCTTTATATGTATAAATTGCTTGCAAAATTTTAAAATTAAATTTTATATTAATACATTCTCATGCACCTTACAATTGTTAAATGTAGATGATTATAGTTAATTTTTGATATTGAAACATTTTCAATATAGGGAAGAAAGTGGGGGATTTAGGGACTTAAATTTAATAAAAAACTTCCCAAAGTATACTCTCAGCTTTCTGGCACAAAATTTTGCCCGAATCCAAAAACAATCCCTGTGGCTATAAAAAGAGACATCTGCAATTTATTACTTTCCTCCCTATAAGTTGTTATACAATCAGCATTAAGGCAAATATAAAATTATCTCTAATTGCATTGCTCTAAAGAATTTATTTGTTTTCAGCACATCCCATAGCTTACAGTGAGTGCATCCGGTACTGTACCAAGGAAGAGTTGCAAGTTACTGGGCCATGACTAATTTATTACCTGTAGAAATGCCTGTACACTTAATAAGGTGTTAATTGCATTCAGGTGATACAGCTATAGTTGGAAAGGTAATTTGGTGCACCTTATCAAAGCTGATGGAACTGTGTGAAGCCTTCAGGTTGCACTGCAGAAGGAGGGGCAGTTTCATACAACTCAGCAGCACTTGACAATGGACACTTAGCAGCCTGACTAGTAAATGCCATTTATCCTATCACCATTAGTGAAAGGCATTTCAATTAATAATGAGAGAAAATTGAAGCTTTGTTCTTTAACGTTTTGACTTGCTACCTTTTAAAAAGATATTAGTGTGACCAACAGGAATATAAATTGTTTACTTAAATGCTGCTTATCTTTATCAGTAAATCTATTAGGACTTTCCTGCTCCCTACTCTGCCACCTGAACATATTC